>JALCUS010000005.1:1200000-1800000 GCA_022963125.1 Ustilago nuda | reverse complement strand
AGCAAGACGATTGCTAGGACGGGTCCCGGAAGTTCGGATTTGACAAGGATGAAGGAGTTGTATCTGAAGTTGAGAAGGGAGGGTGAGACTGCGCCTGGTGCTGCTGGTTACTAAAACCCCCGTTCGAGCGAATTGCGATTACATACTAGCTGATATGCAGTTGTTACACAGACTCATACACAGTAAATATACGACAATCGCTATTGCATACAACCAAGTGAGAATTCTTACAAGTACAACAGCAATAGCCCGAAGACCATCGCGCTTTTTCTTTCTTTCTTTCGAGCAGTCCATCACAGTGAAGGATAGAATAAGAGAGCTTGAGTTGGAGACTACAAGAAGTACTCAGGAGCCGGTCTCTTTGCCGGTACACCATGAGCTTCCTGAGCGGCTGCATCAAAAGTCTCGTACTTCTGATTCAACGCCTCATCGAGCTTCAATATGGATGCAACGTTCCCGCACCTATAACAATAATTCGGTGCTGACCAGACAGTAACGATGGTCTGATCGAACATCAACTTGTACCCTTCCAACACCAACTGATGTGCCCTGGCGATAAGATCCAAATCATTCGTATGGGCAAATTGCTGGACGATATCGCCTCCGAATAGATACCCTGCACCTCTAGGACTCATTCCCCAACCGCTAATATCATCTGGATCAGACCAAAGCAAATCGCACATAGCACCATCATGTGGAACCTCCTGTTTCCTATCAATACTCCTGATCTGATCCAGCGTTGTAATGCTCGGTGACAGTCCACCGTGAACGCAAAAGACCCTTCCATCAACGACGGCACCCAACGCTAAATAGTCAAACACCTCGCAACAATATCTCCACACATTGACACTGCCATACTTGCGTACACACTCGTCATAGAAGCCATACACCTGCGTAATCTGCCGTGACTCGTGGTTGCCTCGTATCAAAGTGATCCGATCTGGGTATCGTACTTTCAGCGCCAGCAGGAGGAGGAAGGTCTCGACGGAGTAGAAGCCACGATCGACAAAGTCACCCATGAAGAGATAGTTTGTCTCGGGGCACATGCCGCCATGTTTGAACAGCTCCATCAGGTCGAAGAATTGACCGTGGATGTCACCGCATATGGTAACGGGAGCATCGACATGTTGAACGTTGCCTTCTTCGATGAGGATCTCGCGTGCTTTGAGACAGAGTTCTTTCGCTTGGATCTCGGAGAGAGGTTGGCATTTCTTGAGCTGCTCAATTTGCAGATCTAGATCGCTGCCCATGATGCTGTCCGATGTTTGGTATTGTACAGGACGGCAGAGGGGGCTTTGGGGAGCCACCTTGCTGTCCAGATGCTGGTCGAGCGGAAATGCAGTGGCTGAGAGAGGGGGTGGCGCTACTAGATAGGAGCCTTGCTGGGGGTGCTGCTTCAGATGGAAGGTAACGGGGTTGCGCTGATGCTTTCACAGGGGCGAAGCGAGCTGCGATTGTAAAAGGGGATAGCCCTTGTGTGGATGGTTATCGTGCGTGTGCTGAATGTGCCGCGACTCTATTGATGCTTTTGATGAAGCGGATGCGACAAGATGCTGAGTCGTAAGACGCGGATGTCGAGGTCTAGTTGCTGGGATAGATGAGGATGCGATGCAAGATAGCTAGAGTAACCAAATGCCGGTAATGTTGCCGGGGAAAAGGGGCAAGGACTATGAGCAAGGAGATAGGGGATGATGGCGAAGCAAGGTCAGCTCGTCTAGTTGGTAGTGGTGATTGAGAGGTGGTGATTGAGAGATGGAGGATCGTGGAGCAGGATCGTGAGGAAAGGGACGTGTCGACTGGCTATACAAAACTCGAATTCTCTTTGCAAATCTTGATAATCAGGCAGCAGCCAGCGGACAGCTTTTCTCACGCACGGTGGCCAGATTAGATTTCAGTTGACATCTCACCATCTACATTCTTGACCATCTCTTCTCCACTCCATCGCCGCTTCCCTGCCACCGCATCTCAATAACCGTAGAGCTCCATATTCATAACGATGAGCGCTACGCCAAGAGCCCGCGCTACCGGGCAAACTCTTGCCAAGCTCCTTCGACCCGCCGCTGCTGAAGCACCAGCACTTCGACCGGCACTTGCGCGAGCCATGGGCACCTCCGCTTCTTCTGCTTTCTACTCGACTCGCGCTGCCCGTCAGACCCTGCCACCGCTATCTACTCAGCCACGCTTACCACATCGCAGCATGGCCACCATCGCTCGATCCGATGCCTTCGCCCACATCACCGCCGCAGATGTCGAGGCATTCGCCAAAATTCTCCCCTCGCCTTCTCAGATCCTTACCACAATTGCACCCGAGTCCCGTGCAGCTTCATACCAGGCCGTTGACCCGGACGAGCTTGATATGTTCAACAATGACTGGATGAACAAGTACCACGGCAAGTCACAGCTCGTGCTCAAACCCAAGACAACAAAGGAGGTTTCTGAGATCATCAAGTACTGCCACAGCAAGAACATCGCTGTCGTTCCCCAGGGTGGTAACACCGGCTTGGTAGGAGGTGGGGTGCCTGTGTTCGACGAGGTTGTCATTCAACTCGGCGGTCTAAACCAGATTCGTTCTTTCGACCAGGTGGCTGGCACGCTCGTCTGCGATGCAGGCTGCATTCTTGAGGCTCTTGACAACCACATCGCCGAAAAGGGATATATGATGCCGCTTGATCTCGGTGCCAAGGGTTCTTGTCACATTGGTGGCAACGTTGCGACCAACGCAGGTGGACTTCGCTTCCTCAGATACGGTAGCTTGCACGGTAACGTTCTTGGTCTCGAAGTGGTTCTTCCCGACGGCACTATCATGGACAACCTCTCTACACTTCGCAAGGATAACACTGGTTTCGACCTCAAGCAGCTCTTCATCGGTTCTGAAGGTACCATCGGTCTCATCACTGGCGTTTCTATCGTCACACCACGCCGACCTTTGGCTATGAACGTTGCTGTCTTCGCCCTCGACTCCTATGAGGCAGTCCAGCAAGTCTTCGGCCAAGTCAAGAAGCACTGCGGTGAGATTCTCTCTGCGTTTGAATTCTTCGACCAGACCTCCTTCGACGTTGTCCAGAAGCATGCTACAGCTCACGTACGTGACCCTTTCGAAGCTCGCCATCCCTTCTACGTCCTCATCGAGACCAGCGGTTCAAACAAAGACCACGACGACGAGAAGCTTCAATTTCTCCTCGAGCATCTCATGGAAGAAGGCATGATCCAAGACGGAGTTCTCGCGCAGGATGAGACTCAACTCCAAGATCTCTGGGCTCTCCGTGAAAGCATCCCCGAAGCAGCAGGAAAGATGGGTAAAGTGTTCAAGTACGATCTTTCGATGCCTATTAACAAGATGTACGAGCTTGTGCTGGACATGCGCAAGAGGCTCGACGAACACGGTGTTCACGGTGAAGGCAAGGATGTAGGTGCCGTTTGCGGATACGGCCACATTGGTGATGGAAACTTACATATCAACATTGTGGCCAAGTCATACGATGAGAAGATCGAGAAGATTATCGAGCCTTTTATCTACGAGTGGACTTCGGATGTTAAGGGCAGTGTCAGTGCAGAACACGGATTGGGACTGATGAAGGCGACAAAGATCGGTTATAGCAAGACACCGGAAAGCATCGAGTACATGAAGAAGATCAAGGATTTGTTCGATCCCAAGGGCATTTTGAATCCTTATAAGTACATTCAGGTGTAAATACAGAGTAGCATTGCCATTCATAGTGACGCTTGCCCTGTTCACAACTGTGCTCTGGGATGTTAGTGTCTGCATTTTCAGAGCGATAGTGGCATGGCATGACACCAAGCTTGAGTGTGTTCGGAAGCACCAAGCTCGGAAATCGGACAGAAGGCGTGTGTCTTGCACGTGACTTGGGGTGAGCAATCTGAGCAAGGGCTGATGAAGAGGACGATGAGACATGATTATGTAAATCGTTTTAAATGCGATCGGAGATCATGTGGGATAGATCAAACTAGAGATCGGGTGCAACGTAGTCCCAAAACTCGTTGCCATACTACATCATGAAGCAAGATACACGAAGACACACCCACGTTCGGCGCTCATCACACAGTTGTATATATATTGAACTGGGTACACTAGGTCCTCACAATACCAAGTTTAGTCAATCGAGTAGATTTTGTTCTGTCTATAAACTAGCAGTGACATCGTACTCAGACTCCCCCCGATCACCAGTATCGGGACCGAAACCACTAAAGTTTCTTCAAGGGCCAGACCCTTTGTTTTGCTCCGCGCTGTCACAACCGACTCAGTTTGTAGATCTCGGAAATCGGACAGAAGGTCTGTGTTGCTCCACTTTTGATCTTTGAAAATTCGCCGCTTGCACGTCACTTTCTGGCTGACAAGCTTGATTCGACTAAGCAGCCAGACAGGCTTACCGTCTTTCGCAACAGTGCAAAGTCGCCTTGGTCTCGACCAACACCTCCTTCCTTGTTCTCTCCAACTCACCGCATCTTCAGCTATACCACACACTTACTCACATCTTCCTCCCTCACTGGCACTGCAGCAACAATGTCAACGTGGGTCTCGCCCTCACTCTCGAGGTTCAACAAGCCCTCTACCTCCTCTTCCTCCTCTTCCTCCTCTTCCTCCTCTTCCTCCTCTTCCTCCTCCTCCGATTCCTCCACCGAACCCTCAGCCTATGCACCACAGTACGAACCCATCACTCTCGGCTCATCTTTCGTCCTCAAACCACTCACGCCACCATCCGTATCCAACCTCAACCCCTCAACCTGTCTCGCCGTAGGCGAGTTCAAAGAACTTCTCCGCCAATACCGTCAACTGGACGATGGAATATCCACCCGTCTCAATCGCAGTTTCGCCCGCTCCCGAGCTCTCGGTCAATCCGCCTCTCCCTCCCTCCTCTCCTCTTCCAGTATGAACTCAGCTAGCTCCATAGACTTGGGCACCAGCACATACGCTACTCCTGCACCTGAAGCCTGTGCTGCATTCTGGAGACAACTAGTCGACGTTTGGATCGGCAGAGAAGAAGTCGTTCGATTCTGCATCAAAGTTGCCGATCAAAACTACCCTTCAAGCTCTACTCAGAACAATACAGCACCAGGCAGCAGTAAGGATGGATTACTCGACGCAGATTACCATCCTTCCTCGGCACCAGCAAGTGTGGTGAACGCAGGCGAACAAAGATGGAGTCGAGCAGAAAATAGTGCAGAGACCCTAGCTAGACAGTTACATAACGAGTTGAAAGTGGAAAGCATTATTAGGGCTCGAAGTTTAGATGAGTTCAAGTCGAGATGCAAGTTCTTCACTCCAAACCCACCACCCGGTCCAGAAGGCGATAGGGAAAGAGCAATGTGGCAAGGTCTACCCACACCTGCTGCTCAAGCTTCTGCCCAAGGAGCTGTGCGTCCATAGACGTTCAACCATCTCACATGCTCAACTTTGTACAACACACAGTCACCACTCGCAAAAGACTGGTAAAAATTAGAGATGACATTCCATCCTGCTGACTAACTGTGCTAGGCATTAGAAACTAGACCTTCCTTCCGACACGTAGGGCAACCTTTCTTTCCCACCAAAGTCGATCGTAATCTCGCTTCATACTTGAGCGCATTCTGAAACTGCCTTACTCCATCCTCGGCACGCTGAAGAGGACCGTATTTAGTCAATTCGACTGTCGATGATGCAGAGATATGCTTCCCTTCTCCCACGACTTTTTCGTGACGATGTTCGAAGTAGTTCCACCGTTGTTTGATGTTTGCAGTGCTGGCGAATGCTTGTGTTGTTGTACATTTCACTTGACCTCCCGCTCCACTTTCCACGACTCCTTTAACGACTGGGATATTGGCTGGAGGAAGAAGACAAGTCAAATGATGAACATGTCCACAAAGATAAACGACCACTTTGCTCTGTCTAGCTTTCTTCCACGCATCTTCCTTACCCGCCTTCGCAAACAGGCCATTCTCGCAGCTAGAACAAACACTTTCCTCATCCACATAGCCACCATACCTCAAGGATCTTCCCAATTCCTCGGCCAACACCTTCACATCTCTGCCCAAAATCCTCTCACATCCCTGCAACAAACTGATCTGCAATGTGAAATCACTCAAGATCTTCATCAGTGCCGATTTCAACCCTGGAATTTCCAAGCCGTTCTTAATCCTCCTAATCAGCCTAATCGGATCGATCTCTGCTCCTACATTCTCCAACAAGCCTCTGATGAATGCCGGTCTTGATTCCGAGTAGAGTAAGAGGTCTTCCCAAAGATCATCATCATTCTGCTCTTTCGCAAAGTCGATCGCTCGTTCAACATCACCTAGTCGCTCGATGATGAGGGATAGCGCCCGTTTGTTATCACCTACCCGACCAAGAAGGAAGACCATCTCTGGAACATAATCGTGACTTTCGCAGATCGAAAATGCTTTTTCGAAGCTATAAAAGCTAGACATCGCCCGAAGGTAGCACATGAGTCGTGGGGCGTCGTATTCAGCGTACAGTTTCACTTGAACGTCGCAGAATGGCGTGACTTGCTGTGAATCGCGGTCAAACAATGCATCCAAATACATGTAGAGGTATCTTGGATGCGATTCGAGTTGTGCGATCACTCTTCCGATGGGAATCGAGTAGGTGTGGTCGACGAGTAGATCAATCGCTGCGCCGTGTTTCGATACTTGCTGCTCCGCAGGTCGACGCATCTTGAGATCTTCCTCGAACTCGATCAGCAGCAATGCTTCATCTTGGACAGCCGTGAATAGGTTGTTCTCTCGAATGAGGTCGAACACGTTTGCTCGTCGTAAGCGCAGGAAGTACTGTAACGCCTTCCCTGGCTGCCTATTCCGAATGTAAATTTCGGCCAAGCACTCCATGAGCAACTTCTCCTGACCCGCATCACAACTGCCAAACTTGAGCCTATCCTCGATAGCCAAAACAACCGCGGGAGTCGAGTAGATCTCAGGCGGCCACTCTTGTATTGTTTCTAGCAACTTCTTCAGATCGTGCTGTAGAAAATGCGCCAAGATCATATCATAGATCATCTCGCTCAGCGTGGGATCCGACGTCGGGATAAAAGGGATAGCCAACCCAAGTTTGCCCTTCTCAACGAACAAGAAGATCCAATCCTCCCACGCTTGTACGTTTCGTCCGAGGATCTTACTAGCCACACGCGCTGCTTCCGAGTAACGATCTTCTTCAACAAGCCAATTGAGATATTTCTTGCCGATTTCTTCAGCATCAAATCCGTTCTGAAGCGCCGCTGTTCGACCCATACCTTCAATCTTGACGAGGGCTTCTTGGAACCGTTGTCGCTCGAGGAGCCATTCTACATGGTCCTTCTCGTCGCGTGGTTTGGAGACGACAATGTCTCGAGGACTGACGACGTAAAATTGGGAAGCTTCGGTGATGTCAGTTCTGACTTTGCGCCCAGCTAGTAGCGCTGCGGAGTAGGCATGTGCTTCGATGGATGGGACGAGGAGATAGTCGTTGCACTGGAAACAGAAGTAGTCGTTGAGACTGAGAACGTCGGAGCTGAGTTCTTCGCCGGCACGGCTGATGATGCGGAGTTCCGGTCGAAGCGCTTCGCCTCGTTTGAACGCACGGTACACTGAGGCGCCGTCTTGCTCTTCCTCGGCATCTTCATCGTCTGACTCTTCCGGCTCCTCGGTGACGTAGGCTAGCACTAGATAGTCCAAGCCATAAGGTGCGATGCCGGAGATCATACAGTCGAGCTGAAAGATGGCAGTGATCTCGATGAAGTATTGTGGATGACCTGCTCCTGCACCCGGCACACCAACCTTGCTCAGTGCAGAAGCGGCATTCTGTGTCGAGTTCGAAGCAATACTCGCCCTTGAAGACGCTGTCGCACCTCCACTTTGCTTTTCTTTGATCTTCGCCACCTTAATATGGTCCGCCCAAGCAATCAGCAGCGTCCTATCATCCTGCCAGTACAGTGTACACCGATGCAAATCACCTCTCACATCCTTGCTTGGCGCTGAAATAAAGCTGATCCTCTGTCTCGCATCTGTATCGTACACCCTGACACCCTTGTCACTTGCCCAAGCGATCATGTTGCCCCTCCACCTCGTCGTCCAGATCGGCCCTTCGCCCGAATGCAGCACTGTCTCTTTGTGCCCAAGCCAACCCTTTTCCCGATGTGTAAGGGACCCAGCCTTCCCACCGCATACAAAGGCACGGGAAGACTTGCGTCCGAAGTTCGGCTCGAGCGAGATACAGCGCATGGGACGCTTGAAGTCGAACACGTACTGCTCGGCTGTAGCAAGGGCAGAGATCGAGACGAGACCGTCCATGGAAGCCGCAGCAACGAAGTCGGATGCATTGTCGATGACAAGATCGAGGATTGAGGCAGTGTGAAGACGGAAGCCTTTGACGAGGTTGCCGTCGATGTCGAGGATGTAGATCATGCCGGCGTGGGTGCCAAGTGCCATGAAGCGGGAAGAGAGGGCGAAGGCTGATGCGGTATCCTTTTTGAGAACGTCGCTGACTCCACCTTTGACGCGCGAGTACTTGAGTGATGGCTCGACTTCGTCTTCCTCCTCTTCCTCTTCTTCCTCCTCTTCCTCTGAGCTTTCGCTGGCGTCCTCCTCGTCTTTGTCCTCTTCCTCTTCGCTTTCTTCTGCCTCTTCATCTGCTTCAGCATCGGCTTCGAAAGTATCATGTGTCGGTTTTGTATCAGACGCTGGAGGTTTCGCTACCTTCTCGTCTGGATCATCTTCTATTGACGTTTCGTGATCTTTGCTGGCTCTATACTTCTCTTCTTCTTCCATATCCTCTTCTCCGTTGGCGGCACCGTGATCTCCCTCCGGAATCTCCCCCTCAAGCAGCACCGTCATTCTTTTCTTCCTTTCCCCCTCAAATTGCGAGTCTCTACTCGTTTCGCCCCTTGACACCGACAACCTTTTCCGTCTGGGCCCTGGCGAGGTCGGCAAAGAATCAACAGAGCTCACACTTGCGCGTCCTGCCGAAGAGCTGCTCTCAGTTCTCCGCAACGAGTCTGGTCTTCGCTTATGGGCCCTCTTCCTCGGCGAAGTCGGTGTCGATGATGCTGCAGCGGCTAATATCTCAGCTGCCAAAGATGGACCTTCTCCACCATCTTGCTTGTTTTGCGCTGCGTCCAGTGCATCCGTTGCATCTGTAGGCTCTGAAGTCTCTTCTGGTGGGGCGTAGTCCATTTCAAGCTGTCCAGCTTCTTCGTCGTCATCATCTGGTAGCGTCACAGGTTGGGTTCCCGCGTCCCCTACTGTACCGGCCGATGTGTGGACTTTCGTTTGATCGCCATCTTCGTCGTCCGCGCCAGCTCTCGGATTTGTGGCCGGATAGCCTTCGGTCGACAGGTCCGTCCGCTGCGAGGAGTGTGATTGAAGAAATGGCCGCTCGCGACGACCAAAGCCACGCGTAGCAAAGGTGGGGAAGTGACGATCGGCAGCTTGCCTCTGCCTGATCTCGTCGGCAAGCTTGACCGTGTCTTGCGGCGAGGACATCGTGGCTGAGCCCGAAACTGTTCCCTTCGTGCAGCTTCGATGAGATGAAGCCGCTCACCGCTACTTTTGGAAGGGTCCTACTGATGCTATGAGGTTGGCATGCGAGACTGATGCAAATTTGAAGCGACAGTAAGCGGGTGCTGGTAGTTTCCACGGGTGACGGAGTGTCCTGAATGCTGTCCAGTGTCCGATCCGGAGAATGACTGTTGTTCCGCGTCGAAGAGTGGAGTTATGGCGTGGCCTGACAAGCTCTACAAGCAGAATAGCGAGTTGTGGGTGGTGATGATGGATAGGATGCATGACCCTGAAATGTCACGGAAGCGGAAGTGTGTTTGCTAACCCTAACCCTAGTGATCCGTGCATTTATGCCCAAAGTTGGCACATATATGGATATATATAATGAAACCGAAAAAGGTCTAACATATAAGGCAAGATGGCCGAGTGGTCTAAGGCGTAGCATTAAGGAAGATATCCTGGATTGATCCAGGAGAACCTGCTATCTTCGGACGTGGGTTCGAATCCCACTCTTGTCACCATTCTTTTGTTCTATGGTCAAATTTTTGACCACCATGAACGCGTAATTCGGAGGGAAACATGCTCTCCAATTTTCGAACAAGATCGATCAGAAAATGGACGAGTAATGGTGTTTAAACCCTTTGGAGATGATGGTTCTTGACGCCTGTCAAGCTCCGCCATCTGCAGCACGTACGCCTGCTGCCACGATTGCCGTCTACCTTCTCTCGAAGCTAGTCATGTGTACAGTGAGACCAAGCTTGTGGAGAAGCTGTGGACTTCTCCTTTTGAGAATTTTCAGACTCCTTCTGTGCCGATTGACCGCCTCCCACCGTCCTTAGGTACTACAGCACAACCATCATATCACGCGCTACCCAGAATTTGTTTAGAATCTGCTATACTCGATTGCAAGCCTGTTTAAAGCTCCGGAAACGAAGGTGCATCAGAGTACGATGAAGTTAGGTGCGGTGTACTTCTTTGTGTTGTAAACCGACTTGCCGGCCTCCCATCCTGGAACGTCCTTCATGATCTCCTTCTCTCGTGCAATCTGTGCTTCGTTTCGTCGGTAAGCGTCTCGGTCCGACTCGGCCATGAGCAAAGGAATCAGGTGGATTCGCGACCACGCACGTTCCCTCTTGAGCTCTCTGTTCGTCCCAGCATCGGAGGCAATGCAGAGAAAGCATGCATGAGTATCTCATTCGGAACAAAATTGCAGGGAGAGATATTGTAGGCAGGGTGGAAGCTTACCGTTTTTCGAGGTTTCCGAGGCCGACCTTGTAGAAACCGTATGCGCAAATGGCAATGACACCGCCAAACATGGTAAGACCAGAAAGGTTCTTGCCTGGCAAGTTACGCTTGTATCGGATGGGCTGGTAGCCTCCAGAAGGAGGAAGATCCCTGTTGAGCAGCAGAAGAGCAAAGAAAGTGATGCCGGTGTGTTCGCAATGTCAGGATGCTGCTTTGTAGAAGCCAGAGCTGCATCGCCTGAAAGTATAGCAGGGCTGCTGTTCATACTGTTCGGGCATTGACACTCACTGACGGAATGGGACTATCGATGTCGGGAGCACGATTGCAGCAGATTCGTAGCAGGATATGTTATGTGCAGTGTGGCATAAGAATTTCCGAGGTAGACGGTTGATGATGCGAGATTGATTGGACGTCGATAGAGAATATATGTTGGAAGCTGTCAGTGGCCGGCTCTTCGATGCTGATTGTGAGACTTGCTGTTTGTGCTGCTTCTCTAAGCATTTTGGGCATGTTGGTGTGTCGGCTACTTACCTGCACCGCTCATGATTGCGTATATCTTGTGTGGTGAAGTTGATCAGTGTGATGCGGAGAAGGAAGGTTTCACCATCAGCGATTTCGACAGTTGGAGCTAGAGTTGCCTCTCAGACAGCGCGTTGCAGTCCGACCAAGTTCCAACTCGGAACCGACTCCAACTCAAATCGGGAGATCTGATCTCCACCACCGCCGACTCCCGAATTTCCATCGCCAAAAACAAAAAACAAAAAAAGAAAAAAGAAAAAAGAAAAAAGAAAAAAAAAAAAGAAAAAAGTTGGACAAGAAGGAAACCTGGAAATCGTGCTCTGCTGCTTTGGTGTGGCTCAGCGAAATTTTGACGACCCTTGAAACACCTTTTCGGTTCTGTCCAACCTTTCTCGCCATCAACAATCATCAGCTTCAATCATTATATACCCCCTTTCAACGACAATCTTAGCCACATCAAACTAGTCGCCGAGCAGCCATTTGTACCAGACTTGGACCCTCTGGAATTGGGTGCGTTGATCGAAACTACGCCTCTTCCACCTCTCATACATCTGCAACCATGGCAAAGGGCGGTGGTTCGCAGCTGTCCCAGCTCAAGTCCAAACTTCATAGCTCAGGCGTCACAGACCGTCGGCAACTATCCAAAAAGTCTCGCTCTCGCAAGGGTGGGCAAGACGAGAAAGATGCCGCCGCATCCCGCTTGAACAAGATCAACTCGATCGTCTCTGGTCTCAACCCATTCGACACAAAGGTCACCAAGCCAAAGCATGAAGTGCTTGGACGTAAGATCAAGGGCGCTGTTGGCCGTCCTGGTGCTGCTAAAGCAAGTGGTCTCGCACAACGAAGAGAGACACTGCTTCCAGAATGGCAGGCACGCAACCGCTCAGGCACCTTCGTCGACCGACGTTTCGGTGAGAACGATGCCAACATGACACCAGAGGAGAAAATGTTGGAACGATACGCCACCGAAAAGCAAAGGAGAGCAGCAAAGGGTGCTGCTTTCAACCTCAACGATGATGACGAGTTGCTCACACATTACGGACAGTCGCTCAGCGGGTTGGATGATCTAGCTGATATTCGACTTCCGGGAGATGACGATGATGAAGAGGGTAAGTTCACCATTCACACATACGGCAGAGGAGGTTTGAGATTGAAGGAAGCAGCTTTTCGAGGCATCCATATGATGATCTGCTACTGGCGACACAAACGATCCGGACAACACACAAGTACGCTGAAAAGCGCCAACCCGTGACGGTCAAAAGATTCTACTGGAGATTTCTGATGGATCCTTCGAGGCTGCTTCTTATGCTGGTCTCTCCACTCTCCCGAAAGCTGCAATGGCACGCTTGCAAGGAGAATTTTGTACTGACATTAGCTCATTGACATTCTGTTTCTGCTGTAGATACTGGCCGACTCACCGCACAAGGTCACTTCGGCGGCTTCGGCGAGAATGAAGATGGCGACAAGTCCAAGGCCGACGTCATGCGCGAAGTTATTGCCAAGTCCAAATACCACAAGCTCGAACGCCAAAAGATGAAAGACGCCGACGACGAACTTCGAGAGCAGCTAGATGACGAACTCGCAGACATACGTGGACTTCTCTACGATCAAGCTCCTGTCCCAACACCAGCGCCAGCACCAGACCCGAAGGCCAAAGCAAAGATCAATGTCTTTCCCGGTCCAGCCGCTACTGGTGCCAATGCAACTGCCATCGTCGGTAACGCCAAGATGGAGTCACAAGAAGGTGCTGAGGAGAAGCCTGCCAACTCCTATGATACGTTTGTTCGCGAGTTGGCGTTCGAGCGCAGAGCAAAGCCGCAAGACCGACTCAAGAGCGAGGAGGAGCTGGCCGCAGAGGAGGCACAGAGATTGATGAAGGCAGAGAAGGCACGCTTGAAGCGAATGCGTGGCGACAGTGATGACGAAGGCGAGGAAGAGCAAGAGCAAGAGGGAGGACGTCGCAAGCGCAAGAAGGGTACTGGCCCTTCATCAGGAACCAAGCGTGCAGCAAAGGCCGACGACCTTGACGATGATTTCGAGCTGGATGGTATGACTGCTGGTGAGGAGTACGGTCTTGGTGCGGGTCTTGCTGAGAGTGGTGCTGTCGATGAGGGCGACGACGAAGAACAGGATGAGGACGGCGAAGAGGAAGAGGACAAGAATAAGGAGGAAGGTGACGAGGGCTCAGAAGGTAGGGAAGATGAGGAAGAGGATGACGAGGACGACTTGGCCGATCTGGCTGATGCAGACGATGCAATTCAAATTGGCGAAGACCAAGAGTCGGAGCAAGAAGGTGACCATGAAGCGCTCACAGGCAGCTCCTCTAAAGCTGGTTCATCCAGCCAAGGTGGCAAAGCAGGCGCATCAAAAGCAAAATCGACACCTGTCGCCGAAACCAAGCTGCCCTTCACCTTCCCTTGCCCCGCAACCCACGACGAGCTTCTGTCGCTCCTTGAAGCTCACTCGATCGAGCCCAAGCATATCCCCACCGTCATCAAGCGTATCCGCACACTCCACCACCCCAGTCTGGCCGAAGACAACAAGTACCGCCTTCAAGCGCTCATCGGCGTCCTCGTCGATCACGCTCTGCATTGGGCCGGTCAAGCACAACTCCACCAATCAAAGACAGGCGAGAAGCACAAGCTAGCATTCGCTATCGTCAACTCGGTCATCCCACACATCTTCAGTCTCTCGCAGAACTATCCTGCAGCCTCAGCAGAACACTTTGTGGGCAAGCTCGCTCTCATGCAGCGCAACCTTTCTCGAGGTCTCGCCAAGGGTCCCATCGAGGCTGATGCAAGGACGTGGCCAAGGTTGCCCGAGTTGACAATGTTGAGGTTGATGGGCTCGGTTTGGCCGACATCCGATAAGCAGCACAATGTGACAACACCGTTGGCATTGTTGATCGCTCAGTATTTGGGCCACGCAAGGATCAGGTCTGTAAGCGACTTGGCTTCGGGACTCTTCTTGTGTTCGCTGGTGGTGTCGAACGAGAAGGAAAGCAAGAGACTGTTCCCTGAAGCGCTCAACTTCCTCTTCTCGGCGGTCGCTATCTTGGCACCGTTGGGTGGAGAGAAGAAGCAGCGCCAAGGTTTGGCAAAGGTCCATGCTGTAGCGGAAGAGTACGGTATCCCAACTCCTGACGTCAATGCACATCACACTCGCCACCTCCGTCTTTCCGGCGAGGTCTCGGTCGAGCAAGCACAGGAAGCGGTCGACCTTCCGAGCTTGATCACCTCCAAATTAACCGACGACTCTGCCTTGCAGCAGCAACAATCCTCAATCCTCCTTCCCGTCGCGCTTTCCCTCATTTCTAACTTCAGCGAGCTCTACAACGGCTCTACATCCTACGTCGAGCTCTTCACACCCTTCTCTACCCTCCTTTCGCTCTCACCCTCGACTTGTTCCACCGCCCTCTCTACCAGCCTGGACCGCAATCTCAAGAATGCCTCCTCCTCCCGCCGCTACTTGAGATTGCAGGCCCACCGAGCAATCGCCATCGCCTCTCACGTCCCCAAGTTCGACCAACAGGGTTACAATCCAGACCGCAAGTCTGCCCTCGACCCCGATGCCGATCGTGTCCAGATGCAAAAGATGAAGGCGCTCATCAAGAAGGAGCGCAAGGGCGCGATTCGCGAGTTGCGCAGAGACAACCAGTTCATTGCAGAGGTCCGGAGACAGGATCAGGCAGAGGAAGATCAGAGTTACAAGAAGAAGATGGACAAGATCATGTCGACGTTGCAGGTGGAGAGAAGCGAGCAGAAGCAATTGGAGAGGGCAAAGGCCAACATCAAGAGACGTGCGGGCAAGAAGTGAGCATTTGGGTTTTCTTTGGCATTTAATATTCATCACTTGTACACTACCACACACACACACATACACATACATGCGGAAGTTTTCTCACTGCATTGGTTCGTAGACCAATGTATGGCTTGTGAGATTTGTCGAGACATTCAGGTGTTCTGTGAGCGAGAGATGACGAGGTGTGAAGGAGGTTGAGTGGAACAGCAGAAGAAAGCTTTCAGGGTCCAGCTTGCGATGGAGGTCACAAGTGGAAAAACACATTTCGAGCCTTCTGGCGCGCGCACGAAGCATCTCCACCGACCGCGGATGCTTCTTTCTTGCCTTCTTGCCACACCTTCTGCGTCACCGACTCTCCCATTGACGCTTCGTGCAGCAGCAGCGACCCTGCTCAGCACCTGATACAAGCTCCTCATCGGAATCAAACCTGGAAGCTCTACCGAAGAGCTCACATCGGTCAAAATGTCAGCTCCACCAACAACTTGGTCGCACTCGACCTCCCGCCCACCACCTTCGACCGCCTCTTCCTCCAACACCCCCAACATACCCTCCTCAATCGTCCCTTCACTGCAACCCACAACTCGAGGCATCGATCTGGGCGGCTGGTCTATCCGTGTCACCTCCGGTCCTATTGGCTCTTCTGCCGAGATGGACGCTCTGTCCGATCTCTTAGGAATTCCACCACCTGAGATGGCATTTCCTCACAACTCTCTTGTCCTGCAACACTCCGACTCTGGCTTCAGCTTATGTTTCGACGCAGTCCGTACTCTGCGTTCCATCGAAGGCGTCCAGCCTCAGAACAGGCTTTACGGTGTCGACTGCCGTGAAAGCCCGTCAACTTCCAAGGGGTCTAGTGGGCTAGGCGCAAAGCCAAAGGCAAAGTCTTCTGGCGGATCGATCAAAGTCGCATACGCTAAAGAATGGGGGAAGAGCCGGAACGAGTTCGTCTCATCCTCAACCACCTCTGCGGAAGGTGGAAAGGAACAAGGGGGATCGCACTTCGGCAGCAACACAGCCGACATCACCGCAGCAAAAGATTACGATTGGACTTACAGCTCTACCTGGGCTGGTGCACTCAATTCTACCTCTCCTCAACCGCTGTTGCCTACGCAAACAACACCAAGTCTCGCAGCTGGGCTGAAACCGCTCGAGTCGCCAAGCGATGGGAAGGAGGAATGGTACGAACCTGGCTCAGATCCAGCAAGAGACAGAATTCCAGTGGAGAGACTGGGCCCCTCGAGTGGAGAACCTATTCTATTTTACGATGACATAGTGCTGTATGAAGACGAGCTGGCAGACAATGGAAGCAGTATAGTTAACGTTAAAGTAAGAGTTATGCCCAGTGGATTCTTGGTACTGCAACGATTCTTTCTACGTGTTGACGACGTGTTGTTTCGAGTATTCGACACTCGGTTGTACTGCGCATTCCCACCTCCTCCTGTACCCAAACACATCTCACAACCAATCCCTTCCACCCTTCCAATCAACCTAAACCAACTCTCACTCGGAACACCACGCACCGCCATAAAGCCAAAGGATAACGACGTCACCATGTCTACCATCACCAACAATACCACCTCAGACGAGGAAGAAGGCTACATCCCGCGCCTAATCCGCGAATGTTCCGGCAGCGAAGCATCCTATTCGCTCGTCCGATCCCATCTTCCACCCTATAAACCACACGATTTGTCACCCCTAACAGACGTCAATTGGGTCTATAACACCTTAACTAAGATCGAAAGGACTCGCTCGACGATGTATCACGCGAATATAGCGAGGGGGCAACAGCTGCCGAGGTTAGGTGATAAGGATGCAACCGCGGGAGCAAAGTTTTTGAGTCCAAGTACACCTGCAGCGAGGTTCGCGGCGGGGAGGGTGGATCTTAGTCCTGCTCAAGCACCTGTGGCGGTTGTGGGAGGAGATGCAGGAGCGAGGATTGTAGGTGAAGTAGCGGAACAAGGTGAGGCGAGGGAAGAATGGGCTGGTTGTGGTGGGAGAGTTGATGTTGCGGTTCTTAGATCACATTCTTAGATTTCTGCAGGAATCACATTTGTTCGCACATCTGTTCAAGTCTGTGTACTCGATGTGATCGATGTGATCCGCATGTGAAGGAGGATGTGAGGCTAACGAACATCGATAGGTGGTACGATAAGGGGCACCATCCCCCACTCGAAATTTTCCGCTTCGAATGCAGCCAATACTTCTTTCGTCAGATCTTCCTTCGGCACTGAGTTCTTGTATGGGTCTTCTACCTTATGACCACCTGCTGCTGTCGTTGGAGCTCCGCCAAACGCGCCTGTTGCACCACCGAAAGCAGACCCGCCAAACGCTAAAGTTGTGCTACCAAAGGCACTTGGTGCAGCTGTGGACCCAAACGCGCTTCCTCCTGTCCCTGGAGCTGGAGTTGCGGTGTTGGTGCTGGGGTTGGAGCCAAAAGTAGAAGTGCTACCAAAAGCAGAAGCTTGTTGCGCGGAAGTGGATCCGAAAGCGGATGGTGTTGTTGTGCTGCCGAATGTGATGCCCGTCGATGCAGGTTGACCGAAGGCTGAGGTGCTACCAAACGCACTACCTGTCGCTGCAGGTGTTGTCGGGCCGAAAGCTGAAGCTTGGCCAAATGCACTTCCTGTAGCCGCAGCTGGTGCACCAAAAGCAGATGTGCTGCCAAAAGCAGATCCTTGCGCGGGTGGTTTGGCTCCAAACGCATTTCCTCCGAACGCTGATGCTGGTTGCTGCTGCTGTCCACCGAAAGCACTCGCTTGTCCACCACCAAAAGCACTCGCTGTCCCTGACCCCGGTGCCGCTACGCCTTGTTGCTGCTGCCTCTTCTTCTCACTTCTATTCCTTTCCGCTTTCTGCATCGCAGCATTACTATTCCCGGCCAAACTCCTGTACTCTCCATCAGCTTCACTGAAAAGCTTCTGTTCATGTGCCGCATATTGCGTGTCCTGCCCGGCCGCCCGCGCTTGATACGCCATGACTCTAAGCTCATCCTGACTGACATCTTTGCCTGCTATCAAATTCTGTTCCCCTCGAGCAGGTCCATATGCGGAGAGCTTCCATAGTGGTCGACCGTGCGTGCCCATGTCTTCGGCGATAGAGGCGGCTGTGAGAGATACTTCGGGGAGGTTAGAGTCGCCGTATTGGTTGGTTTTGGAGGAGAATGGGGAGGTTGGGTTGAGTTTGACAAAGTTTGACGGAATTGCTGATGATGCGGAAGCGGAAGTTGAAGGTGTTGGATTCGAGGCAGCGGGACCTGTGGGAGGCGTGGAACTGAACGCGGAGGGCCGGGCCTGCGAGCCGAACGCGGACGAAGAGCCGAATGCAGAAGGTGTTGAAGAAGAGCGGAACGCCGAGGCAGGTGCTGTAGTTGTGCTAAAAGCTGACGGAGCAGTAGGAGCTCCGAATGCAGATGTTGGTGTAGACGTAGATCCAAACGCTGAAGGTTTTGCCGCTGAGCCGAACGCAAAAGGTGTGGAAGTTGACCCAAAGGCAGAAGGAGTCGACGTAGAGCCGAAAGCCGAAGGCCCCGTTGGTGCGCCAAATGCTGATGTTGGGCCACTCGTCGATCCGAATGCAGAGACTGGTTTGTTCACCCCTCCAAAAGCCGAAGTTGGTGTTGAAGTCGAGCCAAACGCGCTTGGTGCTGCAGCTCCTCCTCCAAATACTGACGGAGCACTAGCTCCAAAAGCAGACCTTCCACCCCCTGCTGAAGTGCCAAACGCACTCTGTCCGCCAAAAGCACTTGGTGCTGCTGTTCCAAATGCACTTCCTCCTGGCTTTGCTGCGCTGCCGAACGCGCTTCCTCCAGTTGCACTACTGCCAAAAGCGGAGGTCGAGCCAAAAGCACTGGGTTGACCGAATGCACTGCCTCCACCACTGCCTGCTCCACCAAACGCAGATGGTGGAGCAAAGGCGCTCTGACCAAAGCCACTGCGACCTGGTCCTCCACCAGCGCCGCCCTGTGGGTGTTCGAACTTGCAGTTGTTACCGTATGCGCATCGGTTCTGGAGGAAGAATTTGCAGACCACCATCGTGAGCCGGCTATGTGGGACGCGTGTAGGTGAATGTTTTGAGTGCAGCCATGAAAGGGGTATCGAAAGCTGGACAGCCGGAAGGTCAAGATTGCAAGGTTTGCCAGACCGATGTCGGAATGATTTGAGGGAAGTGTTGGTTGCAAGAGGGTTGGTTGGAAAGAGGGTCTGATGGACAGCTGTAACTCGGAAGTCGGGGTTGGCGAAGCGCGAAAGAAGGCCGATTTCCGAGCTGCTGCCTCCACTCCACTTTGACTTTCGAAGATTCCTTCCTAACTTCTTCTGATCCTACTCATTCATCTCCCGCCTTTGCGCACTTGTTGACAAGATGGTAAGCATGCGCTCACGGCCGAAGCATACTTGTATGACCGGTTCCGCTGACCTGCTCTTCTTTGCCCCATCGCGCTTGTAGTCGCTGCAATTTTTGAGCGACAAAGAAAGCCTCCCTTCACAATCCTCAACGTCACCGATCGTCTCAGTATGCTGGACCGCACCCTCAGATTCGTCGCAAGGGCTCATCTTCGCCGGTGACCTGAAGGGCAGTATCAAAGCCTTTGATGCTGGGTCTGGTCTGGCCTATCGCAATCTTCCAACAGCACATTCCAACGCAGTACACTGTCTCTCCACTGATGCGAAAGGCACAATGGTCCTCTCTTCCGCAATTGACGGCTCGATCGCACTCTGGGACATCAAGCCTTTCTATCAGTCTCCTGCTCCATCAGCTGGAGAAGGCGAAAATGAGGGAACAGTAGGGAACGTAGATCCACCACTATTGTCCTTGCCAGTAGAAGATACGGAATCGTTGATCGTCTCAAAACTCGATTCGCTAAAAGAAAAGCTCAAGCCGTCCGAAGCATGGAAGACAGTCCTCGCCCCATATGACTACCATTTTGCTGCTACAGGCGCAGGTGCAAGAGTGTCGGCCCACTTGATCGACCACCAAACGTTTGGAGTAGGGGATGATGAAGGCGAAATGCCAAGCTACCTTGCTGAGCTAAAAGATCTCTTCGGCCTCTCCCTCGCCTTTTCTGGCTGTGGCCTGATTGCCGTGGGCACGAACACTGGTCATGTTCTGCTCTATCGCTCATCAGCAAACGCCAACCTTCTCAGTCTCGTGACAGTGATAGCAGACCATGCATCACCGATCCGTAGCCTTGCTTTCACGGATAATCTACTGCTCGTTGGATCCGACAACAGAACGATCACCGTTCACGATATTAAACCTGTTGTCGATGATGCATGGTACGAATCAACAGATTCGATGTCGGTTAGTACCGTTGCATCTCTCACGGGTCATAAAGGATGGATCTTGGGCTTGGAAGGTGTTCCAGGTGCGCAAGGTGTATTTGCAAGCATAAGTGCGGATAAGAGTATCAAGTTTTGGGATTTGGGATCTGCTACGAAGAACACGCCGGTTTGGAATGGTAGTGAGGTCAATCAAATTCGAGCGTTTTCATTTCAGCCTCTACCGAAGATGGAGGACCATGTGGATCCGAAGAAGCGAGAAAAGACAACAGGTTCCATGACGAGATTTGTGACTGCTAGCGAAGATGGTAGATTGAGATGGTATAGAGGGGCTGGACTGGGGTGAACACTCTCGGTGAATCAATCAAAGTACATCCTGTCAGTTCTTACAGTATGTTGCAAGTGTATATTGCTCTCTGTGTGAGAGAGACTACCAACTTCCATCCTCGCTCAATCTCTCTAACTCCATCTCTTCCTCTACTTCCCTCTCTTCCGCCTTCTCCTCATCTTCATCGTCGAAGTCATCGTCAGACCAATCATCAGGAAACATCACCCTCGCATCTCTGTTCCTCCTCAACTTTCCCCTCTCCTGATCAAAGCATCTGAAATACTCTCCCAATCCTCGCAATTGTAACATTGCATGCAAAGATGCACCCAACGCCCGGCCTTCTTCTGGCACCTCCCCTTTATCTCCTGAAGTGGTGGTGGAGGGAGTACCATATATCCAGATCGGACCACTAACAGGCTCTACATTAACTTCAGCAACGTAGCGTCGTGTACCATCAGCTACTTGCGAATGATAGAATGGCTGATGTCGACCTCCTCTTCTAGCACCAGATGAAGCGGGGAGACGATCAACACCCATATTGACAATCCAATCTTCTGGGGCTGCACAGTAGGGGTCCCACCCAAGAATTGCTCCCGCGTAATGATACGTGCGGTGGCGAAAGATCGTTCCAACTCGATAACTTATCAGATCTTCCTCTTCGCCTGTATCATCTTCTTGCTGCTCTGTGGGTGAAGCGACTGAGGCTCGGAATTGTCGCTGCCGCCTAGATTCAGGTCCAGATCGTCGGTTCACTCTAGGCGCTTCGCTATCCTTCGCTCTTACAGCTTGCAGCATCCTAGCAAGCACGATCCTTGCGCTTGGATTCGTCACCAACCCCTCTCTCGGAGTTCCTTCTCTAGCTTCTCTGATGGAAACCCCTGCTTCGTCGCTACTCTCACTCCCCTCGCTATCCGCGCCATCCTCGTCCATGCTGTTCGTCGAATCTGCTTGTGAAGCACCGAGGAAATCCGTCTCAATCACCTCAACATCCAACATGAAATAACTCTGCAGAAATCCAGCAATCCAATCCACCTCTCTCGCATTCACCTGCGTACTCAGCCTCAAAAACGCATTCACAGCCGCATACTTTGCTGCCTGCTGTTCATGTTCTGACCAATGATCCGCTCTGCGATGCAGGTGATCGCGTACCCGAGTCCAATCGTTGTCTGCTGCTCGGTGCTGCATCCATTCCCTAAACAGCTCCGATGGTGTGTTTGCTAGTTTGATCCAGGAATCAGGAGCTGAAGTAAGGCTGCGCATTGACTCGGATCTCCAGCTTCGAACAATGTTCCATACTGTCTCGTCTTCAGCGATATCTGCCTCTGATTCGAGTGCTGCTGCTACTCGAGAGGTCATAGCCTCATGTTTGGCCGCATCCGTCCGCCCATGCAAAGAGCTGAGGAAGGAATGATCAACTCGTACAAGCTGAGACCATTGCTGTTCCAAACGAGCAGATCGACGATTGAGCTCCATATTGCGGATTGCACTTCTTGCCTGCCCTCCAAGCTGCATAGTTCTTGGCAAGATCTGAGCCCGTTGCACACTGCTCAAGATATTCCTTGCTGCTCGTTGAACCATACTACTCGGTGCCGCTGGACGCCAGAAATCGTCTGTGGGAGGAATCCCCATTCGACCGATCCACTCTGTCAGGTCAGCTCTGTCCAAGATGGGTGGTCGCTGTTGCAGCCAAGATGGGCGTCTTGCGAAGGGTTCTGTTGGAGTTGGTTCGTGAGCATCGTATGCGACGGTAGTGTACTCGCATACGTCCAGCCAGAACAGTCCGTGCGGTGCTGATGTCAGAGAATCTTCTGGCCCGGGCCAAGGAACCGTAGGATTGGCACAAACGAAAGCAAGGATCCGCATCGGGAAGTTGCACAGCGATGCTTGGAGACCAAGACGATTAGCAACGCCGCAGAAGATCAGTGTTAGACTGAGAGGTAAGGTCTCGCGATTGGTGGTGAAGCAGTGATGAAGGAAATGGTTGTCGAGGTCTGAGAAAAGGTCGCCTTGTGCACCACGGAAGCCGTGGTCGGCAAGGAAGTCGCAGATTGCCGTCGCCATCTCTTTGGCCTTGTCAAAGGCGCTAGCCCTTTGAGTCTCTTGTTCCGCTAGTATGGGGAGGCGCTGCTGGAGGTAGAGGTCGCAAGCTGCTGCGAGAAGATCGATTTGTGCTTCGACATATTTTGCTTCACCTCCACGGAACATCGTGAGCATCGATACTGCTTTCTCCGTGGCTGATGGTTCGAAGTGGTCTAACGATCCTGGTTGGTTGTCTTCTGCTGCATCAACGGAGAGCTTTTTCATGATCTGCATAGCTTCTCGTCGCTGTTGATGCTCGAGCATTTCCCTGGCATGGTGAAGAATGACCAGATGGTGAGTGTCGGAGCGAAGGGTCGTGGGAAGATGCGCGTGATATGCTTTCAGACGGTACCCTGTCGAATCATATGCCAGGGCGTCCTTGCCTGAGTTTTCATTCGAAGCAGCGCTCCTTGATGAAGAAGTGAGTCCACTGGGGCTCCAGGAAGGGCAGCTGGACTGAGCCTCAACTATGGCTGTCAGCACATCCGTCGCGTCATTAGCAAAGCGCAGAGCCAGTGACGTGATGGCTGGGATCCTTCCGTGGGTTGCCTCGACTTGCTGGTAGAGCGTGTCGATGACCTCCTGATCGATTTGTATCCTCTCAACAAAGAGTCGATAAAAGTCTATCTTGGCCGGAGCTGGAAGTGACCCATCACTTGGCTGCTTCGTTAACCGATCGACAAGCTGCAGGTAGCGAAACGGCGACTCTGTCTCTGAAGCGAGCGGCAGTTGCTTCTCTGTTGCTGCTCGCCGCGCGTGCTCTTCGAGCCGCCGTAATTTCTTCTGACGCCGCCACTGGTTGGTGCCTCGTTGCTCCTCTCGTTTCGGGTCTCCAGAGACCCATCGTAGAAAGTAGGGTTGCTCCCATAAAGCGGATGATGTGGCTATCCGATAGAAAGTGTTGCTGCATTGCAAGGCGATGCCGAGTGATCGAGGATCTAGGTATGAAAAAATGTGGTAGATGACCTCATCTGGCAGTATAACGACCATGCTGAGCCGTCTGCCGAGCTTTTCTCAGCTCAGTCGAGTCAGGTTTCGGGACCTTGGAGAGAAAGACCATGCCGTGGCCGTGGCTGGCACTTGAGGTTCGGGGAGAGACGATTGAGGTGTTTGCTCAATCTAGAGCTGTGGTTCGATGTGATGAGGAGAAGGAGAGGTGCTTCGTGTGTCACCATCGGCTGCTACTGAAAGCAACAGCAGCGTTGCGGCACACAAAAACCTCCACATCATTTAAGAGCGGGGGGAGCCTATCGGCCGACAAAAACAAAATCATCTTTGGACCCTGACTAAGAACGGCAAGGCCAAAAAAAAAAAAATCAAGTTTTCGAATTTTTTTGAGAAAGCGAAGAAAGCTGCAGCGCTGCTTCATTGGTCTTTGGTCTGTTGCACAACAACCTCACACCACCATTCTAACTACAAATCACATACTCCATCTTTCTATCCAGCACAAGCAGCGGCCTTAAAGTACCACGGACATGTCGACTTGGGCCGCAATGGCCGCAGCCGGCGCTGCAAAGGCGTCGGAAGCCGCTCCGAAGGATGACCAATCTACAGCAGAAGCATTCGACTCGACCAACCCACCCGCTTCAACATCAGCCTCTGCCGACGACACAGCCTCGCAATCTGGCGTGAGAACCAAGAAGCCACGTATCGACACCCTCATCCTTGACGCTGGTGCTCTCATCATGCGTGCGCCACTCGACGGTCTTGCTTCCGAATACTATATCCCACCGAGAGTCGTCGAGGAGATCAAGCACGCTTCAGCACGCGAGTATCTCGAGTCTCTGCGACTCCGACCCGACTTCAAGCTCCATGTTATTCAGCCTGGTACTGCTAGTATGGTGGCTGTTTCTCAGTTCGCTAAGAAGACAGGTGATATCGGAGTGTTGTCGACGCAGGATTTGGAGGTCATTGCTCTCACATATGAGAGGGAGGTCAGCAGACATGGCCACAAGCGTATTAGAAGCAGTCCAGATGGAAAGAGGGGAGAGGCTGCTGCGTCTACTTCAACCTCTGTTAAGAAGGAGGATGAGGAAGGACAAGCTTCCATTTCGCGATCATCGTCAGCTGATGCCAAGGCAGCTCGCCGGGCAGCGATCGAGAAGAAGCGCCAACAGAAAGCCAAGGCAAAGCAGAAGCAGCTTGAGGAGGATGCCGCTGCAGAAGGTCTTACTGTCTACCAGCTTGTAGCGAGACGCATCAAGGAGAACCGAGAGAAGAAGGCTGCCAAGAAACAGGCCAAGGAGGCTGCTGCTGCCGAACCAGAGCCAGCACAGCAAGCGTCCGAACAAGCGGAAGAGGACTCCCAAGGGCAAGCGTCTACCTTTCACGCCGAGGCAGGTCCCGAACAAGGATGGGTCGACGACGCAGACTACACCGACCAAGAATCCGACGGGGAAGGTGATGGAGCGTGGATCACACCCGACAATGTCCAAAAAGCCAAGAACCTCAGCATGGGCTTCGTTTCCGACAGTCGTATGCCAGGCTGGAAGTACGTCGAAGAGTCCAAGGACATCCTTCCAGAGCCCGCTGAACTCCTCACACCTGAAGAGCCTCTCGAAGAAGGTTGGTCGCGTGTCGAATCATCCAGCAAAGCCAAAGCCAAGCAGCAGCAGGTCCCAAACAAAGGTCACCTATCCCGCGACTTGAACGACCCTTCCATTCAGTCCCGACCTTCGCTCACATGGGATGCAATGGGCAACACCTCCAAAGAAGGTCACATGACTGTCGCATGCATTACTGGTGATTTTGCCGTTCAGAACGTTCTCCTTCAGATGGGTCTCTCCTTGGTCGGTGTTCACGGCTCGCGTGTTCGCGCGGTCAAATCCTTCGTTCTTCGTTGCCACGCTTGTATGAAGGTCTGCAAGGATATGGAGAAGAAGTTCTGTCCAGTCTGCGGCAATGCTACGCTCACCAAAGTCGCCGTTACTGTTGACGACACTGCGAAAGGCGGGTTCCAGTTGCATCTCAAGAAGAACTACAGGTTCAATTTGCGTGGTACCAAGTACTCAATCCCTGCGCCTAAGCCTGGTTCTGCTTCAGGTGGTAAGACTGGTGGCTCAGGGTTGATCTTGAGGGAGGATCAGTTGGAGTGGCAGAGAGCGTTGGCAAAGGAGGCTAGTAGGAAGAGGAAGGAGGAGAGAGCACTGGACAAGGCAATGCGCGCTGGTAAGGATTCCTTGTCGGTTAGGTATGAAGAGGCCTGGGATACAGGAGACATTTTTCTGGGTAGTCAGTTTGCGTCGAGAGATAAGAACAACTTGCCGGTCATCGGACACGGGAGGAAGAATCCAAATGCCAACCGTCGTACTCGTAAGTAGAATTCTGCTCGGTTCCTTCGATACCTGTCATACAGCAATACATTCATTTGTGCATCACATAATGTTTATGCCCCACAGAGGGTGTTGTGTTTGAGACCTGACAGTGAGTCTGTCTATACACAGTAGTCTACGGAGCTGAGACGGCTCTTGCGCTTAGGCCGACTCTTGATCCTCTCGGCCAATGTCGCTCCAGGGTCACTTCCCGCCTTCTCCATCAAATTTCCTGAGTTTAACGACTGTGGTACCAACTCAAGAATGGCAACCCTTGGAGGCGAATGAACAGCTTGCAACTTCTCTTCTCCTTCCTCCTTCACAATCACACTCTGACTGGACGGCGGTGTAGGATATCCATTCGCTCCTCCACCCCAGAATTCACTACCGCCATCAACTCTTGCTTCAACTTTCTCCTCCCTCTTGCTCGCCACACCGTAGTTTGCAAATGACCTCAAGTCAGCAGTGAACAGCACGCTGTGAGCCCAGCCAGCATACTCTCCCCACAAGTCTCTGAAGTGATCCGCGATCTCTTCGTACTTCTTTGTCCGCAATTTGTACCATTTCTCTGCAAATTGAAAGACATGTCGATCGACCGGGATGCTCGAGGCTTGATCGAGAGACATGAGAAGGATGCAGTCGGCTACTTTGGGTCCTACACCTGGGAATTGCATCAGTTCGGAGCGTGCATGGCGGTACGAGGTGGTGCGGAGGTGTTGTAGGTACGACCGGACAGAGCCAAAGTTCTGCTCTGGCTCTTCGGATGTGGCGCTGGAAGTAGTTGGCGTAGTAGCAGAGTGTGTCGAGGAGCTGGTGCGAGTGGAGGCGGTTGACGAGGTGCGACTTGTACGAGAACCACGAGCGCGTTTCTTCGTAGGCCTTCCTTCATCGGCTACCAAGGCCAGCGAAGCAGTGATCGACTGTTGAGCCAGAGTGAAGGTGTCATCATCCTCCGCTTTGATTCCATACAGCCAGTGAGACTCATTCAGATGCTCTGCCTTCTTCGTTGCACCGAAACCTACATTTGACTCCTTCTGACCATGCTTCGTACATAGCATCTGCGCAGTCGTAGCCAGGTACTTTGCTCTGTAACCAAAGCCGAGCTCTCGCAACTTCTCCTCCACTCCTGGCTTGGCGAGAGCCTCTGGAGGTGGGAAGGGATGGTATGCAATCCTCACCTCGCCTTGCTCCACATCCTTCCCTACTGCATCAGCATCTTCTCCTTCTGCTTTGACAGACTCCGGTGGAGGAAGATAGACATGCTCCAAAAGAGGCGATGAGAAGTGCGTGCAAAGATTCTGCACCATCTGTCCGATCCTAGCAATGTTGTTGTTTGAGCTGCAAACAAATGCACAGAGACACTCCCATGGATCTTGTCGCAGCATGCGTAGGCCAGTGAAACGAGTGGCGAAGCGGGCAAACACCGGGTCCTTGGCTTCCCATTCGGCATACAAAGCTTCGAGTGGCACATCTAGGTTGAGATAGTCGTTAAGCCATCTCTCTGTCTCTTTGTTGATTGCTGCCACTTCCATGCTGTCGCGACCTCGCGTTGAGGGAAGCAGAGTCTTGTGATAGAGGAAGCCTCGATGCTCGTCTTGTTGCAAGAGCACAACTCGATCGGACAGGCATAGCGACCATTCGATCTGTCCTTCGTAGATTTGAGTGCCACTACCCTCGTTACGTGGGACGCAGACTTTGTTGCCTCGCCACCGAAATGCTTGGCCGCATTTATTGGAGACTGTCAGAGGGAGCAAGATCTGCGAAGGAGCTGCTCGGAGTGTGGCATAGCCGGATGGCGGCCGAGGGCCGAAGAAGTCAGCATCGTTCGGGTCGTCCTTCGTGAATGAGTCGTGCTTGTCGAGCTTCGTGGACATGGTGCTATGTTGCCTGTTCCAAAGCGAGGCTCGCGGTGAGATAGCTGTGAAAGAGTCGACCGCAGTCAGGATGGCAAGACGCTGAGCAGGAACAAAAGGGTCGAGAGTCGGACGAAGGGCACGAATGGAACGAAGCAACGGCAGCAAGCTTCGCATATGTGAAGGACACTAGAAATGAAGAATATGAGCCTGGTCCAGCCGGCCTCGAGAACAAGTGAAGCCTTTGGAGCGGGGAATCGAGTTGAGCGATGGATAACCGCTTTGCACAAGTTGAGGTGTGGCGAAAGCAGATAACTTAACCGGCGGAAGTCGGTTGTCGGTGTATTTTTTAGCAATGGTAGATCGTGTACTTCTAGCAGCTCGGATTCGCGATTTTGAGGTTTTGGCCGATGCGACTTTCTCCAACTAACGATGTTCAGCAAGGGGCCCACGTCTTTCATCGACGCATTCATCTCTTCCTCCCACCATATCTCACCACCAGGAAACAGCTTACACTGGTCCGGAGATATCGGATGGAGAGTCTCGTACCGTGAAGCGAGCCCCAGGATGAAGTTCAATCTCGACTCGGCCTCAGAGGTCTCTGGAGACGAACAGCCTTCACCGACTGTCGTTCGAAAGTCGCTCCCGCAACAACACACATCCCTCCAGAAGGTTCAGCAGAACTACGCCTCAACTTCCTCATCACAAACACCGACGCCGAAGGGAATCCTTCGACACACTTCATCTTATGGTTCATCAACAACACCGAGCACACAGCGACGACAACGATTTCACGATAGAGAAGACGTGGATCAGCCGCAGCTGGAGCAATCCAGCCAGCAGGACACGACACCACGCCGTCGCAGTGTTCAGACGTCCTCTTCCCTACCTTTTCAGCAACAGCATCAGCGAAGGCGAAGTATCACTGCTGCTTTCGAGCTTGTTGGCGTTGCTTCCAGCTCTCGCTCCCCTTCGACTTCCCGGCTAGATGCACCGGGCAGACCCGTACAGAGACCATCCTCAACGGTACCACCATGGATGCACTCATCTTCCAGTCGCATCCCACGCAGTACTCTCAAGGCCTACGACTTTGACTCTTCAGACGAAGACAATGCAGCTCTCTCTTCCTCTGACGAGGATGATGACAGCCGGCTCCTCGACGCATCCAATTCTGATCCAGACAATGTTGAAGGTGATGCTTCCGATGGCTGGTCTTCACCACAAACCTCACCTTACGATCAAGAAGAGACCACCGACAGTGAAGAAGAAGCATACCCTCTATCTTCTCGCACACGTCGTCCTGGCTCATCTTCTCGACGCAGACCCACCTCTGCTGTCAAGCTAGCATCCATTGTAGGCGACGACTGGGAAGAATGGAACCGTAACGCTGCACAACTTGCCTGGCAGCGTGCTCGCACATCCAAACGCGACTCTCTTGCTCCCGCGCCTCGTTCTCGTTCTACCACCGCCGCGCCTTTCTCCGCAGACGTTGATGAGGTACAAGCCTTACTCTCGTCCCTCAACATGCGTCGGGCCGAGAAAGACGCCGAGGTGAAGCGAGCTTTCGAAGCGCGTAACAAAGATCTATGGTCCGGCATCGACGCATCTATCCTCGCTGCTGAGACTGAGGCACGCAAAGCCGCGGCCGCGGAGGCAGCACGTCTCGAAGCCGCGCGCAAGACGCAAGAAGCCGAACGCAAAGCGGCACAAGCAAGGCAAGCTGAACAAGAACGCATGGAGGCCGAAAAGAAGGCAGCTGCAGCCAAAGCCGAACGCAAGAAGCAGGAAGCAGAAGCGCAAGCAGAGAAGCAGAAACAAAGCGAAGCAAAACCGGCCAAAGCCGCAGCGATGGTTGGAACTGGCGACGATATTCGAAAAACAGCACTCAGAGAGTACGTGGGATGGATGGAAAAGATTCGAAATATCAAGACGAACGTGCTTCCCGCGATATCGTCCAATCCAGAACTCAGGAAGCAATGCTTTGCGGCTAAGCGGCAGATCACGCCAAAAGTGGGGCAGTTGACGAACTCGAGGCAGGAGATTACAAGAATTACACAGGCGATAGCCAGTGTTCTGGACGCGGCTAAGCAGGCTGCTGCGAGTGGCAGTGGAGACGTCTATACTTGGATCCTGAATCATCTGTCCAAGTGTTTGATCAGGCAAGCGGAGCAAGAAGTAGCAGCAAAGCAAGATACCGCCTATCCTCTCGCCCGAGTCGTAGTTTGGCTCATGTTGCTAGGCCACGTAGAACTGGGAGATGTGTTGATGGCTAGGTTATGCAAGAAATGTCCCTGGGTCATTCCCGCCTGGCCAGGCCGGACGAAGGAGATGGATGAAGCGACATACCGGAAGGTCATGGGATACAAGTCTGCCGACGAAACCACCGAAAATTACTCGAACCGGATGAACGGCATCTCAGCATTCTACTTTGCCATCCTTCAAACGGTTCCAAGTGCTCCACCTGGGGCAAGTACGCTCGATTTGGAGCGCATCCCAGTCTATCTCCGCTCGACAACGCTTTGGCGGTGGAGCGTTCGCGCTCTCACACCTTCAATGGCTGGTGTGGCGTTCCTAGACCACCCAATGTGTCCGTCCACCTGGGCAGTATTCATCGAGATCGCGGGCACATATGCACTGAAGCTGTATGGTAAGCAGATGAGGAAAGTCTTTGAGCTGCTATTAAGGGATGGGCTGCAAGGGAAGAAGGCTGGGTGGCTGCAGCAGGACAAGCCATATGTGAAGGCTGCCACGGTCAGGTTGGAGTTGCTGTTGACTGATTGGGCAGGGTCTTCGGGTAAAGCGGTCATTGTGGGGGCAACGAAGGGGTCCGAGATGGAACCGTGATCACGTCAGGGACGTTGATCGAGAAGCAATGCAGTCCTTTGTTGCAAGCCAATGGCAATCCCAGTTGCTGACACGTGTGTGCGTGTGGTAGCGGCGATACGAATACGACGAGCGTGGATGATGGGATTGTGTGAGAGGGGATGAGGACAGGTGTTAGATGGAGAATGGGAGGCGATTCTGATAGGTGGTGGGAACCGATCAACGCCGTGTAGGAAGGGCCCCACATCAAGTCTTGTTGCAGTCAAACAGCAGACGTCTGGCTGGCATTATGCAAACACTGGTGTGTCTGTGATACCGAGGTTCTCGCGGGTGTGGCCTTCTCCGAGGATGACATCGATGCATTCAATCACTCCGTCACATGACGAGTGGAAACAGGTGTAAGTGTCAAGTCGAATCGATCTGAGATTGGGAAGGCGAGAAAGAAGTCGAGTGGTAGCGATGTCAATACAGTGACATGAGAGGTGTAGATTGACAATCTGCAAGAGCCAGCCATCTGTAGTATATTGTGGACGCATCGCTGGGGGCGATACGATACTCGCGTACAGTTCTGTTCGTTCTCGCCCTTATGCGTGCACACAAGATTCTGCGGCTGCAGAAGGTGCACGATCTCAAGCGTATCGGCTCTTGAAATCGGCAACCTTATGACTGTGAGTTGCTGCAATCCTTTCTGGGGGGTCAAAGCAGGTCTGATCGCACTTGCGAGTCTTTCGAACTGAGAAGGACTCGACTCGCCTCGACTTGACCGAAGCTGACATAATCCCCCTTGTCGGCTTCTCGGCTTAGTCAAGAAAGGTTTGTTTCCCTCCAACTCCGACGACCCAGCGGATCATTTGACTGTTCATTAGGATGAAGGATCACCTCTCGTACATGTGCTGCACGTGACTTGGCATGCGCATCTGAGCTGGACCACACGCGTCGCCCTCCCGCTCAATCGGCTTTGTTTGCTCCTCACTCCTCTCATCTTGCCACCATCATCTTCTCACTTCGGCAAGTGTCGCTTCAAGATCGACCTTGCCAATCTTTCTTTCCCGCCCGATTCCCTCCCTTACGTTCCGCCTGTACGACCTGCTCTTCTCGGCGCTCGATCGGCCCCCTTACGGCAGGCTGGGAGCCTTTGAGCCAGCGAGTCACCTCTCTGATCCGCAATCTAACATGGCTTCTGTATCGTTTTCTGTATTGTCCGATTGATCCTCATCTGTGCGGCCGTGTGGGTCAGGTTTGGATGCGCAGATCATTTGATTGAGAAGATTCATTTCGCTGCGCAGCTCGCCCAGACGCGAACGCCAACACGGTCAATTTGTCCGAGAAGCTCAATCAATTTGAATCTTTGGCGTGATGCGATCGTAGAGAAGCGATCGCTCACCTCCCTCTGTGATCATAGCTCAGTTCACTGCCCGATTCTTGTCAAATGCTGCTTGACAAGCTCTCATCTCTCCAGCGCAGACTTTCATTTTTGTGCGAATGTGTCAAGAGGCTCACTGAGTGCCACGAATAGTATCAGTCACAATGAGGACGTGTGGAGACACCAGCTTGTTATACGTCGATGATCGCTGCTGTGAAATTGTGCTTCGAGAAAACATCAGCCTCTGGCCTGCCACCTCTCAAGAGTCGATGGAAATCGGGCCCCCCTTTCCGCAATACATGCTATTACGAAGATCATTCCCGTGCCTGTCTTGGACGTCCACAGCTGCGCAGGTCGAACCAGGCTGGAACATGACAGTGACGCGAGCATTGTTACTCTCCCAGACCGCTGTCTTGGTGGCTGGATTACCATCGTATAGAACGAAGTCTTTAAATGAAAAGGTGAAAGGTGTTGTGAACATGACGCAGCTTTGTCAGCACAAGAGCATCAAATTGAAAGCCAACAACGAGCTCTTCAGCCGCAATCTACTTTGTTTACCAGATTGGAGGAAGCCTCTGAAGTCTGATTCCCTAGTGAAGCCCTCTGCATTTTACTTGGTCTGGAAGCAAACATATCCAACACGTGCTGGCGGATGAGGTCTCCGTCCGCAAAAAGCGTCGTAGTTCAAAGTCCTTGTCGAAACTTCCCAACCCGCCTTGGCGAAGCCAAGCAGGGCAGCGGTAAAGAGGATGTAGGAAGCTTGAGCCTTCATGTGGTAAGGTTGCCTTTTCTCCTTTGCAATAGGTGTGAGGGAGTGTAGAAGCAAACAGGGAAGTGAGTCAAGCCTCTCCTTATATCTCTGTCCGGAAGAACGCGAAGCCAACACCTCGCTGTACAGGCGTGCGGTCATTGTTCAAACATCTTTTCATCGGCCTGCACAGCCCACACGGTGGCATGTGGCATTGCGCGTTCTCAGGGGTCAAGACAAACTCTCTTTTGCAATACAATCACTTCTATTCTTCCCGCAATGAGGTGGAATGATGTTGACGGTGCACTCCTATGATGAACTTAACTTGCTTCGGTCCTCCCTCCACGTCACCGACGATCTCGCCTGGTGCCAGCGAGTTGAACGCCCTGAGATACAATAGCCCCTTCTGCCGAAAAGGACCACCATTTACTTTGTGAAAGGAACAGGCTTACTATTGTAGCAATAGTAGTATGCGCCGTTCTTGACGCCCTCGCCATCAACACCGACCGAAGCGGACACTCCAATTTCTTCCGACACTTTCTGGAATATCACCCAAATATGAAGGTTTGTAGCTTCTAGCATAGCATCATCCCTGCCTTGCTGAATAACAACAAAGTCAGTGCCATGTACGGGCTGATGAGATTTGAGTCATAGTTCCGCCTGACAGCCGAGCCACGGGAGAAAATGCAGTTTGGAAACCTACTCTTTCCGTCCGTAGACTTCAGATACCTGAAGTTGGACTTCCTGATAGGATGCTCGAGGCTCTTGTCGGAGCCCTTGAAGCAGACATGGCCAATACGGCCAGGCAGCTGCCGAAGGTACGGTTGCTCAGATGCCGAAAGTCGATGAATCATGGCGGTCTCACCCTTCGTTTCGATCTCGCCTCAGTAAATCTCATCTGTGCCTCTCTGACTGGATTTTTCTGGAGATTGTCAGCCATCTGTCCTCGCCGACAGCCCTTCTTACGCCAACTGACCCATTTTCACGCTCTGACTTGGTTCATCGAGCCAAAGATTAACATTCAAGTATGACTCAGAGCATCTTGAGCGCCGCTTGATGATTGTTCAGGTCAGATGGCACGGAAAGACGGTGCTGGTTGCTGTTACACCGCTAAATCCCTCTCAAATGGCGATTCGAAAGATCTGAGGCTCCTCTCCCTGCCTAGTCCGGCAACTGACACCCTGCATGAAAGGCTCTAGCGCTTTCTCTTCTCCCTCCTTCTTACTCCTAGTCGCTGCCCTCACCGGAGCCCACACCGCCACCTTGGCACATCTAGTACTATCTGAGAACAAGATCTGAAACCAGAAGCCGCTGGCGGAAAACTCGACCTTGCTATCCTCGCCCCTCTTTGGAGACACCACGACAAAGTCTGGACAGGAAACAAAGTATGTCAGTTTCAATCACGATGGCGGCAAATGGGCGGTAGAGCAGAAACTCACCTTGTCCCGAAGCAGATGCGTAGCCGAGCTTTTGATGCGTCCCTGAGTGGGCAGAGGTCGTGATGTCGTCGTAGATGATGAAGCATGCGAATGGAGGCAACTCGGTCGCTGATGTAGCAGACGAGGGAGAGCAAAAGCGCTTCCATTCGCCTTGACCTTTTGGTGAGCTGTCAAATAGGGTAGGTGCCGAAATTGCCGACATCGCCAAGGGCGTCAAGACGAGCAAGTTGAGCAGCGAAGTCAATATCAAAGGAGCATGCATGGGCAACGGTTGTGGGAAGTACTGTATGCTATCGGTGGAAGAGTGAGAGAAAGCCCAAGCTCTAAATATCATCTGTGACAGTGCAAGTGTGTCGTCTGAACCCACCGCTCAAGGACAAAAGCTGCCGAATGAAGTGTGCCGGTGGCGCCTCCAAGCAAACGCATGTTGTCAAGCAAGCGAACTTCAGCCTTTTGTGGGTTTATGAAGCCTTTAAGTGGGCTTGTAGAGATGGCACCAAAACTAGTTGAAGATATACAATTCCTGTACACCAGGCTGGGCTACTAACAAGCTCCTAACGTAAGTGTATGTTCTTCATGTAAATGCTTAGGATTAGCAAATTATGCTACTATGTACATGGCTATGTATATATACCTGATGATCCCCTCCAAATGCTTATTAATCTACGATGTGTCACCCCTTATTGTTGCCCCTGAGCTGTGGTTTCCTGTGTGTCACTATGACAATGTATGTGCATCCCACACATGTTGCCACTTATGCACGGCCTCCCTTAATCTAGAGCTCGCTCGTTTTCCGCGGACCTGTATCATTCTGTGAACCCCGTTGGGATGCCGACGCATCTTTAACTAAACTTCACCTCTCGTTCAAGGCCGACGTGAAAGGGAAGTGGGAGGTAAGGCGCTGTGAAGGAAGAAGACCCATCTCGAACCCCTTCTTGGCAAATCTTCCCACTCTTTATAGTGTTTCCATCTTCAAAACACCAGAACGCTCTCTGAAGTGTCTCAGTGGCTTTCACCAATTCTCTGTGGTGTCTTTATAGCCCTATAAAAGTGGTTGACGTGTTCCTGTGGTTTCTTCTTGAACTAACATCTGCCAAGAACTTTACCAACATTATGAAGACATCGATCATCCTCACTTTCGCGCTCCTCGCTGTCGCCTCCGTCCCAGTCCGGGCTGCTATCGTTCGAGACGACAAGAAATACAGAGAGCTTTGCGAAAGCTCCGGTAGCGATCTTCGAGCTCGCGCCTGTTTCAAAGATTCGCACGAGGCCCTCTCAGTCATCAAAATCCCCGAGGGTGAGATCGTAGACGGGTTCGTCGATTCAAGCGGCAGAAGTAAGTCTTTTCGGTCTCACTGCACAGAAGATGAAGACGGAGGTGGTTTTCTGACCTAATGCTCTCTCTTACTGTGGCTTGTATAGAATTTGGGCTGCTTGCGAATGCGGGTATCATCTTCAACAAGCGCACTCTGATCCTGGTCACAAATGAAGAACCTGATCGACGTACGAAGGTTAAGACGAATTGTGCACAGATCCAGACGTATTCCTATCCTGACGGTGTAAAAGGACTCGACCGAAGATATTGCCCCGGTCTTGATACTCCGGTCGAGTACTTCTGAGCGTCACAAACAGATGCCAAATGCTTCCGGTGCTCATGACAGGCTCGAGTATATTTTGTATTCGTGAACCCCGTACACTTATCTTCTTAGAACACTCGTTCGTTAAATATTTATGAGGCCGTTGAGCCAATCGTCCGGGACTTTGCTGTCTGCTTTGAACCGCAAGTCGGTGTGAAGCAGCTGAATGTGAGGCTGAGCCATCAAACCCTGTGACAAAGTTCAAGGCATGGGCTGGCCTGCGACTGTTGGTACAACTAACTTAGCTTTAAGTCAACATCCCGTATCGCAGCCGTTGAATTTTGCCAGGGAGAGCGTGAACCAGTCGCTGGCCCCAACTCTCTTCTTCACCACTCGATGTGCCTCTTGTTGTCAGTGCTCTCCTTATTAATCTCGATAAGAGCAAGTAGCAGATTCACTTGTGCGAAAATGAGTGAGGTGAGAGCAAAGGCTCGAGAAGGTGAGTCGTCACTTGCTGTCGCTGCCGTCTTCAGCACATTGGTGGTTCTTGGCGAATGCTTAAGCCCCGTCAAACTACTCTGCAAGACTTTCTCCCTGAGGATGGGCCTTATGGTATGTCCACACTCCAGGGAGTGGTAGTTCAGTGGATTAAGACGCTGTCAGTTGGCAGAGAGGCTTCTCATCTACCAAGAACAGTCCAGTGGCCTAACCACGAATCGTTCTTGTTCCCCTTGCCTGGTCAATAGAGTCAATAAGTCTTCCCCCCCCGGGCTTCACCCTTCCGTTTCCTCTACAACAAACCTTCGAATCCCAGTTCGACTTTGAAGCACAAGCGAGATGATTGCCTCCATCATCACCTGACCAGCACGCCAGCCTTCGTCATACCTGCCACGCCTTTCGACCCGCCCTACGGCCTGCACGTCGACGGTCTACACGCTCGAGCGGTCTGCGATGCCGAACCCAGCATCTCAAACACAAAGCCTGTCGCCTGCTGTGTAGCCAAGTCCAATATTATCATGGATCTCAAAATGCGCAACGGCATTGTTTCTGGATACATCGATGATGCTACAGTAACGCAGGTATGTACTCAAATTTTGTGGAGCTTTCAACGGAAACATCTCGGCTGACTGTGAGCCTATTTTGATTGTGCCAAGTAGGGCACTATTCGCCCCGGCAACGGTGGAGATTGATGGGTTCGGCATTCAGGCGGCTGCTACGAAAGACAGTCACGCTGGAACAGCTTGCTCACAGGTCAAGATCTGGAGGCTGAACGGCTCAGCTGACAGACCAGTGGTGGATCAAGTCTGGGATTCTGGGAAGAATAGGGCTATTGTGCTTCTTCTGCTTCCCTAAGGCGGTTCAATCTGTGAGGTGACCCGCAGGGGTTCTCGTTGATGGAGTTTTATCTTCGAAGCTTCTCGTGACTTCGTCAAGCTTGTCACTCAACGGCACATCCATCTCCGAGCGAACCCAAGCTTGTCCCTTATCCATTTGAAGTGTAAGACCCACCTAAGGGGCTGTGCCTCATGTGACATCTGCCAACATGCTTCAGCTTGAGAGGCGTGAGCTACTCGAGCGTCACAAAGCTTGAATGTGATGTATGCAGTGGGCGGTGACTTCGATTGAAATCAGCAAATTATTGCACAACAGATGGAGAATTGGCTTTGTCGGGGCCAAGCTCTATTCCGCCAAGAAGCATAGCACAGCGTTGGAGCTCCGTAACTGTGGGTCCGCCACATATGAAGCATGGCTGAAGCTACACTGAAGGTTCGAGAACACAACGGGTGGTCGACACGCGTTTGATGTGGGGACCCGGACCCAGCGTTGCTTGGACCACCAAAAGCATGTCGGCGGGCAGTCAACTCTCCGAAATTGCATATTGGACATGACCTCGTCTGTGCGTTCAGCATCGTTAATGGCGAATGGAGACATGATGTCAGCGTCGGAGCGGGCCATGGTGGAGGTCGGAGTTTGCCTCGGAGGACCAGCGACGGATGGCGATTTGTACAAGCGTGAAGCAGGCGGACAGTGTGAGTGGCGTGGTGATGATACGGGTCTCTGTCTTTGTCTGCGTAGCTACGTGCTCTCCAACAACAGCCTCTCACCAACCTCGAAGGTATATAAACACAGCACCGTACACCATCTCTCTCTCCTTCTTCCACATCTCTCAACCCAACTTCTCTCCTATCGGCGCTACACTGAAACACCATGAAGACCATCTTCTCCACCATCCTCATTGCTCTAGCCCTAGCCGGCAGTGGCGTCCTTGCCTCTCCCACACCTTCCCAGCCAGGTTACGGTCTCGGTCAGCCCCACAACCCCACTGGTCTATGGGGTCTTAAGTGCGACCCTGTCAAGTACCACACACTCTGCAATCGTTATCCTCTCAAACCTAGCAACGACCACCGCCCTCGAGCTTGCTTTGACACGGAACTTATTCTCAAAAACAAACTCTCAGCTCCCAACCCTGAAACTCTGCAGGGCTACATCGACGGTTCGGAAACCAACATGGTTCTGTATGCTGGTCAGATCGTGACGCTAAATGAGGAGCTGGAGATTCATGTGGAGGAGGCTAAACATGCCGACCAGAGGGACATTGGCTGCTCTAGGGTCCTCATCTACCACTTGCCCAAGTGGAGTAAGCAGTTGGAAGAAACTTGGTGCCCTCACTACCAAGATCCCATTAAGCTTTGAGCTGTTGATCCAGGCAGTCGTGCTCAACGCTACGGCTCTCAAGCCTCCTATCATGCCTCATCTATTTCATGTCTTGAATGATCCTCTCACGTCAATGTCACTTCTCCCGCACTGTTCGTCAATGCTGTGATGTATGATCTATTAGCGTGAGATACAAGTGCAAATAGTCTCTGCCCCTATGTGGCAGGAGTAGGGGTGTCGTCACCATCACCTTCGAATCTACCTTCGCGCTTATTCGTCGCAGAACCGCCGTCGATAGGTACGGAACCCTGCAGCTTCTGTCGGAGCGACGAGTATTTGCGTCGCTGCTGAGCCGACACGGAAGGCTGAATCTTCGACAATGCCGCCACAAAATGCAGATGCATCACTGTCACCTTCACCCCCTCCTCTTCTGCCCCTTTCTTCTTTTCCCTCTTCACTGGGACTGCCGTAGTAGCAGGCTGGGAGTTGTGGAAGAGAATCCTCTCTCGCAATGCCAAGACAGCAGCTTCGCGAACAAGTGCAGCAAGATCTGCACCGGAGAAACCTTCGAGTTTGGCGTCGTAAGCGATCGACTGGAGGTCCACTTCGTCGCTGAGAGGAGTTTTGGAAGTGATAGTTTTGAGAATCTCAAGTCGTTCATCGGGTTTTGGCAAGTCGACGTAAAGAAGCTTATCGAGACGACCGGGACGACACATGGCAGGATCGATCATGTCTGGTCTGTTGGTAGCTGCAATGACGTAGGTCTGCACTCTGGTTTCCAAGCCGTCCAATTCGGTAAGCAGAGTGTTGACGACTCTGCTCGAGCTTTCGGATAGCGAGTCGTCTCTGCGGGGAACCAGTGCGTCGAGCTCGTCGAAGAAGATAACGCATGGCGAGGATGTGCGTGCACGGGCAAAGACTTGACGTACAGCCTTTTCAGATTCACCAACGTACTTGTTGAGCAGCTCGGGGCCTTTGACTGAGATGAAGTTGGCACGAGACTCGTTTGCGACCGCTTTGGCGAGTAGGGTCTTACCACAACCAGGTGGACCCCAAAGAAGAACACCCGAGGAAGCAGAGACACCGACGGAGCGGAAGAGCTCGGGACGCTTGATGGGCTCGACAATCGCCATGGAAAGCTCGTCTCGAGTCGAGTGAAGGGCACCAACATCCGCCCATGAGACGTCAGGGACGGTAGCGAACCCTTCTCGCTTAGAGGAGGGCTGAACCGACGGAAGCGCAACGAGGAAATCTGCATTGGTGATGGAAAGAGGTGCAAGCTGCGCATCGGTGAGCGGCGAAGGGTAATTCTTCAAGAAAGAGGCGATGGACGAATCGCGAATGTGCTTGGGAAGGGCGTCGAAGAATGTTTCAGATGGGCGAACGTTGGACTGCGCCACGGTAGGAGCAGCGACTGGAGTTTGCCTGCCGTCTTCTGCACCTGCAGTTGATGTGACTGCTCCTGAGGATGCTGCAGGCGAATCTGCGTTCGCTTCTGTTGCTGCCACCGCCGATACTGCAGGAGGAACTACAGGCGTCGGTTCGCCAGCTTGCTCTGTTGCAGCTACCGCTGTTGTGTCACAATCACCCATCTCGACGTCTGCAGACGTCGAATCTTCTTGTTTGTTCCCTGACTGATTCTCACTAGCGTGCAGGCCAATAGCCTGTGAGATGCGCTCCGCTGAAAAGTCCGAGGATAGGGAATCCATCTCGCTCAGCTGCTGGAAGATGCGTTTGACTGCAACGATACCAGCTGCTGAAGTGAGCGCGGTCAAATCGGCACCGACGTAGCCAGGCGTTGCTTTGGCCAAGGCGCGGAAGTCGAAGTCACCGGAAAGTCGAAGCTTTTGAGCAAGGACTCGCAAAATTCTATTGATCAGCAACATAGTGAAACGACAAGTAACTGGTCAATGCTCTGTCTCTCTGGAATGAGCGAGCGTGGAGATACGCTTGGAAGTCGAGACAAGTCACTGCTGCTGCAATCAAGATTGTGGAATCAGGGACTTGAATGGGAGGCCCGAAGGCCAAGATGCACAGAGTGGCCCATTGCCGCTAGCGCTGTGTATGTTCTGCATCATGTGAATCACAACCTTGACTACAACAGACATGCTATGGTGTCGGATAGCTAATACTTACTGTTCGCGTCCGTCTTCGTCTGGCACACCCATTGCAATTTCGTGGTCGAAACGTCCAGCTCTACGTAATGCTGGGTCGAGACTGTCGGGTCGATTTGTCGCTCCAATGATCATGACTGGTTTGCCGTCGGTCTTTTCCCAACTCAAATCGTCAAGTGATGTGAGAAGTTGTGCAACGATCCTCCTCTCCATCTCTCGCTGAGCTGTCTCTCGCTTTGGAGTGATGGCGTCGATTTCGTCGATGAAAAGAATGCAAGGAGCAATGGAGGCCGCTTCGTCGAAAGTATCTCGGATTGTCTTCTCTGACTCTCCTGAGGTGCCGGAAACGATGGAGGGAGCCGAGATGGAAAGGAAGGGCACGCCAAGCTCGCCAGCTACAGCGCCGGCGAGCATGGTCTTACCGCATCCTGGTGGACCGTGCAAGAGCACACCGCGTGGTGGTTTGACACCAGTGTGTGCGTAGATCTCTGGATGGCAGAGAGGCATAGCGATAAGCTCAAGAATCTTCTCGATGGCGTTAGAAATGCCGCCGAGATCAGCCAGACGAGTTGCTGGAGGGGTATATTTCTCGGCGGTGTTCATGAGCTTGGAGATGAGACCTTTTGGTCGTTTTGAGGAGGAGGATCCAGAGGCGGCAACGCTGCCGTCGACGCGAGAAGAACGGGACTTTCGCTTGATGGGCGAAGAGGTGGATACAAGGACAGCGGGAGTTGGCGAGCTCTGCCGTGTCCTTGGCGCAGATCCGCTTGCTACCGGCGAGGCTGCTGCATTAGCATCACTCTGTTCAGCAGCCGCACAGGGCAACGATTCGCCATCCTGTTGTGATTGCGCTGCTTGCTGCCTTGCGAGAGCGGCTGCGGCTGCGGCTGCTGAACCTGGCGGAGGTGGAACGGGTATACTGGATGCAGCTGAGGATAATGAAGAGCCTACGGACGGTGGAAGTGGACTGTTGAGAGAGATCTTGTTCCGCTGGTTGGCCCAGGCGCCGGTGATGGAGCGGTTCATGTTGGTGAGAGAAGCATCAGAAACCAGCTCCGACGATTTACAGAGGCAGCAAGATCCTTCCAAAGCTGGCAAGGAAGCTTCAGATGTCGTACAAGTTGAGGTGAGAAGAGGTAAAAAGAAGACGAGAAGGGTCTCGCAGAAACAAACCTCGAACAAAAAGTTGACCGTACGTCCTCTTTAAGAATTTTTTCCCTTTTTTTTTTCCTTCTTTTTTCTCGCTTCTGGTCAGGAGGAATTTTTTGACTTTTTTTTTGTTTTTGTTTTACTTTTGCTTTTCCTGTTGCAAACCCGCGTGGAGGTTGAGGTAGGAAAATTTACGGCCGGTAAAACACGCTCGTGAAGACGCAGCTTCTCGTTCAGCTCGGATGAAAAGGCCATGTGCTCATAGCTGTGATCATGTTTCGATATGCTGGCCACAGTGGTAAAAAGGTATAGAAGATGAGGTGAGAATCAATAATTGATGTTACAAAGTGAGAGCAGAACGGTATGGTTGTGAGAACAGAACATCAGCCGGCGAGGTTTTGTTTGGTGCGGCTACGCGTCAATCTTTGCGGAGGCTCTGATGCTTCGGAAGCCTCGACGGATGTGCTACGGGAAGCACTCGCTGAGGAGCTCTTCTTGGTTGCTGTTCGCTGAGCGCTTGGATTTCTCGATGCCGCACCTGTCTTGCCAAAGGTCGACGTTGCTTTCTTACGCGGAGAGCTTGCAGCTTTTCGCTTTTCCTTGTCACTGCTATTCGAAAGTGACATGCGCTCTTCTGTGGTTTCAGCGGTGGCCTGAGAAGGTGCAGATTTTTTGGCAGTGCGCTGTCCACCGTTCGCTGTGGCTTTCTTTCGCGTCGCAGCACGTTTAGCTGCGCTGGTAGCAGCCTGTGCATTGACGCTTCCTACCTTTGCCGTCGGTCGTGTTTTTGCTGAGGCTGAAGCTGTTGTTTTGCTGGATGAGGTCTTGCTCGGTGCAGCTTTGGGACGCTTTCGCGGTGATGTGGTGGCTGCGGCGGGTTGACCTTCTACACTGACGCTCCCTTCAGTGGCCTCATCGGGTCGACTGCGCTTCTTGCTGGTAGAGGCAGTCAACGTCTTTGATGCTGCGCGTTTTGCGTCCGACGCGGCAGCACTCTTGAGAGACCGCGAAGACGATGCTTTCCGCATTCTCGCTGTTCCGTTCGGTGGAGGGACTATGCGGTCGTACTGTGCTGCGGGCACACTCTCGTACGTCGTCATGCTGTTGGCAACGATGTTGTTGCCTCCAAGCGTACTCGACGGTCCGGCCAACGCCTGCGTCTGAGATGATAGCGACAGAGGCGCCATCTGTGTGGTAGCTGGCACCCTTGCTTGAGACTGAAACGGGTTTGTGTTGCTAGAGGTGGACGCTTGAGGTGCCGCGAAAGAGAATGAGAAACCGCCGGGAAAACGTGGTGTTGGAGAGATCACTGAAGACCGACCAGCTCGCTGTGGTGTCATTCTTGGAATGAATGCATAGTTTCGAAGACCTGTTGGCGGTGTTGGAGGCGGCCCCAAACTGGCAGCCGTGGTCGGAGTAAGTGGAACACTGACAGCAGGGCCGGACGGTGCGATACTTGGCGGTCCCAGTGTGGGGTCCGATGGCTCTGCTTTGATCACGGGTGTCCCATTTCGACTAACCGGTACGATGGGGGCTGTAGCGGGCGGGGCAGCTGTGCTCTGTGTCGTTGAAGTTGATTTTGGTGCGTTCGTAGAAGAGCTTGCAACTGGTTCAAACGCGTGTCGAGGTACCGGCAATTCCTGCAGCACCCGCCGTGTCGCAGCCAAGTTGCTCTGTGAAGCTTTCTTGGCAAGCGCCTGCCGTGATTTTGTCGGGAAAAGGCGAGGCTGAGGTTCGACAACAGCTCTTGCCATGAAAGGTACAGAGGCTGGAAGAGTCTTGATAGACCCTGATGAAGCATCCGGCGGTGGTCGAGGCTTTTTTATCGCCTTTTCTGCTGTCGAAACTTTTGATGTGGGCTGAGAACGTGATGGAGGCGATGTTGATTCTGCGTGTGTTGATGCCGAGTGTGAAGCAATGCGAGCGAAGGATGAAGCCACTTGCCATAATGGTGCAAATTTGTCCAGCACTGGAGCCAAAAGGGCGGCAAGCCAGCCAACGAGCGCCAACGTGACATCGAATGTGCCCTCGATGATGGACTCGTATGGCCGGATCATGGGAGCCAGGAAGCGATGCAGAAGGATCGCTGCACCGTAGCTGCGGGTGGAGAGCATCCATACGAGAAAGAGCGTCTTGAACGAGTCGTAGAATGGCACAAACCAGGCGATGGTTCGGTCGCACACGGGCTCGACTTTGTGGAAGAGGTTCCAGACTAGAACTGTAGTGAGTGCCGATTTGACAGCCGCTTTGCGCTTAGATGTGCCGACACGCCGCTGTGTAGTGATGTGCTTGGTGCCTTCTTGAGCATTACGAACGAGTACTTGTCGCTGATTGCATCCGATCTCTTTAAGCTTAACCGCGTCAAGGGCGTCGTAGGTGTCACGTAAGTCGAGGACGAGGATGAACGACTTGAGCACCAGATTGATCAATCCCATCTTGATCGGGCTCGGCCATGAGGTTGGTCAACTTGTGCTTGACAGTCGTCGATGGCACGATCGACCGAGCCAATCCACCGTTCAACGTTTCTGGGAGCGCCTTAAGGCCAAGCCCGTGTGAGAAGGATGTATGCCCGTTGAATCGTGGATGGGACCTTGACGCTGTCGCTGTTCGGTGTTGACCGGTGATCGCAGCCCTGTCCGCTATGGGATGTGCGAAGGACAGGCGTCAGACATTGGTGCGATGGTCAACCGTGTGTGATGAGAACTAAGCAACAGACAAACTTCACTTCCAAGAAAGGTTCTATCAGTGTTGGTTAGTGTTGCGCTGTTAGATTGTATAATCCCAACATATTAGCAGGAGAATCCGCATACAGAAGAGATTTCTTCTTGCCACGGGTGGCCAAATGACGATGGCGGGTGTATCCTCCCGGACGAGTCGAGAGTTGTTCTCTCTCCACAATCACAGCTTTCATTTTCGAGTTCTTCTGTCTCAATATTTGTTACTAATATATAGTCTACATAAACACAGGTAGACAACAAGGGCTCCTTAGCTCAGTTGGTTAGAGCGTAGCACTGTTAATGCTGAGGTCGGCGGTTCGAGCCCGCCAGGGGTCGCTCAGTTCCCGATTCTTTTTATGTTTTATGTTTTATGTTTTTATTTATTTATCGCTAGTCGTCTTTATTATTGAGACCACAATTCCTTTCCTTTTTCAAAATTGGTGGTGTCTTGCGATTGCCACGGTCACTTCAGATACAACACGAAGCCAGAATTAAGAAGCTGGGGCCGAACTGCTTCGGTGAAGGTAGAGTGGAATGGAGATGGCCGATGGTGACGTTTGATATTCAGAGTGTGGTGTGGCTACGTGGAGAGAGGAAGGGCTAAGTCCTAGCCAACCAAATTTGAGTCAGCGAACAAGCGGAAAGGTGCCCATTTGTAATCGGCCCATGTCTGGAAGCCGAGCAGCTTGTGAGGAAACCGTGAACGCAACTCCACGCCACTCTGTGGAAGCGAACAAGACAAAAATGGATTTCACGGCCCAAATTTCCATAGCTTCGGAAAAGAAGGCAGCACAGTTTCACGCACTTTTCTCTTTTCTGTCTCTTGCTTGTTGGACTCGCCGACTGAAAGCTTTCCAGGTTGCGACTCGCTCACGCGCGTTTACAGTAGCCATAATCGGAAAATCGTAGCGTGGGCCGTAGCCAAGAAAGAGAGAGAAAGAGTGTATGTAACGAGGGTGGATGCTACGCTCTTTGTGGTTATGGTGTGAGTTTGTGCTAGATGATGCTATACTTTGGTGTCAGCGGAAGCCGAGCGACATGCGCCATGCGGCTCTTACATTTTCAATTGCAAACCTTCCAAACGTCGTCACTATCTCACTTTTCTCCGCACAACCACCTTCATCTCAGAAGAAGTCTCCTACCACTTCTCCAAACAATACCTATTCGTCAAAATGTCCGAGGCCGATTCCAAGTCCATCTCCGACTCTAACGAGAAGAAGATCTCCATGGAGGAGCTCAAGCAGCACAACTCCCACGAAGATCTCTGGCTCCTCATCGACGGCAAGGGTAGGTTCGCTATTGGTGCGGCGGTGGCGGCGGCGGCGACGATGCTCACTTGATAGCAAAAGCATCGTTCAGCTTCGAGCTGGTGAAACTTGGATTCGCAAAGTTGACTGACACCTCTTTGGCCCCCCTCCCCCTTCACGATCCGCTTATACCTCAACAGTCTACAACGTCAGCAAGTTCCTCGACGAGGTACGTTTCTGCCAAGCAGACAGATGGTCCGCACAGCAGTGGCCAAAGCGTGACCGCTGTAAGCGGTGCTGGCTGGTCGATCAGATCGTTCAGTCCTCCAGCTTGGCGTTGTGGAACAATCGCTGACTTCCTTTGCTTTTCTGTCTCGCTTCGCTCTTCCCGCACATCTATACACGCATTTGACTCGGGCTCATCAACGCATTCTCAACCTCTCTTCGACCACTTCGGAATGCTCGCATACGCAAAACGATGCTCTGCCGCTTTGTTCCTGCATCCTAATTTTCGACTCGACCCAAACAGCACCCGGGTGGTGACGAGGTTCTTGTCACAGAGGCCGGCAAGGACGCTACCGAGGCTTTCGAGGATGTTGGACACTCTGAGGATGCCCGTGCGCTCCTTGGTCCCATGCTTGTTGGTGAAATCGAGGGTGGCGTAAGTACTATGACATTGACGACCAGCAAGTTTCGTACAATTCAGCTGTTCCGGAAGCTCCAGATTGCGCGAGGTACACCGCCCTCGTCGCGGGACCGTCGCAAGCCGGCATCATACAGTTAGGGCGGAAGATGCTGCCTTACCACCGCATCAATCAGAGCCGGGAGCTGACAAGCAACCCCACTTTCTCTTTCCCCCCTCACAGATTCAGAAGATCAAGACCACCAGCGGTGCCGTTACCAACGAGAACAATACTAACGTCAACAGCCAGTACGTATCCATTCCAGCTCAACCACGCTTACCGCAATGCCGCAATCCGTCATGTGACGCATCACCTTGCAGCTTGATTAGGTATAAAAGCGGAGCGAAACAGATGTTCGACAGGAGCCATGTCTGACGCTCGACCTCTTCTCACCTTCTTCTTGCCTTTGACAGCCCTGTCTTCATGTTCATTCCTCTCATGATCCTCGGTGCCTACCTTGCGTACAAATACGTTTCGTAAACGCATTTGGTTCCCATTTTGTATACACATCTTTTCTGCTTTGATAAATCACGTACTTTTGCCTCAAAGATGGATGACCCTGCAACGTTCTGCTTCTACAGCAGCAGCACTCACAAGCTTTGCTACTTTTGAGACTGTTCTATGCCGGCTTTCTGCTTGCTGGAAAAGGACCTCAACACAGGCGCGGGCGAGGCTGAACAGATGCTGCACGTGACTTGGCGTGCGCATCTGTGCTGGACCACACGTGTCGCAACCTGCTCAGTCGGTTTAGAAGCTTTGTCTTGCTCGGCACTGTCGCAACCTGCTCAGCTGCTCAGTAGGTATATATATATAAGCTCTGTTTTGTACGCACTCATCTCTCCCTCCTACCACCATCTCCTCTCCTTGCAAGTGTCGCTCAACATCGACCTTGCTAATCTTTCTTTTGCCACCCAATTTCCTCCCTTACGTTCCGCCTGTACGACCCGCTCTTCTCTGCGCTCGATCAGTTGAAGTAGATAAAGCCGCACAAAGCATAGAGGTAGTGTTCACGGCCGAGTAAAAGGGTTTGCGGAATGGAGAGCGCAGCAGTGCGCAAGTAGTGAAAATCCGAAAATTCTTGACTCGCATCTGTACTTAGCTCTATCATCATCAATCACACGAAAACTTCAACTCGATCGGGCCTCTTACGGCGGGCTGGGAGCCTTTGAGCCAGCGAGCCACCTCGCTGACCCGCAATCTAACAGGACCTCCATATTGTCTTCTGCATCAACCGACTGACCTTATCTTACGGCCGTGTGAGCCAAGGCTGGGATTGTGTTTTTGTTGTGAGAGACCGTCGTGTCTTTCGGCCAGCGTTCCGAAAGTGGAGGAATTGAGTCCAGACGCTGCACGCTCATGGCTGAGTTCTTGAGACCTTCTCAGCGACACTCATTTCCACCACCAAACACATTCGCTCAACGATTCATTCGACACTGTTCCTCCTCTATCGTGACCTATGAGCTAATCATGGCACATTGGAGCGACAGGGTACCATGACAGGGCGTAGTCCCTCGACTTCATCTTCGAAGCGTCTCACTAAGAATGGTGCCAAACGACCACGCACCTCTTCCCACCTTAACTCGGACACTTCTTCCGTCCCCGACTCCGCCTCTCGAGTAATCATCGCACTCGATCTCGACGCATTCTATGTCTCAGCCTGTCGCAAACGTGACCCATCTCTCATCGGCATACCCATTGGCATTCAGCAGAAAGCGCTCGTAGCTACCATCAGCTACGAAGCTCGCGAAGCAGGTGTAAATAAGTTGGATAGTATCGAAGAGGCGATGAAGAAGCGTCCTGATATGATTCTGGTCAATGGGGAGGATCTGACATACTTTAGACAGGTCTCGGTGCAGGTGTGGAAGCAAGTAAGATTGATAGTGTGGGGGAAAAAGGTAGAGAAGCTGGGCATGGACGAACTGTATTGTGATGTGACCGAGATGGTGGATTCTCACCTTAGCTCAATTCAGCCAGGAAGGGAAGGTGGAAAGTGGTTCGACCTCAATGCTCCCGGTGACGGTGAAAAGGATAGTTCATATGGCTTCCGGTATGAAGCCTGGCCTGAAGATGCTCCGGGCCATGTTCATCCCAACGAAGCCGCAGACTGGCTAGCAAAGAACAAGCCCGACGCATGGCAAGAACGAATGCTCGCAGCTGCACAACTCGCATCTTACATTCGGCAAAGAATCTCAAACGAGGTTGGTCTGACATGCTCAGCCGGCATCGCTCCGACCAAATCCTTAGCCAAGCTCGTTGGTGCACTGAACAAGCCCAATCAACAAACCACCTTTGCCCCACCCATCGCCTCCCCTATCCTTAGCATCCCAAACGGACCAAATACAGAAGAAAACCGCCTCCTCCACCACATCAACACCTTCCTGGACCCACTCGACATCCGCAAACTCGCCGGTTTCGGTCGTGTAGTCGTCGACAAAATCCGTGACCATCTCCATCCGCAACCTCAACTATCCTCTAAACAAAAAGTGCGGTCGAACTTCATGGACCCAGCAAGCATCTCTGATGAAGAAAGCGAGAGCAAGAAGGTCCGCATCACCGTCGGGCAAGCGCGAAAGATGCTTTCGCTGAAAGATATGGTAGGGCTGTTCGGGAAGCTGATAGGTCCGAAGCTGTGGGCGCTGGCTTGTGGACGCGATATTGAGCCGGTGATTCCTGCACCGGACTTTCCGTTACAGCTTTCGATTGAGGATACGTATCCGTATCCGAGCTTGCGGGGTCAGGCTATACATAATGAGATCCGTAGATTGTCGCTTTCACTGCTAAGGAGGCTGGAGTTGGAGCTGACGACACAGCCTGCTCTAATGAAGGAACAGGCGGTGCCGCTCAGTCAGGAAAAGGTTATTAAGAACGAGCATGTGACCATCCGCGATTACAAGGAGGATCCAGCACCGGCTGAGTCGCAGAAAGGGGCAAGCTGGTTGCGATATCCGCTAAAGCTCAGGCTTAGCGTTCGGCAGGGATGGAGTAACAGGGTGTCAAAGCAGACAAAGATGCCGGTTGAGATCTTTGATCTGCAGCAGAGCCGGGAGGTTAGGGCTGCTGCGATTGCAAAGACGTGCAGGGGTCTGTTGAGGGCGCTGATCGGTGGTGATGATGTGGTGGGGGATGGGATGAATCTGATCAATATCGCTGCGCTGGAGTTGAGTGAGAAGCGGCCGCAGAGGGCGTTGGGTAGCTTCTTTACTGGGAAGGAGAAGGTGACCGAGGTCGATCAGGGGGAAGAAAAGAAAGAGATTGATGAAAGCTTTCTTGCGAGTCTTCCTCCTGAGTTGAGGGAGGAGATTGCTAGAGAGTACGGGATCGATATAGTATCTGATGTTCCTCCAAAGGGCGGCTTCGTGGAGCAAGCTGAAACAAATGGCAAAGCCAAAGCCAAAGCTACAACAGCAGAGGGGCTAGCATGCAATGTCTGCGGAGAAGAGATGCAAGTTTGGATGCAACACGATCACGAACTGTACCCAGTCTCTGGATTGCCATCGCTTCCGACGCTCGCATTGTCTCGTACACCCTCTCCTTATGCATCCTCTGCAGACGGGGACGACCTGTCAGAGGAAGAAGTGGAAGCCGACACGGTCCGGTGCGAACAATGCCAGGAAGCCATCAAACCTTTCATGCTGGATGCTCATCGACGATCTCATCAGCTCCAGGACCACACATAGTTACCCACTCCCCATCTCAAATCTCTAACAATTTGTATTTGTACTTTCTAATGTATAGTACTTGATCGCTAACCTTTTCCCGCTGAACTGCCTCGTAAGTGTTGAAAGATTTGACTCTTATCGACGATTATCGGGCGATGTCAATTCAAGCACAGTGTTCAGGCTATTGAGCTAAACACTATACTATATTGACGAGAGGAGAGAACATATCGGTAGCCTTGAGCTCTCCGCTAAATGTCTATATACAGTATCGATACATGAACTCAAGTGGGAGCATACCATCTAATGTCGAAGTGTGTCAACGAGCGGTGACCCAGTAGTCCCCGATCCCTTCTATATCGGTTCGGTCTGATCTACGATCAGATCTGCTTTCTCCGATTGCATTCCGATTGCATTTCAGATCGATTTTGTCTGATCCTTCGTCACTTTAGCTTCGTGGGTGAAACAGTGCTTTGTTAGAGTTCAAACACGAACAAACTCGGCTGGCGCAGTTAAAAAAAAAGGCCCAAATTGGGAGAAGCGGCAGGTTAAACAAGTTTACCGACATCCGGAGAGAGACGTGTGGTCTACTTTTTTTCCTTCTTTTTCCCTTTTTCCCCCTTTTTTTCCCTTCTTTTTCTTCTTCTCTCTCTGACCCTGTGCCTGTCAAAAAAAAAGGTGAGCTGTTTCGGGCAACACGCCGCATCCTAATTCGCATACTCAGTTCATTAAACCGCGCCCGCACTCACACACAAAGCACACACAGAGCACAGAGGCAACCGGCTACTGCCACAATTCACGCGCAGTTTGTGGGAGGGGGATCCTTTCATCACCATCCACACTCCACCCCCCACTCCTTGTCGCTCACATCTTTTTCATCCTTACTCTTCTTCACTGGTCTCTCTGGAGATCGACTACTGCAGGTGTCATTAGCAGATCTAGACACCAAGCACAGCGAACATTAACGGATCGGCAGGATTCAGACAGGCAAAGGTGTATGAATAGCAGGAGGTGGATTTATTGGCATGGCTGTTGCTCTCTTTTCACCGACGCTATTAAACATTAGGATCAGGCGTTTGGAGAACACATTGGACAGAAGTGGGTCTCATTCTCCAGTAGCTGCCTAGCTCCGACAGCACTGAATTCAAGCTCTGCAACAGAGCATCTCGAAACGGAACCTCAAGTGCAACTGTCTTTCATCCAACATTCACCCTCATCCGTACCTTGCATTCAGCCCCATCGAAGCTTTCGTAAGCGCTTCACACAGTCTCTCGCGATGGCGTTAAACATGGAAGACCTGATCGGGTCAATGCAACATGGCTTTCACGCAGGTGATCGAGGAAACGATCTCAACGAAATTCGAGATCAACTTAAATTGTCTCTCGGTCAACAACAATCCGCCTTTGCGGGACCATCCACTCATCCACCACCACCTCATTCCCGGCGCTCTCATCATCCACCGTCGTATTCAAATCACTATCAAGGAGGAGGGAGTTCGTTGGATGCAGATGTAGCAATGCTCTCCTCTTCCTCCTCTGCTCATCATCAACAACAGTATGGATGGGGAGCACAGTCACATCAAACCGCAGGAGGAGGAGGGCAGTTTTTCGGGGGCCCAGGTTCATGGGGATCCCAATCTTCGTCCAGCTCTAACTTCGGGACTGGATTTGCAGCCGCTCCGGCAAACACACCACAGCAGACACCGGTGGAGACTTCTGCGTTAGCTCGACAGCTACAGGCTGAGTTGGAACGACAATCTATTAGTCCCGATCAAACACACGGACAAGGACCGTTATCGACAAATCTAGCTACTTCTCCGCCGCAACATCAACAGCAACAATACGCAGCAGGATTAGGAGCAAGGGAAATCGAATCCTCGAGCAACTACGTTAATGGATTTTCACCACAACCTCCAGGTGGATCAGGGAGAGATTCAGCTACTCCCACAGGACAGACGGGTGGTGCATATGTGTTGAGAAGCAGAGATAATTTATCGCCACAACTTCAATCATGGAATCATCTGGCGGCGCAACAACAGCAGCCAAGGTTCGGTTAGGTTGAGGTTGGGGGGGAAGGGGGGGTTGGGAGATTTCTTTTGGTTATGGACATTCTTTCTGATAGCATTACAGTAGTGCAGGTTTTTGCAATCACATACACACGATTCTCCTTTTCTCTTGCGTTCTTTCTCAGCTTGTCACTGGGCTCAATCTGTGCCGCCTGTTCGCGCTGAAAGCCATGAGCGGAATCTTGAGCGCAGCAGCGACTCAACATGGTGTGAAATCGGTGCAGGAGGTCACAGCCGTTCAGCTGTACAGTCGGAAACAACAGTCATGGTTTCATGTCTTGCATTGCAATGATTCAGTTGTAAGAGTGCGAGTGGGCTTAGACAATAGACTCGAGCTCTTTAGCAAAGATCAAATTGCTTGCAATGGTAGCTTTCTTTGGAATGACTGTAGCAGAGTTTGCGTTTGCGTTTGCTGCAGTGAATGAAACCACTTGTGTTGTCGGGTTCACTTGCCATCCTCTCTGTAATGGCGCCACAATCAAGAGGAGATTGTTTTGTCAGTAATCATCCTTCCTCACATCTATTTGGAGCATCGAGGAGCGAACTTACGGTTTGAGCAAAGCTTAGCACCTGATCCAAGCTGTCAAAGAACAACAACGTAGCCGCGTCGTGCAATGCCAAACTATCATACGCCTTCTCTTCGCAACTAGCAATCTCGTTCCTGATCATGTCCATCAAGAGATCCACAAAGAACCTGTACTCATCCTGAGGTGGAGTCTCACGACTCAAACGCCAGACTTTGGAATATGAGCCTTCCATCAACCATCTCTCCAAACTAACAGGGTGTTGGAGGAATTTTGATTCGTTAACGAGGTTGGAAGGCAGCGTTTCGATGAGTGTATGGAATGCTGAGATCTGGTTTGAGCTCAACAGACGCAGCAATCGAAGTCCGAGGAGAGGTTCATAGTGGGAGGATGCGGGAAGAGAAGCGTTGTAGAAAGGAGTCAGGAGGGAAATGTATCGATCGAAGGCGGAAATGTCTCCAATTCGGACAGAGTAGAATGCGCCGATCGTGAGCACTTCTCGTGCTAGAAGAAGGTCGGATGAGGAGGTGGAGGAGACGGCGGCGGATGGGACCAGGAGGTTGTGTTCCGTGAGGGCGATCTTGAGTTTGGTGAGGAGAGATCGAACTTCTTCTGATTTGGATTTGGGGGAGCCGAATGCTGCGACCAGCTGTTTGTGCAGGGAGTTGACGTCCATTTTGACGTTCACTGAATCAACGAGGATGCAGACTTGGTGTAATATACGAGCTTGAAGACGATCCGAGTGGATCGTAAGATGGAAGTGCGAGTGTGATGCGGTGATCAAGTATAATGCAATGTATCGGGTTGGAAAGAGGAGGAGGTGGGAATGAGAGTTGGCGTGTGTTGGTTGAATTGCAAGAGAAGTGGAGCAGATCACTCGAAAGTCAAAGCGCTCTCTCGAAAAGCTGCTCTGAAGGCTGAGATACGCGCGTCCTCTCACAACCTCCAGTTCCGCGTTCCGACATCGCGATCCTTAACAAAAATTCGTTAACAATATTGACCTAACACAATTTCGAAAAACCTTTACGGAGAAGCATTGGAGAGGCGAGGGCAATCAGATGAAGTAGTGTTTGCTAAAGAGGACGATCCAGCACGACCCTGAAGATGATCGGGCTGAACAGATCCAATCGGAGATCGGGCAAGCTCGATCCGGTCAAATATCGGGCAGTGCCGATACGAGAGAGGGAGCGGGTACAACTACGTCCCACTCGTTGTTGCACATCGTCATTAGATAGGATGCACCCACACTCGGGTAGGTGCCACACACTTGTATGTATATCTAGCAGGGAGCTCGAGGCTCCCGTCGCATCCTTTTCTGATGTCAATATAGTATAATGTTTTGCTCTTTAGCTTGAACACCGTCCTCAAACTGATATCTCCCGATCTTCGTCATCGCCAAGTGTCACTCTCCTTTTATCAGTGTTCGGATGCTCTCTGGCTGTCAGACAACGCATACAGTAGACGAATACAAATGGCACGATGCATTAAGGCCCTCAGCCGCCGCTTTCTAAGCAAAGCCAAGGACAATGGCATGGTCCATTGGAAGAATGTTGCCGAATGAAATGTTATGGTAACTCTCCTGCTCTTTCATCGAAACCGAACACAGAGTAGGCAGAAGCGTCGTCAGTCATCCTCGTTCACGACAAAAAATAAAATAAAAGACGACAGTACCGAGAAAGGAGTTGAGAAAGAGGGGTTGATACTCACGCTCTCGTTCGGCTGCTCAGGGGGAGCAGTTCCGCAAGGCGGAAACTGTGAGCCGGCGACCTCCTGCTCAGTACCTCGCTTCCTTTTGCGGTTCAGTGGAACAGCAATGTTGGCTGTGCTGCTCGTCATCTGTTTCAGGAACGGGGATTAAGAATGTTAGCAGATGTCAGGAAGGTAAGAGGAAAGCTTGGTTGATGTCGGCACAGTACTCAGCGCGTCAGAGGAAGATCTTGCAAATTCAGAGCTTGTTCTGAAGACAGGGTGAGGAACTAGACTCACATTTTCGACTGTACCCACAAGCCTCACTGAGTGCTCTCCCTTCACTGCCCAGAATACCACTTCTTCTCCTGGGGAGAATGGCCGCTTGATCCGCGGTCCCTCCGCTGCGTTCATTCGCATGCCATTGCTGGTCCTTCTCGACTGCGAGTCATTGGTGCTGGCTGCAGTGAGCCCACTTGCCGCTGATATAGAGAGGGGGGAGGCGTCTCTCATATGAGGTGGCCGCGAGTTGTGTACGAAGTTGATGGGTGGAGAGACGATCGGGACGAGGCTGGGCGTGTCCATGGCACGTAGCCAGTTTAGATGCTTCGTTATCAGATCCGTTGCAATGCTCGTGCTGGAGGGATCAAGCCAACTCGGCAGGCAGGTAGCTGGAGATGGTCTTGGCACGGAACCGAAGTTGGCTTGCCCGGCGACACCAATGTTATTGCACCAGGAATGCTGGCCACTCTTCCACATTGAGGCAGGATTAGCGGCGACCAGGCCGGAAGGCATCGTAGCCGGCCAGAAGCTCTTTTCGTACGTCGGGCATTGTGGGGCCGCACGCGCTGCTTTGATGGGGCTTGGTTCTCTGAAAATTGTATCCGACGCCGAGTACGTTGCCGGAGATGAGTCTGCCGCCTGAGACCCAGGAATATTACAGGACGCTGCACGTAGTGTTGAGCCAGACTTCCACTGCGATGAATCTTCTCTAGAGCCTCTTCGCTTCGTGTGGCTGCTGGAATGAGATCCGTGTGCTTTGGTACGGTCATCGTTACGTTTGCCGGATCTGGTCACTGCGCTCGGCTTGACGAAAACCGAATCATCATCGTTATCCGTCACGCCTTCTGTCGAAGCTGAGCCTTGTGCGCTGCTACCAGTCGTTTCGCTGCAACCTGCTCTTGCTGTCTTAGATGGAGGTGATGATTGAAGCGCTTCAGCCCGATCTTTATTCTTGTCCATCTGTTCGGAAGCATCTGATCTTTCCATCTGTTCTTGCATCTCTCTCTGCTTTTGCTTTTGCATCTGCATTTTTAGGCGCATCTGTGCCTGGAGCTGCTGCAGAAGACGTTGATATTGCGCCTGCTTCTTTGACTTTTGTTCTTGCTCGCTCAGTATCGCACTACGCTTGTTCAGTCGAGGTGGCTGCCCGGACGTCCCATCCTTGACATCAATGGAGGGTACATCAGCCGATGAAGTGCAGTTTATCGACATGGAGGATGTTTTTCCTGTCCCCGTCTCTCCATCGGCATCCCCTCTTACTTTTTGACGTTTGGGCTGATGCTGCCAGGACTGCGTATCGGCTCGTGGCTCTACCGAAACTCTCGAAAACCAAGCTGAGGGATGTTCCCAGCTGACTTTCCCCAAAGCTTCGCGTCCTGTTGAAATCTCTGGCGAGGTGGCTAGCGTGTTGGGGTTGGGCGGGGTAGCATCCAGTCCCGCTGCTCTGCTACTTACCATCCCAAGATTGGTGCGCTTTATGAAGTCGAGCAGTGCTTGCCGTGTGAAATCATGTGATGCTTCGCGACTCGATTGAACGGCTGTGAAAGTTTGCGAGGCGGGAGTACTGGGAGTCAGAGCAGGGAAAGAGCTGGTGGTAGAGCATCCTGAGGGCTTGTCTGTCTCGGACTGCTCAAATTGAGTCGTTTGAGCGCAAGTTGCGGGCCGAGCGGATTCGAGTCCCTTGATTACTTCCATGGAACGAGAGAACCACGCTGTTGCTTGAGGGTGACTTGCAGCTGTTTGTGAAGCGTTTGACCAGCTTCGTGGACGGACAACACTCGACAGTGGCACTTTTTGAAGCGGTGTGCGAGTAACTCGTAGCGTATCTCTCGCTCCTCTCACTCCAGTCCCGCTGAGTTGTGACAATGCCGTAGCCACGGATCCAGGCAGCTTTTCAGCACTAGGTTTGCCTCGCCATCTGTCAGATGAGACCCCTGAGAACACAGCTTGACCGTCTTTCGAGTCACAACCTGCATTGTTCCTATTGCGACTCGAGCTCTTGCCATCCTCTTCGGACTCTAATCTGTACCGACAGTCTTTTCGAGCAAGCTCGACCTGCAAGGGTGGAGCTGGTGGTAGCGAGTAGTCGGCGATGTTGGCAAGGTCGAGACGCCCTTTTGTCTTTGTAAAGCTGCTTGAGGTCGTGGGGGTCTCCACGCTGAGGCTGACAGGAGCTGCCGAGATAGGTTGTGCGTTCTCACCTCGGCGAGGATCCGCGACGTTGCCAAGTCGAGCCTGTTGTAAGGTCGTGGAAGTGACGAGAAAGTTTTCGGGTACTAAAGGTAGAAATGGATTCCGCGTTGTAGCTTCTTGAGACTCAAGTGGAGCAGAGGTGCTATGCTGCCCTATGGAAAAGGAGAGCGATTGAGATGACAGTAGGCTCGGCGGTGGCTGCTGCGAGGTGATCCAATAGGGATGGCAGTAGTCACTTGCCGTCGTCGAAGCTGGCAAGGGCTGGTTTTGGACACTTTCTGTAGCTTGACTGGTCATTTGAGGCATCTCAGCACCAGACACGCCTACAAGCTGGGGTTTGCACGCAACAGCGGAAGTCATTTCTGCGAAGCTGGTAGCCTGATCAGCTCGAATTAATGTGGCAGTATGGCCGAATGCAGATCCAGACTGATTATCGGTACTATTGAACGTACAGTTCATGGGAGCGGCTGTCGTTACAGCGGTAGGATGATTTGTGCTCTGGTCTTGCGTCTTGAACGGATCCTCGGATAGGCTTTCGAGGAAGGAAGTGAGGAATGGATCTTGAAATCCTGCTGGAGAAGCTATTGATGCAGGCTCGAGCGCTGAGGACGGCCGACCACTCAAGAAGTTGTCAGCTTTAGCATCCAGCTCTGATCTTCTGTTCGCTGCGATGACCGTTTGTGAGCTGTTACCTTTTCCGCGGCTATCAGCATGTTGAAGCTGTTGACTGACCAATTGCACGATTCCGCTCGGCTCTTCATGGTCAAGGCTGACTGGCGTGGTAATGTCGAGTAGGGCACCAGGACTGCTTGGAGGATTCAGGCCGAGCTCACCAAGGGTGAGTGGAGACAAGATAGACGGAGGGTTCGAGACATCTTGAGGATCCCCCTTGTCGGAAAGGGCTGTGGGAGAGGACATCACCTTGTCATTGTTAGAGGAGAGAGGTGGAGTCTGTGGCCCCTCATCGTTGGGCATCGCGCTTGTCGCTTATATTTTGTGGCAAATTGAAGGTTGAGAAGAGAGGGATGCGGAAATTGCTATCGACGATGATGCTGGTGCAAAAGTTGATGGCGGTAGTGTGCTCTGAACTGAAGCAGCGCAAGAGGGGACGAGCAGCAAGGACATGTCGAAAGGAAGATAGTACTGACCAACCCGCCTGTGCAGCGGACTGAGATACATTTGCGTACGTTTCCGCATCCGCATGGGAGCGTCTTATCAGACTGAGACTGAGCCGAATAGGATCAGCAGCCACAATGGCTGTGATCTTGTGCTGTGAGCAGATGCATGTCAGGATTAAAGTTCTGTGAGAGTGTATTATAGCTTGGCGTGGGACCTAATGATTCATCTGCAAGTTGAGCTTGATTCGGAATGGCCGATTAGCGCTTTGAAAGAGAGGAAGAGGGGAAGAGAGAGAGAGAGAGGAGAGCAAATGTGCAACCCAGACACAGTCCGGATATTCCGATGTGATACTTGGCTAGTTAATGAGAAGCGTTGTCGAGGACGAAGAAGGAAGCTGAGTTGTCGAATGAAGCGTGAGAAAGTGTTCTTCGAACAAGGTTTAAGCTTGTTCCCACCGATCTTAACTCAACGCTCCAGTCCAATGCTCTCTCTCTTTTTATTGCTCGACTCAAGCAAGCGTCCAGTGTGCAAAGTTGATTATGCACCTCTATCAGCTTGGCTTGCTCGTGGCATGCAGTGGAGGGAAGAATGACTTTTCGACTACACTAAAGCCACGGTACCTGCTTATGGTTTGGACTGTTTGATTGTTCAAATAGCTTTGAGCAGGCGCTTGCTTCCATTTTGCATGATGGCGGCAAGGGCCAAGGTTGTTGCGTAGTCTGGTCATGCCTTCGATCTTGCGCTGTGTTGATGTGAAAGCGTTGCGGCAAGGTTCGGCAAGTTGATGAAGGTGAGAATGGTCACACCTGCAGTTCTGCACTTTGCCCACAGCTTCGACTTGGCCCACAGCATCGGCTTGGCCCACTGGATGACTCATCCCTGCTCTGACTACGCTCAAGGCTTGCAGACCTTCATCGGAACGTTGCCGTGCTTGTCGCCGGTCAGGAACACAGAGCACCTACAGAAAGTGCGTCGACTGACGGTGAGACTATCACACGCTTTCCCTGGTACTTTCTCTTTCGGTAGCTTTCTCACTTTGCACCACAGCATTTTCGTACCTTGATGTCTCGGTGTCTAAATGCACCAAGCCAAGTTTGCAATTGCACCATACCAACTTGGCATTTCATAACTTCATTTGCAGTGCTGTGTCAAATTGTTGCCTGTGCTTTGTGGCGACCATCATCATGCCTCGTGCCAAGTGCAAGGCGACTACTGTAACCGCAGAAATGGCCAAAGGCTGGATAAGAGAAGTCAACAGGAACCTGCTTCGGGCCATCCAGGGTGAAGCGCTAGGCCAAGAGCAGCACTACAACATGAGTGAAGGTGACCAAGACCTCTCATTGCAGCTTCCCAATGACCTTGCCAGCTGGCTTGAACTTTGTTATGATTGCAAGAAAAGCAAAAATGAAATGGTACAATGACGAGATTGATCTGGCGGAGTTGCCAACTTGAGTTGGTGCATTTAGACACTGAGACATCAAGGTACGAAAGTGCTGTGGTGCAAAGTGAGAAAGCTACCGACAAAGAGAATACTCAAGTACTGAAAGAACGCGACGGCAAGCGACGCACGAAATTCACGCCCTCCTCGACATCTGCAGTGAGACGCATCATAGCAGAATCGCAGACAGAGTTGCAATGATGCGCCGCTCCTTTCACATTTACGCCTGAATTGCAGCGATTGCTAAAGATGCGGATCGACGCTGCCGCCAAGCTTGCGTGAAGCTGTTGCTGGGGCTGACTTGGGACCTTCTAGCCCTCGAGAGCCACCATCAAGTGGGTGTTTCTTGGAATACTGGGTTGCGATGAGTTCATATAAGTACATGGTCGAACATTGCGTCCGAGCAAAAGGAGCGTCGAGCGTCGAGCGGACAATGATGACGAGTGGGTGAGAAGTGGGCTTTCATCTGACGAGCCCAGGGACGCTCTCAGTCGTCTGCGATAGGAGCCTCTTCGTCGAGATGCTTGATTAGTCGGACGCGCAGCTCTGTCGTTTCGTCTCCTCTGAGCGTATCCGCTACAAAGTAGCATTCGGTTTGCATCTGGACCATCTCGAGTGCGCCTCGCAGCACACCGGCAAGTACGTTGCTGAACCATAACCCACCTGCTCTTGCATCTCGAGGTAACTCAACAAACTCGGCCAATGGGTTTTCGTCCAAGATCAAACTGAACTCTCTTGTTCCGATCCAAGTTGCTCCCCATCCCTGCCCTGAGGTTGCTCCTTGTGCTGTCGTAGCTGCTGATCCTGTTGCTGATGAAGAGGCACCGTCGTCTTGCTGATGGTGAATCACATTCGGTGTGATGTTGAGGAACATCTTGAACCCGACTTTGCTGACAACTTCGCCTACCTCGCGGAAGTCGGAGCATTTCGAAAGGTTGGTTCGCGCAAGAAAGTCTTCTATCAATCGAGTGCCGATGTTGTATCCCCTGTAGGTGAGAAGGAAGTCCGAGAGTATATATGAGAGTGTCAGTTGGGCCGGGCAAGAGAAATGGATGATCCTTACCAGCGAACTTACATCTTTTCGAGCTGCTTGTTGACTTCTGTGTAGTCCTCGTAATCCTTGATCAGCTGGATTACCAGTGCTCCATATGTCAATGTGAAGAGCTCCGCATTCTATTGAGTCGGCGCAGGAGAGCGTAGATGCATTGCGCAGCCGCGAGAAATTTCGTCAGCACGCTGTTTGTCCATAGCTCCAGTCTGATGCCAAGTTGTCAGCGTTGTGGCTACTTACAATCTTCTCCGTCCGGTTCTTCCATACATCCTCGCCCGCTTGCTTGTACTGCTTCGTCGACATCCTGCACTCTGGTCGATCGAAGGAAACGGAGACAAGTACCTTCCGTGCTGTGTCTTTTGAGTTCAAGCGACGATGATAATCTTGTCAGACGGTGCTGGAGGAAGATATGTGCAACTCCAAGGGGTGTGAGAGTGCAGGAAAAAGGGTTGGAAAGCAGTTGAAGATGCGTCGGTATCTCAAGCAATATGCACGCGTCACAGCCGAGACACCAAAGTGCAGGGAGCCCACATAAGCAAGGAGCACAATGAAGTAAGGAGTAGTCGACATGGCGACAGTTTGGTGGCACCTGGTATCGTAGCAACACAGGGGTGTGGATGAAGTGACACGTCTTGTTTCAGATGCCACTAGAGCAGTGAATGGAGTATATATACATGTGTTTGTCATTCAGGTTCACTCTACAAATACTAAGCATTTTTCAAGAAGTAACACAACTGTATACATGAGCTTGCTAGTGGCTCTGATTGGTCGCGTTTTACTTGCAAATCTTCAATTGATTAAGAGTCTGAACACTACCATCCGAGCCAACCGGGACAACCAACAAGAACATGGTAGAAGACACCAAAACCCAGGTTAGTGCAAGCTCCAGGACCAAAGGGAGCAGAAAGGGCAAGGCCACCCAGGCACAAGCCAACAATGACACCACAAATGAAAATGAGCTGGAGGATAGTGATAACAAAGCCGACAAAGACACCAACTCCGACTCCAACTTTGATGATGGCGACAAGCGATATAGCTTTCACACCCTAGCAAAGCTTCTCAAATCAGTGCCAAAACTTACATCACACAACTACCACAGTTGGAGTGCTCATGTAAAGTCCTTCCTCTGGTCCACCCCACATGCGATGAAACACCTCAAGGGAACATACAACAAGAAGCACCTGAAATGGAGCCATTCCCTTGATGATGCTTTAATCAATGCCCTGCGTGGAACGATCGACACTACTGGAGAACACAATGTAAATTACCTTGTTCTAGATGTAATCAAGGATTATCTTACTTTTAACCAAGTGTGGAGAAAGATCGAAAACGGCCTCACAAATGAAGCTACCAAGACGTCCCACAGGCTTGCACTCATCTTGCAGCTAGGTGATATAAAGATGTTCCACTTGGACGCTAGAAAGCTAAATCAAGAGATCTGGTCAATACAGACTGAAAGTAGTCTCCTCGGCAAACCATTTGCCAACGACACATTGTTCTTGGCCCTGCAGAAATGCACAATCCAGCATCCAGTATACAAGGAGACGGTTGCCACCATCCATCAAATCGATTTCAACACCCTCGCCACCACACTGAGCATCCAACAGACCACTGTCGAGAGCATCCCCGCGCAAAAGATTGACCTCCGCCAAGCCAGCACTCGGATCGCCAGCAACAACAACCAAAGCAAATGGACTGGAGGGACCGAAGCCGAAGCCAACAATACCCACACAAGCCCAAAGAACAAAGGAAGAACACACCGAATCTGATACTGGATCTGCAAGCGACTGGGACATGGCATTAGTCAATGTGACGCTTCGGTTACCATCCCCAAAGACTCCCCCCTCGCCAAACCTAAATAGGAAGTGTGGTGCTCCCTCACCCTCTCAAAAGACCCTCTGAACACCAAGAAAACAACTCATTGGATGTTGGATTCAGGGGCGAGTTATCACATGGTAAACAACTATAGCATGCTCATCCACCTGAGAGCTTGCCAAAAGCAGATAATTACCACCAGAAGTGAGGTTTTGGAAGCGGCAGCTATAGGAGAAGCAAGCATATCAACAGATTATGGGGAAATCTCCCTTCAAAATGTACTATATGTGAAGCATCTTAATGTTAACCTTCTGTCAACAAATTCATTAATGGATGAAGGAGCACGAGTGACATTGGACGCAACCAGCGGCCAGATCTATTTAACAAATGGCATGACACTTAAAATTGCAAAGAATCGCGAGCGGGGATTTTTAGAGTTCTGAGGCGATACATGGCAAGAAGGTGTGATGGTCACCTCAGCATCACTGTTTGAAGGTGTTGATGAGGATTTCGAGCATATTAAGAATGAACCAAAAGTTTCAAAGGAACAACTATGGCATGAGCATCTCGGACACCCAGGAAGAGACAAAGCCAGGGTGATCACAAGAAAACTAAAGAATAAGCACACCATGCATTTGGATTCAAACACCGCTCTGACATGTGAGCAGTGTGTACGATCCAAATGCACAAGTGCCCAGATGGGGAAAGGTAGCGGCGAAAGAGCTGTGGGGCCCCTGGATCTCATTCACATCGATCTAATAATAGACTCGTCCCATGTGATGGAGTATACGTGCACTCTGGTGCTGATCGATGATCACAGCAAGTATGTGTACGCACAGCCATTGACGTGAAAGAGTCATGCATTCATGCAACTCAAAAGGATTGTTTCATTCCTGGAGACACAGACAGTCCGGAAGCTAAAAGTGATCCAATCTGACCAAGGAACTGAATGGAAAAGCAATGATGCATTAGAATGGTCATTAGAAAAGGGCATAGAGTGGCAAACCACTGTGGGGTACAACAGCAAACAGAATGGATGGGTGGAGAGAATGAACAGGACCCTTGGAGAAAAGATGAGGACATTGCTAATGCAGAGAAGACTGCTGAAGAGGTTTTGGCCGTATGCAATCAGAGCTGCGGCATTCAAAATCAACCTCACTCTGAGTGTTGATAATGAATTCCCTTATCAAGCAATGTTTGGCAAGTCGCCGGAGTGAGCTTTGAGACTCCTACGAGTGTTTGGTTGTCTGGCATGGGTAAACATACCCAAAGTCAAACGGGACAATAAGAAACTAGACCAGCGAGCCATCACATCCATTTTCTTGGGATACAGCCTAGAGAGGAAGGGCTGGCTTTTCTACAGCCCGGACTATAGCCTGAACATCTTTTGGAGCAATTCAGCTAAATTCATGGAATCCAAATGCTGGTCAGACAGGACAGAGTGGCGACTGGTGGACACAAAGACACCCCCAGAAATGACGACAGAGGAGGATTTTAAAGACCTAGGATACAACGAAGAAAACATATTTGATGAAGCACATAAGGAACCATTGCAAGAATACATAGATATGGAGACAGGTTCGGAAGAGGGATCAAGCGAAGGAACGGCAGAGATGGTGGAACCAGAATCAATCACCAAAACTCAAATTGACAGTGAATTTTTGGGACTCATGGCAACACAACCGGAACGGAGAAAGAACCTGGATCCAACCATACATGAAGCAATGAGCAGAGAGGATAGAAAACACTGGGAAGAAGCCATGCGAAAGGAGCTGGATGGTTTGGAAGCAATGGGCACATGGGAGATTGCCAACCTCCTGAAGGGTGCAAACACTGTCAACACGCATTGGGTACTCAAGATCAAAATGGATGCAAACCTCGTGCCGACAAAGTTCAAAGCCCGGCTTGTGGCATGAGGTTTCACCCAATGCAAAGGGGTCGACTACACAGAGGTTTTCGCACCAGTGGCACCCATCCAATCCATCAGAGGGGTGATCGCTGTCGCAGCAATACAGGATTGGGAAATAGACTCTATTGACATAAAACAAGCATATTTAAACTCCACCATACATCATGATGTATACCTCAAGCCCCCAGTAGGAATCAAAGTACCACCCAGAAAGGCCTTGAAGGTAATGAAAGGTCTGTACAGTCTGAAACAATCAGGCCGAGAATGGAATATTGAGTTAGACTGACACCTCTGGACGATTGGGTTTCATTGCATGCTGAGTGCACCATGTTTATACTCAAGAGGGACAGGCAACAAGATTACGATCATCACAGCATACGTGGATGATATGCTGATAACATCACCCAGTCATGACGAAGTAGATCACACCAAGCAGGAAATCATGAAAAAATGGGAGACACAAGACAATGGAAGGATCAAAGAATTCCTGCATGTAAAGATCACACGTGATAGAAAACAGAGGAGGATATCTCTGGACCTGACAGCATACATCGAAGCAATGGTGAACAAATGGTTGAGAGAAGCAAGTGAAAAGTCTTGGATACCCATGTTGTGCATGGCAAACTTTGCCGGAGGCGAGAGATGTAAACCTCAACAAGCAAAGGAATATCAAGAGCTGGTTGGTCAGCTGTTATGGGTATCAAACATGGCCCGACCAGACATTGCCTTTGCTGTTGGTGTATTAGTGTGATATATGTCAACCCCAATCGACAGCGCATGGAGGGCAGCAATCCACGTGGTAAAGTACCTGAACCAGACAAGTGGGTATCAATTACATCTAGGAGGGTCAACGAACAAGCACTCAGATGCACCGGTAATGACATATACCAATGCAAACTGGGCATCCAACCCCACAAATGGACGAAGGAGTACTTCAGGTTCAATAACATATGTATATGGATGCCCAGTAAGCTGGAGGTCTCATGTTCAAAAGTGTGTGGCATTGTCAGCAGTTGAAGCCAAGTTCATCACTGCTTCTGAAGCATTGAGAGAAGCACTGTTCTTCTCATGTCTGCTCTGGGATTTGGAGATCACAGACATTCGGCCCATACTATACACAGATAGTCAGGGGTGCATACAGGTGAGTAAAGACCCGGCCAAACACTGGAAGCTGAAACACATCGACACACAGTATCATTTCATCCGCGACCATGTGCAAGGAAGTGACGTGGAGATCAAATATACAGGAACAGCAAACAATGTCGCGGATGTCTTGACAAAGCCTCTGCAGGGCCTCAACACTTCACAATTGGCCAGGATGATAGGCTTGGAGATCCCATCAAAAGGGGGAGTTGAAGATGCATTGGTATCTCAAGCAATATGCACACGTCACAGCTGAGACACCAAAGTGCAGGGAGCCCACATAAGCAAGGAGCACAATGAAGTAAGGAGTAGTCGACATGGCGACAGTTCGGTGGCACCTGGTATCGTAGCAACACAGGGGTGTGGATGAAGTGACATGTCTTGTTTCAGATGCCACTAGAGCAGTGAATGGAGTATATATACATGTGTTTGTCATTCAGGTTCACTTTACAAATACTAAGCATTTTTCAAGAAGTAACACAACTGTATACATGAGCTTGCTAGTGGCTCCGATCGGTCGTGTTTTACTTGCAAATCTTCAATTAAAGCTCACATGCAAGTGCAAAAAGCGGTCTGGTCCGTGTCAATCTGCGGCCTCAAATGTGGAACAACCGAATATCGGCATTTTGCGTTCGTTCGACCCGATCCGTAGCCAATTTTTTTATGTTAGCAAACAACCCTAACAGTCGGTGTTTTTTGCGCCACGTGGCAACGGCGTTTTCTTGCTGCGCATTCTTCGACGTATGCAAGGGACAAAGAACGCGCATACCAACGCTTTCCGCTGTTCTTCCCCACTTCATCATTGTCATACGTGCTCCACACCTTGAACGGCACAATCGACCGCTTCTGACACTTGCAAGCCTGATTTGCTGATACGCGCCCGGCGCTGGGCCCTTGAACGCTCTGCTGCATGCCCAACCCTGCATAAAGCTTTCGACAGATTCGTCTCAGCATGCCGTAGCGCCTCGCTCATTCCGCTGTCTGCATCGTGACGAGTCTCGACGATCTATCTTTGCGCTGAACACCAGCTTGTGGGCCGAACTTCCATCGTTGTTGCTGGTCCTTTGTCTCTTGCCAAAAAAGGAAGGGAACCCGCGTTTAGCACGGCGCACCCAATCGCGTAGCATCTGGTAGGACAAGGTATCAGCAGCGGCAAAGCGCGAAGATCTTCCAGAGCTAATTCCAAGCTCACGCCGACTCCTTGCCTTGTAGATCCTCCCGTCACCGACTTCGGCCATTCCTGAGTAATCGCTGCAGATACTAAGTCTCAATCCCGACATGGCCACGACTTCTTCGAGCTTGGGACACCAGTGCGGAACTAGAATGGTTGCCAACATGTGCTGGACATTCGCGTTGGTCATTCCTCTGGAGTACGAGACGATCCAGGCACTGGCCACAGCCGTGTGGCTTCGTACCTGTTCTGACCGCGCCGAGCAGACTGATCGGTCGTTCTGCCTGTCTTACCCCTTCCTGTCATCCTTTCCGAGATCGAAGTTGCCCAAGGACAGCATCTCACGTTCACTACAAGCTGGTTGTTTCATCGACTCCTTCGAGCTCACCATCACCATCCCTACCCTTCGTGCCCTCTCCACGTCTCCCTTCCCCTTCATCGCCTTTGTACTGTTCGCATCTGCCCGACGGCACTCCACGTTGGCCAACTTCGTCACACTCATTTCACCCTCATTCATTACACAACGTCTCATCATTCGTATCGACCATTTCATGTATTAACAGCTATCGAAAGACCAATCCTGCTCGCTCTCTTGCCTTTCTGGGGGACCACCGAGTCTGCTGATCACCGTTATAAGCTCTCGCGCTTCACCCCCACTGAACACCAGCAGACTTTTCATCAGTCACAACTACATAACCCCCAGCTTCCTCCCCGGCTTTGATTGCAACACCAATTTGCTCAGTTCCAGCGAAACCGGTATCCTTTCCGTGTCAGCTGTGAACATGCAATCGCGTCGAGGCCGATGGCCTGCAGTTGCTTGGCTCGTTGTCCTGGTCCTTTTGGCTACGCTGACAGAAGCAGCAGTACGCGTCCAGCGTCCCATCGGAACTCAGCTTCCAACCATCGCTCGCTTCGGACAACCTTACTCGTGGGCTTTCGCTCCTAACACTTTCGTGGACTCCGAGTTGACGGCGCCGCTCCGCTACAACGCAACAGGATTGCCTCCATGGGCTAGCTTTGACCCTTCAAGTCGATCAATCTCAGGCACACCCCCTCCTCCGTCTTCCGATTCAGCACGTATTAACAACAATGTTACATTCACAGCGGAGAACCCTGAAACAGGAAGCACCGCGTCCACACAGTACCAGCTCGTGTCCATGGGTGGTACTGGGCCAGTCGTCAACAAGCCACTCGCTGAACAACTACCGAACGTCACAACACTTGGAGCGAGATCCATTCTACCTTCCGGCGCTCAACTACTGCCTCTAGGATGGTCTTTCTCGCTAGGCTTTGCTGGTGACACGTTCACATCGGACAGTCATCGCGTATACCTCTCGGCAGCTCTTGAAGATGGCTCTTCCTTGCCCAACTGGATGCACCTGGACCAGACGGTCACTCTTTGGGGGCTGGACCCTACTGATGTTCGTACCGCTGGTAGCTTCTACACTGTGGTCGTAACTGCTAGCGATGTTGCGGGCTATGCAGGAGTCAATAGCTCAGTGCAGATGGTCGTTAGTGGCGCACCTCTGATTCAGGCTGCTCCATTCCCCACCTTAAACGCGACAGCCGGACAGCCATTCCAGGCACTGTTGCCGTTGGACAGAATCTTGGACTCCATGGGTCAGCCCGTGAACACCTCGCAGCTGCTTGTAGCGGCCAATACAAGCTCCGTTGGTACTTGGCTCTCGTTTGACGAATCATCAAGGACCTTTTTAGGCACGCCTCCCTTCGAGCTGACCGCTGATCAGATCCTTCCATTCACGGTGCCAATCACCTTGACAAACGCAAGTAATCGAGACGCTGTACCCGTACCTGCGTCAGCCAGCTTGGCCGTCTTCCCTTCGTCCTTCTCGGTTTCTTCATTGCCTGAGGTGCAGGCAGCGCCTGGCAATATGTTTCAGATCGAACTTGGCCAATACATTCGAGTGAGCCAGTCTTCCCCCTCAATCACTCTCGATCCACCTTCTGCAAGCGAGTGGGTTCAGTTTGATCCGACTACTATGATCCTGTCGGGCAACCCACCCAAGAAGGGCGCGGAGCGTGTGCAAGTGCAGCTCTCGTTAGAATCAAGCGGGCAGGGTAGTTACCGCAGTCAGTCAACGCGAAGCTTTGTGGTCACTCTCTTATCCTCCTCGACTTCTCCTACACCACTTCCAGCCCCAGGGCGTGCCAGTTCCCCACACAGCAATATCTCTTCAGCCTCTGCATCACCAACAGCAGGCTTCGCTTCGGCCGATGCTCCCTCAGGCTCAGGCGGAGGAGGGCTGAGCAGCAAAGCCAAGTTTGCGCTTGCAGCGTCCTTAGGTGGCGTAGGTGGTCTCATCATGCTGATTCTGCTCATGGTTTGCTGTCGACGCTACTGTGCCGCAGAAGACCTTCACTTCCGTGGTACTCATCCAGATGACTGTCTTTCAGTTTGCGAAAAGTCGCATGCAGGCGATGACGATCGAACTCTGGCCGACGAGCGATCTCCAAGATTCGGATGGGCCAGCCTTGGACCAGATAATAAGAAGCTGGCTAAGGGCAAGAAGGAAGCGGACGAACACAGTCCTTACCTGGACCCCTACACTGCTGTCGGTGGAGATGCGGCTTACTCGGCTGATCGATCCCCCTCCTCGGACGCTATGACGTTGGCACCCTCAGATGAAGGGCATGGACATCACTTTTTGGACGCCAACCTGCGTCAGGTAGTCACAACGATGGTAGACATTGCTTCCAGAAACGCACCTGCCTTTGCCCTGAGCCGGCTTTCACGATCACCAACCCTTCTCCGATGGCCGTAGAGAGGCCGAGGCGCAGCTCTGTGCTCAACCTGTTCAGCAGGACGCCGAAGGCCACGAAATGGAATCGCTCCATCAACAGTCTTGCGAATGCTGGGCCCGCTACTCAGCCATACCAGTGCGGGAAAAGCGAGCAAGGCATTCATTATGGAAAAGACATGCTTGAAGCACAGACAGACATCGCTCGCCCAGTCTCGATCGGTCTCGGGCTTCAAGGCATGTTGGGAGGACGCGACATGTCGCAAACGACTACCTCCAAGAGTCTCGCAGCTCGCAGCAGCTGGGAGTCTAACCTCTTCTACGGCGACACAATGGAACGAGGCATCAGCACAGGAGCCGAGCCCACCACTCCTGAACGAACCTGCAGCGCCGCCGCACTGCGAACCGAGACCTTGAGCCTTGATTCCCCTCTCGAAGTTCCCGTTCGCCGAACGCTCATCTCTGCGCCGATGCGTCACAGGAACGCACACATCAGCACATCACCCGCCTTCGACCTCACTACTGGCTTCGAAAGCTCTCCTGAGCGTGATAGTGAACCAGAAAGGAACCCACTGAGGGATCCTCGACACTCGAATGCTACTGCAAGCTTGGACCATAGCCGCACCCGCCACGGAGCTGGTGGGTCGGTCGACTTTGATGATGCAGTTGTTGGCTACGCTCGCAAGGTCAGCGTCGAGGCTTCCGGTACCATGCCTCCTCCGCAGAAGGTGAGAATCCAGAAAGGACAGCGAAATATTTCGCAGCATCTGGGGAAGTACATGCACCAATCGGTACGAGGCGGTTCCATGAACACCAACGCAAGCGGCTCTGCACCTCACGCAGCAGAAGAGGACGACCCGTTCGAAGATGCTGAAGATGACCCCTCTGTCGCTGAGGTCATGCGTGCTACGGTGGGGGATACAAAGAGAAACTTTGCCGCTAGTTACGTGCCTGCTCTTGCCGGTGCAGAGGCGTCAGCTGTTCGATACACTGATAGTAGACGAAGATTGATGAAGCCTGCCGCTGCAACAGCGGATACGCCAAGTCGAGCTGTGGAGGCTATCCGCAGGAACAGCGATGACGATGAGGGACAAACCACCGTGCGAGCAGTGAGACAGTCGACAGGTCCTGCACCTGCTACTCCCGTTGTTCCTGGTGCCCCTAGCCGCATGGCCTCTGTCGCAGACAGCGACAACTCCGGCACACCTGTTCGATGCAACAGAACATCAGCAGTCGCAGGCTCCGGCGATGCTGGTACCACCTCAATTGCTGCTAGCCGACCCTGGTCTGCTACCTCCACGGCCTCTCGTGGAGGCAATGCCTTCCAAACCCCTCAATCGACCACCACACCCTCACGCGTCTGTCCTACCCACAACCCTTCCTCCTCCATCTCTCACCGCCGAAGCGACTCGTCCACACGCTCCGGCGAACCCCCCATGGGCGGCTCCACACCCTGGTCACGCATCCGCTCGCACAACGTAACAGTCCGGCCAGGCGAGCTAATCCGCGTCTCTGCGCTTGCCGGAACCGCTGCCCCACCCATGGTAGGCGGAGCTCCCGGTTCCCCCGGCAAAGGATCTGGACGCAAGCTCAGCTACCACCCTGTCCTACAGGACGAAAGGTACTTTGAGTACTACAACACCTGGCCCGAGTTCCTTCACTGGTTGCAATGGGATGACCGAATGCAGGAGCTGTCAGGCACAGTTCCACCTAAATTCGGTCCCACACCACTCAATTTGAAGCTTGCAATCTTGGCGAGACCGATTGGTAGTGGTAGTGGGGGAGCGCCACCTAGACCCAGCCCTAAATCCAGCCCGACTAAGTTTCACACGAGAACGAGTTATGGACATGCTAGAAACGGCTCTAATGCTTCGAATGCTTCTATGAATGTCGGTGGCGAAGAGGAAGTAGCAGCAATTGTCGTGCTTACTATTCAGAAGCTTGCTCCGACTACACCTGGTGCGGGGTCGAATTACATCTAGAACTTTCACTATTTTACACAAGTCTCGAAGGGGTCCGCCGAGCATGCACACTGGGCATGGCACCCTTACTGTATCGATAGTCTTTCTCTATACACTCTTTTGCATTTTCTTTGGACACTTCTGTGGCTCGGCTGTGTGGTGAAGGGTGTGGGGTGAAATCGGGAGCCCTGAGATCGGGGTCCAATTATTTTTCCGAAAGATGATGCAGTTGACATGCCGGAGAAATCTGTCGAGTTATGCAGGCTGCATTTCTGCCTCTTCCCTCCCCTTCTCTAGACTTCCCTCCCATTCCCTTGTGCTCCCTTCTTCATACTCCAGCTAGCTCCCGCTCAAAGCTTTATCCGCTAGCAAGCTATCCATTTCGAATTCAGAGAGCCTTCTAAGCGCCCAGTGACAGTATAGAAGCTCGTACCAATGCTCCGGATCCCGTCCTGTGTCCCTGCTCTCTCTTTTCATTCTGTTTTGCCTCTTTCACACTCGCAATAGCCTGTTGAGGCCACATATGGCCGGTGAGCGGTTGAAACTAGCGAGGGTGACATCTTCTCCATATTAGTTTGGTTGTGCTTTGCTGAGAGACATAAACTGGCATCTGCGTTCGAGATGGTAAGGTTTAGTTGATGATACATCAGAATTCCCAGGATTTATCCGGGAAGCTGACAGAGTGAAATGCATGAAGGTTGCCATGGCAATGATTCAGGCGCGCTGCAGGAGAGATACTCGACTCATCCAAGGCTGCTCGATGTGCTCAGCCCAATGTTATCAGAGACAATGTCAAGATATATATATATGCACATGTTTGTAGCCTTAGTCTCCTCGAATAAAATAAGCATTATAGTTGCTACACACCTGTCCGAAGGGAGCCTCATCGTGGCCTCAACGAAGTGGGGATTTTAACTTCAACTGGTTTCACACCCTCTTGGAGACGCAAGCGGAAGCTTTCCTTCTTTCCCTCCTCCTTCACTGAAGCCGGTCCTTTGATCCCTAATTCGGGGTCTTCCTGCTGCTTTCGGCACAACGCAGCGAAGCAGCCAACAATTCGAGACAGTACAGCAGGCGTAGGAAGACGCTTAACGAGGTCCAAGAAGAGCAGCTGGGGCTAGGTAAGACATTTCTTCCTCAACAATACCCCACAGTCAATGCATCAGCGGCTCTTTGATCCGGTAAGTACTCAAAGATTACCGCTTCTGCAAAGGAAGTGTTGAGGCGGATGAGGTCAGAGTTAGAGATCCGGTACATTTGGGATGGTAAAGATGGGTGCTGGTGCCTATCGTACTCCCGCCAAATGACAAATCTTACCAGACTGTAGATTTCTGTAGAGGCTCCACCTTAGGACGAACTCGTCTAGAGAGCCGTGCTCGTTAACTTCGGAGGTCTCAGTCCGAATATCAATCCTCCATAGTCACCAAGACACCATCTCTCTTTTGCTTGCATCTGCCCAAACCTTTGCACTTATTTACCAACTGTTGCTCCATCGTCCAATTCTTATCTGCCTTTTCTTGCCTACCACCATCACCACACTCTCTTCTACGCCTGTTTCGGGTGCTGAGGGAAATTTTGCTCTCAACGCCAGAAGAGACCATCCACCCCTCATCACTCCTTCACTTTACATCCAACAACACATCAGTCGCTACGACTGCTCGTAACGCCCCTATCCCCCAGCGAACCAAGAAAAGACACTTCCAACACCACAAACCTTGATCAGCACCAGGGGAAACTCGGTAGGAGGCTATCTCGCAGGCTATCCATCCCTCCATCTCTTCTTCCACAGACCAAGCTCACCAGTCACATGCCAAAGGGTATTATTGGTGTAAAGCTTGGCTACGGGTCGCCCAGGTCCCACCCAGAACAAAAAGAGCAGTTCCCAGAATCACCCACCAACTCACTGCTCTCCCAACTCAAAGCTTCAAAACGGCTCTCGTGCTCCCCAACCATTCCTCCTCAAACGAAGCAAAAGCAGGAATAGGAGCGCATCCGAAAAAACATCACTACCTTATACTCGACGACTGCATCCCTCTCCTCTATCCCGAGCCAGACGACAACTGGACCTCGAAGCTCGATTTCAGCCAGAAGAGCCTCTCCCACTAATAACCAAACGCAAGCCGATCCCAATCTTTCTCCTTTTAGAGGCGCAAGTAGAAAAGCAGAGGAGTTTGTCTGTTCCAGACATCTCCACTCCCAAGCTTTACAGTGGGCAAGATTGTAATTTTTAAAGGGGAAATTTGTTAGGGTTGTACATACCCTGTTGCGAAGTTCCAGATTAGTGGTAGTCCCACCAACTTTAAGCCGAACAAAGATTGTGGGTTGCCACCGAAGCACCAGCAACAAGGGTTGAGGAGAACAACAAGGTCCATTTCTGATTCTCAATCCCACTTAGACAGCAGGAAGGTTAAGCTTTCAGAGTCCAACTCTCTGAAGGAGATCATCGATAGCAGCTCCAGCAATAGTAGCGGGGGTGATAAGGAAGACGCTAACAGGGGCTGGGTAAGAAGTGGAAGCGCACCCTCAATCCACATCTCTCCAGTCCTCCCATCTGAATCGAAGCAAGATCAGGTATTGAGGAGAGTCACAAAACCAGCAACAGGAAAAATGCGTTCCTCATTCCTCTCCAACCCGAAACAACTCCTCACTGAGGTAGAGACAGTGGAAGTCCTTCTTGCTCCAACTCCACCCTCTCAACCCTCTTTCACCTCACAGCCACCTCCATCACACCATCGCCACAACCGGCAGCATCGAGAACGAGACATGACCTCCTCCCTCCACCTTTCCACCTCGGCCAACTTTAGAGGATGGGACAGCCTCAGTTCCACCACCTCCCCTTGCTCTCGAAGCAACTCCGAAACCAGTCTAGCTTCATTACTATTGTTGCAGCAGCAGGTTCAACAGCGGAATCATATTCGTCAGTTTGCTCCGCCCATTTCTGATCCGCATCTTCCGCTTGACTTTTCGACGAAACGAATGTTCAGAGATAGGATGAGGGTGAGGGAGCCTTCGGAACAAGAAAAGCGAGCTGTGGAGGAAAAGGATGGGAGAAGGAAAGAAGCGAGGGTGAAGGCAGAAGCGCTGGATGAAGGGTTCGTTCAGAGGTATGGTGCGATGCGAATTAAAGGTCAACTTTTCTCCAACTTTAACGTTAAGGCTGCAGAAGAAGAAGGAGGGGAAGGGGGGAGTAGGAGAGAGTTAAGGCATATGTTTTCCAATCCAATACTAGGCGGGGAGGAGGGAGTGGTGGTGAATGGTGGAAGATTAAGAGAACGTCGTGCTAAACCACCTATTCGTATTGCTCTTTCAACCTCAACCTCTGGAGGGGTAAAGAAGAAGCCCAGCAGTAGGAATTTCCTCTCTCCAACAACAAAACATTCTCCTCCTCCGTGTCCTCCTCCAGCAACTCCGTTACCTGATCTTCCGGCTCCATCGAAATCTGCTTCCCTGGAAAGCGCCCATGCTGTGGCGAAGAGAGGTTTGGTTTCAAAACGAAGCTTCATCCGATCGAGTTCTATGCCTGTTTCTCCTCTCGCTCCCCCTTCTAGCCAGAAACATGTTCAAGGGCATGGTTTGAGCCAGAGTCGAGGTCAGAATCCACTTTCTCCTCAACGAGCAAGAGAAAGTGGTGAGAAATGTATTGTTTCCCCAATGATAACAGCAGAGCTCTACGACAGCAGCCCGCTCACCCCCCTGTTGACGGGCTTACCATCGCTAGTATTCGACAGACAGCCGAACACACCTCAGTCAGCTGCGGTTGTTACGCCGGTCAAGCCAAGTGTTGCGGGACCGGCGGAAAAGTTCGAGATTCTGTTCGCTTTTTTGTCGTCTAAATCTCACAGCGGTAATGACAGAGGGGACAAGGGAAATGGAGGCAGTCCGGTGTCGGCGAAGACGGCGCGGGGGCTGAAAAAGGGGAGACAGTGGTGATTTCGCCGAATAGTGCTGCGGTGGGAGTTGTCTATGTTGGAGCGATGATGGACTTCGAAGGTAGGGCACAGTTGTATTTTGTGTATTGACGTTGAACAGTATGTACAAATTGATGGATGATGAAACGGGGACGAACTAACTAACTTGAGTGTTTTTATACATCTTGGCTTGAGTATGATTCAGTGACATGTTGATGCGGAAGAGGAGTTTGAATTGTGATGAGGCAGTGCAGGAGAGCTACACAATGACAGAGTCCAGCCTCTTATCTTCTCCTTGACCCTCTCCTTCTACTGCCCTCATGTCTCACTGGTACGATCATTGGAGGGGTCGAGATGTGTGGCTAGCCTCGATCGTCAGGTAGGCCAAAAGGACTTGGCCATCCTGATGAAGACACCAGTCATTTCGTCAGGGACATCGATCATAAACGCCACCCTTGAGGAAATGCAGGTTTCCAAAAACGCGATAAAGCCATACGGCCGATAAGAGACGGAACCTAACAGTAAGAATATGAAACATGTACGTGGCACCTATCTTCTTCATCTCGGGTATTGGATAGCCGGTAAGCCGATGCCAATGCCGATTGCGATGATCGGGCCTAAAGCAAGCCGATAAGCCGCACAGGCCTCGACAACATGCTACGGATCCGAGTGAGGAAAGGCGGTGAAGGTGTGAGATCGAACTAGTGCTCACAAACTTTCACTTTTGTGGAGTGAACAAAAACCGCGTTTTCACAATATCGCTTCCTGAGATGCGTTTTTTTAACTTGGCGCAGCTTATGTAAGCTTTTGCGTTATTTTGAAAAACGCGCTCTTCGAAAAACCCGGGTTTTTAATAACGCAAAAAGTTTGATACCCCCTTATGTGTTGAAAAGTGAAGACGATTTGAGTCCCGATACTGGTGATCGGGGAGAGTCTGAGTACGATGTCACTGCTGTTATAGACAGAAACAAATATACTCAATTGACTAAGTGAACATGGCGTGAGCCTAGCGCTCCCAGCTTGATATATATACAAAAGTGTGGCACATGCCAAACGTGGGAGTCTCTATAGTTAATGACCCAGCCTGACAACGAGCGGGACTTGGTTATACCCGATCCTTAACAGGATCGGTTATCCCCGAACTCCGATCTCGTCGTCTTTGCGTCACCTCTTAGCGTCGTCATTGGATCGTGTATTTCAGCATTATGGTCTTGCTATCTGATTTTCCTCACACGATCACATTCTGTCGTAGTCACAAGTCTCATAGCATCTTATCACGATTTCATCGCATTCTCGAGAATTGTGGCTATTCGCATGCGAAATATTTACAGAAGAGTGTCTGGTTGTGTTTCAATTTGAGGACAGAGGAGGTGTGATGGGCGCTGATCCGGTAGCTGGACGAAGCCGCCATTGCGGAACTGCAACCGGCTTCCCAGCGTCACGGTAGTCACGCGAGATTTCGGGAGTACCTGTTTGTTCCAACGGCCGCTGCCCAACGAGCTGTCGCCCACGATGCGCAGGCAAAGGAGAAGGAAGTGTGACAGAGGCGTGGCCATTACTTCCCATCTCCCCTTCGCCTCCGACAGTAAAGCGAGAAGCTTTGAGCACAAGTGAAGTGTCTGAGCCTGCACGAGGTCGCTTGAGTGGTCTTAGCAGCGGCGACATTGATCCTCCGTGGCCTCGATCAGCGACACCCTGTGGAGGAGTGCGAGAGATGGTGTGCTGCGAGGCTATGATCGGAGGATGTGCTCGGGCTCTTTCCATCGAACGTGGATCGACTAAAGACGCGCGGCTCTCGTCAGAAGGATACCGCCGACGTCGTGTGTCGCTTGTGCCTGCATTCGGTGACTCCAAATCTCGATATCTCTGAGACTCTGCATTCTTCGGGAGTCTGTACTCATGCTGAGATGGCGGACCAGCTGCAGGCTTATCTATGGCTGGCACTTCTCGCTCAGGGGACCTTCTGGCTTGGTCGACAGCTGGCGGATGTGTCTGTTGAATGCGACGGTCGACCAGAATGCGATCTGATTCTTGACGGTGAGACATTCTTGGATCCCTGATTGACACTTCTGGGAGCTGCCGACGGTCGAGGGATGGAGTTGTCCGATAGTCATCCTGAGCGACGTACTCTTGACGACGGCTGAATGATGGGTCGAACTGGGCCGAGCGCGCAGGCTCAGAGCGTGGAGAAGGAAGTTGGGGTCTCAAAGCGTACCTCGGATCGATCTGCGAAGAGTGAGCGCGCTCAGCAGCGATTCCTTCCTGACGATATCTGAAAGATCTCTCTGAGGCTGCACTTCGTTCCTGAGAAGGTATCGAGGGTGCAACGAAACCATGCTGGTAATCCCGTCGCATTCCTTCATTCAAGACACCCTCGCGAACTTCGTATCGTTCCTTTCGCTGCGGCTCTTGCCCTTTGGACGCTAATTGGAAGCGGTCAGCATCGTGCTCTGCCCTTGAGTGTCTCTCGTGACCTCTGGGACGAGCTTGCTGCTGGTCTAGTAGGTCTTGAGGCGAGGTGCGATGAGGCATACCTGACATGAGCTTGTCCTGTCGATGCTCGGCATATGAATCTGAAGGTCTCTGGACATCATTCCATGATCGTTGCGCCCCGGTTGCTCTCGAATCAAGCTGTGGAGTACCGGAAACTGTGTTCTTCGAAGATACGGGAGCAGAAAGCGGTGGTTGCATGGAGTAGGTTTGACTTGCAGCAGTAGCGCTTGTTTGGCGACGCGTGACTGAAGCTTGAGGCTGAACTTCATGCTGATAGGAAGAAAAGTCTCTCTGTTGAGGTTTCACCGATGCAGTCGACCGACGCATCAGTTGACCGTTTGACATCCTTACGTAGTCTTGTTCGTATCGCAATGCTGCGCTTTCACCACGATTGGCAACCTGCATGTGGTCTCGGGAGTGCGTCGGAAGATACGGGCGGTCGTGAACCCTCTGAGCATCGACGAGAACGGCATGAGTGTTAGACGAAAGCCCCTGACGGGAAGCAGCTTGGACTTCTGAAGCTTCGTTAGCCGGGATGTATGTTCTCGAGCGACTTGGTGTTGCTACCTCTCCTAAAGGAGCTGCAGCATTTGGCATCGCTGGAGATGACATGCTTCTGTCTGAAGGAAGCTTTGCGCAGGAGTAGTCGAAAGTTGTCTCCTGGCTTCGATGGAGCGGCAGTCTTGGAGATATGTCGTGAGAATGAGCTGATTGATGTGTGATACCGTCTTGCCTTTCGATAAAGCGAGAGGATGGCGGCGAAGATCTCTGTCGTTGTCGGTCGCCAACGTGAGCTCGTAGCGAGGGAGGTGGTTGCATTCGAGGCCTTGCTACAGGAAGCATTTGAGGGTGGGTAGGATGATGTTGTCTGACGATCAGAGATCCGTCGTCTTGAGCTGTGTGTCTGACGTCCACTCGAGGGTGATGACGCTGAAGCTGCTGCTGCTGCTGCTGCTGCTGCTGATGCTGATGCTGCTGATGCTGCTGATGCTGCTGCATGAGATGTGAGCCCTGACTAGGGATCGGCTGAGTTGGCAAGGGACGCTCATTCTCATAGTAAGAATGAATTCGGTTGTTCGCTGACATCAGGCGAGTTTGGTCAGATTGATGGACCGACGGACGCTCTTCATGCTGACGATATTCCTTTGAGACTCTGGCCATAGGGTGGGAAGTGGGTCGATCTACCAGGGTTTCTTTGTTTTGGCGTGACGTGTCGATAGCGGTCATCGTTGAGTGGACAGCTTGTCTAATTTCCATGTCACTTTTCGCCCTCATGTTGAGAGACTCATCTCGGGCGGAGGGTCCCAAGTCTCTTGACGGAAGAGGACAGAAAATAGAGTCAGCGTTAGGAGGTGCTTTAGCGCTTCGAGAAGGTATTGGGTATCTAGCCGTGACGGGATCGCTGCGGCCGTGATGGAGTGGAGCTTGGAGAATCTGGTGATTCTGTGAGATTGAATAGCGCGGATCGATGTGAGGAGTATGCTTCGACTCGACAGTATCCCTGGAAGAGTGACGAGCTGAGCCCGGCTGAGCAGCATGGGTAGCACCAAGGTCTTCTCCACGCCGGATTAATTTGGATGGCAACGAAGGATCCTCATGCGTGTCACTCTTGCTGAAGCACAGCAGGTCCTTGAAAGAAGGCAGCAGCGTGCCACGACCATTCGCATGGCTTCCCAACGCACTTCGAGCCCCTGGGTCCGACATAATGATCGAGAGGAACTGATTAAAGCTAGAGATGAAAGTGCTAGGAAGGTGCAGAAGGAAAGAGAGCGAAAGACCAGCTGTGAGCCACGAACAGTCAACAAATCGAAGGACAGAGTGCTCTAGATGGTGGAAGGGTGTCACTCCGGGTAGAATGACTCTGCCAGTCAACCTGGTTGTCCCGTTGCAAGGCTAAGCCTTCGTTCGTGACTCCAGCGGAGTCCCACTTTTTGAAGCGTTGACACAATCAGTATAGTTTTACCGGACGCCGACTGGCGACAAGCTTGATTTATGTGCGTGTACGTGATTGAGTGTGCGTCAAGATATGAACTAATTCGGTTTCGGAACCCGAAAGTAGAACAAAGTTTTGACTTAGACGCATTGGCCTAGGCAACAGGAGCAGCAACTTCATCTGAACGTTGCCTTGATGCCTCAATTCATTTTGCGTGGCAGTGGGAGAAGGGACGGAAAGCGAAGAGTGGCAACCCACCAAATCACTAAACAGCGAGTTTTGACGTGATTGGAGGAACCGGAATGGGTGGCTTGATGAAGAAGCAGAGGCAAGTGTAAGGTGGGGTTGTGCAAAAAAGCGAAGGAAGACAACTGCCGCTTAGCCCACCTTCTTATCCGCGCCATGACAAAGCACAATGATTACCATCACAATGGACGCCCAAGTGGCATAGCCGTGACTGGGCAGTCGCCCATTGTGCTCTGACCGAAAGCTGTTCAGGAGCCTAGGCCCATCGCGCTCATTCCGTCTTGAAACGCAACAAAGCGGACATGCTCTTTTCTACGATTTCTCATCGGCCGCTCTTTCTTCATCACTGAAGAGCTCGGCAACTCTTTGCGAGCGATTTCGGCAAGGACGATCTCCGATGAAGACCTTGTGTAAAGTTGAGGGCGCTGCATGTTAATGTGAAGCTTTCGCAAGCCTAACCTTCCCATCGCAAAAGTTGACGGCGTGGCGCCAAACGGTGGGAACGTCGACTTCGAGGGACTCGGTGTTTGACGGTAATAAAGCCATCAAGGTTGAACAACGCTTTCAGCTTTCTTCTCGGTGAAATGCCATATGAGGAAAGGTTGATGGAGTGGATGTTGAGGGACCACCATCTTCACCCTTTTGGCGAACAATGGAAAGGAAAGCACATGGATGCGATTCGGTACCGTCGGGCAGGCTTTGAGTGGGTTTTCGACCTTGCTTACTCGTTGTTCATACACTTCATATACCATCGCTGCGCATCGAGCCGTCGCCACGCGCGCCGCGAGATACGAGGTCCCTCATTGTATGCCGCATAAAACCCACGATCATTTCCGCGCTTACACACGCGCAACGGGAACGCCCCACTTCTTGATGTTGCAACATGACAAGGTAAGAGCCGACCCGAAGATAGAGTCAAAGTCGAGTTTCGGTTCGAGTTTGAGCTTGATCAAAAACATGCTCAAGACACAAATCCTTGATACAGATTGACAAAGTATGAGATATGAGTTTAACAGGACCTTTCACAGTCAAAGGACCTTAACTCAGGCAAGATCGCGGATCAAACGCTGTTCTTTTATCGTGTTGTGTATTGCAGCCGCATATGACGAAAGTGGATGCATTTATACATGAAGCCAAAGCCAAAGCTTGTCTCTCAAAGCTTAGCCGCCGGTGGCTGCGCAGGAATGCAAGTGGGCGAGTTGAAGAGGATTACGTTGACTGTAATGTCGTCCCTATACCTTCGGCTCTCCGGGGCTGGAATCGCAAGCAGACCTGCTACACGCTGCTGATTGGCACCACCAAGGGCATTGCGGATGAGATGGGTCGAAAGGTTGTCGTCCTGGAACTGGAATGTTCTGAGTGGCTCAGGTCCTTTTGACAAGGGGTGCTGCTTAGACACAGCCAGCTCTCTCTGCTCGCCTGAAGAAGCAGCTCGCACCGGTGACGAGACTGTCTGACCGTCAGTCGTAGCTCCTCCTCGTGCCGGAGTGCCAGAGGGACAAGATACATGAGCGGAGGATGTTGAAGGCAAAGAGTGAAGCTTGTCGATCGGCTGGAAAGTGTGTTTCTGCAGCTCTGATGAACGAATGGTGCCCTTGATACCAGCTAGATGACCAGCGACCAGGCTGACTGCCTCTTCGTTGCTCATCATATCCCAAAGACCATCGGTGGCCATAATGATGAAGCGGAGCTCCCGGTTGGGTCTTGCGCTCGTCTCGCCGACTCGACGCCATCCGACTTCGGGTGTTGCGGTGACGTAAGGAGGCGTTTCCAAGCCTCGAGGTGGGCCACGCGTCGAGGCCCGACCGCCGGGAAGGAAAGCATCATACAGGCGCCCCTGAAGTTCACGATCCCACTTGTATCTTGCATCTCCGAAGGCGCGTGTGGGCTCAAGTCCACCAAGCACACGACCGCGCTGGATGACATTCTCCGACTCGGAAGCCGGGTGCTCGGAGCGCATCCTTCGCACCTCATCTGGATTGCGACCAGTCTGATCAACTGAAAGGGCTTCTACCTCCCACTTACCCGTGTCCTCATCCCAGTAACCAGCTACAGCTCGCGAGTCACCTGTGCTGGCAACATAGACGTCCTGTCGTGCCGAGTCAATGTAAGTGAGTAATGCACAGCTACCAGACAAAGCAGGGAGGATGCTCTCGTAAGCACTCTTCTGAGTGGCAGTGAAGGTGGCATTGGTGGAGCTGGGGAAGATGCTGTGAGCAAGCGAACTCAGGCTTGGCGTGTTGCCTGCGCCTCCCTCAGGTGCGACCGAGCTGGAAGAAGTGGAAGCAAGACTAAGCTCATACTCCTTGAGCAGCTCGACAGGTGTGTTGACAATCTCCTTGTCAAGGCCGCGGAAAGCTTTGGCGATGGCTCTCTTGACGATGTCGGGATCTCCGTCCAGGCCAGTACTCGAACCAACAGTAGCATTGACACCTGGCCCACCACCTACAATGGCACGCCAAAGCTTGCTGGGCATAGCGCTCTTGGCTTTTGCAATTTCTCCATACTCGCCAGCTTCTCTGAAGACCTTGTCAAGCTCAAGGGCGACGAACGCGATCAGCTTCTGACTAAGCAACGTACTGGTGTGGAAACCAGCATGACCGTCCATGACAGCGAAGAAGCAGAGATCGCCATTAGCGCTACCGGCAGCTGTGCTAGGCGTTGGCGAGATAGGATCAGTGGCGGAAGAAGTGGGTCGACTGTCGACGATAGCTCGGTCTCGCTCGACAATCACTTCTGCGCGCTTGTCCTCAATAGGATCGTTACTCGCGACGGAGTTGGTGTCATAGCGAGCGACAAGACAAGCTCCTTTGGGTCGATCAACGCGGGTACTGCGCTGGTTCTCTGTTAGCCGCCGATCGACCTCTGCGTTGGTGAGCGTGTTGACCACTTTGTTGGTCGGGCCGCCAGCCTGAGCTTGGCGGGTTGGGATAGAGAAGGAGGTTCTTTGCTCTGCCGTGATCGAGAAAGGGGCAGAGTTGGCGGCGATAGCAACTGCGGCAGCCTTGTTAGCTTGATGACGAGGTCGAATATTGGACCAGTAATACCAAGAGCCTACAGCTGCAGCAGAACCAGCGACGCCTACGAGGAGCCACTCTTTACGAGACTGTTTGCGGTATGCGGCAGTGGGCCCTGACGGTGGAGGCGGAGGAGGCTTCCACTGAGACGAGCCAGACGATGAAGAAGCAGACGATGTGGATCCAGTAGATGGTCCAGTCGTCGGACGAGACGACGTTGGAGAGCGAACGGGTGCCGACGCGGTCGAGAAGGCCGAGGATTGCAATTGATCCGGACGAGCCGCTCGTCTATGAGTGCGCTGATGCGCTAGCACTGAACATGTTGTTGCTGTTGTTGCGGATGTGACAACAGTAGAGGACTGCCAACAGCGAGAGACGCTCAAAGCGCTCTTCGGGAACAAGCGATGAGGTCCGACCATGGACGTATGCGCCCAAGTGGAGCGTTATTTGCCAGCTCCTTCGATCAGGAGTTCCAATTTTTCGGAAGACCACCAAAAGTGTGAGAATGTTCGCACCAGGCTTTCAGGACTTGAGTCAGCCTGGCCGAGAGCGATCCGATATGTTCTGTGCTGGATGGTAGCGCAAGGCAAGACGATTGAAGGCGATTGATGCGCCGATGGAGTCAAAGTTGCAGTATGACGTGCAAAGCTGAGAAGCAGAGCTGCCACGCTGCGCTAAAAATGTCCTTCATTAATTCAATCTTCGATCCGAAGATGTGGTCCGTCCGTCCGTCTCCTTCCGCCAAATTGCAGCGGCCAAAAAAAGAAGGGAAAAAAACACCAATTGTTACGTGAAAACAACTAACATTCTCGGAAATTTGGTTCCCAGCGGAGGTCACCGCAGGGTCCACAAAAAGCTCAACTCCAGCCCGACTTGCAGCAACAGTTGAAGATGTGTCGGCATCTCAAGCAATACACATGTGTCACGGCCGAGACACTGAGGTGCAGGAGGCTTATTTAAGCGAGGAGCACAATGAGATGCAAGATCGTTGTCATGGCAACAGTTCAGTGGCACACAGTATCATAGCAACACAGGAGTATAGATGAAGTGACACATACTGTTTCGGATAGGGTTAGGGAGGTGAATGGAGTATATATACATGTGATTGTCATTTAGGTTCATATGACGAAAACTAAGCATTACATTGAACATACGGCTGTGGCAAAAGGGAGTCTGATCATGACCCCGATAACGCCGTATATTAATTGTTATCTTCAATTGATTAAGAGTCTGAAGAAGCTATCACTGAGCTAACTGAAACTCATCAACAACCATGGTAGAAGACATCGAAACGAGGACCAAAGGGAGCAGGAAAGGCAAGAACACCCAGGTCCAGGTCAACAACGATGCCACGAACGAGAACGAACCGGAGGCCATCAATAATGAAGCTGACGAAGACACCAACTCTGACCATGACTTCGATGATGGCGACAAGCAATACAGCTTCCACACCCTAGCGAGGCTCCTCAAACCTGTGCCAAAGCTCATGTTGCGCAACTACTATAGCTGGAGCACCCATGTAAAATCTTTCCTCCGCTCCGTGCCCCATGCGATGAAACACCTCGAGGGAACGTACGACAAGAAGCATCCAAAATGGAGCCGCTCCCTCGATGGTGCTTTATGTCATGGGACGGTATGCGCAGGAAGCAAGAAGAACCGTCAGCTCATATGAAGGCAGCGCAGGAATCGAGGAATCGGGCAGGCCGTAGGAATTGCAGTAGGACTCAGTGAGATCGGTAATAGTAATGACTCTCCGACAGATCTCACTGAGAAATGTGCGAACCAGACCGATATAACGAATTCTGGTGAAAACTGTAGGAGGCATGATCTTGCAGCAGATTCTGTGGAGATCAGTGACAAGGACACCCTTATGACGAGCCCCATGCAGCCCAAGTTTTAGGCTCATGAACAAAGAGGACCAAGCTTTGTCGGGCCAGAAACCAAGCCTTGCCAAGGGAGGGACCAAGCTCAGCGACATGGTGTCAGTTACCACTCAGGGGCACGCAGGATAGGGGGAACGAAGAAGTATCACTGGTCAAATGGCAGGAGAACTGTGTAGAGGACACCGGCGAACAGGACAAGAGGAGAAGGAGCAGTGTTGATGGAGTCAACACAGCCCAGGAGGGACAGACAAGGGGAGGAGTCTCATTGGAGACTCCTGTGTAGTACTCGATGAAGAAAGGTACCCCCTGGAGAGAGGGAGCAGGAGCAGTGTCGCTGGCGACACTGCCAGAAGGTATATAACCGATACCTTCTCGTCACAAACGGTTGAGTGGAGGGCATCCACTCTACACACCATACAACTAGTCATAACTTTAGCATAAGTATCATTAGCTTCTCAGTCAGCATAGCGGCAATCAATAGATTGCCTCTCATTGAAGTGTGTGTGTTGTATCACCACTCACTGACGTCCGAAGGCAGTTCATAGTAAACCTGTGGTCTGGATACGATAGAACCGAAGGCAGTCATCCACTGCAGTCCGGGGATCACCACAAGTGTTAGTTGACACACTGGACACTCGTGTCGACGTCATCAATCAATATTCACATCATCCCATTGGTGTCAATACCAAGTTCACCTATAGTCGTATCGTACTTGATCGTGCCGAGCTACCTCGCATAATTCACTAGGAATCGTAATACCATTAGTGCTATTACATAATTTGACAGAATTGGTAGTAGTATCAGTACTACTACAGATTTCAGGTTTCAGGCGTGCAACCGCTGACACTTTAATCAACGCCCTGCGTGGAACAATTGACACCACTGGAGAACACAATGTAAATTACCTCGTTCTAGATGTAATCAGGGAATACCCCACATTCAATCAAGTGTGGAGAAAGATCGAAAACGGCCTCACGAATGAAGCCACCAAGACATCCCACAGACTTGTGCTCATCTCACAGCTCAATGACATAAAGATGTTCCACTCAGATGCCAGAAAGCTAATTCAAGAGATACGGTCCATACAGACTGAAAGTAGCCTCCTCGGCAAACCATTCGCCAATGATACATTGTTCTTGGTACTGCAGAAATGCACGATCCGGCATCCGGTATACAAGGAGACAGTTGCCACCATTCATCAAATCGATTTTAACACCCTCGCCACTGCACTAAGCATCCGGCAGACTGCTGCCGAGAGTTTTCCCGCACAAAAGATCGACCCCCGACAAGCCAGCGCTAGAACCACCGGTAATGACGACCACTACGAATGGGCCGGAGAGACCAAAGCCAAAGCCGACAATACCCACACGAGCCCAAAGAACGAAGGAAGACCATGCCGAATCCGATGCTGGATCTGCAAGCGACTGGGGCATGGTATTAGCCAATGCGACGCCTCAGTCACCATTCCCAAAGACTCCCCCCTCGATAAACCTAAATAGGAAGTGTGGTGCTCTCTCACCCTACCAGTGAAATGGCAAGACCCCCCGAACACAAAAGAAACAGCTCATTGGATCTTAGACTTGGGGGCAAGTTATCATATGGTGAATGACTATAGCATGCTCATCCATCCGAAAACTTGCCAAAAGCGGATAATTACTGCCGGAAGTGAGGTTTTAGAAGTGGCAGCTATAAGAGATGCAAACATATCAACAGAACACAGGGAAATCCCCCTGCAAGATGTATTATAAGTGAAGCACCTTAATGTTAACCTAATGTCAATGAATTCATTAACATATGAAGGAGCATGAGTGATATTGGACACAACCGGCGGACAAATCTTTCTAACAAACAGCATGATACTTAGGATTGTGAAGAATCGCGAGCGAGGACTCTTGGAGTTCTGAGGCGACACATGGCAAGAAAGCACAATGACCACATCAACATCACTGTTTGAAGGTGTTGATGAGGAGTTCGAGCACATTAAGAATGAGTCAAAAATTACAAAGCAGCAACTATGGCATGAGCACCTCAGACACCCAGGAAGAGACAAAGCTAAAGTGATCACAAGCAAACTAAAGGATAAACATACCATGAAATTGGATCCAAACACCGCTCTGACATGTGAGCAGTGCATACGATCCAAAAGCACAAGCACTCGGATGGGGCAAGGTAGTGGTGAAAGGGCCATAGGGCCTCTGGACCTCATTCACGTCGATCTAATAATAGATTCGTCCCACGTGACGGAATACACATGTGTCATGGGCCGGAATGCTCAGGAAGCAGGAGGGTCACTGGTTCATATGGAAGGAGCACAGGTATTGGAGATCTAGTCGATACCAGTGATGAGCATGGTCGTAGTGCAGTCTCCATGGAGACCATGGACTCCTACGGACTTACATGCAAAGGAGGACCAAGCTCAAGAGCATGCAGGCAGTCACCAGCACAGCCACGAGGAGGACCAAGCTCAAGGAGCATGCAGATGGTCACCATTCAGGGGCTCGAGAGATAGGAGACTGACAAGCAGGTCACTAGGGAGAGGAGCAGTGTCGAAGGAGAAGGAGCAATGTCAAAGGAGGAGGAGCAGTGTCGAAGGAGTCGACACATAGCTCGAGGAGGACAGGAGGGTACTGGAGGTACCTCTTGTACAGTACTCAATGAAGAGGGTACTCTCTGCAGAGAGAGGGCCAGAGTAGCATCGCAGGCGACACTACAAGGAGTGTATATAAGCACACCCTCTCATCATCAGTGGTTGAGTGCAGCCCCATCCACTCTACACACCATAACTAGTTATCACTTCAGCATAAGTATACATTAGTTTCAGTCAGCATAGTAGCAATCCATCAAGGTTGCTCCTCATTGTAGTGTGTGTGTTGTATCACCACTCACTGATGTCCGAAGGCAGTTCATAGCAAACCAGCAGTCCAGATTAAGATAGAACTGAAGGCAGTAGTCCACTGCGGTCCAGGGATCACCTCAAGCATCAGTCAACACACTGGACACTCATGTTGACACCACCAACCCCATCACCAACACCAACAGCCTCATCACCATCAACATTCACACCAGAACTTGGTGTCATCATAACCTTAGTATCGACATCGACCGTGCCGAGCTACCCCTGAATGGAGTGTCCACAGAGGTCAGCCGAAACCTATGATAGTATATACAACGAACACCACCCGTCGCCACCACGCAATCTGATAGTCACCAAGTGACGTAGCTCACTGAGACAATAGCTGTCGCGCAGTTCAATAGTCACTGAGTATCTCGACAGACCGACCTGGGTTTCAGGCGCAAGACCCCTGACAACATGCACGTTGGTGCTGGTGGACAATCATAGCAAGTATGTATATGTACAGCCATTGACACAGAAAAGCCATGCGTTTACGCAACTCAAAAGAATCGTCTTGTTCCTCAAGACACAGATGGATCGGAAGCTAAAAGCGATCCAATCCGATCAAGGAACCGAATGGAGAAGCAATGATGCATTAGAATGGTCACTAGAAAAGGGCATAGAGTGGCAAACCACTGTAGGGTACAATAGCAAACAAAACAAACAGGTAGAGAGAATGAACAGGACTCTTGGAGAGAAGATGAGGACACTGCTAACACAGAGGAGACTACCGAAGAAGTTCTGGTCATACATGATCAGAGCTGCAGTGTTCAAAATAAACCTCATCCCAAGCATTGACAATGAGTTCCCCTACCAAGCGATGTTCGGCAAGTCACCAGAGCGAGCTTTAAAACTCCTATGAGTGTTTGGTTGTCTGGCATGGGTAAATGTACCCAAAGTCAAACGGGACAACAAGAAACTGGACCAGCGAGCTGTCGCATCCATTTTCTTAGAATACAGCCTAGAAAGAAAGGGCTGGCTTTTCTACAGCCCGGACTACAATCTGAACATGTTCTGGAGCAATTCAGCAAAGTTCATGGAATCAAAATGCTGGTCAGACAGAACAGAGTGGCAACCAGTTGACACAAAGACACCTCCAGCCATGATGACAGAAGAAAATTTCGAAGATCTGGGATATAGCAAGGAAAATATATTTGACAAAACAGATGAAGGGCCACTACATGAGTACATGGATATGGAGACAAACCCAGAAGAAAGGTTAAGTGAAGGAATGATGGAAGTAACTGAACAAAGACCAGTCACCAAAATACAAATTGACAACGAATCATTTGGTCTCATAGCGACGCGACCGGAACAGAGAAAGAATCTGGACCCAACCATTCATGAAGCAATGAGTGGAGAAGACAGAAGGCACTGGGAGGAGGCCATGCGAAAGGAGCTGGATGGATTGGAAGTGATGGGCATGTTGGAGATTGCTGACCTCCCGAAGGGGGCAAACACCATCAACACACGTTGGGTACTCAAGATCAAAACAGATGCAAACCTCGTGCCGACAAAGTTCAAAGCCTGGCTCGTGGCACGAGGTTTCACCCAATGCAAGGGGATCAACTACACAGAGGTCTTCACACTGGTGGTGCCCATCCAATCCATTTGAGGGGTGATTGCTGTTGCAGCAGTATGAGATTGGGAAATAGATTTGATTGACATGAAGCAAGCATATCTGAACTCTACTATACACCATGATGTATATCTCAAGCCCCCAGTAGAAATCAAAATACCATCCAGAAAAGCATTGAAGGTAGTGAAGGGACTGTACGGTCTGAAACAATTGGGCTGGGAGTGGAACATTGAGTTAGACTCACATCTCTGGATGATCAGTTTTCATTGCATGCCAAGCGCACCATGCCTATATTCAAGAGGAACAGGCAACAAGATCACAATCATTACAGCATATGTGGATGATATGCTGATAACATCACCCAGTCGAGATGAAGTAGACCACACTAAACGAGAGATCATGGATAAATGGGAGACACAAGACAACAGAAGTATCAAAGAGTTTCTGGGTATCAAGATCACACGTGATAGGAAGCAGAAGAGGATATCGCTTGATTTAACAGCATACATCAAAGCGATGGTGAGCAAATGGTTAGGAGGAGTAAACGAGAAGACCTGGATACCTATGCTGAGTGTGGCAGACATCACCAGAGGCAAGAGATTCAACACCAAACAAGCAAAAAGGTATCAAGAGTTGGTTGGCCAACTACTATGGGTTTCCAACACAGCTCGACCAAACATTGCATTTGCTGTTGGCGTACTGTCGCGATATATGTCGATCCTGATCGACAGTGCATGGAAGGCAGCCATTCATGTGGTAAAGTACCTGAACCAGACAAACAGATACCAATTGCATCTAGGAGGAGAGGCAAACAAACACTTGGATATACCAGTAACGACATATACGGATGCAAACTGGGCATCTGACCCCACAAATGGACGAAGGAGCACCTCAGGATCAATAACATACATGTATGGATGCCCAGTGAGTTGGAAGTCTCATGTTCAAAAATGTGTGGCACTATCAGCAGTCGAAGCAGAGTTCGTTGCTGCTTCCGAAGCAGTACGAGAAGCATTATTCTTTTCATACTTGCTCCGGGATCTGGAGACTACAGATGTTTGACCTGTATTATACATGGACAGCCAGGGATGCATACAGGTAAGTAAAGACCCAGCTAAACATTGGAAATTAAAGCATATCAACACACAATATCATTTCGTTCAGGACCACATGCAAGAGGGTGATGTGACAATCAAACATGTCAGAACAGCAAACAATGTTGCAGACATCTTGACGAAACCTTTACAGGGCCTTAACACTTTGCGATTAGCTAGGATGATGGGGCTGTAGATCCCGCCAAAGGGGGGAGTTGAAGATGTGTAGGCATCTCAAGCAATATGCATGTGTCACGGCCGAGACACTGAGGTGCAGGAGGCTTATTTAAGCGAGGAGCACAATGAGATGCAAGATCATTGTCATGGCAACAGTTCAGTGGCACACAGTATCATAGCAACACAGGAGTATAGATGAAGTGACACATACTGTTTCGGATAGGGTTAGGGAGGTGAATGGAGTATATATACATGTGATTGTCATTTAGGTTCATATGACGAAAACTAAGCATTACATTGAACATACGGCTGTGGCAAAAGGGAGTCTGATCATGACCCCGATAACGCCGTATATTAATTGTTATTCAATTGCAACACATGATGTCTTGCCTCTTGTCCATCAGCTCAATCTCCAGCTCACCATGCATGCAGTCGCACCAAGGGAAGTGGCAGTAGCCATACCGGTCCAAGTCATACCATCTACCGCCTCCGCCCAAGCAGCTACAATAGACAATCTGCGAATCTACCTGGTCTCGTCACGCAAGCATGCCGGAAAGTTCGTCCTTCCAAAAGGTGGTGTAGAGCCAGGCGAGACATCTCAACAAGCAGCCGTACGTGAGCTCTGGGAGGAAGCTGGTCTGGTCGTAGAAGAAGCGCGGCCCTCAAGCTCGGGCTCAATATCACGCGCGACCCCTGCACTGCTGGCAGTAGACGATCACAAACCGCACAAGAAGAGCCCCGCTTCCGACGCCAAGCAGCCGGGTTTTGTTCCACGCGCTCGGTACACAGGTCACGAAGTCCTGATAGCGGAAGACGGAATCAAATACAACTGGCCAGAATCACAGGAACGCCAACGACAAGCTTTCTCTATCTCACAAGCCGAAAAGCAGCTGGAATGGAGAAAAGACGTTCACAATATCTTCAAGAAATGGGCCGCTAACATCCCCTCTCGAGACACACACACACACACACCATAGAAAATCATAGAAAAGAAACGGACAATTGCATTGCTGCAAACCACTGTTGATTGCGCAGAGAGACGTGTCTAGTTGAGCTCAACATCAATATCAACATCGATCGCCGTATTCTGAACACCCGACAAACTCGAAGCCAATCTATCCGCCGGATCGTTATCCAACCTAGCCATCTCTATCTCGGACAACAACATCTTAATCCCAATATTCAACTTGCCCTCCTCGCCCAACCCTGCTTGAGCCAAGAGCTGCAAACATCTCTGTGCGTCGTTTTCATCCTCGAACAACTGCATCTGTCTGACCACATGATCGACACTCCTTAGCGAGGTGATGCTAGGAACGCGGATTTCAGCAATGAACGCATTCAACATCTCCATCTCATGCAGCATTCTCCTGTTCGACGTCGTAGCCAACACCAACAATCGCTTGTCTTTGGGTGGACGTTTGCCCAACAACACCGCAAGGGCTTGGAGGACAGAGTTGGAGAATCGAGGACCGATACGAACCCATTCGACAATCTTCTCGATGTTGTCAATGACGATGATCGAAAGTGGAGATTTGTAAGCGTCGTTAAAGACTTTGTTGAGGTAATTGATTCTTTGTGCGTCGCCCATGCCGATCATGCTTTCGGGCGAGATAAGTTTGATGAACGGATAGTCGGAGGCGATAGCGATGGTGGCTGCGAGAGCGGTCTTGCCTGAACCTGGAGGACCGTGTAGGAGAACGGTGACGAGGGGGGTGCGCGTCGAAGTGCGTACTTGCTCGACACGAAGATGACCATCGCGAAGAATGACATCAATGTGAGGAGCGAAATGCATAATACCGTTTTGAACCACCTGCGAAAGCTCTTCTTCAGCAACACCGAAAGCGGGCTTGACTTCTTCGAGCGCATTCAAGAAGTCCTGGTGCGAAACCTTCATGTCCTCCACATCGTTCGAAATACCAGCCATCGTTCCAACCTTGACGTGACGGTTGAAGGCGAACGAAGTGGCCGACTTGATCAGACCGGCGATTTCGGCACCCGAAAAGTTCTTGGTGAGAGCAGCAAGCTCGTTGATGTTGACATCGCTATCCATGACACCATTGCTCTTCATCTTGTTGGTGTGAATGTTGAGAATCTGTCGACGACCAAACTCGTCCGGCAAGCTGACCTCAACATGCACCTCGAGACGACCAGGACGCAACAGCGCCTCATCAATCATGTCGAGCCTGTTGGTCATACCAATCACGAGAATATTGTTGAGCTGCTCGACACCATCGAGCTTCGCAAGCAAAGTGTTGACCACATTGTCGCCAGCCGAAGTAGCACCAGCACCACCCGAACCACGCTGCCTAACCATCGCATCGAGCTCATCCAAAATAATAATGTGCAACTGCGACTCGTCACCCTTGGCCTTCTGCTCCGCCTCGGCGTCAGCGAAAAGCTTGCGAACATTCTCTTCACTTCCACCGACATATTTGTTGAACACTTCGGGACCGTTGACGATTTTCGGCTCACGGGCATTGAGCATCTTTCCGATTTGACGAGCTAGCAACGTCTTACCCGTACCAGGAGGACCGTAGAGTACCATACCTTTGACGTGCTGAATACCGAGCTTTTCCACCAACGCAGGAGGAAAGATACGTGAAGCGAAAGCACGACGAAAAATGTTGGCGAATTCTTTGTCAAGACCACCGACGCCCATATCTTCGAACTTGAAGTTGGGCTGCAAGATCGCATTGGGAGGAGGACGGTTGCCGGAAGCCTTGAGTTTGACACCGCCATCCTGAGCAGCGGAAAAGTTGACTTGGGTCTGAGCGATCAAAATACCTCGATCGGAACGACTTGGGCGAGAACCACCGTGATTGTCAGTCGGTGCATTCCTTCCACGTTCTTGGATCTCATGCAGTTCGACCACCTCAACACCCGTGATGGTAGCCACCATCAACATGCCCTTGAATTCAAGGACGAGTCTCTGGCCAACGGTAAAGATGTGGTTCTCGAATGCGCGTGTGAAAGTCTTGGCCATTTCCTCGGTGTCATAAGCTTGAGGTGCGGTTTCACCCTTGCGGAAATAGGCCACCTCGATATCGATGCTGCCGAGGTAAACGCTGTTGCCAAAGGCGAATGGATCATAGCTCTCGGCCTGCACCACCTGACCCTGAACAGAAAGACCTGCCCACTTGCGTTGCAGTAGAGCCGTACCGAGAGTACCGGGCTCGATTTGTCCTGTGGTATCGGCCTTGGCAGTGAAGACGTACGTGCCATCGACAAGCACGTATTGTGTCGAGCCCCATTCTTGGCCATTGACGATGATGCAGTTGGAATGAGTGAGCTGGTCAGGACACTTGACGATGAGATGACCACCACTGGGTGCACGCTGAGAGCTGGCCTTCTCTGAGCTATAACCAGCTCCACCTGCACCACCGGCAAAGCCTGCGCCTCCACTGCGGAAGCCTGCGCCAGAGGGTGCACGACCTGCTCCGCTACCTGAAAACCCAGCTCCTCCTCCACCACCACCACCACCACCGAAGCCAGCACCACCGGTGAATCCTGCTCCTCCTCCACCGTAACCTGCAGCAGCCGGCCGCCCACCCGATGCGGTCGAAGAATTGTATGGGTTGCGTCCATCTCGGTACGGATCCGAACCTCCGTCACCATATGGATTATTACCTCCTGCGCCACCACTGACCCTGCCATAGCCAGCACCACCGGATCCGCCGCCTCTGAGGAAGCCAGCCATTGTTTGTTGTTTTACCGGAGTTGATGTCTGAAGGTGTGGCTTCGATAGCTCGTGCTCTACCGTTGACAAGCCTAGGATTCTGCTAGTGTGTGCGTGTAGAGATGAGTGTGGCGAGTGATAGGTGGATACGGATATTCCAGCAAGAAGGAGTTGGAAGAAACAAGAGAAAGGTGGTATGTGAAGCTTCACACACACACACACAAGCACTTCACACGAGCCAGCTCACATCAACGTGGCCTGTGCTGCACGGCCTTCCGTCACAATCCAAGAAAATTTACTCTTCATAATGCGTACTAAATTACACAAAGACATCGAGGGCTCCTTAGCTCAGTTGGTTAGAGCGTAGCACTGTTAATGCTGAGGTCGGCGGTTCGAGCCCGCCAGGGGTCGTCTTGATTTTTTGCGCCTTCTTTTTCCTCCCTTCCCCTATTTTCTCTGCCAAACCTTTCTTTTTGTGTTTTATAGCGTTCGTGCCGATCCTGTTAGAAAGAGTTGATCTTTTTACGTTGTATGCTCGTGCTAAGATTTTGGTTTCGTCTCGTTCGACGTCAACTGTGATGCAGATGCAATCCGACAATGTGCAGGATGGGTCGATCATCTGCAAGCAACAACAGGAATGGAATCAGATTGTTACAGCGAATGGCTAATTCTTTCACGGTCGCTGTCCTTTACAGCCTGCTAGAAGCGCTTTCACCTTCGTCTTCACATCTCACATAAGCATCATCCAAGCACAGCCTGCGTGTGAGATAGTAACAAATCCCGATCAAATTGAGAAAGCATCAATCAAGACGAGATAGATAGGTAAATTTTGGTGGTACAAAGCAACTACAACTTCCACTCAGCCTTGTGAGCATCCATTGCCGTAGATCGGCTTGCTTTAGATCTTAGTCTCGCGCAAACCATCCTTCCAAAAGACAAGGTAAGGAGTAACTCCGTCCTCCCTGTAGTTCAACATAGCGACCATTCCCTCAGGGTCCATGCTTTCACCGGTATAGAACTCCCAATCGTTGAAGTTACCGACGATCTTCTTAGCGAAAGCAGCAGCACCCTTTTCGAACGCGGGAACACGGTCAGGGTTGGTCTCGGCAAGCTTGGCCTTAACCGCCTTCATGTAACCTTTGAGGTAACCAAGATAAGACTTCTTGTCGAACTGGGTCGACTGGAGACGGAAGGAGTGGACAATGTTGATCACTTGTTCGGCACCGTTTTCGAGCGCTTCGGCGGTTTCTTCGGCGGAAGGGTTGGCTCCGATATCGACATCACCGTCCGAGACGACAATTTTGGCGGCGTCGACTTCGTATACGATGTCATCGACGAGCTTCATCTCGTAACCGTCCGAGCACATCTCGTCGTTGGAAATGACGTCAGTGTAGAGCTGTCATAGGGAAAGAGTAAGGGGGATGATTGCAAAGCAAGTCAGTATAAAGTTGGGAGAAGGAAGGAGGAACGCTAGAATAGCACACGCCCGCGATTGCAGGGTTCCGGTCAAGAGGAGAGACGGCGGGGAGGACTCCTTGAAGATACAGTTTTGCAAAAGGCCTCTCAGCATGCAGAACATGCTGTTTGACGCCATTGTAAGCTAGCTGACAAGTTCGAATTCGTCGTCACTGGGACTGTAGCTGCACAGCTCAATCTGATGCGGCGTGCCGCGTGGAAGCGCAGAGTGAAGAACCATTCGCGCAGAACAGTTACTGGCTGCAGAACCTTTCAAGCCCTGTTTGCGATCTGCGTGATCTGCTGTTGAGCCTTCGCCATCCACCGTCCAAGATTTTGCCTCCCGCAAACGAGCCTAGTTAGACAAAGGCAGCTAATCGTTCACTTGTGACTGAGCAATGCGGACGCCGTTCAGAGCATTGAGCAGCAGAACTAGATCCGCGAAAAGTTGTTTGTCGACCTTCTGCTGACTCGCTGAGTTTTCGACTGCAATCCCTTCTCGAATATCTTTCGCGGCAAGAGAAATGGGGTCTTGTGTCGCCTTGATCCTGCGATCGTGGGCTGTCGCTATCAACTTGAGTGTGGAAGTCTTACCTTCATGATGGGCGAATGTGTATAGGGGTATTGATACCGATAAGGTAATGGTTTTCCAGAAGGAAGAGTTGCTGACATGGTCGCGAACAAGCCTCTCCTTCGACCCATAGGCTAGCCAGAATGCTGCTGGCCAACCCTTTCATAATTCGAACCCTTCTCGCCACGCCCAGGCACCTTCTCTGAAATTCAAAAAGAAAAAACAAAAACAAAAACAAAAAGGAAAAACAAAAAAAAAAAAAGGAAAAACAAAAAAAAGAGTGTTTCTGGAAGAAAACGAAAAAAGAAAAAAGAAAGAGAAAAAAAGGGACAAAACACACAACACGCCCACACGCAGACGCGCTTGATTTAAGTCTTCATTTCACATACGAGGGTTTGAATTCAAGTGATTAGAAGGACTTGAACTGAAATTGCAATCGTTAGGCCCTTGACCTGGAACCCCCATCTTGCCTTTGAGCCTCAAAAGCCCTCGTTTAGTGCAGAGCGAGAGGCGAAAAGCCGAATGCGTTCAGGCCCAATCTGTCTGCTTGACCCCTTAGCACCGCACGTGTTTGCCTTCTGAACAGCCTGTCAGAAGCAGCGTGCTAACACCTTTTCCCCCCTTGTGCTAGCCTTCTACACGAGCTTGAACATCACTCTGCTGCTATACTTCAAGGCAGGTGGCATCTTCAGAGTGAATCTCTCCGATACGATACAAGAGGAGTACTGTACTGATTAACAATGACCAACAAGTCGTCCAAGAATACATAGTACAATGAGACGGGGAATCGCTTCCCCAAACCAGAGCTTTTCATCACCGGTAATTCTAGGTAGTCCCAACATCCGTCAAGCCAAGTACCAACTGAATGCTCAACTTGCAAAGCACATGTCTCCTTCCTTCCATCAGTGGCACGAAAGCACCACAACCCAACAAACTTCCGTACCCTGACTCGGCCAAGTACGCTGTCGGTCCGCCTCTTTTAGCTGTCTCACGAGCTTGAGCTGCAAACAACGGTTGGCTGACGGCTGTTTGAGCGATCCCATGTACAGCGTCGAGGATGGCCCCGTTGGAGCAGTTGAGGAATATATCCTTCATGCTGGGTGCAAGGCTGTCGTAGAGGATGCTGACGATAGCGGGTACTTCTCGGGCTGCTTCGTTGAGGAATCCGTACAGCATGAGTCGCTCGGCGTCGGATTCGGCGTGTTGTAGCAAAGAGGTGACCAATGTGACGAGAAGGAGGGCAATGCGGTTGTTGAGTTCATCGAGATACTCTTGCAGTCCCTTGTATCCAGACCGGCGTGATTTCACGGCTCCTTCGCACAAGCTTGGCTCTACGCCTGCTAATGATAGCAGATGGCCAAACGCTTCTGGTCGTGTGGCGGTGGGGAGCAGACCAACAAAGAACCCGAGCTGCTTCTCCGAGATGCGACCATCCTGTGATCGTCGCTCGCCCTGCGCATCCACTCCACAGTGGTGTAGCATAGCTTGCATCAGCTTGATTGTCACTTCCTTTGTCGAAGGATGACGCAGACCTTTCACCAGGAGTGCAGCCATACCGAAAGAGAAGTTGATATCGAAGTCTACTCCCGTCTCGTCATCCAACTTGCACGCTAGCTCGCGGAACTCAAACCGAGCATCGATCAGGTACGTGATCAAATCACTCCCTTCGCTCGCTGCAATGTCTCGCTCCCAAATAGTCTGCACTGTTGAATGCATCAACTCTACACCCGCCTTGAACAGTGGGACGTGTCCGCATTGCACCATCGCTATCCCTAGCCAGAACATCTGAGGCAGGTATCGAGATCGAGTCGGAAGAATCTTGACCACCTTGCTGAGACATGTGACGATGCTGATCATGGGCATGTCTGAGCTGCTGCTTGCCCATTCTGAGATCGAACCTCGCAACGATACAAGGATCTGGTACAGGAGATCGTCGTCGATCTCGCCCTGCGCCAGACAGCCGAGCAGGACGAATGCACGCGACTGAATGATTGGGTTGTACTGGAAAGCAGTGCTGGTCACCAGACTCGCCAATCGCGCACGCCAGCTGTTGGCCGCATCGACGTTGGGTGCTGCGACGTCCGCCACCTCGTACATCAGCGTCGCCAGTCGTTCAATGAGGGCATTATCGGGCGTATCCCGCACGATATCCTGCGACGTCGCAAAAGCAGCATTGGCAATGCTGCCTTGTGCGGCTACAGGCAGACCAAACAGCTTGAGCGACTCGGGCTCAGCGAGCTGCTCCAGCAACACTCGCAGCTTGGCCACTTCATCGGTGCTACGTGGCGTCGCCTCCTCTGGCTTCCTTGCCTCTCGAGGATCCTCCGTGCAAAGCGAGTGGACGAGGTTGATAGCACTGCCGTACATCGCATGACGCGTTGCATCGACGCCGTTGCCGGCAAGTAGCAAGATGACATGCAACAGCTCGGGAAGATACAATAGCGCTTCCACCCGATTGGTGAATGACAGCACCATGTTCATTCGCACCAACGTCGCGATCTCCTTCCAGGAAGCATTCAGATGCAACTGAGATACGACCGGATTCTGAGCCGTCTTTGCAATCACCTTGCGCAGCCTCGACAACAGCTTACCTCGCAAATTGATCGATGCAAACGACACCATCGTATCTAGCACCGCCTCAAACCGCTCCGTGTGCAGACCCGAATCCATTGCTGCCTCCGCAAATACATCCAAGAACGTCGGTATCAAGTCATCAAGTCGGCTCAGCTGCGACCAAACGCAGCGCTGCATGATGGCATACATGTCCGGCTGCTTGGTGGTGATGCTGATGAGTTGATTCAGGATCTCCTTGATTCGACGGTGATACTCGCCCTGCTGCTCCCTCGAAGTGTGTACGAACATGACCAGATTCGAAAGCCATGGAGACAGGTAGTGCAAACATACCGTCTTCTGACTCGGTGCTGCGCGCTCGAAGCCGTCGAAGAAGGAGAGCAAGAACTCGAGGGTGACGCCGGGCGCAGCTACTGCAAAGTTTTTGCTAAGATCCGTGACGAAGGCCATCGTATTTGCAGGCAGCGCAAGTCCACGCGAGCTGAGCAGTCGCTTCTGGGCGCTGCTTGCACCAAAATTGAATGAGGTGCTAAGCGCGCACAGCAGATTATAAGCACTCAGCCTCAACGACGAGTCGTTGCTGGTGATGTTGAGCATGGCCATGTTCAGCAACGTGCCAGGCACGTCGTTGGGACGAAGGACGCGGTCGACGGCGTTGGCCCGGAACTTGGACACGCGAGCTTTTGCCTGCCTTAGTGCCTGTACGACATCGGACCGCTCGCGGCTGTTGAAGACAAAGTTGATCGACCCGTTGCGGCACGAGAGAAAGAAAGTGTTGTCGTCGCCGCGGATCGAGATGGAGCGTACGTCATCAATGTCTGAGAGGTGAAAGATGTCGTTGAGCTGGACAGGAACGTTGGGCAACCATTCCTGCTGCTTGAGACCCGTAATCTGCAGATACTCGCCACCGATGCTGAACGTGACTGGCGTCAAAGTGCGGTAGTACCAGACCATAGTGATCTGATCAAAGCGCACCTCGGCTGACGAGCCCAAGATAGACATGGTCGTCTGGTCCAATGCGAGATTGCGCGGCTCGATCCACATCTCGATCTCCGGGAGTGTCGAACAGCTGACGACATTCTGCAAAGAGATCATTTTGTCAGCAATCTCATGCTTCAGTGTCGAGTCGCCGTACGTTGTGTTGTTCCAGAACTGCAGCTCCACCCTAGCCGTAGTATTCGGGTTGAGGAAGAAGACGTTGACCACGTTGGCCAGGATCGATGCCGGAATCAGCGAGCTGAAGTACAGCAGCCACTGGCTCGGCGTGACACTGGACGGCTGACATGCAGTGATGTCGAAAACAACATCAAACTGACGGTACGCGAAGCTCTCAAGCGTCTGCAAGATGTAGAGGATGAGACCTTCAAAGTCGATCGTGTCGGCCTTCTGGTTGTGCATGGCGTAGTATAGGACCGGTCGACCGCGGCGAGAAGTAGGACCTTCGTAGAAGATCGACCTGTAGCTCTCCTCGTCAATGTTGCGTCCAGCATGGCGACGAAGGAAGTCCTGGAAGTTGCCAGCGCCAAAGATTGGCTCAGGCAGATCATCGCCCTTAGGCTCTCCTGCAGCGCCAAGAGCATCACACAAGTCATCATAGACATACTTTGCGGCTCCTGCCTGTCGATTGTTCGACTCGTCGCCGTAGATAAAACCCCTGTCAGCAGCACCTGATGTTTTCGAAGTACGGTCTGCCAGACTCTTACCGAGCTTTTCGACATTCTCGAAGAGGAATCTGTGCAGCATCCTCTGGTCACGATCGTCGACGCCGTAAACGTTGGGATGGATGCCAAAACCGAGTGGTTGGTCTGCCGCATAGAGGCGGTCAGGATCGGTGCGTGCGTCAGAAACTTGGTCCAGGAACGCCGTTACCTTCCAGACATTGCTCTTAAGGAAGTCATTGAGGCCGGTCATGAAGGGCTCCTTGTGACTCGAGAAGAGGTTGTTACTCGCAAGCGTGATGAGGATCTTACTGATCAACACCAAGCCTCGGCGAAGATCCTTGCTAGGTCCAGTGAGATTGATGTCGATCATGTGCGGCGACACGACAGCTGGACTGATGAAGCGCAGGAACATCAGACCACCTACACCCTGGTAGCGGGAGGCGGGGAAGCGAGCATCAAGAACGTTGCGAATGTGACGGCAAAGTTCGCGCAGAACTGCGGGAACACGATGAGCTGACGAGCAAATGGCGTCGATGAAAGCTTGGGCGATCTCCTCGAGCGCATTCTGGTTCTTGAGTGCGCTTCCGCCAAGCTCGACTCTCGATGGGTCCATCTCGACCGAGAAACCAGCAGGTTTGCGTGCAAACTCGGTGATAAGCGGAGCCATGATCGAGCGCAAGTAGTCGTAGCCGTGCGCGCGTGCGAACGTCGAGAGTAGCGTGGTACAGAAGGAATTGCTGCGGAAGACCATCTCTTCTGTAGCTGTTCGCTGAATCTCTTCTTCGACAGCCGCTTTGAGGAAGCGAATGAGGCCACCCTTGGCATCAAACATGCTGAGCAGTAACACGCTCATCGGCTCCACATCACGTCCAGGGCAGACTTGACAGATCGAGAGCGCTAGCTGCAGGTCTTCCTGGCAAACCAAGTCGACCAGACGATTCGACTTGCAAGCTCCACCGATGCGCTCCAACTCGTCAAAGGCAGTGCCCTGATTGAGCACGTTGGTCGTGATCTGCATGAAGGCGGTGCGGATGCGTGGGTCCTCATGGTAGGCTAATGGCAGCGAGTTGTGCAGACCGCTGTCGATATTGGAAGCCAGAAGATTTGAAAGCGCCAGAATGGCCGACTCCCGCAAAGGAGCATAGTCTCGACCAGAGTCCACCTTGATGCTCTTAGCGCCCGCCAGCAACTTTGCGTCATTGAGAGCTCGGGAACGCGCAGCAGCAGCTGTCTCGGAATGGCGAGTGCGATTGAGGATCTTGATGAAGTAGCCAAAGTACACGGCAAAATGCCTCGTCTTGGCACCTTCCACTTTGTCATCGAGTAGCAAAGCATCATCGGCGAGCAGCAAAGGGAGCTTATCCAGCAAAATCGAGATGCACTTGAGGCAAGCAACGTCGAGATCACGGTGAAGACGGTCGGGCGCATCAACAGTGTTCGAATGGAAGCCATCCTCTGAACCATCCGATGTCCAGGTTGTCAGGGCTTGGAACAGGCGATTACGGACTCGCAGCTCGTTCGAGAAGCAGAAAGCCGCCTTTTTGCGCATCATTGCCTCGCACAATTGACACATGGCCGTTTTGATGCGCAACGCCTGCTCGTCACGTCCAAGCGAATTGACATACTCGACAGACAGCACCATCAACGATCCGATGTCAACCTTTGACGTCGCCGGCGACGGCTTCGTTTCGTTTAGACGCTGAAGCACCATCGTTGCGACGCCGATGCTCTGCTCAACGAAGACTGTGTACATATCACTTGTCTTGGGATAGCCTGTCTCTTTGTCGAAAAAGTCACTGAGCACGGCATGAATCTGACGGAAGAGAATGCCGATCAGACGTGGACCGAGATCGACACCGAGAGTCTCTTTGGCTTTCTCTCTGACCCAGAGCGAGTCCGAGACGAGCAAGTCGACCATCTCCTGAACGAAGCGTTCAATCAAAGCAGCAGGCTTTTCATCGAGGTCGGAGAACTGCGGCAAGATTTCGGCGATGCTGGGCTCGATGTCCAAAGTGATGGCATCAGAGGCCGAGAAGCATGCGCCGCCGAAGGCACACAAGAAGCCTGCATAGTTATGCCACTGAGCTGCTTTATCTTGCGCAGTCAAGGTGTCTTCAGCGATAGGACGTGCCACGAGTTGTGTCAGATTTGCCCAGCGTGAATACGCTTCTTTCCAAGCGAGCCAACTGGCCGCCGACGGTGCTTCAATGTCTCGCAAGAGTGCTCGGATGCGCTTCTGTTGTGCAATACGGCCGGTATGCAAGAAACTGGGGTCGGCCAGGTCGGTGTAGAGCTTCAACCACTCATTCGAGAGCGGATCGTAGTAGTCGCTAATGGCTATCGTGAGCTGGGCGTGTCCGTGTCCCACCTGCATGGCCCGCGAGCAGACTTCGGTGTTACTCGAACACATCATCAGCAGTGTCACGAGCTGAACCCAGACGTACTCAAGCCTGCGTGCATGTTCTGGCGGATAGTAAGGCGCTGCGACTGTGCTGCTCCAATCTTGTTCTTGGCTGATGAAGAAGCCTCGCCGCTGCTGAGAGCGTCGCAAGAGTTCAAGGTAGTGACGCTGCATCTCGGACGACTCGGCCAACAGGAGCTGCTCGGTGATGATAGTGAAGAAGAAGGGCAAAGACGAGAGTCCCACATGACGCTGATGCTCGCAGAACTCGGTCAGCTTTGGATCCAGCAAGCCCGAGTGGTAGATGCGAGCAAGCAATGCGGCGCAGATCTCGCGGAAGGACGCGAACTCCGGAGGCGTGGCAAAGAGCGAGCAGAGGGATGTGGTGAAAGCGAGCAAGCTGTCGGTAGATACTGAGTTGCGCAGGACTTTCTCACGATCGATGATGGTACCGCCTCCCGAGATGGATGCGAAGTCCTTAGGTCGGTCTAAGTCGACGCCATGCGCAAGCGCAGCAACGTCAAGCGTGTAAAGCTGAATGATGGACTGGAGCAAGTCCAAGCGGCCAAGCTCGTCGATACTGGCAGCAGCAGCAGCTGCGGAGCCCGAAAGCGAGACGTTGCGAAATTGACTGGAGGAAGCTGCATGTGAAGCCGCACGCTTGCGAGCCATTTCACGATTGACAAAGCGAGGTAGACGATAGGTCGTCTCCCGGAAGAAGGCACGAAGCGGACGCGAGATGTGAGGATACAGCAGACTGACATCCGGCGCCCACGGAAGTCGATGCCTCTCGCTGGCCAGCAGCACGCATGCTTTGACGAGGGCGATCTTGAAGTGAATCGGGCTTGAGTCCGACATGCAGATGGGCACCAGCTCGCGAATGGTGCGTTGCGGGTCCAGTCGGAACAACGAGGCAAAGAAGTCGATCATCAGCATCAACTCGATGGGCCTGTTGCTACCTGCGAGTGGACGTTGTGGGCGCGTGGGGTCGAAGAGACGCTCTTTGAGCTCGGCTTCGAGGTCGTGAACGATGAGTCTCAGACCATTCTCGGACCGTGGCACGGATGCTGCAGCCTTGAAGAGGTCAACGCAGCACAATGTTGCAGCATCGATGAGCGCATTGTTGCGAGGTAGCTTGCGGAGACCGTCGATGAAGGAGAGCTTCTTAGCGAGACTGCCGCTGGCCTTGCGGTTCTCTCCTACAGCAGCCTTGCCGACCAAGTCTGGGCACAAGATGAGGAGCGAGGTGAGCATGGGCCAGAAGGCAATCTTGCGCTTAGTGGTATCAGCAAGCGAGTAGACTTGGTCGAAGACTACGTCTGGGCTGCCTTCAAAACGTCGATTGGATGTCGCAAGGTTTGCGAATTCGGACGGATGATACTGTATCCATGACCAGATAGCGCGACGGAGCACCAAAGCGATCGCGTACTGCGCAGTGCGCTTGAGCTGCGGGAAGGATGTGCTGACTTCTTGGAGCATACCTGCAAGGCGGGCACGCTGAAAGTTGGAGCATTCGAGCAGACGCAACTCAGCAGTGCTGGGAGCTTCTTCAATGGTCGAGCTGAGATAGTAGAGACGGTTGCGGAGACGAGCACTGACGACGACCCAATTGCTCGAGCTGAGGTAGAAGACGACTTGGCTGGCGAGACGATAGATGCGGGTCTGGAGGTGGTTTGGAACGTCGAAGCCCTCTACATCTTGACTGAAAGCAGTGGTGGTCCAAGATGAGGAATTGAATCTAGCTGACGAGCTGACACCTGTCAAGTCTGGTTTGATCTCCTTTGCGTCTGGCTTTGCTGAAGCGAAGCCAGTGTTCGGCGAGGCCGACGCTGCCTTGGCCAAGTCGACGTGGTCAATGGTTGGCGGAGTGTCGAAGGGCGATCGTGTTGCAGGAAAGCAGGGGTAGAGGATGAAGAGACTGGTGGAAGCAGCAAGGCAGAGGGAGCTCGGCATGAAGGTTTCAGGGAACTTGTCACTGACACCTGGAACGCCTGTGTCTTCACGCGAATCGGCTTCTTCACGCCCAAGCTTCGAGCTAGAATGACCTAAAGTCCTTGAGCCGGATAAGTTGGCGGCGGTCTCGCGCAGGCTCAGGTCTCGCAATGATCGTTCTGAGGCTGCTGTTCGTCCGGATAGACCTTGGGCGGCCGAGGAATCATTCTTGGAGGATGAGCGTGCCTCGACACCTTCATGTATGGAAGAAAAGTTGAAGTCTTCCCTCGCTACATTCTGCTTGATGAGCAGCGTCATGACGCTGAGAACGTGCTTGGCCTGGGTGTCATCCATGGCGGGTGGGTCCGTCCAGCCGGTCGCTGATGTCGATGAGGAAGTAGGAAATTCATCTTGGTTCGTGTTGCTCGAGTTAGAAGTGAAAGGAAGAGGGTCAAGTCCAGGGCGTGGGCTTCTGGCATGTCCAGATGCGATGCGCCATTGGTGGTTCAGACATGAAACGAGGATTTTGAGGATGAAGAGCTGCGAATGAAGCATGCCGATGCTAGCCTGTTGTTCAAGATGCTGTTGAGAGGCATGCTTAACGAGAAGCTCGATTGCTCCGAGCAGCTCTCTGACGACAACGCCGAGCTGAAAGCAACTGAGGTTGATCAGATTGACGACGCAAGAACGGACGAGGTGGTCCTCCTCGACAAGCTGGAGCCTCCAGCCGGAGTTGCACGGTAGCTGGACACGTAAGATAAGAATAAGAAAGATTGGTAAGCATCAGTTGAGGCGCTTTGGCTAAGGGTCATTCTTATGAAAGAAAATTCGAACCTACCTTGTTGGCGAGCCTCTGCACGATACTAGCAATCAAGATCTGACTAGAAGCGTTGGCCGCAACGACATTCGTGGCGTGATTGGGCTGAGAGGCAGGATCTAACGGGTCATTTGTGAGATTGGGGCTGCTGTGCATGATGTTGCTCGTCGAAAAGGTCGGTGTGAGAGCGCTATCAGTCGAGTCCTGACGGAAGCCTGATGAGCTGCCAATGGAGTGAGTCGCAGCATGATGGTGATAGTGGTGATGTTGCGGCTGCTGTTGTTGCTGTTGATATTGCTGACCTGCAGCTTGGCGGGTAGATTGATATTGGTGGTAAGATGGGGAAGACGACTGCGACGGAGACGAAGCATATGACTCTCCGTTGATCAGTCCGAGCCCATGTCGACGGGTATCTGGCGTCTGTATCGATGTAGCAGTGGTGGCTGCTGCTGCTGCTGCTGCAGACGACGATGCGCCAGCGGCGGAAGCAGTAGAAGTGTGCCCGTCCATGCTGGCGTGTGTGCTGGCAGACCCGCTTCTGCCAGCGCCAAAGGAAGCTGGAATGGTGTTGAATGGATTAGCCATGAGTCGGATGCTCGAGTGGGGCACGGACGTTTGGCTGGTGTGTGCTGCTACCGATGAAAGATACGATGGCTGATGATAAGATCAAGGCTTCATCAGGATCGAAAGCTAATGGCGATGCTGGTAGAGTTGCTTCGGATGGGGTTTGCCGTTGCGCTTTGCAGATAGGTCCTTAGATGCTGTGGTAAGCGTTAAGATGACGAGAGAGCAGCACAAATCGGTCGAGCTGATGCGGGATGTTTGGGTGCGATTTGGCCTTAGGAGGAGAATTGGCAGCAGCAGCGTGGAATCGAGCGATCGAAAAAGCTAGCCCGACGAGTGTGATCCAGTAGGGTTGGGGGAGGCCCGAGCAGATGATTGGCAGTTGGCAGTTGTTCACTGTCTCCGTTTCTGCTGATGTCGATCTCAGTGTCTCCTCCTTCTCTTTGTGCGTTGAGTCCCGAAACGACGGATGGAACGGCTGCGAAGAGAGGGTGTGTGAGAGGGGACAAGAGGGAGAGGGGTGCCGAGCCTTGGAAAGGTAATGAGGTAGAAGGGATTCGAGGCAAGCGATTCAGAAGGTCCAAGAGACAGATAAGTTAGATACCTTCCTGAGAAATGACCGTTCCTGAAGCGAAAGGAATACTTGTGACTGCTGATAGCAATAAACGGACCTATCGGTGCCGCTTAGCCTTTCGTCCAACAGCAGCGACAGAAGAGGCGTGAACGTTGAGTGTTGAGTGTTGAGCGTTGAGCGTTGAGCGTTGAGCATGTGCGTGTGCGTGCGCTTGTGGTTGCGCTTGTGCTTCTTCTCTTGTGTGTGTCTCGTTTGCAACCGCGCGTGCGTGTGTGCGTGTCTGTGTCGGTCTGCGAGAGACACGGTTGAATTTCCTCTCTCTTCCCAAAGAGACAAACAGGCGCGTACCACACTCACACGGCTTCAGGGTCTTGCTTAACTTGGAACTTGCCAGCAGAAAGAGTTGAAGCATGTGGTGCCTCGGTGATTGAAGCATACAGTCTTTGCCAAGCCCACATCCAATCACCAACTTTGCTCACTCGGGCTTAGCACATTGCCCAGGCCGATTGTCAAGCATCAAGACACTGGTCAATTGATAGCTGGTGTCCTTCCTCCATAGTTTCACAATCATGCTTCAGATTCACTGCCCAAGCATCATACATGCATGCAAGAGGCATCATGACTTATATAAAGCACTTGAATCATCCTGTACTTAGTATGTCACATCATCACAATTCACACTTGTGATCATCGACTTTGACATGCATTTGATTGACATCAACAACATTCTTCAACTGATTAAGAGTCTGAATGCTCTTGCCATACGGCCTTCAACACCATGCTTCCACAATCCAACAATCCACACACTGCCAATGGCCCCACCCTTGATGACTCATCCAATGATCAGGCCAAAACAATCCCTGTACCTGCAGAACATCAGGGGATTGCTGAACATGACATTCCCTCCCAACAAGTCAGGCAGTGATTACAGTGAACCAAATGAACCTTTACTTGACCTCAACAATATCAACAAGATGAACATCAACACTCTCTAAAACATGCTTGTCAGAGGTCACATGCCCAAAACCTGATATCTGTGACAGGGACATGTTTATTATGAATCCTGTCGAGATATGTGATAACGTCTTGTGTATTATGATTCTTGATGAGATATGTGTCAGGGGTCTCGTGCCTGAAACCCAGGTCGGTCTGTCGAGATACTCGGTGACTATCGAACTGCGCGACAGCTATTGTCTCAGTGAGCTACGTCACTTGGTGACTATCAGATTGCGTGGTGGCGACGGGTGGTGTTCGTTGTATATACTATCATAGGTTTCGGCTGACCTCTGTGGACACTCCATTCAGGGGTAGCTCGGCACGGTCGATGTCGATACTAAGGTTATGATGACACCAAGTTCTGGTGTGAATGTTGATGGTGATGAGGCTGTTGGTGTTGGTGATGGGGTTGGTGGTGTCAACATGAGTGTCCAGTGTGTTGACTGATGCTTGAGGTGATCCCTGGACTGCAGTGGACTACTGCCTTCAGTTCTATCTTAATCTGGACTGCTGGTTTGCTATGAACTGCCTTCGGACATCAGTGAGTGGTGATACAACACACACACTACAATGAGGAGCAACCTTGATGGATTGCTACTATGCTGACTGAAACTAATGTATACTTATGCTGAAGTGATAACTAGTTATGGTGTGTAGAGTGGATGGGGCTGCACTCAACCACTGATGATGAGAGGGTGTGCTTATATACACTCCTTGTAGTGTCGCCTGCGATGCTACTCTGGCCCTCTCTCTGCAGAGAGTACCCTCTTCATTGAGTACTGTACAAGAGGTACCTCCAGTACCCTCCTGTCCTCCTCGAGCTATGTGTCGACTCCTTCGACACTGCTCCTCCTCCTTTGACATTGCTCCTTCTCCTTCGACACTGCTCCTCTCCCTAGTGACCTGCTTGTCAGTCTCCTATCTCTCGAGCCCCTGAATGGTGACCATCTGCATGCTCCTTGAGCTTGGTCCTCCTCGTGGCTGTGCTGGTGACTGCCTGCATGCTCTTGAGCTTGGTCCTCCTTTGCATGTAAGTCCGTAGGAGTCCATGGTCTCCATGGAGACTGCACTACGACCATGCTCATCACTGGTATCGACTAGATCTCCAATACCTGTGCTCCTCTCATATGAACCAGTGACCCTCCTGCTTCCTGAGAATTCAGGCCCATGACATGTTGTATCACCGCTCACTGATGTCTGAAGGCGGTTCATAGCAAACCTGCGGTCTGGATAACGATAGAACCAAAGGCAGTCGTCCACTGCGGTCTGGGGATCACCTCAAACACCTAGTCAACACACTGGACACTGGTGTTGATGCCACCAAGCACATCACTCACACCAGACCTTAGTGTCAGTACCAGTCCATATCATTATTGATCGTGCTGAGCTACCTCTGGATGGAGTGTCTGACAGTGGTCAGTCGAAATCTGCAATAGCATTAACACAACTACAGATTCGAGCAAGAAAAGTAATAGAGACGGCTCTACTGCATATTTCACTAAGAATTGTAATACCATTAGCGCTGTCACATAACTCGACAGAATCGGTAGTAGTATCAGTACTACTTCAGATTTCAGGTTTCAGGCGCACAACCCCTGACACATCTACTCTTGGGCCATGGATTTGGGGACCACATGCCTGTTGTACTCACTGACAACACTGGATGTATTCAGGTAGCAAATGACCCCACTCTACATTCAAAACTCAAACATGTTGATACAAAATACCACCTCATCCGAGATCATGTACAAGAAGGGGATATCTTGATAAGGTATGTTAATACTGATAATAACATTGTAGATTTCCTCACCAAGCCGGTCTCCAGGAACCTCTTAGCACACACGCAAAAACAATTGGGAATGGTTAACCTTGGATCACACCATAGCTCAGTTGGCAAGGGGGGAGTTGAAGCATGTGGTGCCTTGGTGATTGAAGCATACAAATGCAGTCTTTGCTGAGCCCACATCCAATCACCAACTTTGCTCACTCGGGCTTAGCACATTGCTCAGGCCAATTGTCAAGCACCAAGACATTGGTCAATTGATAGCTGGTGTCCTTCCTCCATAGTTTCACAATTATGCTTCAGATTCACTGCCCAAGCATCATACATGCATGCAAGAGGCATCATGACTTATATAAAGCACTTGAATCATCCTGTACTTAGTATGTCACATCATCACAATTGACACTTGTGATCATCGACTTTGACATGCATTTGATTGACATCAACAACATTCTTCAACTGAAAAGGACGGTCCGCGCCTGCCTTTCTTCTTTTTATTCTACTCTTTTCTGGGCAAAAGCTAAGGAGAAAAGCAGCGCAGCAAGACCATGAGCTGCCAAAATTGAGCTTTAATTTCCCCGCTAAAAAACTGCCTGATTAATTTAGGCTCATTTCCTACTAGAACAAAAAGAAGAGCTCTACCTCAACCTCACGCTCACACGCTCTTGCAAGATCGAGACAAAGGGATCTTCTATCATCAAGGGCTACATCGGCGCTTACGGAAGGACTTTGCTTTTGGTCTTTCACCATTCATCGAGCTGGAGCTACGTGACTGGGAGATGGCCTGGGTGTGAAGCTTGTTCAAGTACTGTGTCGCTTTCTTGTCCCTGCATGATGCTCAGGTACACAAACAGCAAAGACAGAGTCCTCCTGCACTTCATATCACATCATAGCATCCCGTCTTGTCTCTAAGGACGATGGGCGATTCGTCAAGGCCGCGAATCTGCGATGCGATGAGCAATAAAGACACAAGTCTGAAAATTGCATTTGAGTTACCTTTGTAAGATCATTTTTCCGTGTGACAATAGGAGCAACAGGAGCGAGGGATCTTTTGTTCCTGACGTCCATATAGCCAAACTTGCTCCGCATCCGTGGAAAGCGTTTAAGCTTCAGTATCCACGAAGATCGTGACCATGTCTGCGAACCAGTCGTACAGCAAGGATGCCTGCGACCAGAGCGCAGCATCCTCCCAGCCGGAAGATGAGCCCGAGCGCATCCCCATTGCTAGCTTCTACTTGTCCAGAACTGCCATCCTGACTTGGAGTCTTCTGATCGACATTGCTGCTTGGCTCCATGATGGCAAAGATGAGCGATGAGAGTGCTGTGACGAGGAATTGTGGTATCACCACTGCAACATTGTGCAATCCCAACACGCTGCCTGCTTGTAACGTAATTGCGCCAGCATCGTCATGACCTTCCAGACCATCGTCAGCTCTTTCCACGTCATCATCCGCATCGTAGTTTGAGCTCCGTCGTGATCTTTCTTCCTGAAGACTTGGCGCTCCGAAGGAGAGCGTACCGTTCAGCTGGTCTTCGTCGTCCGAGTCTGGATCGCCATCGATGCGAGACTGCAGCCGTGATCGGTTGTTCGAGATAGGAGCAGAGTCATACGATGATGTGCGACTCAATGGTCTGCCATTGTTCTCCTCATCCCGCAAACTGTCGCCAAGCAGAGCCATTGTCATTTCATCTGACTGCTGGCAATCATCGCCAATCCGAGTAGTATGCCGAGTGGGTGCGCTGCTGGCAGCATGCGTCGAGTCAACCACTTGTTTCGCCTGCTGCGTCTGGATAAGGATGCTTAAAAGCACAAAAGGTACCCAGTTCTGAAGGGAAAAGCAAATTCCCACTGCCGACACGATCCAGGTGGCGAGGAAGACGCTTTGTGTAAGCCCAGCGAAGTATGTGCCCATCATCGAGACAAAGAAGATCAAGTGTCCACAGATCCACCAGAATGGCAGTTCTGGGCAGCGATCGCGTAGGCTCCTTAGTATGCCCACTATTTGTGAGTTCGCGAACCAGACAGGATGGCCGTGTGTCTCGTGCACAGGGTTGGGAACGACCAACGGAAGCAGGATCGAGGTAATGAGCGAGAGGATGGCATGCCAGAAGAAGGCATAGCTTCCTGCACGAGTCGCCTTCTCGAACAGCTCGTGGTCGCTTTGCTTGCTGCCGTTCAGTCGGGCATCTGCCTTGTAGATCTCGCCGACCCATACGGTGCTATAGAAGAGGATGGGGAACCAGCCGATCTGGGCAAAGAATTGGATCTTGAAGATTTCAAGGATAGGTTGCGGCAGGATACGTGCTTGTCTAGAAAGGTCAGCAAAGACAGCCGAGAGACCAAATTCTTGCGTCTTCTTGGACGGCCTTGAAGTGGCACTACGAACTGCGACAAGCACTTGTTCATCCACGCGAAGCAAAACGAGGGCATGCGTAACCACAAGAATGATACAGACAAGCACCGACACGATCTGAATCTGGTTTGTGCCCAGAAAGCGTGGGAAGATGTTGGGGAGTTCGAGATTGCCGATCAGAAAGCTGAGCACGGAGCCGACTCCAGAAAGACGAGCAGCCCATGCGTTGGCTTCCGCTTGGTCTTCGGTTGCAGCTACATCGATCATAAGTGCGCGGTCGAGTGCAGTGACAGCGTTGACGGAAAAGTCCATGAGGTAGACCGACAATACGCCAATCATGATGGCCAGATGGCGATGTGCTTTGGTGTCCGTCGTCGTAAACCAGGCGGCGAGCTCGCTCGCGAAACCAAGCAATAGGATACTGAGGGCACAGATGCCAGTTGAGACTGCGAGAAATGGCCGACGGCGTCCGTACTTTGATGTGCTGTTGTCAGCAAGATTGCCGATGAGTGGTTGGACAATGAGACCGGATAGGGGCCCAGCGATGAAGACGGCTGCCATGGCAGACTTTGAGAGACCCAGATCAAGCAGGTAGGGCGGCGCAAAGGCCATGTCGATCGACCATACCGTTTGTGCTCCGAGTACTCCCAGTGTCAAGAGTGGCAGTTGCAATGGTGGAGGGGCGTAAATATGCGGTTCACCGACGAGCCGATGCCCTCGACTTGTCGCCCGTGATGTTGTCGCGGAAACACCAACCATAGCTAGGAAATTGTATATGTATACGGAAAAGCCTGGAGCTTAATGTCTGTCAGAGGGGAGGTTAACATCCAGCGAAAGAAGCAATATCGGAATGAGTGTAGATGGATGGTGTCACCATGAACCGGTTGCCAGCTTACTTCATCAATGTAGAGCGTGAGGGAGAGGTTTCGAGGCAAAGGTCCTGCAATAATTTGAGGGGATCGAGAGGGCAGCGAGCCAGGTCGAACAGGTATCGAGGCAACAAGATGGTGGGAATGAAGATCGAGTCCGGAAATGCGCCAGCACACTCTAAAGAATGAGATAGAGCTCGATGTTATTTGGCACCTGCTCAAACCATCCCGGAAAGCTCAATTGCCATATGTGTGTGTGCAACTTTGCGGCTTGCACTCTTTCTTCTGACTGTATCGAGAAAGGTCAGCTCAAGAGGTAGCATACAGGCCACTGTCATCGGAGCCTTTTGAACACACATCACACAGCATACACATTAGAGAGAGTGTCGCGGCTTTCGGCAGCTGTTGGCCCGAGCTGAGTGAACCGCTTGAGACCGCCAGAAGAGACCAACACTCACAGTTGAAATTAGATACACCGCTCCTGAGGCCACAGTCATGCGCTCTTTACAGTTGGGTGTGTCTAAGTGAGAAGACTTGTTATTTCGAGATGGGAGAAGCTACAGAACATGAGTATATATACCTTAACAGCTGACTATGCTCGCCCTTCGAGTCACACCTTGAGCCGTCGTCCAGTGAGTTGCCTTCATATCCGTTGCCTTGTCAACACCTCCTAACCGTTGCCTTGTCAACGATTCATAACTGTAGCCATGACAACACTTCATAACTATTGTCATATCATTATACCTCCTGCATGCCTTGGTGTCAAACCTCGAAGGTAGGCTGCATATGCTCCCTCGAGCTTCGCATCCACCTCATCTCTGTTTACACTTGGCCTCCTGGCCCTTAATGCTCCGATCTAACATGTTGACCCTTGGAAATACCGATGTATCTTTAACTCTCACAACCTCGAAAAAGCATGCATGCTGACACAGCCGCTGAAAACAATTCGTGCCATCGTCTAAGATTGTTAGAGCGGCATTTCGTCTTAAGATTTGGATTTTTCGATTGGCTTTCCCGTGCGACACGCTCTGAAGCTCTGGAAGAAGTTGTGGAGCTCGACCCTTTTCTCACATCCGAACCTCTACCTCGTCATTTCTTGCATGGTCTCTATGAACCCTCTCCATCTCCCCGTACCGACCTAGTTGACGCAGTATCGCAGAGAAGCTTCAGTCAGAGGCAGAAGGCCAATCTCATATCGCACCACGCACTTTCAGGTCCGACTTCCACCAGACATCCAGGTCACGAGCAAGTCCTGTTGCTTCTCCCCGGACTTTTCATTCATCCTCCTTCTTGGTCGCTCGAACTTTATCTGTGGAACCCGACGGTCACAAAGAAAGACAGAGAGCTGCATATACTCCTGTCGAGGTCGTCACTGAGTCAATCCATCGGACTCGCTAATAGCTTCCCATCACAATGTCAAGCGTAAGTGCAGTCGCCCATTCACCCGGATGATGTTTGAGTCGTTCACCGGAACACTTCTACTGACACCACCTCTCTCTTGTGTCACGATCCACATCGATACGACGTCACCCTCTTGCCACGATCCACATCGATACAACGTCTCCACTCGAATGACACAGTTCCAGCCAGTCAACCCAAAACCATTCCTTCAGCTGCAAACAGGCAAGCCTGTCCTAGTGCGCTTGAAGTGGGGCATGGAGTACAAAGGTTTCCTCGTCAGCACAGATAGCTACATGAACTTACAACTGGCCAACACCGAAGAGTTGCAGGAGGGCAAATCTAACGGTATGCTCGGCGAAGTCTTCATTCGTTGTAACAATGTTCTTTATTTGAGAGAGTTGCCGGATGAATCGGCATGATCCTACGCACCCAAAAACATTCTCGACACCGAGTGTTCTGCGTTACCGCAGTCCAGCATGCCGGAGCATTGCTGTGCTCGAGAAAAGACTCTCACTTTACTTGTATTAGTATGCGCAATCCAACTTATGACATCGTCGTCACACTCTGCTCGTCTGCATGTCTACCATTCATGTTGCAGCCAGCTCTGTCAGCGCCCACACAGCTCAGGTTCGGTCACACACACACTCTCTCACACACACACTCACTCACTCACGTAATGAGCTGAGAAAGTGATTTCCCATTTAGACAAGCTTTTGTTACACGTATGATATCCGACTTGCGTTTTTTGGTGATTGCTTCTACCACTTTACATGTGCGCATGAGGATCCTCAGGAGGCTGCTCAGGTGCAATGGTAATAGCATCGTCGATTCTCAACAAGCTAGTAGCTGCTTCCAGAGCCGACTTGAAACTCCTGACTTTGCTGATTGTTGGTTCGAGCACACCTGCTTTCAAGTTGTCCCTCACCTGACCGTTGAGCAAGTCGAGACCATAAAAACGGAGTGCCTTCTTGGGGTCGCCGGTGTTGGCGTTCTGTGCTGCATTGTGGTAGGCACGAAGCTTGGCGACCAAATCGGTGCTGTCCTTGGCAGCGTTGACAGCAAGAGTCTTGGGAATGACAAGAAGAGCCTGGGCAAACTCGGCGATGGCGAGCTGCTCTCGGCTTCCCAAGGTAGTGGCAAAGTTGTCGAGGTAAATGCTGAGAGCGGACTCGACAGCACCTCCACCAGGAACAACGGAACCACTCTCGAGTGTACGCTTGATAACACAAAGACTGTCGTGCAGCGCACGCTCCATCTCGTCGAGAAGGTAGTCGTTGGCACCACGAAGAACGATCGAGCTCGAGCTGACGGTCTTGGTACCCTTGATGATGATCAGTTCGTCATCACTGATGCGCTCCTGGGAGACTGTATCGGCAGTTCCGAGACTGCTTGCCTCGAAGGTCTCTTCACCTTCGAGGTTGCTCAAGCTGCTGACAAGCTGACCACCAGTAGCCTTGGCGATCCTGCGGAGGTCCTCCTTGCGGCATCGTCTCACGGCCATTGCACCTGCCTCGACAAACTCCTTCAAGCAAAGATCGTCGATACCTTTGGTGGTCAAAATGACATTGGCACCGGTAGCAAGGATCTTGCGAACCCGCTCGAGAACGATTTCACTCTCGCGAGCACGGATCTTTTCGAGTTGGTCAGGGTCGTCGATGGTAATGTGAACGCCGAGGTGCATGCGCTGCTTAACGAGGTTGATGTCGAGCAGGGCAATCTTGGCGTTTTTGATGTGTGTCTTCATAGCTTGCGAGGCAACGGTGCAGTTGAGCGCATATCCTTGGATGTAAAGCGACTCTCGTGCCGACTTGCCGTGTGCTTTGAGAACGTTGACCGCCTTGACGGGGTATTTTGTCTCGCCACGAGGATTGATGGTCTTGACTGCAAGCATAGCGTCGACGGCAATCTTTGCAAAAAAGTCGTCATCGGCGCCGAGGATCTTGCTCGACATGGAGGTCTTGGCGACGTTGATGAGCGATTCCTTGCCGAGCGTCTCGACCTTGGTGGAAAGCTGACCTTGGAGGTACTTGCAAGCCTCTCGACATGCGAGACGGTAACCGGTGATGATGGTGGTAGGGTGGATCTTGTTCTTCACAAGCTCGTTAGCTCTGCGAAGGAGTTCTGCAGCAATGATGACGACTGAGGTTGTGCCATCACCGACCTCCTTATCCTGCTGCTGTGCTAACTCTACAAGAATGCGACCTGCAGGCTGGTCGACTTCGAGGAGCGAGAGGATGGTAGCGCCGTCGTTGGAGATGGTGACATCTCCAATGTCGTCGACCAACATCTTGTCGAGACCGACGGGACCAAGCGAGGACTTGACGATGTTGGCAATCGACTGAGCTGCTAGGACATTCTGATTGCGGATCTCGGCGCCGGAGAGACGCTCACCACCGATGAAGAGACCGGTATTGCGAGGATCTTTCTGAAAGAGCTGAGCCATGGCTGTTATGTATTACGAACGAAAAGGTGTCAAGACGATTGGCAGTGCCGGACCTCGAAGCTGACGATTCTTGTTGCTCTTTTGGTTGCTGGTGCAAACCTTGTCGAATGCAGTAGCTGTATCGAGAGAGACCCAATAGATGACCTTGGACGATATAGACGTGGAGGTGGTGCAAAGCCTGCGACGTGGTTGGAAGAAGACGCAGATGATGCTTGAAGAGAAGAAAGGTTGATTGAGAACAGAGTTGCCCAAAGCAACGAACAGCGCGATAGACACACAAAGCACACCAAAAAGTGATGATCAGAAGAAAAGCCAAGCGCAGCTCAGCGCGACACTTCAGAACAACAAAGTTAATTTGAGTCGCGCGGAAAGACCTCTGGAAGAAAGGGTTGTGTGTGTGCTTTTACTGTTGCACGCGCGGTTGTTGGGTTCTGCAATTCTTCGGCAGCATTCTTTTGAAGGATTTTCTGGACAGAGTGTGTGAACTGTCGATCTGACACTATTCATCGGCTCCACAGTCCATTGCCGAATGCTGTCGTCGTTGTCGTCCTCTGGAGTTAAGGCCCAAGTAGCTGGCGAGCAGTTGCAGGAGCCTGGGCAGACACCACGGCGCTGTCTCCCCTGCAATGGTTACGTCGAGTAGCTAAGCGTAAAAAGCAGTCCAGCAGACACAAATATGGATCGCATGCAAGTTGCCGTGCTTGGAGGCAGACAAGGAGATAACTTACAGAAGGATATCCGCCACTTGATTCGAAAGCCAAGCGAAGATTTGGACGGCTGGTCCTTCTGATATCTGAATGGACGAAACAGCTTGAGGCGTCATCAGTCCAACGGACGCGGGCAAGGCGTCAACATGATGATCATCATTGTCATCGTATCCGCGGCGTCTTCAAGTCAAGGCCCATGGACAAAGGCTGCCATTAGACAGCCGCGTCGTCATCTGCCAACTTCTCACAAAAGAGCAGCATTCAGCGGAGTTGCAGCTCTAATCATTCCTCCTTCTCTGCTGCCTCTTTGATGATGGAGCAGCAAAATTCATAAATTGTTTGTTCAAGTTCAGGACAGCAAGTTGTGCAGTCAATTCAGCCTCGGGTTCGTTAGCGTTGGCCTGGGCGTCGCGTTTCATTTCAACAAGAGGCGGAAACGAGAGAGAAAGAAAGAGGAAGAGAGAGAGATAGAAAGAGAGAAAGAGCGCATTTCATTCGCCTCGAAATTCAGGGCAAAAAGGAAGCAGAGACGCTGGCATGCTCTCTCCCTCTCTCCCTTTTGCGGCCCCACCTTGAACTCATCGAGTGAAATTGCAACTGAGAATTCAACTTGAACTCAGGCCTCTGCGTTCCCATTCTGAACTGTCAGTCAGTGTCTCAGTCTGTCAAAAATCGATCGGCAACAGATCTCTCTTGCTCTGCCCCTTGGCCTCTCCCGCTCTCAGCTTCTGCCTGCTGCCTCGAATATCGTATCGCAGACGGCTTTGCACCTTCATCTCGCCCAATAGCTGCCTCTACTTCCCCCATAGCCTACCAGTGTCTCTCGGTCTCTGCTTCCATTGCCTGCCCATTTCGCGCCGATTTCCATGTTTGGCTCATTTTAGCGCTTCTTTGGCTGCTACTGCTGCTGCTACTGTCCGCCTGTCGCCCTCTAATTCTCAACGCCCGAGTTGACAGTCGCTCACTATTGCTCCGATTGCGCCTCCGCCATCTCTCCTTCCTCAATTCGATTCTCATTCAATTCGTTGGCACTTGGCATCCTTCATTCACAGCATTCCCTACTTACTTCCTTCCTTCTTTCCTTTGACCGACGACCCTTTCCCGTCTCCACCCCCACCTTCTTCCTACATTTCTCTCTCTCTCTCTCCTTTCTCCCTGCAATACCAACCCATTTCATCTTCTGCCACTGGTGGCTACTCACGGCGCTACCTTTCTTATTTGCGCATCTTGAAACTTCCAGATCGCGATCTTCGTTCTCATCCTTTCGCGCGTCTGTCCACCCGCACACCATTTGGATCGTCTCCATCGATCATTCCGCTCATCAGCTCTCGCTATCTCGTGAGCATCACGCTGGATCCATCAGTCGCGCTTTGACCAACTGCAAGCGCTCTTCTATTTCCCAACGCATCCTGACCTCGGTCGCACCTTTGATCCAGGCTCAGTACATGCGATCACGACGATTCCGCTCGCCTCCGTCTTCTCCCCTCGTTCAGCGAAAGCTGTCAACCGACTATCCCCGCTTCGCAACCCACGATCTCCGCCTCACCGGCATCTTTCGAGCTCACCATCCATCAATGTGCTGATCTTATAGCACATGGCCGTCACGACTGTTTCCAGATCCGATCTCAGCTCTCATCAGCTTCGACATCGCGGCAACCTCTTTCTCCTTCCGCACAGACTTGCTTTCAATACCCGTGCTCCGACATACCAGGGCGTGATCAGCTCCGTACTCTTCCCTCCGGTCTTCCGACTGTTTCGTTCTTCAGCTCCAAGTCCTGCTTCTTCTCTTCGACTCGACCTCAAGAAGCTTGGATCCGCTGCGACCGCACCACTCCCTTATCTTCTGTTGTGACCTAGCATGAACGGCTCTGCAACTGCTGCTGCGGGTCAGAACTATATTGCTCCCAATCCACCTTCTCAGGGGCCTTCTCCCAACCCAGCTCCCACTTCCAACGACCCATTCGCTGCTGCCAATCCGGGCGCCCGTGCTCAAGTCAACGCTTGGGGCTGGCCATCTGGCTTTAATCACTCTTCCCCAGCTGCCAACGTCGCTGGTCCAAGTCGACCTCCTTCCTACTCTGCTGCCTCAGCCGCTTCCCCTGCTCTCGTTCCGTCCGCCATGTTTACACCGCAGACGCAGCAGCTCAATCATCAACATCAGCAACAGCAACAGCAACATCATCATCAGCATCCGCAGACGCAATCGATGCACCCGCAGCATCCACAGCTCCAGCAACACCAGCAGCACCAACAGCACCAACAGCTCCAGCAGCAACATCATCATCATCAGCAGCAGCAGCAGCATCAGTTTGGCGCTCCACAGCAGCAGCAGCAGAACACTCACTTCCAACTTCAGCAGCAGCACCAAGGTGGACAGTCAAATCAGGCCAAAGCTACCGTCTACCCCCCACAGCCTTACGGTAACCCTCCTGCTTTCACCAACCCGAGCCACACTTCGTCGCCCAACAACGCCTCTGGTAAACCCAACACACCCAACAGTCATTCGGTCATGATGTCCAAGAAGCGCACTGCCAGTAAGAGTCCCGAGTTCGAGAGCAAGGACAAGCGCTCGCGGCCTGAAGATGGTGTCCCAGGTGACAACAAGGGCGCTGACGGCATTCTGGGCCATTCTGGATCTGTTTCTGACGGTCGTGTCTGGGGAGAGGAGGCGACGAAGCTCGACGTCTACGTCTGGGACTATCTCAGCCGCAGAGGCTTCAGCTCGGCAGCCAAGGCTCTCATGAACGAAGCCGGTATGACGGAACCTCCAGAGGTACCGCTCAAAACGCCGCAGGGTCTACTTTTCGAGTACTGGGCCATCTTCTGGGATGTCTTTGCTGCTCGCTCAGGACGAGGGGGAAGTGAAGCTGCTGCCTACTTTGAGTATCAGGAGTCGCGCAACATGCAGCGCCTCACCGAGGCCAACCGCAAAACCGAGGCGCTCGAAGCACAGTATCAGCCTCCCGAGAACGGTGGCAGATTCCCCAACATTGTCGTTTCTGGAATGAACTCGGACCCCAGCTCTGCAGTTGGTATTGCAGGTGCCGGTGTCACTGCTGCCAGCCCGAACGGTCGTGCAGCTGCTCCAGGTGCATGGAACCCAGCTGCGCTCCCACAGGCGCAGCAGCAGCAGCTGCTCATCCAAGCTGCCCAGCGTCAGAACATCCCACTTCACGAGATAAAGAACCTCACACCAGCTTCGAGGATGGCCCTCATTAACTCGATGAATCCCAACAACCCTGCCAATGCTCAGGCCGTTCGTCCTGGCATGAACAACCAGATGATGGAACAGCAGCTCCAGGCTCGTCTCCAGCAGCAGCAAGCAGTCCACCGCATGATGCAACAGCAGAGACAGGCTGGTGGACAAGGCCCAATGCCTGGCGCACCACCTATGGCAAACGCCGTGCAGATCAGACCACCTATGGGCCCACAGCAGATGTCAGGCGCAGGTGGATCGCCAGCGCCACCCACACCAGGAGGCACCATGGATGGCAGACGATCTGTTGGTCCTGGTGCAGAAGGCAACCGACCGGATCACATGGCGGTGCCGCCAGGCGTTCTTGCTGCTGGCAACCTTCAGTCTCAAGCACCGCAACCACCGACACCAGGCGGCTCGCAGCCTCCACAGCAACAGCAACAGCAGCCTCAAGGTGGTCAGCCTGGACAGCCACCACAGCAACAGCACCCACAGCTCAACCCTCACCAACAGCAGATGGTCATGAACCAGTTCCAAAGTGTCCAAGCAGCTATGCGCGAAGAGTGGATGAAGGCACAGAATGCACCCAACCAGACCACTGCGGCCGACTTTTACGCCAACGTGCAGGCATACCAGGCCAAGGCCCAGGGTCTGCAGAGCCTGTTGCGAGCACAGGCCAACTACCAGGGCGGTGCTGGCGTCGGAGCGCCTGGCAATGGTGCTCAACCAGGCATGCCTGGACAGCCCGGCCCATCACCGCAGGCACGACCTCCCGCCATTGGTGGTGCAGGTCTTCCCGGGCCGGCTGCATCAGGTAGTCCAGCTAGCATGGCCAACATGACACCACAGCAGAGAGCTGCACACATTGCAAACGCTCAGGCTGCGGCTGGAAGGATCACGCCACTGATGGCGACGCACGATCCAGGTCTCATGGCTGGTATGATGGGTCCTAACAGTATACCAAATGGTACAGGACCTCGTCCCAACCAGCCGGGTCAGCAAGGCGGTCCAGGTCAACAGCAGCAGCAGCCATGCCAGCCTGGTCAGGGCGGCTTCCAGCAACCGCAGCAGCAAGGTCCTGCTCGACCTCCATCTGCTCAAGATCGACCGGAAGACCCGCATACGAGTCACTTTTCGTCGGTCCAGATGGGTTCTTCGCCTGCTAATATCCAGCGTCCTGGTATGCAGCGTGGCACTTCGCAGATGGGCACAAACGCAGGTGGAATGGGCCCACCTGGAGCTGCCTCCATCTCATCACCCTCCCCGCGCATCACTGCTATGAACCTGCAGCAGCAACAGTCAGGCGGCAACAACAACAACGCCAACCAGGGCGGGTCACCTGCTCCTTCGAACGTTCTGAACACACCCAAGCTGGGATCAGCAGAGAAAGGCAAGAAGGGCAACGCGCGAGCTCGCAAGAACTCGAAGGCCACCACCAAGACGCCAGTTCTCACTGCAGCCTCCGTACCTGGCTCCAACACCTCTTCGTCCAGCGCTGCAGCTGCGAGCAGCAACGGTGGCGCAGGCCCAACCACTCCTGCTGCAGCCAACACTGCTACGCCGGTCAGCACCAGCGCCGCCACGCCAGCTCAAGACGCTATTAGCAAGAACGACAGCAACGGTCCCGCATCTGGTTCTGGTCCCCAGTCTACCTCCCAATCTATCGACTCTGCTATGCCACCACCTGCTGGTCCACCTGCCAACTCGTCCGATCCGAATAACTTCGGTGGTGCCGATAACAACAACGGCAACAATACCAACGCGAACGGGCCCTCGGGGATGGATGGCGGCAGCAGCGGCGATGGCAATGGAGCTGGAGGAAGCGGTACAGGCGGCGCGGAAGACTTCAGCATGTTCGGCTTCGGTGGGTCGATGAATGATATCTTTGATTTCGATCTGTCGACGGATGGTACGGGTGGACAAGGACTGGGTGGAGATGGATGGGATAGTAACTTTGGTAACTTGTTTGGTTCGGGCACTGGTGGTCAGGATGGATCCTAAGCAGACGGTCATCTCAAAGCTACCTGGGATTCCAGTGGGCACTTGATCATGGTCGTCCTCTGCATACCTCGCTCGCTCAAAATCCCCGACTGCTGAACAAGCTGCGTCATCTTTCATCTTACACTTCACACCCCTTTCCACTTCACGCAATGCTCACGGTTTCAGCGCCCCCCCTTTTTTTGTCCTTTGAGCATGTCTCCCGATACTTTTCCCTTACACACATGCATCCTCTTTGTTCGCAGTCACCGGCTTTGAATATCATTCCCAATTTCTCACATCAACGTCTTGTCTTGGTCTGCTTTGCCGCGTGCACCTTCTTGGTTGTCCCCGTGCTGTGGTAAGTGTGAGCGCTGCAAGGTCCAAGGCGAGTTGTTCTAGGTATTAGATTTCCGAAGGTTTGCTGAGTAAATCACGTGTCAGCAACGGCATTTTTTCGGAAGTCGCTGGATTGAGAAGAAGCTGCTTTCTCGGAAGAGGCAATTTTGAAGTCCAACTGTGATGGCTTTTGATCGCGACCAACACCATCATCGCCCGACCATTTACCTCACGTTTTGGATCTCATCTATAGGCGCTATCACCGCACTCGCGTTACATCTGGGAACTCCGATCATCGACCAGAACGCAACTTCAAGATGTATCTTCTAGGAGTTCACCTAGCAGATCACAAACTGGTCAGAGTAAGTCCACCTGCGTTCACCCTTCCTACCACTTTTCATCATCGAACGTTTCGAACATCTGTACTGATAAGTGCTTCTTCTTTTCTTGTTTTGATCGCAGATTGCGTTGACTAATTTCTACGGAATCTCTTACGACACAGCAAATCGACTATGCGCTCGTCTATCTTTGCACGATAGAGCAACAGTAGCCTCCCTCACAGAAAGCCAAATTACCCTATTGTCGGCGTACCTTTCTTCTCCTGGTTCTATTTCTGCTCGAAAACCTCAACCCACAACCACAACTTGTCAACTTTTAAACCCGACACTGTCATCCTCTGCTTCCAGTAAAGCGACCGCCTCGACAAGCGCGGACGAGACTTCTGTTAGGCGTCCCTCAATGGAAGCAAACTCAAACAACGACCCTTTGAGACAGATCAAAATCGAAGCAGACCTTAAAAGAGTCTTACACGCAAACATTAACCATCACCGCAACGTAGGCAGTTATAGGGGCAGAAGACACGCAAGTCACTTGCCGGTTAGGGGTCAGAGGACAAGTACAAACGCTCGTACTGCCAAGAAATTGAATCGGTTAGAGAGGAAAGGGTTCGCAACCCAAGCTACTGGGATGCAGTCGAAGTGCGAGGTTTCGTTGCTGCAATTATTGGCGCCTTTGGCTAGGAAGAGGTTTGGTGAATTGATGTAGATGTAGCATTACTTTGCCAAGATTTGGACTAAAACAAGCTGTTTTGTTGTTTTTTTAAAGAAAGGAAGCTTCGGGCTTTAGATGTGTGCTTCTCACGTGTGATGCTACAGAACGCTCGTTTGTCAGTATGCGGCCTGATTGGGCTGACTTGCAGCAGTGTCGGTCGTCATGTCAGTAGAGAACCCAAGCTACTGCTATTCCCAAGCTGCACAGACTCTGTAAGCAACAGACAAGTGTTTTGAACTTGGAGTTGAGTTGTACGAGAAAAAGGATACGATACAGTTTGTGGTGCAGAAGATTAAAAGTGACGAGAAAGAGACGAGATGCAAAGGAAGAGAGGACCAAGGTGGGACTCTTGTGAGAAGCCGAGTTGACGAGATGGTTGCGAGATGCTTGAGCATGGGCGACACCTTTCTCGACAACAGGACAAAACTGGTAATCAGAACAAATCCTCCAAAGTCAACTGTTTAGCAACATCCGTATTCGCCACCATCGCTTGGAACTCTTCGAAATCCAACTTGCCATCTCCATTTGTATCGGCCTCCATAATTGTCTTATCTACAATCTGTTGCAACTGTTGATCTTTCAAATTATTCCCAACCATCATCTTCAGTACTAAAAACAATTCTCCATTGCTAATCAATCCATCCCTATCCATGTCATATACTTTGAATGCGAACTTTAGCTTCTCCTCTCGTGAGCCTTGATTGGAAAAAGCGGAAAGACCAGCGACGAATTCTTGAAAGTCGACCGTTCCACCACCGTCTTCGTCAAAGATAGCGATCAAGCGGAGGGCCAGAGGGTTGTTTGCGATCTGCGGGATTTGCAGGAATTCATCTTTGTCGATGGAGCCAGAACCATCTTGGTCGAGTTTCATGAATCGTTTTTTGAGTCGTTGAATTTCTTTGCTGTTGAAGTTCGAGGTTTGTTCGATTTCGGAGAGCAGTGCTGAGCCTTGTTGACCCATCTTTGCCGAGTATTGGGAGGGGTGGGGTTTGGAGTCAAGCCAGGTGTGCGAGGGAGAAGAGACCAGCTCGTGGGAGGATAGATGCGAAGACGAGAGCCGAAGCGGAGAGGATGCTGTGGGAAGAGGGAAGGATGTCGAAGTGCTTGATGGTAGCTAGCTAAGGTGGTGTGCTTGGGGATGGTAGGATGAGAAAAGTGTCTTTCTTGAACCGGGGAAAGCAACCTCGAAAGATCAAAGCTCAACGAGCTTGCAACTTTCGTGGCAGCGGCTGGTGCGCGCGCCTGTGTGAGTGTGCTGGTGATTGCCGCATGTGGGCAAGCACAACTGTCGCAGCAAGGGAAGTAAGTGTTGGTTCCAGCCTCAAGACCATGAATTTATGAAACAATGTAAGACCGTACAGAGGGTACAGAGGAAGGAAGAATCTTGCGGGCGAAAGCGTGGTGATCGCGCCTACGCGGCCTTGAAGCTAGAGAGATAAAATCGAGGCAGCAGATGGCGTTGCGTGGATTTTGAGACTCCACTTTTCTGGCGCCGCTTAGACCAACGTCGAGAGACAACGAAAGGTTCATAGCAACACCTCATCCAACCTTGCTCAGCTTCACAATCACTTCCACCTCACCTTTTCATCCAAGCTCTTATCGCACAATCCACAGCGCACTCAACTTCCAAGACAGACTCTACGCGCACTGCCAGCGAACCCTGAGTGTCGACCGACCGCAACACCTCTCAAGCCGCTCTCTCACACCTTCCCATCCCGTCAATTGTTGCCCATCATGGCAGTCAACGGCATGGACATCACCACCCACCTCAAAAAGGGCGAAGTAAACCTCGGCACATCCATCATGGCCGTCGCCTACGATAAAGGTGTCATCCTCGGCGCCGACTCTCGCACAACTATGGGCTCCTACATCGCCAACCGAGTAACCGACAAACTCACCCATCTCTCCGATCGAATCTACTGCTGTCGTTCCGGCTCCGCAGCTGATACCCAAGCCATCGCAGACATCGTCACCTACTATCTCGACATGTACGCCGTCGAATCCGGCGCTCCACCCCAAACCAAAGTTGCAGCAAACCTCTTCCAAGAAATCGTATACCAGAACAAGGATCGCCTGAGCGCAGGAATCATCGTTGCAGGGTGGGATAAGAAAGATGGCGGGAGAGTGTTCAATGTTCCATTGGGGGGAGGAGTATTTGAACAGCCATGGGCAATTGGAGGTAGTGGAAGTACGTATATCTATGGTTATTGTGATGCGACTTGGAAAGCTGGGTGGGGAAAGGAGAAGACGATCGAATTTGTGAAGAATGCTTTGGCGTTGGCGATGAGAAGGGATGGTTCGAGTGGTGGTACGATTCGATTGGTGGATATTACAGAAGATGGCGTGGAGCGACATTTTGTTCCTGGTGATCAGTTGCCAGAACTTGCTGACAAGATTGTATAAGAAGGTGTGCTAAAGTAATTTACAGACAGTTCTCGATTTCATCACACAGCCTGTTTCTGCGACTTGGGAGGGAGTGATAGGATTGATTGAAGGTAGAATAGCAGTTTCATCGCAAGGAAGAACCTTTACTCGGGTTTCTAGATCCAGGAGCAGAAGTGTTGGCTGCCCCACCAGCAGCTGCTTGTTGCCCCAATCCCTGTCTACGAACTGTGGAAGGGCTAGAAGTACGAGTTGCGGAAGCAGTTGCACCCGAAGCTGTAGGTGTGGCTGATGAAGGAAGATGAATTCCAAAGAAACTGCTTGTGCCTGTATTTGGAGCTGAGGTGCTTCCCGCTCCTGCACCAACCCTTGAAGTAGCAGTTGAGCTAAGCCCCAACCCAAACCTGCCTGACGTTGAACCTGAAGGTGTGAGAGATCCAGTCGTGCCACCCCCAGCTCCGGCTCCAGCGAGAGGTGTAGCTGTTTGACTCACCCTCCTCCGCCCTCCTCCAACAGCCGTAGAGGAAGCAGCAGAAGTAACACGTGGTGCGGCATAATCAGGCGCAATCTGCGTTCCTCCATTCACCATCGTGCCTCCCATCGCAGTTTGTCTTCTCGCCCTCTCATGTTTGTTCTGTACCACTCTGAAATGGTGCAACAAATCGTTCCATTTGATTTCTGACATTGCCGCTGCACCTCCTCCCGCTCCCGTCGAGGATCCACCTCCAGCCCCGCCCACCCCCTTTGTCCCCCTCCCACTACTTCCATAACTCGACCTCGGAACACTGTGCAAAAACCCCAACCCATTCACCGCATTCAACCTGTTCCTCAACGTCACAAAAGCCGAACTCTGAGGCAACAACATCAAGACGCCATACAAACACTTGAACAGGTACGGATACCTTTCCGGTTCCAACAATTGCAATCTCAATGCCGTGAAAATCGGACTTTCCAACAACTGCACCAGTTTATCAATCTGTATCAACAATGACACTGTGATCTCCAACTCCGCAAATATGGTTAAGAGATTACTCGCATGCTCGTACGCCTGGGCAAGGAGGCAGAGAGAGAAAGCAGCAACAGCGTTGTGACACCAACATCGGTAGATGGAGGCAAAGAGGAGTTGACCTTCTCGTGAATCGAGGTTGCGCAGTTTCTTGCGGAAATCGGAGAGTTCGGGGGAAGTGATGAGGATTATGGCGAGGTTTTGGACCATGATCGAGGCAAATTCGAGGTCTTCGTCTTTCTCCAAGATTTCTGCTAGGGTACGGAAAATTCGTTCAGTGTGGAGTGATGCACAGAGTTGACGGATGATGAGGGAACCACGTGTTTCGAGCAAGCGACGGTCGGTACTGAAGAGGGAGAGAAGATTGGCCATGAATGCGTGGAAATAGGAGTCTTCGGACGCGGAACTGATCTGAGCAAGCAGTCGCAGATCGCAACGAATGACTTCCTCGGATGGATCAGAAAGCGTCTTGAGGAGTGCGGGGAATGTGCCGTCGTCCATGGAGAGGATCTTGCGATGAAGCATGAGAAGCCATTCCAGAGCAGTGACACGAGTTTCTTCGTGCTCGTCGAGAAGTTGCAGAGTGAGCGCGTTCACGGTGGTTTGATAGTCGAAGGGGTCAGCTTCGGGTGGGGTGGCATCGACGCCGTTGATGCTAGGTGAAGCCATGCGTTCGTCGTGAGTGGCAGCATTGTCGGAGAGACTGATGGCTGCAATGCTTGACGCTGGCTCTCCACTGATAGTGCCCGCGCGCGGCCTGGGTGATAGTGCACCAGATGGAGCAGACCCTGAAGGCCTCGACAAGGAAGCATGTCTGCTCAAATTTCCATGCTGTGTCGGGCTACCTGCATTGCCTCGATCGCGAGCCGACGATGTAGAACCTGTAGTTCGGTGTCCTTGGAACGGAGCCGCAGATGCCACCGCAGGTCGAGTACTTGGCGGTGTAGAAGGCGCAGGTATATCCTGAATCACACGGTAGAGGTTGATGTTGGTAGCATGTGCTGCACTGGCAATGGCAGGGCTGTGATGCGCCAAGCTTGGAAGTATAGCAGAGATGAGACGTGGCGTGAAAGGCACTACAACATCCTTGACCACCAGCAGGAAGTCGGCGATCCATTGTAAAGTGGTAGCTTGAATCTCTTCATCCGGATAGCCAATGTGATTGATGAGAATCTCCATGATGGAAGCATAGTCGATTCGGACTTCGGTGCCTTCGACCCAAATATCCTCTTCTTGGTCTTCTTGGTCTTCATTCTCATCAACATCGGCGGAGGCGTCTTTTTTTGCAGCGACGAGGGCTGTAGAGTCCTGATCGGCAGTTTGGGGCGGTAGAGGCGAAGTTCCTCCTTCCGACCTTGGCTTTGTTGGAGTTTGAAGTGGCGTTCTTGGAAACTTGTTTGGACTTGCGCTTCCCGGCTGCACTTGGGCTTGTTGCTGTGCTGAAGCCTGGTCGTCATTCTCCATCTTGGTAGAGTGGGCATCAATGAGAGCTGTATTGTTACTGTGTTGCTTGCCCTTCCTTTTCTTATGCTCCTGACGTTCAGCACGGCGTTGTTCAAACGCCTGTCGTCTCGCAGCCAGCTCTGCAGCGTGTCGAATCTCGCGGAGAAAATCAGCAAGAACATTTGCAGTAGCTACCCTCACGTCGGTGTTGGGGTCGCTGAGGTACTTGAGCAGGCCGTCGAGGAAAGAGGGAAGGTAGCTGACCAGCTCGAGCTCCGGCACGGACGCAAGCACGGTAATCCAACTGACGAGGTAGTTGCGTGTGAATGGGCTCAAGACGTACATGCGCTCAGCCAGCAGTGGGATGAAGCGTGCCAAGGAGAAGACCTTGTTACTTGCTGTCCCCTCTTGATCTATCTGGTGCGCCTTTTCGCAGGCAACGTCGAGTTCTGCAAGGCCACCTGTTACTCCATCGTGTGAATCCTGGTGAGCACGGATAAGCGAGATATGCTGGAACTGGGAGACGTAGCGAGGTGCCGCTTCGCAAACGATATCCTTCAACAAGCGATCTAGCAGCTCGGCGCCGTTCTTGACACTAAGCTCCGAATCAGCGGCTAGCTTAGACAGAGCATCAAAAGTCTCGTTAAAGTAGACAAGAATCTCCCCCTTGCAGACTTTGGCGATGTTGTAGAAGCTCTCGCATGCAAAGTAGCGAATCTTGCTATCTGGATCGTTGAAGCAAGCCAGCACCGGCTTGGCAATCTGCTCCAAGAAAGGTGCAATCTCTACACCGAGAGCGATGGCGATACCTGCAAGACCAATGAGACCACCATTGCGAGCGTTAACGTTTTGGGGCGAGGCGGTGAGGAAGGAGCAAAGCTGTTGGACGATGAGGTTGACTCGTGCTCGATCACCCTTGGCGAGACATTCGCGGACTTGACGTTCGAGATCGAGGGTAGCTGCTTTGCGTTTGTCGTAGACGCGATCGAGGAGCGCCTTTTGAAGGGTTGCGTCCATCTTTGCGGGCTACAGCCTGTCGCTGCTTGGGTAAGCGCAGATTAGCAGCCGAAAAAGGAAGGGTGAGGCACTGTCGATGCTAATAGGCACGGATGAAGGGATGCTGATGGAGGAAAAGGGGAGAAACAGCTGAGCTTTGACCAAGTCTCCATGCGTGTTGCTTGGTTGCTGCAGTCTCCTGAACAGGGTCCTCTCTCACACTCTTGTTCTTTTTGTCCTGTCGGATTCTTCCCTTCGGCTGCCTTGTAATTATTCTGGCACCGTCACTCGCACTCGTCGGAAGATGCGAAGATGCAATGTGGAGTAAAATTCTCGGTTCAGCAGGCGTTATCCTTCACTGCTTCTCTGCTTCTCTGCTTCTCTGCTTCTCTGCTTCTCTGCTTCTCTGCTTCTCTGCTTCTCTGCTTCTCTGCTTCTCTGTGACTGCGCAGGCTGTTGCTGCGACTGCCACACGCGTCTGCCATCTTGATATTTTTGGCGCTGTGAGAGAAAGGGCGCTGCTAAGGCGCGAAAAAATTTCACCGATAACAAAAATAATAGTCTCCTGGATCAAAAAATAAAATAAATAAAAAAGAAAAGAAGAAAAGCCTAAAAAATTTCGTGTAATGTCGTTTTGGCTGTTTCATGTGTCGCTGCTGCCGGCCTCTCCCATTCTTGCTCGGATCGTCCGACAGCGTCCCACCCAGCATCTCAATCAAGACCAGCCTTTGCTCGCTATCACCGCAGCATCAGCACAGCATCGGCTCATCCGTTCCCTTTCAGCATCATCAATCACATTCGTTTCCCACGGGTATTGACGAAACTTCGGATCACATCCGACACACAACGAGACTCAGCCTTTCTTTCGGTTCAGCGACGTTTGAGACGATTCAGTAGCCATCGACAACGACTTTCCCCCTAATAACTGCCTTTACAGAAGATTACGACCCTCCGTCTAGCCTCGGCTTGTCGCTCGATCACTCAAGCAAACCCTTTCATGATGGCCGAAGTGGTGAGACGGCCGCCATCGCAAGATGAGCGTAACGGGTCCTCCTCCTCCCCCTCCTCTTCGCGGTCGTTCAGCCAATCACCACAAGTGAAAGACTTGAATCGATCCCATTCGTTCTCTTCAAGCAGCAAACCAAGCAAAAAGTCAGCAAATGGCCACCATCATTACAAAAAGGCATCTTCCCTCCCCAACTCTCCCTCGAAAGAAGAGCGAAAGAAGCTTGCCAAAGAGATCTTCGCCAATCGCTCCGACCAACTTCGAGCTACACTCAAGCAGCGAGGTATGCTTCACGCTCTCCTCTCCGACCCCGTCAAGTTTATCAAATCCAACCAGAAGCAAGGTCAGGATTACACGACATTGGGATTGACCCCGGTAAATGATCCCAACTTTGCAGCTGCGCAGAAGAGGAAGCAGGAGCAAAAACTGCATTCGCTTTCCTTGCTTTCCGATACACCAAAGCTCAATGGCACTTTGGCGGCGATAGAGGTGCAAGAGCCTTCTTCACCAAGCAAGAAGAGCAAGGCGAGCGGTGGCGGAGATCTCTATCCTCAAAAGATCTCGTTGCGTTTTCCTGGCAAAGTTCGATCCATCGCAACCGGCTTGTCCAACTACGGCAATACGTGTTACATGAACAGTGTCATGCAATCCCTCATCCACACTCCCCCGCTTGCATTCGCTTTGCTGACTCAAGACTTGGAGACGTTGCATGGCGAATGGGGAGGTAAACCAAACGTCAACTTTGACGCCGTGATTGCAATGCAGAACTTTGCCAAACGCTCCCTTCAAGGTACTCGCCCAACCAATGTCCCACAGGAGTTCAACCGGAACCTAAAAGCTTTTGCCAAGCCTTTGCGTCAGGGTCGACAGGAAGATGCACACGAGTATCTGCGCTTTCTGTTGGAGGCCCTACAACAGGCTTGTCTTTCACGAGCACCAAAGTCGTTAAAGCCCGACGATCCGATTCGACGCACCACGTTTGTTCAAAAGATGTTTGGGGGAAATTTGAGGAGCAGGGTAACCTGCCACAACTGCAGTCATAACTCCGACACCTTTGATCCATTTATGGATCTCTCACTCGACGTTCGGAAAGGGATCAACTCTCTCACTGATGCATTCCGCGCTTTTGTCGCAAAAGACCACCTCACAGGATCAGAAAAGTACAAATGCGATAAATGCAAGCGCAAAGTCGATGCCACCAAACAGTTCACCATCGAATCCTGCCCACCCGCTCTTACCGTGCATTTGAAGAGGTTTACGGCCTTCGGTGGGAAAATCTCCCGTCAAATCTCCTTTGACGAGTCTCTCAACATCGCTCCCTACTTATCCGAGAATAGGGGACCGGTGAGGTACAAGCTCTACGCAGCAGTTCATCACTACGGTTCAGGCCCGAATAGTGGGCATTATGTAGCAAGTGTCAAAGCTCCCTGTGGCAAGTGGACTAGGATGGACGATAGTCATGTTAGCGAAATAGGAAGAGGGGGCCCGGTGAATGATCAAAGTGCTTACATTCTGTTTTATTTGCGGGAGAATGATGGATTGGAGAAGGCGATCAAGGCTGTTGCTCCTTCTCAAGCTCCTTTGTTGAAGCGAAAGGCTGAAGAGGCGGAGGGGGAGCGTTCCGCTTCGGAAGAAAGCGAGGAGGAGGAGAAAGGGGACGACTTTGATAATGTGGCAGCGTATCAAGCTTTGCTGAAGCGTAGGAAGGCAGAGAAGAAAGCGGCAGTGGAGGGAAGCGATTCAGACGAAGCTCCGACTAAAAGCGCAAGTTCGAAATTGGACGCTATGCTAGCGTCGAAACCTAAATCAGCAGCTAGTTTTTATGGCGGTGCTGCTCCTCGAGTTTCGAATCCATTCACCATGGCCTCCGCTGCAGAGGAAGAACTAGGAACTCCGATCGAGAGGAATGAATACGAATCCCTCGTCGGCCCCGCTACCCTCTCTTCCTCCACTCGCTCATCTCCAACCAAATCCAACTGCAACCCAGACCCAGAGTTAGAATCAGAGTCAGAGCCCGACTCATTCACCGCCTTAAGCAAAAAGGAAAAGAGGAAACAGAAGAAAGCGGCACAGACCATCCTCTCTGCCAAATCGGGTCGGGGCATCCCTAGCTCACCCTATGCTAGTGCGCTAACGGGGATGGGAGGGGCGAAAGAGCAGAAGAAGAAGAGCAAAAAGGACCAGAAGGCTGTCTCAGCACTTGGTGGGTTTGCGGGCAGGATGAAGCCTCGGTTCTCACACTAAATTCTATCTCTGCTACCGTTTAGCATTGCAATTCATAGATGTTTCTTTTTGGGTCTTAGTATCATCCTATCCTATGCCTGAGGCTGTGTTTGTTGAAGAGTGAAGCGTGCAGATAGTTCTTGAGTTGCGGACCCTGATCAGGGCTGAGAAGAAAGTGTCACTGAAACGGGTGAGAGGTTGGGAAATCGGAAGACAAGTTGGCGATTTGTTGGTTGAGTGCAACACGAGCCAGAAGTGCACAAACCAAGAGCTGATATCTTTATAACTCTCTCCTCATCCTCCATCTATCATCATCCTTATCTAGCAAGAAAGGCAAAGATGTCATTCGCAAACGCATCAACAACCAAACGACAGCTAACGATCAAGACTGGCGTTGTTAAACGGTAAGCATACCTCCAACGCGCAACGCACAAGCCACACCACCCTCCTAGCTTGTGACTTTTAGCTCATTCGTTCTGATCTTCTGCCAACCACCCGATAACGGTAACCTTTCATAGACTGGCTAAGGAAGAATCATCATACCTTACTGAAGCCAAAGAACAACAAGCTCGCATAACCTCCTTCATCGACGCCGGTAGAGACGAGTATGATATCAAACAACAAAGAAAAGTGCTGGAAGATAGCTTGAAGATGGTTCCTGACTGTAGAAAAAGGCTAGAGATTGGGGTGGATGATTTACGGGTTCATTTGGTAAGTTGCCCATTACGAACTAAATAAAACAAACAGTCTCAAAGAATCAAAGAGATCACCGACCAACACTATACCCTCCCCTTGCTTTCCATTCGACCGTGGCTACAGGAAGGACTAGAGAATGACACTGAGGTAAACGAAACGCAGGAATTCAAAGCAGCAAAACATATCCTTTCAGAAGTCCAAAGTCAACTTTGCTGCCCACTACCATCTATCTAACTCTTTGTCTTCCCAATGCAATGCACCACAAATGTGTCCCCGCTTCGTTCTCTAATCACTCCAAACTGTGCAACACACGCGTTGGGAACGGATGAGATACGGGAGAATAACGACAGAGTTGTTTTACATTCTGATCTAAAACAAAGAAGAGAGAGAGAGACAATCTACTATAACAGAAAGGCAGGAAAGAACAAGAGAGTGTGTGCAACTACAAGCAATAAAAGAGCAATAGAAAGTCTAAGCCAATACAAAGGACAGTTTCCGAGATATCTTAACAGATGTGGTTTTGGAGTGGTGGTGTCATCACTCGGCGCCTCCATCCTCATCAGCTCTAGTGTGAGAGAGGTGTAGCGAGCTAGCACTAGACTGAGATTGCGGAAGGTCAGCCTTGGCCCCCACTAAGGGCGAGTCGGAGGGTGAGAAAGGGGAGAACATAAACCCGTTTGGATCTCTGTTATGTGCGAATGGATCCACTCTCCCTTTTCCGGATTGGGGTTGCGATTGGAGGGCTTGCAAACGTTGAGCGAGAGCGGTGCGAGTGGTTTCATCGAATTCCAGGTTAGAGAATGCGTTGATCAGGTCTGATTCTGATATTCCCCCTCCGCCGTTTTCGGGTTGCATACGGGAGCAAGTGTGGGGAGGGGGAAAGTCGAATGGTGCGTTAGAGTTGTAGCCGTTGGGGGACAGACCTGGTAATCCGCCCAGAAATTGCTGATGCTGAGGTGAAAGAGGTTGTTGGTGTTGTTGGAGGAAAGATGGTAGTGGAGGACGCTGCTGGCCCATCCCACCCGAGTTGAATGTAGCCGAGGATGGCGAAGGAGCACCACCGAGATTCGCAGCAGCAAGTTGTCTTGCCAAAGTCGAAAGTGGGTCGTTAGCCCCACCTCCAAACCCAGCAGCAGGACCTCTCTGTGTCTGCGCCTGAACTTGAGCCTGAGCCGCACTCAACGCGCTCCCCAACCCAGCCAATTGCACTAGCTGACTTGGACTCAAAGTGCTCAACCCTGCTAACCCGGCGAGTTGACCCAACTGAGCGTATTGAGCCATAGTCTGTGCTGCTGCTGCTGCCGCTTTATCCCCTTGACTTCTACCCCAGCTGAGGCGGATCTTGGAGTTGAGGATGGGGAAACCATTCATGCGGTGAATGGCATTTTCGGCATCTTGTTTACGAACGTATTGCACAAACCCGCAGCCTTTTCCGGGTGGGATTTTGACGTAGGTGATTTCGCCAAAGTGTTCAAAGTACCTGCGCAGGGTTTGTTCGGAAATGAGAGAGGATAGACCGCCGACAAAGACGGTGGTGTTGTTCGGGTCTGCGGCGCTGTCGTTTGAATTCCCGCCACCGCCACCGCCACCGCCGCCGCCGCCACCACCGCCGCCACCTTGCTGTTGAAGAGGTGGCGGAGGTGCTGATGATGGTGTTTGCGAACGCATCATTGCTGCCGGAGAAGAATCACATGTTCCATCTCCTCCAACGCCAACAACGTGACCGGGGAACCCACCGTACAGTGGACCGAAAGAGTTTGGTATATTAACGCCACTGCCGCCAGGACCTTCGTACGGCGATGCGGCTGGGATAGGCGAGATCAGCGAGGAAGAGTTGCTTGGGCTTGACTGCTGTCGCACATGTGGCAAAGGGTGCGGCGAAACCACTTGAGACGGTGCACCACCAGGTCCAGCTACACCAGTAGCAGCACCTCCATATAGGAACGAAGCGCTGCTGTTCTGAGCAGGGTTGTGAGGACGAGGCATCTGCAAGTGCTGCTGGTTGGGATCGCCTGACATGTTGGGCGGTGGAGGAAGCATGCCTCTGTTCTTTGGTGTAGCTGTGCTGACACGCAGAGGTCGACCTGGTGAGAGCCCATTCGCTGGCGAGACAACAACGCCTTGCATCTCCACTAACGCTCGGTTGCAGTCAGCTTCCAATGCGAATCGTACAAAGCCATAGCCCTTCGAAACACCAGCGACAGGGTCAGTCATGATCTTGGCCGACTTGGTCGAGTGGAAAGGTGCTGGACCGATGTGTGCACCTGGCTGGTAGATGCCTTGTGCCTGCTGAGCGTGAATGAGTGCCGAGGCGAAGGGGTGGTTGTGTGACCATGCTGGCGGGTGAAGAAACTGCTGGACGAGGTCTTCCTCACGCAGGTCAGGACTCAAGTCACCGACGAAGATGCTGAACTCGGACTCCTTGTTCAAGCTGTGCACTGGGCTTTGCGAGTTGCCAATGCTGGGTGTGCCACGCGAGACGAGGTTGTCATGGATGCGAGAAGAGCGTTCCGACATGGACGAATGCGGGCGGTCGGCAGGGTTGAGCGACGGAGGAAAGTCGAGCGGGCCCATGCCACCGTTGCGAGCCGGCAAAGGCTGCTGAGGGTGGCCATGTTGATGCGATGGCAGGTGCGAAGGTGGGTATGGTCCGGCGTTGGAAGAGTGTTGTTGGTTGAGATGCTGTTGCTGCTGTTGCTGCTGTTGATGCTGTTGATGCTGCTGCTGATGAGATTGTTGATGATTGTCGGAGCTTTGATGCTGATGTTGGTGCGAAAGATGGTGCTGATGCGAGTGTTGCTGCTGTTGAAGTTGCTGGTATGTGTGGGATGCATGATGAGGATCGTTAAAGTAGCGCGGAGAGGTGACGTTGCTCCGTGGAGGCGGCGAGGATGCAGAATGAGAACCTGATGGTGATTTCACTTGATGATGCTGCGAGGACCTTTCTACTTCATGAAGCAAGTTGGGGCTGAACAGAGGGGTTCTTGACAGAGGCGAAGAGCTGCGTCCAATGTTGAAATTCTGACGCAACCGACTTGCCTGGTCGTAGCCTTGTCCTTGCCTGCCGATAGATGCGTTGGCGCCATAATTTGGACCAGTGGCATTGCTGTGCAGGCTCGAGATGCTGTTGCTCATGGCATCGTGATTCGACTGGCCAAATGGACCTCCGGTGCTCTGCGGAAGGTTGACTGTAGCGTGACGGTCGTCTGAAGACATGTTGCGTGAGAACTGGAAGGGTCGAGTTCCTGGAGCACGGTGAGAATCGTCGGATGGGTACTGCGACAGATTGAACGGGGGCATGCTCTGAGATGGGCCACCTGCCGACATGCTTGGTCGCCTCGATGGGGATGGCGCGACAGTCACGGATGCCGTGTTCAGATCCAGGGAGGAGACAGGGTGCTGCTGCGGATCCAGCACCTTGTTTCCGAGGTATGTACGTGTGTCCTGAGAGGCTCGGGCTGCTCTGATTGCAAGCTGCGATTGTGGTCGAAAGTGTGATCCAGAGATGTCGAGGATCAAAATTGGGTTCCTGAGGTGCCGAGGTGGGGTGAAAGTGGTATCAAGAAGATTCGGTGCGAGAAAGATGATGAAGTCGAGGCAGACGAAAGTGGCGCGATGTGAGCAGGAGGTGAATGCTTTAAAGTCCGTGTGAATCGAAAGCCAGGTGCGAAGTGAAGGAGAGCGTGGGAAAATTGCTGTTGCGATGAAGCATGCGGATGGAAAATGGTGTTGTCCAGAGCGTGAGAGGCGCACGGAGAGGATGAAAGGACGCTAGACCTCGACAAGCGCTGATGTGTGTTGCAATTATAAAGGTGCCTTCAAAAAGACCGAGCAAGGAGGTACAACTCTGAATGTCGAATGGCGAGTAGAAGGTATACGGGGGAAAGAGCTTAGTATGCAAGGACAGGCGAGAGACTTTCTGTTGTACACCGACGTGTTGGTTTGGTTTGCTGTACTTCGACCACGTATCGTTTGCGGATGGTATAGTATAGGAGAAGAGGCTCTAGATGCTACGTGATTCGAGGCTGAGAAGTAAGGAAGGTGAGAGACTGCGCTTGAAGCTGAAGCCAAACAAAAGTATGGCGTGTATCGTGTCGTGCCTGTCTGAAGTGGTGTAGGAAGGAGAGGAAACGGCGGGGTGATCGTCACAGAACAGGTATAGAGATGAAACAAAGCGAGGTTCATGTGCTAGCTTGGGTGTAGCCAGCATGGAAGGCCAAGAAACTCAAAAAAGGAAGAAGAAAAAAGAAAAGAAAAAAAAGAAAAGAAAAGAAAAAAAAAAGAAAAAAAAAGAAAAAAGAAAAAAAAAAGGAGAAAAAAAAAGCCCTGACTTCTGCTTAGAAATGCAATTCTGCGCGTCGCGTAAATGAAAGTACAAGACGCGTTTCAAATCCCAATACAAAACGACCCCAGCGACACTTGTAAATGTTTCTTCTTCTGTTTTCAAGCCTGTCAATTTCGGCTCTCTCAGCTGCCGTTCATTGTTCTCTCTCGCTCAGTGAAGTTGAAAGCATTATTGTTCTCGGTCAACCTCTTCTCCCATACGGCCAAAATAGACTTGAAACCGCCAAGATGCAGGGTCGAAATGAAGTCTATGTAGCTTCCCTTTGTTCCTCGAGATGTCTACTGTAGTTTTGGTGCCTGCAGTCATGGCGAGAATATCAGCTGGCTTTGTCAAAGCATCCAGCTTTGCTCGCAGGCATCCAAGGGCAGTGTCTCTGCCAAACGTCGGCAAGAGGTTCAGAGTATCGGGTCGAAACTGCCCTCAGGAGCATGTTACGCCGATGTATTCGCACAAGTCGGTAAAAAGAAAAAGAAAAAGAAAAAAGAAAAAAGAAAAAAGAAAAAAGAAAACTCTGGTGGAATATGGAACCGGCGAAGAAGCCGGATCGGCGTTTGTTGAAGGACGTGCGGCAAATGACGTTGATAGTATCGATTGCGATAGTATGTAAGAACTAAGTACAAGACTGTGAATCGTATATATGTCTGTCTCTCAGCACTCTGTGTATACGTGTATGATACAGGGATGATAAGGCTGAAAACCTGACGGGGAAACTATGTCGGATATCTGATAGCCGATATGCCGATGCCTGTCGCGACAGTCGATCCCGGACACCATAGTACGAAATCGAGTGAGCAAAGCTGGCGTCGATGTGAGATCGGACTAGAATTCACATGCTTTTACTTTTACTGCGTGCCTGCATATCAATTGCTGCTGCTTATCGCCTATTGCAACCATAACCGCCTGCAACTCCACAAAGGTTGCCGATCGGACCCTGATGCTCCGACGCCAACCCACTCTTCGTACGGATCCTCTTCTCGCACATCTCTCCCATCCTTCGGCAGCAGCAACTTCCACTATCACTACCACCACCATCACCGTCGTCACAATTCTATTCCTACGGTCTTATAATTGTAACTTGGAATATATGGGCTGCTTCCCCTTCCTCAACACGAACAAAGGCCACGATGCCGCCTCCATCAAGACCGACTCCACCCTAGTCGACTCCCCTGCCTTCAATTCTGAAAAGGCACGCAAGCAGATCTCCCTCAAGAGCAAGCCCAAGCCTGACCTCACCGGTCCTCGTCTCTCTGCTCTGCGCAAGTTGATGGCCGAAGAAGCAGTCGACTTCTATCTTGTCCCCACCGACGATGCGCATGCGACCGAGTACACTGCTCCTTCAGACCAGAGACGCGTTTGGATCTCGGGTTTCACTGGATCTGCTGGAACGGCTATTGTCGCCAACGACTCAGCCCACCTCTTTGTTGATGGACGATACCACCTCCAAGCTGCAGAACAGCTCGATGACAACTGGACTCTGCACAAGGTGGGTGTCAGCGGCGTGCTCGATTGGTCCGAGTGGATCGTCAAGCAGGCGAACGAGACTACCAAGGTCGCTATGGATCCTGCGCTCATAAGCTATACTTTGGGCAAGTCGCTAGTCGTCACGCTCAACGAGGCAGGTGGTTCCGCCGTCTTCCCTTCTCGCAATCTTGTCGATGTTGCATGGGGTAATGATCGTCCAGAACCCATCACCTCGCCCGTGTACGAACACGAGCTCAAATACGCTGGCAAACCTGCTCAAGCCAAGCTCCAAGATGTCCGAAAAGATCTCGAATCGAAGCCCAAAGGTTCTGCTTACTTTGTCTCAGCCCTAGACGAGGTGGCTTGGCTACTCAACCTCCGTGGAGCCTCCATCCCAGGTCATCCTGTCTTCCCTGCCTACATCCTAGTCTCTGAGCAGCAGTCGGTGCTTTTCATCCGCCGCGAGCTGCTACCTGAAGGTGGAGAAGCAGACAAGTATGTTCGCGAGACACTGAAATTGGATGTGCAATCTTACGATTCGATTTGGCACTACCTTCGTCGCTGGGTTGCTCAAGCTTCGCATGGTCGCAAACTTGTTTCTGGCGAAAAGCTCTCGTATGCTGTAGCAAATGCTGTGGGAGATGAAAACTTGCACCTCATCGATCCCTCTCCCGTTGCGCTACGTAAAGCGATCAAGAACCATGTCGAGCTTCAGGGCTTTAGGGATAGTCACATTCGTGATGGTGCTGCCTGGGTCAAGTGGGCTGCCTGGCTCGAGGACCACGTCAAGGTGAGGCGCGAGAAGATAGATGAATGCGAGGCAGCGGTCAAGTTTCAAGAAATTCGCAAAAAGCAGCATCTGTATGCTGGCGACAGTTACGATGCCATCTCTGCTTCAGGTCCCAATGCTGCTCTGCCGCATTACGAGACTCCTAAGGAGGCTTCTCGTGTCATTGATACAGAGACACCTTACCTTAACGACTCGGGCGCTCAGTATCACGATGGAACAATCGACTGCACGAGGACGGTGCACTTCGGTAGACCTAGTGCTGAGCACAAGCGTGCGTACACGAGAGTGTTGCAGGGTCATATTCGATTGAGCCAGGTCAAGTTCCCGGCTGGTACAACCGGACAGCATCTAGATCCGATTGCTCGTCATGCTCTGTGGGAAGACGGTCTCGACTATCGTCACGGAACAGGTCACGGTGTTGGTCATTTCATGGACGTTCACGAAGGACCACAAGGGTTCTCGAGCATGTCTGGAGGATCTAAGAAGCCAGTTCCATTGCAGGAGAACATGGTGCTTACAATTGAACCTGGTTTCTACGAAGAAGGTCATTTCGGTATCCGCACCGAATCACTCATGGCAGTGAAACGCATCGACACGCACCGCAACTTCGGCGGTATACCCTGGTACGGCTTCGAGCGTATCACTCAGGTCCCCATCGCCACCAACTTGGTCGACTTCAGCCTGCTCTCTTATGCCGAGGCACGCTGGTTGAAGGAACACAACTCTGATGTGCGAAAGGTGCTCATGCCTCTCATCAAGAATGACAAGAGGGCTGTTCGCTGGTTGCGACGACAGTAAGCGAGCCAATTCCGACCTTGTGGCTCGCACCGACAGAAAGGTGCATGAGAAGATCCGCCGAATGCACAAACGCAAAGAGACGGAAGAGATAGATGTCTTTGAAAGTAAGAAAGAGGCAATGACAGGCAAGAAGGAGAAGAATCATGAGGAGCAATAGAAGCAACATGCGAGTCAACTGCATGGTGTCGGTTCTGCGGCGAATTTTTGTGCGCTCGGCGGTGGAGGCGATTAAATTCACCGTACCCCAGTAACCGACCCACACAGAAAGAGTGTAATGTTTGGTCTTCTTGCTTCCTACTCGAGTTCACAACAATAGCTCTTTACCTTGATCTGCCAGACAGAACCGGGGTAGATAGGAATGCAATCGATATACAGTAGCTTCTGCGATGGCGATAGGACCCTGATCTACTCTCAATGATGGCATTGAGCGTCTGTGGCTGGTGGGACGGCGTCATCGCCTGCGTTTCCTTTTCAACCAACGGCGAATTCCAACAAGATCATGGCTGGCCCGTTCGCCAAGATGCTTTGTGACAGCTGCCTGGTAAAATTCGTGCTTTTCTGATTCCAACACTGTAACAGACTGGCCTTTGCGTCACAGCTGGATCTTATCCGTGGCCCCACCTTCCTCCTCCTCGCCCTTCCAAACGGAGAACTTCAGCGTTCCGCTTTCTCTTGATCTCATCGCCGAGGTTTATCTCGAACCAATACCCAAACCAAAGCATTTTTTTCTTCTTCTTTCGTTCTGGCCACCACCTACTCCTACACATCCCCTTCTCCCATCTCCTAGCTCTGTCCTCAGAACTAGACTAGACTTCGAACAGGATGCGTTCCACTTTCGTCCTTAGGCAAGTCGCCATTTCGGCTTCCCTCTCTTCCATCCTCGCTGGTGCTCGCAGCTTTGCTGCTCCTAGCATCGCTACCATCCCTCGTAGCATTACCACTGTTAAGCGCGATGCCGGTGCTCTGCGCCTCCCCAGCGGCGCTCGCGGTATGGCCTCCGAGTCGACCGCCGCAGTTGACCTTCAAGCCCCTACTTCGATGGACAAGATGGAGCCTCCCAAGCCAGGTGCTGATTTCAACATCGTCATCATCGGTGCTGGAAACATCAACTTCGGCTCGGACGAAGGTCCATGGAACCACTCCTTCCGTCTGGAACACAAGCTCGGTCCTCGTCTTAAGGTCGTAGCTCTCATCGATCCCTCTTCTGCTCGAGCTGAAGCTGCTCTCACTGTGAAGCGTAGCTCCTTCGTCCTCTCCGCTTACAAGGATACGGTTGTGTATCCTACTTTTGCGGGCTATGTGGCGAACGTGACGCCTGATAAGAGGCCTCATGCCATCTGGGTTGGTAGTCCACCTGCTTTCCGTGGTCGTGAACAGCCAGGTCGTGACTTGGAGAAGAAGTTGGTTGAGGCGTTCCCCGATGTTGGTATCTTTATCGAGAAACCCGTTTCCACTGGTTCAGTGGACGATGCGCTCAAGATCGCACAGATGCTCGAAAAGGGACAAAACCTCGTATCGGTCGGTTACATGCTTCGATACCTCAAAGTCGTCCAGAAGATGAAGCAGATCTTGGAGGAGAACAACCTGAAAGTTATGGCTACCAACGCTAGGTACATCATGGCTTACGAACACACCGCCAAGCTAGACTGGTGGGACAAGTCTCAAACTTGCGGTCCCATTGTCGAGCAAGCTACCCACTTCTGCGATCTTTCCCGATACTTTGGCGGTGAAGTCGATCTCAGCACTGTCGCTGCCCACTCGCTGGAGTGGTTCGAGCCTGCGGGTGAGCTCAGCAAGATCCCTGTGGACGAGAGCAAGGTTGCACCCGATAACCGAATTCCAAGGATTACTTGTGCTACTTGGAAGTATGAGACGGGTGCAGTCGGGTCTTTGACTCACGCGGTGGCGTTGCAGGGATTCAACTACAATACCGAGATTGATGTTTTGGCGGATGGTTACAGTTTGAGGTTGGTGGATCCGTATAATGCTCCAGCATTGTACTTTAGAAGGCCAGGTGATGATCATGAGGAAGTAGTAAGGTATCAGAATGATGATCCCTTCTTCTCGGAGGTTAGTAACTTGATTGATAACATCGAGAAGGGCAAGGGTAGTGCGCCAATTTTGTCGAGTTACGATGATGCGGTTAAGACCTATGCGCTTACCTGGGCGATCAGGGAGGCAAGTGAGAAGAGTGCAAAGAAGTCTGCTAACTAAGCCTTCCCAGCGATGGCTTAGGAAAAGACTATTGTACATATCCAACACGAACGCAATTTGAAATACTAGATGAATCAAGCAGAGACAGAAAGGGTCAGCAGTGTGTGTGTGTGTAAGTCTATGACGAGTCAAAACATGCCCTTGAGAGCAAGATACCACTCAGAAGGTGTGTTGTGCGGATTGAGCATGACGAGCAAAGGGCAGTGTTGGATAGCATCTTCCAACATGTCCGAGTCTCAAAAGTGCACCAAATCTACGATTCGCGCTTCAACTCCACATCTGAGAACCCTTCCTCCTCATCCTTGGTCTCAACCACCACCATCACCATCGACGTCGACATCTGAAAGGCTTTCATACCCTATCATCCACCCTCTCCTCACATCCTTCAAGGATTTGGACAAGATGGCATCGAGTAGCACCATCGACATACCCTCCACCCTTCTCCAATCGGTTCGAAAATTTCGTCTGACCCCCTCTAAAGTCCCTATCAGCGCTCAAATCTTCAAAATCGACAGAAAGAGCCTCACTTTGCAACTCGAAGAAACACTGAGCACCGGCTTGAGCTCAGTTGAGGATCTCGTAGAGCAACTTCCAGAAAACTCTCCCCGATTCCTCATTGTAAATTACAAATTGCAGCATCATGATGGAAGAGTGTCTTACGTACGTTTACCGCCCCTTGATTCCTCTTAGGCAACTATAAGTTACTTCTGACTGACACTGTAATATCGTCGTTACGCTGATCTGGAACAATGACCCACTTTGTCTGAACTGATCGCGTTCATCCCGCTCGCAACAACAGCCGCTGTTCTTGCTATACTGGGCCCCACAAACCTCTTCTCTAGAACAAAGCACACTTTATGCTTCTGCTCTGAGCAACTTTGCAGCAAAAGCAGACATCGGCAAGGTTATCGACGTAAGAGACGGAGAAATGAGTGCTAAACATCTCCACGAGAGACTGGGTGCATAGACCTTTCTATTTCGGAGACAAGTGCTCCAGCTAAGCAAAAAAGGCGCCCATCATTCTCAACATCACACATCCAATCGACGGCTTTTAGCGATGCAAATCAACCGACATTTGTAAGAATGCGATGTGTAGGATACAATGATCGAGTCCTTCCTTGAATCGTCCAAGTGTATTGTGGAATGGAGAGGTTTATTTCTTTGCCCCGAAACCGCCTCTCTTCCTAGTAGATGCTCCACTAGATGGTGCATGAGTACTATCCTTAACACTAGCTCCCTTTTTCCATTCCGCTCCCTTGTCCACTGCGGGCGAATTCTTCCTTGACCCTCTCTCCCCTCCGCCAACTTTGGGTTGTTGTGGTTGGCCTGCATCGGGGGCGATAAGTTTCGTTAGTGCGCCTCGGTCTGCTGCAATACGCGGTCTGACGTCTTTTATGGACCTGGTGGTGGCAGGCTTGCGATTTGTAGAGGCGATACCTTTGATCGATAGTCCTTGATCTTCTTTCGCTACAGTGTTAGAAAGAGTCGTTTTCCAACGACCGTAGGGAGTGCTAGCAGGAGGTGCAACTGATTCTGGCTCTGGGAAGAGTGAGTCGCATTTGGCTCTACCTGCAATTCGGATCCCCGCTCCAGCACGGGTCTTGCTCCCTACTCGGCCTGTTTTTCCACTTGATTTCCTGTCTCCTGAAGCTTTGCCTTTGGGCGGGGCATCAAGTATCCCTCCTCGTCTCCAAACTCCTTCTTCAGGCTTACTCTTCCCATTTCTCCCCCCACCCTTGTTTTGATTCTGGGTAGAAGTCTTAGGCACCGATTCAGTTTCGCTATGAGCAGCACAAGATGTGATTGGCTTGACAGGAGTAAGAGTCACCCCCCAGTCATCAAGATCTGGAAGTTCATCACCGAGTTCGTCGTCTGCTGCCCAATCGAATGACATTTGTTTCCTGGAGGTTGGTTCGGGTGGTTTCTCTTCATCTTTCTTCATTTCCTCCTCCTTTGCCTCTTTGTTCGTTTCCTTGTGCTGTGATGGTTCTGCTGGTGCTGGTGTTGCTGAAGTAGACGTTGGTGGCGTAGGCTCCTCTGCCTTGACCTCAGTGCAGAGCAGGTCGTCCTTTGGCTCAGCGGGCGAGGAGAACAGATCATCTTTTACTGTTGGGATAGTTTGCACCCTCTGCGCCACCGGCGTTTCGGTCTTCGATGCAATTGCTGCTAGCTGAGGCTTAGCTTCATCGTTCAAGCTAACCTTCTCGATACTCTGCACCAAATCCTCACCACCACTTTTAGAAGCAAAGTTCGAGGTGGGAAGTAAAACTGTAGCACTATCCTGCACAGGATTGGTGGTCGTCAATTTCACATCCTTCTCCTTACTCTGACTAGCTCTTCTACCCCTTATCCTCTCAGATTTATCTCTTTTCAAAGAACATTTCTTCTCTAACCCTCCGGCGTTTACCTGCAAACTATCCGCTCCTTCTTGCGCTTTACCTTTCCTCTCCCTCCCTTCCGAAAAGAGGTTTTCAGTCTCAACATCCGCATCGTCCCCATCTGAATCTCGCGTCAAGGACAACTGCAACCTTCCCGAAGCTGGCGACAATCGCTTCATCCCTCCCTCTACCCCGGCTGGAGTAGGCAAAGGTGAAGTCCGACCCTTCTCTTCAAGCTGAGGCGATTTTGCTAGTAGACCAAGATGCGTGGGTGAGGGAGTTCTCGATTTCCCATATTTGATCGAAGATGGCGGGGGGAGTGGAGAATGGCGTTTGTCTTTCGAGGTTCTTGCGGCTCGTTGGATATCTTCGAATACTTCGACATCGTCTTTACGATCGTCGTCATCATCTCCACTCCAATTCGTTTCGAGGGTTGAGGAGGATGGCAGTTTGGAGAAGAGAGAAGATTTGCGCGGTTCCGAGTTTCCCCAACCAAACGCATCCAGGCTGCGAGAGGGGGCCGCTTTGGCACCGTCCTCAGAATCAGGTGAGTCGCATCCGAGGGACGGGGTTGGGGGAACTACAGTTCCTTGCCACCCATCTTGGTCGCCATCTGCTGGAGGATCAATTTTGAAAGTTTTCCCAAGAGTAGCGAAGGAAACCTTAGATGTGGGGTACTCTTCTTCCGCACCCTCTGCCAGTTCTTGCATAACGCTGATTTCTTGTCCCAAGCTCAATTGCAAGCCGTTCGGGCGATGACTAGGTCGTTGACGATCAAGACCGGTTTGCATTCCGAGTAGGTTGCTTGCTGAGAATCCCGATCCGATCGTATGCGACGTATTGGAGCTAGATGACGAGGTATTTGCACTGTTGTGGCTAGGTGCTGGTTTTGGAGCCCACATACTCGCACTGGTCCCCAACCCCGAACGAGCGTTACGAAGAAGATCCAGCATTGAGTCGATCTGACCATTCCCTCCTCCTCCCTGCGAGCTGCCGAGTGCGAGCGGTTCACCATGTAAATCACTCCTACCCGACTTGAGCGGGGACCCGATTGAAGCGTTAGACGCCGCTCTACCGCGCAAATGCAATGCATCGTCCAATGCACTCCTGACATTGTTTGGACTCGGTGCAAGGGGTACTGACTGTTTCAGCGGCGTCAAACCCAAACCGAGACCGCTTGCACGTGCTGCATCATCATCTTGACTATTTGAATGCGAGTGGCGAGGATAGATAGGATAATGAGGTGTTGCGGGAGTTTGGGGTCCACCACGCTGCGATAGCTTAAGCGGAGTTTCCGGGATAGGGTGGGAAGCGCTTAGTGGTGTGCGAGTGTTGAGTGGTGAGACTGGGCCATTGTTGCGTGCAGGACTGGTAAGTGGTAGAGGAGAGGGGATCTTTGCGCTGGGTCTGCGAATGCCTTGTGAGGGGGTTGTACGGAAGGGTGATGTAGATTCTTGCTGATTGGAGAGCGAAGGTGTGGTGATGGATGATGGGGAGGCCTCTGCTGCACTGTTGTGATTAGCATTGCGCGATTTGGGTGGGGGAGTCTGCGCCATATCCATGCGTCCTCGTAAAGATCGGGAGGATTTGTCTCGGGCTGGTGTTTTGGGTGATGGTTTGGCGGTGGTGGCTTTTGGCGCAGGAGGAGGAGACATGTGAGAGGTAGGATTGGCGTTGGGCTTGGGAGCGTAGATGCTCTGGCTAGCCCCACCGCCAATCCAGCCATCTTCATCCTGCTCGAGGTCTATGACGGGTGTCTTTGTTTTCGCCATCTTTGCGAGCATTATCCGGGTGCGTCGAATGCAGGGTTGATGCGCTCGTTCAAGTCGTTCCTAGACAGGCGCTCTCCTGCTTTGATCTTTGAACCTGTGCCTATTGTAGCACCGAATGCGATGATGTCGTCAAGGCTGGATGGAGGCGTGCTGAGCAAAGTGGTCCCAGCTGATCCACCTTGCTAGTATGAGCTGACTTTGCGTTCGACTCGAAGAATGTTGGGGAACAATGCGTATGGTGGAGCTTGGTGCGCCCGCTAAATGTAGTCGACCTTGTGCGTACTTCTTTGTGGCCGAAGGTGGTTCAGGATTGATCCGAGATGTGGTGGATGAATGCTTTGGATCTTTGAAAACTGTGATACAATAGGTATTCAGTTGTATCTACGGCAAAGAGAGAGCGTTTGGTGGCTAGCGCAAGAAAAGACGTGGTTGCGACATGAGCAGAGTGATCCAATAGAGTCTAGTCGAGCTTGCGGATGCGTTGATGGCAAAGGTAGGATAGACGTGGTGGCGAGTGATAGCGGCCAAAGAGATGGAGCAGCGGGGCGACTTAAAGATTTAGAAGATACTGCGACAGTTAACGATTAGAGCATGCTTTGGTGTCGCAGGTGTCTGAGTCGAAGACGCTGAAAGAGAGATGGCCGTGCAAGGGCAACGGTGGTTCCGGTCCGGTATGGGCGAGACCTATGCGGTGGCTGCGGCTGTATACAGCATCAATGGCACAGCTGGGCGACGGAAGGAGGTTTAGAGAGAGTCGCGAAGATGAAGGTTTAGAGAGAGTCACAACGATGAAGAAAGGGAGAAAGGAGCCAAAGCGACACGACTTGGATGAAAAGGAATCAGAATATGCGGTTGACTATACTTGGGGGGGAGCAGCAAAGCAAGCCACCAACCGAGCCTCAGTGACCTTTTTCACATAGCCAAACACACTCCGTTCTCATCAAGCTCCGACCCCTTGGTTGCAAGCACCTGACGTTGCCATCACAAGCGATATCAGAGTTGGTAGGACAAGCGTCGTGAGTCTGTGCAAGGTGGTTTTTGCATTAATATCATTTCTCTCTTTCTTTTCTGCTCCATTTCTCTTTTCCCTTTGCGTTGTCGATTTCGGTCCTGGCTTCCAAAACTTATCGTGCGAATGGATAGATGCGCACTTTTCAACGGTGAGCCAAGGGGCACGTGACCAACGCGCATGACTCCCTTTCGTCGCAACGCTTTGAGCCATTTCGCCGGCTCTCCTCTCTTCCTTCTTCTCCCTCCCCTCGCTTGTTGTTTCTTATACAGCTTTTCTTGTATTTCGTTCTCGCGCGCATTCAGCCTCGCTTACACGCGACGCTCGACCGACCGTTGCCCCTTACGGTCACGGCCGGGAGCTCGCAAGCGACTCGCTCCAGTTAGGCAATTTAACATTCATTCATTCATTCATTCATTCATTCATTCTTTCTTTCTTTCAATTTTCGGTCTCTCCAATTTTCACGCGTTGGCAAGAGCGATAACTCAGCGTTGACTGATTTCAGGGCACTCGTGCGACAGTACTGTCAGCGGAGTGTTAGAGGCTTGCAAGTGGAAGCCAGCGCGGTTGGACCCTGAGTTGCTGAAACGTGGGATCTATCTTGCAACTCAGTACGTCAAGTTTCATAGCTAAGATTGGGCTCGCCACCATCTTCCACTCCACCATCACCTCCCGGAAATGTCAAACTTTGCTGATCCAGAAGAGCTCGATCCTTGGGCTGCCGAGCCATCGCAACCCGGTTCGTCAGCCAACAACGCTATCATCCTCGACGAACCACCAGAAGATGCTCCACCTCCGCCGTACTCCGTTCCCCCGCGTCGAGGTTTTCACCAGCCACAAGTCTCCACCAGCAACATCGATGGAGCTGACACACATGTCAAATCCACCGGCATGGAAGGTCGAGACCAGCTTCTCCTCCTCGTTTTTATTCATGGCTTCAAAGGATCCTCCGAAACAACTTTCGAAGATTTTCCCTCCCGTCTCACATACAACCTTCAAGAAACCTACCCTGGCTTACATGTCAAATCCGTCGTGTATCCCACCTACGACACTCGTGGAAGTCTCGCTGCAGCTGTCGATTTGTTTGTCGAATGGCTGACAGAGCAAACGGTGAAGCTGGAGTCGAAGCCAGAGATCGATGCGAGCACAGGAGACATCCTGCCCGATTCCGGGAAAGGTGGTGGGATGGGCAGTGTCAAGATTGTTCTAGCGGGGCATTCTATGGGTGGTTTGGTAGCTGTTGATGCTGCGCTCGCCATTGCACAGAACAGCGCTGAACAACAGCAGAGGATACCGAACGAGAAGCGATCCAGCTTAAAACTCTGGCCCAGAGTAGTCGGCGTGCTAGCGTTCGACACTCCGTACTATGGCGTACATCCAGGAGTCTTTAAGCATGGGATCAACAAGTATGCCGCTTACTTGCAGGCCGCGCAGAACATCGGCACTTTTCTCGCACCGATCGGTGTCGGCCTTGCGGCTAGGTGGAACTCTGAACGTCAATCGCAGGCTCCAACACAGGCTTCTAGGTCAAATAACAGCACTAGAGCTACTCCCTCCAGTAGCAACAGCAACAGCAACAATAACGACGCCGCAGCCTCCGCAAGTGCCTCTTCAAACTGGCGGACAGCCCTCATGGCCACCGGAGCAGTCGCCCTCGCTTCTGGTGCTGCTGCCTCCGCAGCTTACTTCAACAAAGACAAAATCAACGGTGCCTACGGTTGGGTTTCCGATCATCTCGCTTTCGTCTCCAATCTTTGGGACGACAACGCCCTCCGTGCCCGATTAGACCGGTTAGTTGACCAACCGCAGATCTTGTTCCATTGCTATTATACTCGATTACCAGCTTCTTCGCGCGCTGCAAACCCCACCAATGCAGGACAGGCAAGGGATAGAACATTCATAATCCTTCCTCCTCGTTCAGCCCGATGTGCGGGAAGCTTTGAGGCGACGGACAACATCAAGGCAACAGATGAGGTGGATGCGCATATTAGTATGTTCTCTGCCAAGAACAATCCGAGGTATTTTGATCTAGGCTTGAAGACGAATGGGTTGATAGCGATGTGTCTGGACAATGAGACAAGGTTTGGAGATCAATTGCATGCGCAGGAGGAGGCGGAAGAGAGAAGGCAGGAGTTGGAGGAGGAGAAGGGGTTGAGAGATGGTGATGCTGAGTTGGAGGAGTTGAAGAAGGAGGCTGTGCATGATACGCAGGCGCAGTCTTAGGGCGAATTTTTGGCTGGAATACAATATATCCTTTGAAACATGGCCATCATACAGTATGATTGTGTGCCGCTTTGTGGTGTATTGAATTGTGAGGATCTCATGTAATCTACAATGCTTCAAGATAATCTATGAGCGCAGAAAGAATATCTTTCGTCTTCAGACTAGCTTCTCCTGTCGCATCAACTGAAACCTCATCATCACCAATATTCTCTCTATATTCCCTCAACACCCCTCCCACATCCTTCCACCCAAGCCCCTTCCTTCTCAGCAACACACTGACATGATCTTTCACCGCATCATCTTCCATCACCACCCAAGCCAACACGGTATCTAGCAGTTGCAGACTGAACCAACCTTGTTCTAGTTTTGCCAGGTATAACTCTTCTCCATCCTCCTCCTCCTCTGTCGTTCTTGCAATCGAGTCCAAGCGGGAAGTGAGTGCATCGCGAAGATCCAATAGTTGATCCACTTTTTGGTAACGCTCACTAACGAACTTGGCCAGCAATCGGATCCGTGGCATACTCTCGGAAGCTAGATGGGTGAACATGGATACCAGGATGCCGAGGATGTGTTCTGCGTCAGCAAGTGTCACTGTTGTTCGACCTCGTTTAGTTGAAGTGTTGCAGTCCATGAAGATGCTGAACAAGGATGAGAGACCGCCTGCTTCGACGATCCGTTCGCATGCAGCTCCACCTGCGGGACCTGACGAGGCATGATCGAGGACTTTGACCGCGCGAACTCGACCGAAAGATTTCTTCTCTTTCATGAGGATCACCATCAATTCCACTCCTTCTCCTACAAGCAATAAGGTCTTGTTGGGAGGATGGAAGAGGGAGAGACAGAGAGAATCGAAGATGTTTTCGACAAATTCTTCCTCTTCCCCTCCTTCTGGATTTCTTCGGCGGTAGCGGGAGAGGATGGTGAGAAGGACGTCGATGCCATTCTCGCCTCCGACCTTTCTGTCTGACTTCGTTGCACCAAGTGCGGCTTGATTTGGCGGGGAAGACTGTAACAAAATAGCTAAAAGCTCGGCTGCATAACTTGCGTTCTGATCCACCGTCTCCCTCTTTGTAGCTAACCTTGTTAACGTCCATTGTAAAAAGCTGGTTGATTTTACCAGTAGCTCCGATAACGCCGGTCGAGACGAAACAAGATTCTCTATCGCTCCCAAAGTATGATATATCGCCTGGGCATCATTCTCTACTTCCACTGCCCTCCCGGCTGCTTCTTCCGGTGGCAGATCCGGATCGAGCCAATCGTCAAATCTTCCAAGATTCGACACCAACAAATCCAAGAGACTCTGCTGCAAGAACGCCTCCACCAACACATTCATCGCTTCCAGCCCACTCTCCCCCTCACCCTCCTCCGCATCAGGATTGGCGGAATCGAGAACATCATCATCCGTCAACTCCTCAATCACCTGTATTGCGCTAGCTGCGATATCTGCATTCTCGTGACTTATTAGACCTGCTAAACTGGACGCTCCACCTAGCTTTACAAATTCGGGATAGAAGAGTATCGGTTGGGTAGTAAGAACGAGGAGAGACTTGAGTTCAGAGTCGAGATCCGCTTCAGAGTCGATAAAGCGCGTGGGGTTGGAGGAGTATTTGGTTCTCATTTCGGCGTTTTTGTTGATTGCTCTTTCGAAGCGCAGTAGCTGCTTGCGCAGGGAGGGAAGGTTAGAGGTGGCAGATGGATCAGTGGAGGAGGAGGAGCCGGAAGGGTCATTGTTGGAATCCATGATGTCGAGGATTTGTTTCTGTTCAGCGGTAAGTCCGCCGCCGAAGAATCGACCATCTTCTTGGTCGTCATCTGAAAAGAAGCATGTTTCGTCCTCTTCATTTGGAGCATCTTGACCTTCACCTTCCTCGTCAGCTACTCGGGCGGCTTTCGCTGGGCGAGCGGCAGGGTCGTCTGATGATGGCGCGGGTTGGGTAGATGATGAGGAGGCTGGGGAGGGGTCATCGGGTTTTGGAGCTGTCCAGTTGCGTTTGTTGACTGCTGCGGAGGGGAGAGAGGGGAGCTTGAAGAGTTTGTCCACGTCCATGTTCACCGCTGCACTGCCTGTATTGCTGCAGTGGTGGGTACGGGTGAGTTCGATGGAGCATTTGTGAGAGAAGGAAGGACGAGAGCAACAACAACACACGAGGTCTCAAATGCGTAATCGCGAGAGAAACACAAAAAAAAGTGGTGTTGTTCCGATATCCGACATTTTCAACACCTTTAGCACGTGACCGGCGTGCACATCTGAGCTCGCGCACACGCCTCCCACCTTCCACCTCATCTCATCGCACCGATAAAAAGTCAGTGCGCTGCTCACTCCTGCTTCCTTCTTTCCATCATCTTTCTTGTCGCAGGCGTGCCTAGATCGCACGACCTTGATCTGTTCTGTGATCCGCCCTTTCCCTCCCTTGTTGTTTCGCTCTTCTGCGCTCAACCGGTCCCCATACGGCGGGCCGGGAGCCTCAGAGCCAGCACGCTTCGCTGCTGACCCGCAATCAAACCCTTTTGCATTCCTTTCGGCCGTGTGAGCATGAGCTGGGATTTCCATCACTTTCATTCACCTTCCCTTCACACAACCATCACATCTGCACACCGACATTCTCACATACGGACCTCACCGTTCAAGCTTAGAGAGCTAGATCTGTCAACATGGCCAGCTACCCAGCTTCTGGCTCCAGCGAAGACCCGTATGCGCCTTTCTACTATTGGGACACAACTGCAAACAATTGGGCGTTCGACTACAACTCTTACTACGCCACATATAGCTACTCTGCCGACTACTACACAGCTTCTAACGAAGACGGCGCATCGTCTTCAACAGCTGCTGTAGGAGCATACCCAACCTCCGCAGACGCAAGCAACCCTTACTACTACAGCCAACCCTCCTCTTCCGCTCCCACCTACGACTTTTCCGCACCCATCATCGACCCTTTTGCCTCAACCCCGACCACCTCTACCACTAAAGAAGAAACGCGATACGACGAACACGGACGCATCATCCCCGGCAAGCTCCGCAAAGGCGAAACTCGTCCAACCGTCCTCCGTCGAGCAGCTGGCAAGATTTGGGAGGATCAAACCCTTCTCGAATGGGATCCTTCCCACAAACGCCTCTTTGTCGGTGACTTGGGCAATGACGTTTCGGACGAAACCCTCACCGCTGCGTTTGACAAGTATCCTTCCTTCTCGAAAGCAAGAGTGGTGAGGGAGAAAGATGGCAAAGGGAAAGGCTATGGGTTTGTTGCCTTTGCTGATCCAGAAGATTTTTTGAGGGCGTGGAAGGATATGAATGGGAAATATATCGGCACTAGGCCATGTAGGTTGAAGAAAGCGGCTGATGTGGTGAATCCCGTGGAGATTGGGGCGAGAAAGGATAGAATGTTGGCAATTAGTGCGAAAGAGGATAGGAAGAGTCATAAGCAGAAAATGGGCGGGGCGGTGGGCAAGGGGGTCAGGAGGATTGGGATGAAGTAGTGCCTGAACACGTCCTTCGTATCATCATGCTGCTCAATGTCAAATCTTGGAAAAGAGGAAATGGTCACACAAAACACAGGCTGTGAGAGGATACGCTTTTCCAAACGATTGTTCGTATGTGATTATCAAGTAACGGAGACGCTCCCAAGATAAAGAATGAGGAAAGCAAGCGTGGGTGCTGGTAACAAGCTAAGCAGAATGACGGGTAATTGAGTAAAGCTCCTCTACGAGACTCGAACGACAATTGCTCCCGGCTCGTTCTTGACATTCCTCGTCGTCGGATCAAACGCTCTAGGAGCATCTGCGAATGGCAGTACACTCCTCAATCTCGGACAAATATCTCCACTCTCCGCTGCCCTCTTCACCGCCTCCAGTGCTTCTTTGCAATCCTCGCCCGTGTCCACACCGACCCATTCGTACCCTATATTCTTCCTGTCCTTCTTAAAGAAGGCCCTTCTCAAGCTTCTGAAGTGAGACTTGAGGTTGGGGTTAGCCGTACCATGTTCGTCACCGAAGCAGGTGCAGTATTGCCCATCGAAGGCGAGAATACGACGAGAAGCATCGTAGATCTTACGTCCACCGACGGTGTCTACGATGAGATCGAAGGAGGATTCGTGGAGAGAGTTGATGGCCCAGAGTGGTTCGCCGATGACGACTTCGTGCGCCCCGTTGGCTTGGCATACTGCTACGCCATCAGAGACGGACGGAGGACATTGGGCGACGATGACCAGACCGAGACCAACGGACTCTTGCATGGTGAGGAGACCGACACCATCGTGTGCATTGAGTATGAGAACACGAGCGCCTCGCTCGAGTTGGTTGCAGTGGTTCTGGACGAGTTGGTGAGCCATGACTCCCGCTGAAGGCAAAGTGGCGATCTGTTCGGTCGTCAGGCAGTCGCTAGGTGCATGGCAAATGCGGAGGTGGTCAACCACCATGAACTCAGCAAGAGCACCGGACTTGCGGCTGTCCTGCAGGCCGAAGACGACATCACCTTTACGCATCTTCTTGACTTTGTAGCCGCACTCCACGATGCGTCCACAGAAGCTACGTCCAGGAACGAAGCCAAATGCATTGTCACTTCGAAACTTTTCGCGGAGAAGCAATTTGTCCGTCTCGTCAATAGCAACGGCGATCACCTGGACCAAGACCTGGTGCGAGCCGATCTTGCGAGGTGGAGGCGTGTGTGCAGTGATGGACAGCGTCGTCAACGACAACTCATCCTGAAGGTGCTCAGGAAGGTTCGACGAGTTCTTGCGATCACCATTGAGGTCGACGCTCTTCTTGCGCTTAACTATCGACCTGTTCTTGCTGGCGAAAGCGCCGCTGGTGACGGCAACAGACTGCATAGTGGTGCGGCTGTTGAGCAGGTCATCGACGTTGCTGCTGAAACGCTTGGGATCTTTGTTAGGTCGGTAGCTGGTTGGCACCGTGGGCATCGAGGTGGGGATGGTGCTCGAGAGACTCAAAGCCGACTGCGAAGCCGAAGGAGAAGAGTCGTCACTGCCAGACGAAGCGCCTGAGCCTCGACCAACGACCGAGGGGGCACCAATTACCGATGGAGGGCTGAGCGACTCGATAGCTGACTCGCTCACAGGAGCCAGCTCGTCGGCTGACATGCGAGAACGAGCAATGGGCGGGTGCAGGTACTGGTTGGTCGAAGCCCCAAGTGGTGCATTGCGCACAACCGCTGGCGAGCTAATTGCACTGATAGCAGAGCTGCCACGCGACAGCGTCGAAGCAGGAAGAGGTGGGTAAGGGCTTGGCGAGACCGGTCGAGATGGGTAGGGCGACAAGCCGACGACTTCTTCGTTCTCACCAGGCACTTGGCTTTCCCATTCGTTGATGGCGGACATTAGCGAGTGTCGATTGCCTGTCTGAGCCAGCGTAGGGACAGCGGGGCTAGGAGACAAGGCACGCATCTTCTTGGCGTACGGCGAAAGCTCGTGGTGGTTGACATAAGTGTACTCGGGTCGTGGGCTGCTGCGGAACGAAGCTGAGTGGACGCTCGAAGACACGTGAGAGCCGACTGATCGACCAGACTGACTTGGCACAGCACTAGGAGCTGGGGAGACGGAGCGACTATCACAGGCGTGATCCGAGGATGCAGCACTGTAGGCGTAGAGTTGGGACGATGAGCTCGAGATCGATGCGGCTCCCTGATAAGGTGCTGGAATCTGCGGCACAGTGGGTGCATCGGCCATGATCCTGCTCAGCGGTGCCGAATGTGGGATAGGACCAGGCGAGGCGCTGCGTCGCTTCGAGTTGGGGCTGGCCGGCTGAGTGGTGCGCACTGGGCGAGGCGGAGATGCTAGCACTGAACCAGAGGCGAGAGGAACGACTTGACCAACAACGGGAGTCACCTGCAAGGCCTGCACTGGGACGGCGGCGGGAGCAGATGCAAAGATTGGAGCTGGTGCTGATGCTGGTGCTGGTGCTGGAGCTGGTGCCGAAGCTGTTGCTAGAGCAAGCTGAGTCTTCTTCTCCTGAGCACTCGTACGGCGCAACTGCGAAGAGTCGATTGTGGTGGCAACAAGACCAGGAGGCAAGCTGAGACCCTTGCCTTTGTATTCCTTCCAGATGCCCTTCTTTCCTGGTGCCATCGATTTGGATCTCGAGAGGATGTCGCTGGAGGCATTCGCCTTCAAGTCCGATCGCGTGGCCGTGCGCTGGCTCGACGACCTCGACATGAGAGGAGGACGCTGAGGCGCAGAGCCGTCGTCGTACTCAACGATGGTGGGCGTGCCAGGCACTTGCGACGAAGTGAAGGAGTTGCGCAATTCAAGCGCAGGCGGCGTGGGAGGTATCAGATTGATGCCAACTCCCGGAACCATCTGAGGCTTGCCCATGGGAGTGCGATCGTCGTGAGACACAGCCATGATTTCAGTCATTTCTGGGGGCGGTGGCATGGGAAGCTTCTTCTCTGAGTGCTCGAGTGCTGCTGGAATGGCCGAAGCTGGCTCGGAAGCTGCAGACTCGGTCGCCACAGCCTTCTCCACCTCCGGCTGCTTGGTGGCCATCTCAGCCTCGGGGGATGTGAGAGCGGTGCTAGCAACGCTGGCTTCGGATGATGTCGGGATACCACTGTGTTCCGCGCTCAAAGCGTCGTCGACAACTTCCTCGCGCACTGGGACCGGGAGTGAAGAGGAGTGGGTAGCCGCTTCAGGCTTGATGGATGGCTGAACCACTGGTGCGGCCTGAGCATGAGCGACAGCCTCTGACTCGTTGATCTCGGCGACTGGCGCGACAACTTGAGGAGACTCGAGCTTGGGCAGCGCGAACGAGCTGAATCCATCCATTGACCTCATCTGCTCGGAGAGAGTCCGCTGGTGTTCGGGACGAGCATCGACGGAAGCTGCGACATCAACGTTTTGAGCCGGCGCTGCCGTAGCAGCCAACTCCGTGGGATAGACAGGGAACGTCGTGTCGGCTAGAGCATTGAGATCGTGCGCAGTGTAGAACTTCTGCGGCGAGGTCTCGGCACCTGCAGTGGTCTGGATGTCAGCCGTGCTCTGCGAAGGAGTGGTGAACTGGTTGACTGTCTCGGACTGCGCCATTGCGGGTGGCGCTGTTGCTTGCTCCGACACGGCGACTGGGAAGCTGCTTACGTCGTCAGTCGCGCGCTGCTTACCAAGAGCCTTTGCGGATGGAGAAGCAGGTGCGGGCACAGATGCTTCGGCAGCGACGAGTGCTGGAGACGCCGAGATAGAAGACGAACTATTGCTGGTGGGAAGCTTGGCAGCCTCAACGATGGAGGATCGATCGCTCTTGTTGGATGCAGAGCCAACGGAGTCAACCGACGCCTTGCGCTTGTGCTTGCTCTTGTCGTTCTTCTCCTTTTTTTCTTTCTTCTCTTTGCTTGGAGAACGAAACTGGATGCCGAAGAGCGTGTCTGCCAACGATCGAGAAGCTTTGGGCTTCAAAGACGACTTGGCAGGCGCAGGCTTGTCCTTGCTGGCGACAGGTGTCGCTGCCTGCTTGCTTGGCGACATGCCTGCAGATGAGGGTGCGCTGGGGACGCTGTTTTGGGACAGAGAAACGGGCAAAGTGCTGCGAGTGTCCTCCACTGGGTTCTGGGGTTGAGGGCTCTTGGCTTCGAGCTTGCCCTCAGAGATCGCAAGACCACCCATCTCGGCGGGCTTCTTCGACTTGGGACGCGGACGGTTGAGAAGTGACACCTTCGGCTGCTCTGGGCCAGCTCCGTTTGGAGCAAGAGCTACGCCATTGGGACCTGCCTTGGGCAGAGTTGCAGCCGTGATAGTCTCGTCATTTGCCTCCTCGAGAGTCTGACGTCTGGCAGGAGGGCTTTCGCCTTCTTGTGATTGGTTCAGGAGCCAGACAGCGGCAAAGCTATTTGCAAGACCGGTGTCGGTGCTATTGTGCTTGACGCCATTGGCAGCAGCAGCTTCAACGCGCTTCTGTCGGACTTCGTTCATGGCCCTTTGCGCCTCAGCGTCGGCATCCTGATCGGCAGTCGTGGCAGGGACCACATCTGAGGCGATATCGGCGGCTGCACGCGAAGGCTGCTCAGAGTCGCGCAAACTCTTGTTGATGGTGGCATCCGATTGACCGAAGCGGTCAAACTTGTCGAGCATGTTCGAGATAGATGGACCGAAGAAGTCTTCACCGACATTCATCTTGCGGAGACGATCCTGCTCAGCATGCGACTTTGCCCTAAGGTCAGCATCATCATCGGAAAGCTCGGCATCCGAGCCAGAGTCGGCATCGCCATGGCGGCGCTTGGACGATTCAGGTCGACCGAGAATGCCGCTGACGGCGAAAGAGGTGCCAAGGCTGATGTCGCTGATGCGTTGCTTAGCGGTGCCCGGTCGAGAGGATCGAGAGGTGCGAATACTTGGTCGTTGCGAGGGAGCAATGGAAGCAGTGTCAGCTGACACACTTTCTTCAGATGGCTTCGTGCGTATGCAAACTTGTACGAGCGCTGCCACCGCAGCAGCTTCCTCGTCTGCCTCTTCAGCGTCGTCTTTTGCCGTGGGCATGCTTCGACCGCTTGTGGCGGATTGGTAGTCGCTGACTTCGGAAGCGCGAGATACGAGCTGAGGCCTGTCAAGGGTAGTGGTAAGCTCTGGTGCGGCCACGGCCTGTTCGAGGACGGGTACGGCGGCTGGGGCTGGCGACTCCTGCTGAGCGGACGTTGCAGATAGCTCAGTGATGTGGATCTGCACGCCAGAAGGAGCGATGGGAGTCACTTGGTCAACGCTGGCGTCCTGCTGACTCTGTGCTGAAGCTTGTCTAGTGTGAAGGCGAGCTTCGTACTCGCCGTACGTGCGACTCGGACCTTCGCCTTTGATCGACTTGTGCGCACGCATCTCCTGATGATAGTTGTGGCCGACACTGGACGCCTCCTCGTCTTCCTCAGCGACAACATCCAAGGTGGGTTGGCCGCCAGTGACAAGACCGTCATCGGAAGACATTTCGGATTCTTCATTCGAGTCCTCAGGGGTGGCCTGCTCCCCCTCTTCTTCTGAGACTGCATTCTCTTCTGCTGACTCTTGCTCCTCGAGGCGATCAGCGAGTAACTGTGCAGTAGTTGGTGGTGAAACAGGTGCCGCCGGGCTAGCTTCAGCAGCTGTTGTCATAGTCTGAGTTGGTGGCTGGGCCGGTAGAGGTGGAGACGGTGCGACGTATTGTGCTGTTGATGGCTGTTGCGTGGTTGCTCGTGGTGCTGCGAGTGCGACTGGTGCATAGGTCTGTGCTGGCGGACTTGAAGGGGCGACGGTCGGCGGCGATGCTGGCGCAGCGGGCACGACTTGTTGCTGCGGTGTAACTGGCAATGAGGGGTCAACGTACTGGTACGCGACAGCCTGGGGATGCACTAGTTGCTGTGGATACTGCTGCTGTTGGTATACTTGCTGCTGTTGGAGCTGCTGAGAGTCATGGATCATCGTGACCGGCGCGGTTGCTTGGGGAATCAGGACAGGTGCCGATGCACCTGCACCCGACACGAGGGCTGATGCTTGCAACGACATGGAGGAAGGATACTGTGCCACGTTGATGGAAGATGTAGAAGCAACTGGAGAGTAGACGGGGGAGAAGGGTGTCACCACCTGAGCAGGCTGCAAGTGGACTGCGGCAACTTGTGGCTCGGAAAGCACTGAGATGGGTTTTGGTGACATGTCTCCAATGACTTGCGACGCAGCGCGGGCAAGGAGATCCTGCTGTAACACACCTGGATCACGTTGGACCTGCTGGAACTGTGCATCCTGTTCGAGCTCTTTCTTGATACGTTTTGCTACCATGCTGCTGCGCTTTTCGCTGTTGCGGGGAGGCTTGGGAGCCAATGTTGGCATGGTCTCCCACACCTTTGCAGTCTCTGTGCCGGACATGGACTTGACAAAGTTGTTCCAGTCGGAGGAGCCGCCGTGAGCGGCAACACGGCTGCTTGTGCTACGAGTGCGACCCATGGAGGCAGCGGGGCTGACAGGGCGTGCTAGGTCGAGATTGGACTCCGACATGGCATTGGAGCGCGCTAGTGAGACGGTGGAAGGCTGGCGCATAAAATTGGGAGCTTGCTGCCCCAGAGGAGCGACGCCAGAGTGGCGCCTCATGAGGGAAGTGGAGCTCTTGTTGGGCAGCAAAGGCACAGGTGGTGAAGCTGGATTGTAAGAGATTCGTATTCTGCTGCTGGATGTTGGGCCGCGGTGATCGCTTCTGGCGCCACGAGGCTGGGTAGAGGCTTTGATGGAGTCGGAAATGCGTGGGAAGCCAGGTGGAGCTGCGATATGAGGTTCGGAAAAGACACTGCCGGCAAGGCTTGGTGGCCGAGAAGAGTATTTGTTGCGAGGGAGGCTGGCGGCTTCCCACCAACGACCTTTCCTTGGGCTAGCACACACGTCTGTGGGAGCAATGCTACTCTCGCCGTCATGGTAGATGCTGCCACCTGAAATGGATGGCGCACGAGACTTGTTCTTGCTGCGAAAGAGGCTGAAACGGCTGGTATTGCTCTTTGCGGACATGACTGAAGGTGCTTGACTGTAGACACCGGGTGCTCGATTTGCCTGAAACATGTTGCCGGCCAGAATGGAGTGGGGTTTATCGGGTGCATTGGGAAGGTCCGGGGGTGCTTGGTAGCGCGCACTCCTTGGAGGCTTTGCTGCAACCGGCTCGGTATACCTCTGTGAGGGCCGGTTGAGGATGGCGTCCATGAAGCTCGTTTTCGTCATTTTGAGATATTAAAGCGAGTCTCGCTCTCAGCGGATCCAGATGTGAGTGTTGGAGATGATGCGACTGGAGGCGTCAGAGGGCGATGGACGTCTCAAGGCGCGAGAAGCGTCGTTTGCCAGGTGCTATAAAGGAAGCAGCGTAGCTATTGAGAGCATAAGCGGTATTTGCTTGGGCGGTTGGCTCAGTGAAAGTGGGGTAAAGAATGTAAGAGAAGCTGAGCAAACCGGAGTGCGTGAACGAGGGGTCAATAAAGGCGAGCTGAGTCCAGTCAAGGAAGAAGAGAGCTTCCAGAGTGTGTGAGTAGTGTGATGAGGGAGGAGGAAGAGCAAGCTGGAAACCAGACGGTGACCGCAAGTGACAGGTTCAAGGGATCGAGCTGATCAATGTCGTTTCGCTTCGCACGCCGACGATATGATGCGTAACAGGTCATGAAAATAAATAGTAAAAGTTAAAAGGAGACCCGGTCAAAAGTCGCTGTGTGCAGTTAAATGTGGATGGATGGATGGATGCTGCAACAGAACAGCAAAAGAACACAATTTCTATGGCGCAACGGCGATCCATTTCTCCGTGTCCCCTCGCACAGCAATAGCAGCATGAACGCCGAACCAAGACAGGACAAGCCAACAGATGATCCCAGAAAAGACGACGGAAAAATAAGACAAATCTAAAACGTCGAGGGTCGTTTGCTTAGTTTTTCCTCATTCGACATGACCTGAGACAAGGGATGAGGATGAGAGTGTATTTTTGGAGGTGTGATTTCATCTGATCCCAAGCGAGCCAGCCACTAAGAAGGGCTCTTCTCAAGGACCCTCGATCTCGGCCCTTGTGTCCTGATTGTGCCTCGTACTCGACAGCGACCCCTGGCCTGTGCCTCGCGCTGATCTTTGTGTTTGATGATGCGCTCACTCTGCATGACTTTTAAAGAGTCGGAATCCAACCTTTGCCTGCCCTTTCTCTCTGCTGTATCCCCATCTGCCAGTCTTGCTGCGCCTCAAACCGTTCATTCTCACAGGTCCCTGACTGCGACCCTTGACTTAATCTGCATTGGCTTGGTCTCATTGATCTGCTTGTCATCGCTTAAGGATTATCTCTGGAGAATTGTTAATCAAAATTCAGGAAAAAGGTTACAAAAATTGAGGTCACAAAAATCCCACTGAGATTCTCAAGCACTGGTGGCGCATCGGGCCATTTTGAATCGAGACTGAAGATGGCACTGTTTGACAGGCAGTGCCTCAATAGAGACTCAGAGAAGGCAAGACCAAGTGCTCGACGACGAGATGAATCCGATCCAACGGACATCCTGCGAGTGGAAGAGCTATTGAGGGGAGCTGGTCATAGTCAAACCTCCTCAGGCTCTCGAGCGTGGCATCGACGATGAGCTTGTAACAGATCGCTTCAGCCCGATATCCGAGTATGTGCCGATACACTAATCACAGTGTGCTCTTGGGTTATTGCATGCGGATGCAGCCTTGTCATGCCAACAAAGGGCCCACACCCAACCGTGTTTGCGAGGGCTCGAAAAAAGGAGGCAGCAAACACACTATCACAATCACGCACTTGTGATTGTCGCCACGTATCTCCGCCTCCAGCCTCCAGCCTCCAGCCATCCAGCTCGGACCACTTGCGAAAATTTATCAGACCTGCCAACCTTCTAATCACATTTGCTACCCTCCATTGTTCCAGCGACTCAGCTGCAGAGTCACCTACAGCCTCCTCCCATACTTGATTTTGACTTGTCCAGTCTGTTGGACGCAAGCCAGGACCCGAATGCTATAAAGTCCCGGATCAAGTCTCCTCTCAGGTCCGTGCCACCCACCCCCATCCTCGCAGTCCACCTCTTCCGTTCCCTCCTGTCCACATCATCACATCCATCGCCATGAGTCTCTTCGCATCGCAGCGACTGCCTTCCGGTCACAATGTCCTCATACAACAGTCACGATGCCCTGGCGCTTACCGCATGTACAGCGTACTGGAGGGAAGACGCGAGATCAGGTTGGTCCCCTTACGTATCAGAAGCGGCAGCAAACTCAACAACACAGCTTCAACAACACAGCTTCAGCATCCCGCCTGCATCGCTCAAGATCCCGCCTGTTGGACCCACATCCTCGAGTCACCAGTAACAGTCACAAGCACGTTGCCAAATTCTTCGACAACATCGCAGCCATGCAAGAGGAGGAAAGCCACTGGCAAGATATCGAAGAGCCTTGTTCCAGACGTTCGACCAATCAAATCAAGGGAAAAGACTTCAACTTTCTCCAACAACAGCTCGAGAGGACGAACATGTGGAAGCACCAGGAAGATCGGATTCTCAGAGCGGGTCTGAATATGACCCCCAAACATCGTCCAGCCGGGCAAGGCGTCTCAAGGTCTCAAAACCTCGCTCATCATCGCGTCAACAAGCGACGTGGGACGCTAGCGCAACAGCAACAAGCTCAACGACTGGCCCAGCTTGAGGCTCAGCAGTGGATCACCTTGGCCGAGCTCAAGCGTCTCTCACTCAACAATAAGGCTCAAGATGAACTTTTGCGAGAGATGAGATCATTGCTCGAAGCTCAGCAGCCATTTAAGGTGTCCAAAGATCCTTCCATGTTTTCCAGGGCCATGAGTGTCGTCACAGAGCTGCGAGATTGGCTGCGTGTCACTCTCGCCGAAATGCTGCAAGAAGCAACAGAAGCTCGCAATATAGCTCCTGCCGAAGAGAAACCTAGTGGACGCCAGGTTATTAGTAGGAACGCCGTCAAGGCCATCTCCTTCGGGCTTTTCTATCCGATCCTCCACTATCACGCTGTGACTACCAGTGCGGCTGACATCATGGGGGTTTTCTTGCAGACTGCTTCGTTGCCAATGGTCCTCGCCATGAACCCTAACGTAGCCAAAGCATGTCATCGAATCAAAAAAAGAGGAGTGCTGAAAGGTCTCTTCGGTGGCAAGAAGCTCCGTCGCTCTCTCTCCAGCTCTCTCTCCAGTCACGGATATCGAAAAGATGTTAGGAGGTAACGGGAATATCGGCTCGTTGAGACCGGTGACCCGATAATGCTCCGACATACCGGCTAAGTAGATGTTCGAGGAGGGAGAAGGTAGTTTCCCGTTGTTCTTCGTCCACTGCTGTAGATATATAAGAAGTGACACTTAGTTAATAGTCCCTGTAAAAAGAACCATCCATTGTTAAAAAAGTGACGAGGACAGGTCCCGATGATCAACGATCGGTGATAGTCGGAGCACAGTATTGCTGCTGTTTTAGGACATAAACGTATATACTCGTGCCGTACTTGGAGCCTGAGGAACGATCGTTCAAGCTCTATGCTAGGAAGTTGGGCATCACACCATACTGAAAGTGGGTCGAGGTCCACAACCCGGTTCCGGACCTGATCCGTAAAACGCAACCGTGCCTCATCCTAAAAATGGAGCGGGGTCTTGAGACTCACCTCTGAGCTCTCTTTGTTGAGCAGACTTTGCTATCTTTGATACGTTTACTTCCACAGTCATCAACAGTAAAAACCATGCCGATGCCTCATTCATGCTCAATCACATTTCACGCTGCTGCCAACACAATCTGTCACTAGTCAATGGTGATTGGGAAATGTGAATGCAATTGTGATTCCATGATGCTTAAGTGGCTGCATCAGTTGGACTTCAAAGTCCTCTGCTTCTCCGCAGCCTCCACAATCCTCTCGGTTACGAACATGCCCTTCCTCTTCCTCACACCATCCATATACTTCTTCGCAACATTCTCTCTATCACCCTTTTCACCCAAATCTTCCAGCTCTTCTTCTGTCCTTGGAACCCAGAACGGATCCAAATCGAACAATTCAAACCCTTTGAAGATCAACTGTGGACTAGCTGCGCCTGATGTCCTCTTTCTGATCTCGTCCGCGAATCCGAAACTTTCCACGACGGGAAGGAGGGAGCCGACGGTGAAGAAACTTGTTCCTTCCTTCATCTCCTCGCTGATGATCTTACCTCTTCGTTTAGCCAAGACTGCATGAACCTTGCCAAGAACTTCGGTAGAAGCTTGAATATCACACGAGTACATAGCTAGCATTAAACGAGGGGACCAGTCCAACAACCCCTGTTTGCAGCTTTTTCGGAATGTTGACATCAGCGGGCCTGTAACTGAAGAGACTGAAGTTGATGCCGTGGAAGAGGGATTGAGGGCGATTGATTCGAGGAAGAACGCCAAACCTTGCATTGGTTCTGCGCACAAGGGTCCTGCTGAGGTAGCCATTTGGAAGCCGGAATCGATGCTTTCGTTGAGCGAAGAAATATTCACACCCCGAGACGTTGAGCAAGCGTCATCGGAGACAGACATCTTGTGAAGGGCTTCAGAGAGTTCTTTTGCCTCATGAACCTCTCCCGCATTAGCATGAGCCGGGGTGGCGATACCCGTAGATCGACGTGTAGCAGCTCGGCTCGGATCCGTTCTATTCCTCAAACTGGAACGTCCACTAACCGTCCTATCAACCAAAATATTGGCACCAACTCTCCTAGGCCCAAACGAGACAATCTTCTCCACAACCTTCCTCCAATCTTCACCCGTTCTATCCTGCCCGCACTTCTCCAGCACCGTCTGAAGAGTCTGCCAAAACTTATCCGCACGAACAGTCTTACTTGCTAGTGAACCCGCTGCATCTACCGATCCCGCCTCTTCTTCCGCTTCGGCAACTCCATGGGCGGTACTACGATTCTGCAACCTTGTCAACGTCTGTGTGTTTGCCAGCAAGAACTCTACCACCGGCTCCGGCAGGGGTACAGCTCGAACCCGGTAAGACGCAATCCCGTTGGCAACGCTACCGTCCATTGTACCTCTCGGCGCACCTTCTGCTTTCGGTGGAGGCATTTCCGGAGCACGCACACATGTTTCTCGGAAAGGCACAAGGGGAGGACTGACCTGAATCTCGCACCTGGCAAATCTTTCTCGGAGATCCTTCAGACATCGTTCCAGGTGCAGTTCTCCAGCGGTAAGAATGACATGTTCACCTGTATCCTGGACAAGCGACTCGACGCAAGGATCGGCCTGATTGAGCAGTTTGAGTCCTTCAATAAGCTTTGGCATGTCTTGAGGGTTGACTGGCTCCAATGCAACACACACTATGGGGGCGGAGAGCATGTTGATACCTGCCAAGTTGACGAATGTGGATGATGCTAGGGCTGGGTCGATCGTCGTCGGATCCTGGTGGCGTTCGATGGGGTAGGATTGGATCAGGGAGGGGGAGCAAAGTGTAGCATTGCGAAGAACTTTACCTTCCATACCTCGGATAGCGAAGACATTGCCCGCGGGGACTTCGTTGACAGCGAGAAGATCGCGACCCATGATCATGTAGAGGGATTCGAGTTGGATCGCTTTGATGTGCTTGACGTTGGATGGATGCGATGGAGCGAGAGAGGTGTTGTACTTGGGGAGGAGGGCGTACATCCATTGACCTGCACGAAGTGTTCCCGAATAGAGTCGTGCAAAACCGAGCACAACTTCATCGGCTCCGTCATCTTCCTCTTCATCTGCTTTCTCCTTCTCCGCCTGAGCCTCATTCTCCCGTTGGACTCGTGCAGCACGCTGCGCCTCAGCCTCTCCCAGACTAGTTCCATTCGCTTCACCAGTCGCATCGCCCGCGCCACCCTCCATCGTAGCACCAGTAGCAGCCAACGCCGCCTTGACAGCAGCCTGACGCTCCCTACTCTCCTTCGCCCTCTCCCTCATCTGCTCCGCCGTCATCGGTGCCTTCTTCGCCTCAGGCAGATCTTCCTTCTTGACCGCAAACATCTTACTGACATACGCGACTCGATTCGATTTAGGCCCGATCTCGGCATTCATTAGATGCTCCTCCAGCGGTGTCTTGGCCTTGTAATTACCTCTGTCGAAATAACTCATATCCGGATTGAGCATCATCGGAATCCTCTTTGTCTGCGCTTTACTCGTCGGTGGAATAACATAGACGATCGCAGCAAACGCACAGCTCGCAAGCGGCAACCACTGACTGACAATAGCCTTGATGAGTGTAGCTGGATCTTTCGATCTAAGATCGCGTGGATGCACTTTCAGATTGAGCGAGTTGACGATCTTCTCGATCTTCTCCTGGTCTCGGCTCTCGATGACAGCGTCGTAGACGGACCAGATGTTTTCGAGGACAAATTGGACGAACATGGGTTTGAGAGGTCGTTTTTCTCTCTCCTTCTGCTTTTGACTGAGAACACGCTTTGTCTTGGGATCAAAGTAGAAGTCGCCCCAGAGGACTTTGCGGAGCTTTGATTCTTGAATGCCCATCTTTTTGGCGTAAAGCATGGCGAAACGTTCGAGACGGAAGGCCCAGTTGTCCATGGCGGAAGCAAAGATGACATTTCCTTTTGATGGGTCGAAGTAGATATCTTCGTCGTCTCGCTCTTGGCGATTTTGGTCGTCGTTGTCGTCATCAGCTGCATCATCACCAGCAGCGGCGGCGGCGGCGGCGATAGAGTCGTCCTTGGCTTGCTTCCGTGCAGCAATACGCTTCTCACGCTCCTCATGCCATCGTTCGTCATCATCCATACGCGCCGAAGCAAAGAAGGACCCTACTACGGCGTTGACTTGCTCGATGACCTGGATCAAATGGTGGTAAGCCTCATTTGGGGAGAGCTTCAGCTCGGTAATAAGCCGATCTACCTTGTTGAGAACAAGGATCGGCTCGAGCCCATCCTGCCATGCCTGTCGCAACACCGTAACAGTCTGCGCACAGACGCCTTCAACGACATCAACGATAAGCAGAGCGCCGTCACAAAGTCTTGATGCGGTGGAAACCTCCGAAGAGAAATCGACGTGGCCAGGGGTGTCGATGAGGTTGATCATAAAATCTTGGATTGGTGGAAGATTATCTGGGTCCCATCCCTTTGTTGGATCGTGAACACGCATCTTGACCGAGAGCGATACTGCCGAAGCTTCCATGGTAATACCTCGTTCCTGTTCATCTTCTCTTGAGTCGAGATATCGGATTTGACCTGCCATACGAGCCGAGATGATGTTGTTGGCGGCAAGAAGCGAGTCGGCAAAGGAAGACTTGCCGTGGTCAACGTGACCTATCAATGTGCAGCAGCGCACATTGTGCGAGCTGAATCGCTTGCAATCGGAAGCCATCTTGAGCGTGCGGCGATGCTGCTACTGGATGTAGAAGCGGCAAGATCAATTGTGGTGGAAGAAAGAAGGAGAGCTGTTGCTGAGTCGGCTAGAAATTCAACCGAGTTGCTCTTCTTGCTACTGCTGGAAGAAAAGCCAAAAAGCTGCTGTAGAAAACGTGTGGAGGAGAGAAGCCCCGATTGCCTTCGGATCTGCTTTTCATTCATCGGGCAAATTTCGATTCTAGAAACACACGGAAGCGGAAGTCGGATTTCTCCACTCTCGGTTCGCTGTTTTGGAAGCTTGTTCTCGCTCGAGCCTTCCTTCGTCCTTTCCCTTCCCGCGATCACATCGTCTATCATCACCAACATTGCATCCCCTCGCGTTCCTATCCCTCACGAATCTTTTCGTTATGGCGGAGAAGCGCAAGACCTCACCTCCTATCTCATACCGCGAGGCATCCCTAGTCAAACGTCAACGACAGGACGACGATGTCCCAAACTCGCAACAAATCGCAATCGCTTCCTCCAAAGATGGCCGGGACAAAGGTCTCATCCGTTCCATTAAGCGCACTTCATCCCTCTCACATCCCATCCTTGGCTTGACAGGAGCACACACCTCCGAAATCCTTGATGTCAAGTTCTCCTGCGACGGCTCTCGCATTGCTGCAGCATCAGCCGACCGAACCATCTCGATCTGGAGCGTCTACGGTGATTGTGCCAACATCGGTCAGCTCAAAGGGCATTCCAAGGCAGTCTCATGTCTTGCATTCAGTAGCAACATTTCAGATACGCTCTATTCAGGTTCTGCAGACGGTACGATCATCGTATGGAGTATCACGACGGGTGAGAAGCAGAGGAGATTGAGGGCTCACCGTGCGATTATCAACTGCGTTTCTGCCACTTGTTCAGGGCCGGAGCTGATAGTCTCTGCGTCAGATGATGGGAGAGTGATGATTTGGGATCCGGAAGCAAAGGGTCCGCTTGACATTCTGGAAATGGAATACCCAGTCACCGCAGTCGCATTCTCCGATGACTCCAGTCAGATCTATGTCGGAGGCATCGACAATCAAATTCATATCTACGACCTTACTCGCAAATCTATCATCCTTTCGCTACGTGGGCATATGGATACAATTACATCCGTATCCCTCAGCCCCTCCGGATCTCACCTATTGTCAACCGCATTCGACGACACCTTGAGGATTTGGGATGTGCGCCCATTCGCACCAGAACCCAACCCAGCAGATCCAAATGCAAACACAGCAAATCCGAGACTCTATAGAACACTCAGAGGGACAACTTTTGGCGGGTTTGAGAACCTATTGATCAAAGCAGGCTGGAGTGCGGATGGGGAGAAGGTGGTTGCGGGAGGTGCGGATAGGACCTGTACAATTTGGGATGTGGAATCGTCGACGATCCTGTACAAGTTGCCAGGGCATAAGGGAACGTGTACGGCTGCGCTGTTTCATCCGAGAGAGCCTATAGTGGTTTCTTGTTCCACAGATATGACCTTGTTGCTGGGCGAGATCGATCCTTGATCCAAGAGGTTGCTGGAATTCTCGTCAGGGTTTATACCATGTATCAATATTTTCCGTAATGCTCAGTCACGCCAGCGATTGTGAAGGTGCGGTTTCGGTCTTTGTATTGCATGAGTGTATTCGATGGATCAGTGGTCCTCCATGGTCTTGAGCTCGACTTGTTGTGTTTCGGCATTTTCCGGACTATCTGTGAAAGGATGAAGCTGTGGTATTGGCGGTGTTGGGCGAGAAGACAGCTTGCTCAAGCTATGCAGAGACAACAAGGAAGCAGAAAGTTGGTCAGCAGATACCCTCTCTTCCCTATGTTCGCCTCGACCAAGATACTTACAACACTTAGCCGCTCACTCAAGCGACTACACTCCCCTTTCGTAGTCATGAGTCGCTCCTGAAGCGACATCAACACCTGTTGCATCGAGCATAATTCTCCTGCTTCTTCGAGCCTCTGCACTATCTCTAGCAGCTTCCCCTCACTTCTTCTTTCAATCTTTGCCTCTACCACGCTTTGCTCCCTGCCCATCCCTCCCTCAATGTAGGGCTCAGTGAGAGGGTTCACCGAGGTAGCGGCTGTACGGCTTCTCGCTGCGCCGCTATCGCCGGTGTGGTGCTGAGAAACAACGATACTTGGCATTCCCCGAGGTTCCTGCAGCGCTGATGTAGCTTCTTCGTCAAAGTGAAGATCAATAAGGCTCTCTTCCAGCAAATCAATTCCATCTTTCTCCTTGCCTCTACCTGAAGTACTAGGTGCGAGATCGACCAAGACTGAAGGCGTGGCCTGAACTTCTGAGATGCGATCCTCGACCTTGCACCTGAGCATAACAACCAGCATCAAACCAGGTCGGTTCTTGAAAATCTCATACATCTTATCTGGATGTTTGCGAATCATCGAGTCGAGAGTATTGATGTGGGTTGAGGCTTTGCGTTCCAGCACCGAAAGAGTCGTGCCGGATGCATCTAAAGATGATCGTTTTCCTTCATCACGTTCCTCTGCTTTGTTGATGGCGGCTTTGGGGCGGAGACGAGAATTGTTGCTCTCGGCGGGTATGGGAGCAGGCGGAGGCGGAAGTACGGATTCGGTAGCGAGAGCAAGACGATTGAACTGAGAATCTGAGAGTCGAGCTATGTGACTTGTTCCCTCCTCCCTCTCATGGCAATTAGGTCGAGGAGGACTTTTGTAGCTCCTAGCGCTCTCCCTACCCAATACACGCTTAGCTTGAAGAGTAGGAGTCTTCTCCATATCCACCAAATCCTCCACCAAACTCTTTGCGCTGTTAGGCTTGGAAAGCGGACTTCGACTGACACTAGTCAGATGACTTGACATCTCTTCAGCCTGCTCCTCTTGGAATCTCGAATGAGCGGAAGCGACCTGCGAACCCAAAACCACTGGGGGCGATGCGGTGATTTGCACTCGCCAGCGTTGAATACGCTGGATAGATTCATCTTGACTCTCCTCCACCTGGAGTGAGGTTGGGGTGCTTGGAGGAGGTCGTTTTCGAGGGATCTGGTGAGGAGTAGGTAGAGGGGGAAGAACAGAGGTGGGGGTCTCGTCTTGAGGTCTCCAATGACAGACAGCTTCACTGCTACTGTCAGCAAAGCGTGTTGAAGAGGTGGTGAAGGAGGAGAGACTTTCGAGTTCTGCGGCCAGGAGAGTGGCGTCCAGGATGTTCTTGGCGCGGCGGATAGATAGAAACGGTTGAGCGAGGAGAGGAGGTGCGGGAGTGTCGTCATGCGTGTTGAGGTTAGCAGTTGGAGGCGTGGGGATTCTGTCGAGCTGAGACAGACCGAGGCCAGGGGAGGAGCCTGGAGTAGGAGGGTTCCGACCAGCAGCGGAAAGACGTGCGATGTAGTCATCTGTGGGGCTGTAGGAACGCAACTGTGGCTCTGCTCCTGGAGCTCGAGGATTGTGTGCTGGTGTGGGAGGCAAGGGACGACTGACGACGCGGACAGCAGGTGGTAATGTAGGTCGAGGTGTGCCAGAGCGAGTATGAGGCGGCTCAGCAGCATGCGAGAAGAGTAGAGGTGTTTCTGACCCAAGTGCTCGTCTGCATTTAGCACGCAATGCTGCCGGGGCCAGAAGCGTGGGAGATGGTGGTCGATAGATCTGAGGCTGAGGTGGTGGAGGAGGCTTTTTGCACACCTCCTCCTCAGAGCTCAATCGTTCTCGCAACGTCTCAATCGCAGGCAGCATCTCCGACTTCTTGGTCTCTGCGTCGTCGCTCTGCACTTTTCCATCGCTACGCATCTCTTCGCGTTCGTCGCCTCCATCTTTCAACAAGATCGACTGTGGATTGAGCCCAGCAATCGGAACTCCTTTCGCGGTGAATCCACTGAACCCTGCATCCTCCTCATGTCTCTCCTTTGAGCCTAAGAGCCTAGCCACAGCTTTAATTTTCGCTTTGACATTCCCGAATCCTCTCTTGGACTTGGTTGAGGAGGAAACATCAGCATCAATGAGACTGTCTTTGCTGCGGGAAGGGAGTGAGGTGTGAGCGGTATCAGGGATGAAGGGGAGAGGTTGCCAGTGTACGTGCTTTGCATCGCGGAGGACATCGCTATCAGAGATGGTGGATTGCATGCCCGATACTATAGTAGGATTGGTGTTCTGACTGACCGTGCTGACGTCGTCTGGTGAGCCGTACATGGTGAGTCAAGTTGGTGCGCAAAACAGACGGAGAATCAAAGCGTCATGAAGGTAGGAGGGATGCCGGTGGCGACAGATTCGGATAACTGCGCTTATAGCGACTCTCACACGCAGCGAATCAATCACATATGATAGACTGATCTTTCTGCTTGCGCAAAGAATGCATTGTGTGGGTATATTCGACAGTGCGGTCGAGGTGATCTCTAGGTTAAGCTCGGGCAAAGGGAGTGGTACAAATGATGCGGTGACCGTCCAGATCGCAAAGGTGCAGCTCCTGTGCGTCCCAAGGCGTCTACTGAACGCAGCTGAGGATCCTGGCCCATGTCCGGTTGTGAGGGTCGAGTTCCATTTGTCTGTGAAGCTTGCGCAGAAGCAGCAGCAGCAGCTTTTGGTGTGCTCGAGCCTCCATTCGTTGAGTTTGGCTGAGAGAAGGGTATGCATGGATTCGAGTGCGCCGCTGTACTCGATCCGGACAGTTTGGCCAGAAAGCGTAGAAGTGGCAGAGGAGCGTAGAGGGAGGGTGGTCAAGGGAAGATCGAGAGGTTCTGCGTCCGTGCAGGAGAGACTGACGGATTCGGGGGCTGGTGGAAGGGAGAGAGTGTCCTCGCTTTGTTCTTCGGACATGGTCGGCAAAGCTGGTCTTGCGTGAGTGAGCGGAACGGATCTTGTAGCGCCGTTGAGAGATGAGGCGCGAACCATGCTCGTACGCGAGACGGTGGCTCCCGTGGGCAGCGGAGGGGCACGGTCTGTGGTGCGCAGGCAGATGGTGGCGGATGAGCTGCTCATTACAGCTTAAATGTGTGGTACTTGCGAGACACAATTGAAGCCCAAGATTTTGGCATAGAAAGCAACCGAGTTGGTCAGATGCTTGACTGACAGCAACGACATGCTCTGCAAAGGCACCGAGGATGGGAAGCTAGCGAAACCATTGATCTCTTCGAAGGGAGAGATCGGTGGAGCATCAGAAGACATGCACTTGAGAGATAGTGGCGGGGAGTGCACAGCGGGAGCAGCAGCTTCTTGACGTGTAGCAGCCTGCGAGGTGATGAGGAGGCGTGACCTGCGCCGCGCTTCTTTGCGCTCTGCCGACATGCCCAACGTCCTGCGCAGGGCAGGTTCGCTGTTGGGATCGAGTCTGTTGAAGATCCTTGTTCGCTCTAGCAGCTCATCGTCTGTCTCGTCCTGGATGGAAAACTGTTGTGTAAAGCGGCCAGAGTTGGCAAGAAAGTCTTCGGCTGCCGCTCGGTCGCGGAAGATTTGAAGCAGAGATCCAGGGAAGTGCAAGGTTGTGAAGTGGTGCGCTAACTGTCAGTGCATGCGCTAGGAATGCAGAAGCTTTGGTTTGATTTGTACTTACGTTTGGAATCTGACGTTCAGCCTCGTCTTTGATAGTATAGATGCCCTTCTTCCAACCACGAGCGACGGCATAGAAGGACTTGTCAGGAACTGCTGCTACTTGGGAAAGAGCTCTTGCAGAAGACGGAGACGTCAAGCGTCAGCTTTTCAAATAAGCTCGAGTTGCACTCTCCCATTGTAGAAATCAGAGCCTATCTGGCTTATCAATAAGGTTCAAGTGCCAATGAGGTGAGAGAAGAGTAAAAGGGAGGGGGTGGGAGGTATAGAGCCGAACCCCCTCTGAAAGTGGTTGAAGAAGGAGGGTGTGACCTTTTCAAGTGTGTTTCTCGGAACAGCTTGAATATCAGCTCAACTCATGATGAGACTACTGTAGACTGCGACAGCGACGAGGAAGAGGGATTCTTCTGCTGCTGGCTGTGGATAGAGTGTGTGGCTGCTGCAGGATCGCTGCAGGTCTTGCAGGCGGCGAAGTAGACGTTGTGCCAGAGGGATCTGCAGCCTCGCATACTGAAGGCGAGAAACAAAAGAGAACGGCAATGGAGCGGGGACCGGAATTGCAGATGCCAACTCGTCAATTGCAAGGTCTCGGATGGCAAAACGTGGGAGAGAAGCTGCATCTTGCCCATCATACCCCGAACATGTTTGCAAGTGTCTGCCACTTGGTCGAAGCGAGAGCATGTGCAGCCGCCACAGACTCGTTGATGCACGACATTTGTTTGAGGGCAAGCGTCAAAGAAGGTGCTGTGTTGTAGGCTGCCTGCGCAGGAAAACGTGGTCGCTTCAAGCACCGCAGAAGAACCGCAACGGAACCGATTGAAGCCAAGAGGGTAATAAGAAGTTATGGTCCCGATACTTGCGATCGGGGAGAGTCAGAGCACGATGTCACTACTTCCAGAAGACAGAAACATGTATACGCAATTGACTAAAGAACATGGTGAGGCCGAATGTGCGAGTATCCTCCTCCATGAGTTAGCTTGACAACGAGCGGGGGCGACGTTGCACCCGATCCCCAGACAGATCTGTTCCCTCTGATGGCCGATTGCGATTATGTTAGCCTGCAGATTTGAAAAGTGTTATGTCGGCCTAACAGCGGAGATCCAACCTCAAATTCAGCGACCCGCACAATCTAAGCTCACGCGTGACAATGGCAACGCCAGCTCGTGGCTCAAGAAAACACACACATACACCAACGCAACCCGCGGTCACACAAGACAAGGTCAGGCTCGGGCCTCAACACACAATCACCAATCTCGAAAAAGATCAACGCCGAGGGCGTGTCTGCAGAATGCTGTGTCGATGCGAGTGAGGTTGCGGCCAATAAAGCTTGAGGATTGCAAGCGGCCGTCGATCCTAACTCACCGAGAGCCTGCAGAGAAACGACAGAGCAAACAGTGAAAGGCTTGGCAGGGGTCACAACACCTTGAACACTTGCCTTTCTTTCCAAGCGTCTTTCCTTTCCAACCATCCTTCTGCTCAGCATATCGCTCCTCTCACCACAGCACTCGCTCTACCATCCTTCTTCCAGGTTTTAGAGGTTCAAGCTGCCTCACTCAAGACTTTCCTTTCGCTTTTCACTCTCCGGCTATTCCATCCATCTCGCTCGAACCCCACTTTGCAATCACATTCACCCGCTCTTTCTGCCTGCATCCGCAACTTCATCCGTCTCCTTCATTTCGCCGACGACTGCAGACGACTCGGTCCATCATATTCGTGCGCGACAACATCCGGAATCGTCACCGCACTTAGCTATGCTGCGTTGAACTATTCGACCCCGTCTATCCTACGAGCCTTAAAAGAACCGTTTCTCAGCAACCTACCGACGCCTGCCTCGTCCTGCAGGAATCTCAAACGATTCTCTTCTAGCTTCTTTTCCGCTTGCTCTTCGTGAAAGCGCATCGTTGCTGGTCCAACGCTTGCCTTCATCAACAAGCCGTCAAATCGCACATTGCTTCGCCTCCCTCCCCACACCTACAGGCCAACGCTCTCTTACGCGGCTCTATCACCCTCCCTCTTCCTATCCCGCATCGTCTATACTGTCTGACCTGCATTCAGACCACCGCCAACAACCGCAGCTTCGCCCATCATGTGTTGCGGAAACGCTAGCTGGAAGCGTGAGGAGGTCCCAGATCACAAGTTCGACTTCATCGACGTTCGTGACTTTCGCAATAATGGCTGCTTTCAGCAACTCAAGTATGCTTTCCTTTTTATCATGGTCGTCAAGTCCTTGGCAGTATACCTCGCCGACATCTACACGGCCGTCACATTGCTTGCTTTCGGTCACTTTAGCGGCAGTCTTTACGACAAAGTCCAAAACGATCCTCAGAACAACTTTCGCGTTCCGATCTCCTACGGTCGTTGGATCTTTACTGGCTGTATCATCTTTTCCTTCCTTCTACTTGCTTACGAAGCACACAAGTCCAGAGCGATCGTAAAAAGCCGCGACATCAGTTACGCCTTCACCAATGTTATGGCCAACAACTACTACTCTCTGCGAAGCTACGATCACTTTTGCTTCTTCGACCACATCAACGACAGCAAGAAGAAAAAGGACGAGCTTGCTTTCTTCATCTTCTTCACTTTCAAAGGTTGGAAGCGTTTGCTCGTCGCCGACGGTCCTCGTCAGGTGATCAACTTTTTCACGCTCTACGGTCTTGGCTCGTTTGCCAAATGGAGCACAAACCCCTACGACTACTATGATGGTAACATCTTCACAGGCATCATGATTCTGTCCATGCTTTTTACTGTGGCAGTCTTTGCCGGTTCCATCATTTTGCTCATTATCGCTGCCGTTGCGTATATACCGCTACTCTGCTACATCAAGGGCAACCTCAAGGAATACTGCTGTCACAAGGTCGACAAGCGTGTCACCGAACTCGTCCAACGCAAGAAGAAGCAACGTTTAGCTAAAATCTCAGAGATTGCTCGCAGGGAAGCTGCCGGCGACTTTTCGCATCTCATGAACAAAAAGGGTCAGATGATCGGTACTGCCATCCCTCAACCCACGTTGCCGACTGTTGACGTCGATCTTCTCAATGATGAGAAGCCAGGCAAACCAGGACCTTTGAAGCGAAACAACAGTGTTGGAAGCTCTACTGCCGTACACGGCAACGGCGGTGGATACTATGGCAACGGCGCTCCAGGCTACAAGTCCCCCGGCTTTGGCCCATCGCACTTCTATGGCGTCAATGCGCCATCGACGCATAGTCTTGGCGGCTACAATGACAAGGAATATGCCAGCACGGCCAACTTGGTCCACAACGCTGGACCTGCCAGGGCCGAGTATGGTGGCATGCCACCCGCAACTTTTGACGCTATGGCAGATCGCATGGGCCCCATCGGAACAAGTCCGATGCTCTTCGCGCAGCGTGTTGGCGGTGGTGGTGGACAAGGCAGGATCTCACCTGCGCCACCACAATCGCAAACGGGCGATCCATACAACTTGCAAAGGTCAGGCTCTCGAACGCTGCTGGACAGTAGCAACGGAGGCATGCCACATCATATGGGTGGGCCTGGTGAGGCATACGAGATGAACTCGGGCTATGGAAGGCAAAGTCCCTACCCACAGACAGATAGAGGTTCGCCAAGTCAGCCCAGAGACTCGCCTTACGCCGCGCGAGGTCTCGACTACCCACCGCCTCAAAATACTCACGGCATTGATGGCCTCGACTACCCACCACCCGATGTTTCGTCGTACGTGCCATACGGTGGACATGGTACACACGAGCAGTTCCCGCCGGCAGTGGAGGTGTCCGTGGCATCGTCAAGCACGGCTGATTCGGGTGCGAACAGCCATCTTGCGGCTGGGTACGGTACGGATGGTTTCGGCCGAGAATTGCATCCTAATCGATACAGCAACAGCAATGGTGGTGTCAGATCAGGAGCCAACTCATCTTCACACAGCCCGACCACCAGTGTTGGTGGTCTAGATGACGTGTACGATGCCTACCTCAACTCGCATAACCACTCGCCCATCATCAACCCAGACCAGCGCCATAGTGTCAACAGCTACATGATGAGTGACTACCCTGCTGACGGCCACGCAGATCATTATCAACAGCAGTACCACGGCGAAGATCAGAGGGGCTACGATCAGCATCACGGCTACAGCAATGAGCCGCACCAACAGCAGCAATCCCACGACGATTATGCTGGGCAATGGCCGCGCCAGGACGAGGCACAAGGTTACAATGTCGACGAATATAATCAGCACGGTCAGCAAGACTCGTACCGCCAAGCACACGGTCAGGGCTACTAGCTCGCAACAGCATCTTGTTCTTTCCTTTGTTTTTCATAGATTGTGCCGCTCCACACGCACGTAGACGTAGCATTCGACGGCCTTCGCATTCGCATTCAATTGAACTATAGCTTTTCAGTATCACCTTGAAGTGAGTGGTTGCATGTCTCTGCCTCGCATCTGCGCTTCCTCGGGCCTTCCTTGAGGGGCGAAAGGAAGCAACAACCATATCACAGTGAAGTTGCAATTGACAGAGATGGTGTGGAATGGTGTCGGCCGATAAGAATTAGACTGAGACAGGACACTTGGCACGGTATCTTGGCTCGCTTCTGTCATTTTCACCGGAAAAGCGCCTTATTTCGCTTTTTCACGATCTGGTCGCTCTGCTTCCAACTGTCGCAACCGAGGCCACAACTTGCTGTGCTGGACATGATAGAACGTGCTACTTGCCTATCTCAAACTCTGATCAGGATGGTCCACCTCTCATAGACTTAAAACCAGACGATGATGCTCGCTTGAGATGTTCGAGCTGCCGCTGGTGTGTGTATTGCGAGTTCTGCCGTTTCGCAAGCCGGCTATTGAGTTGTGTGAAATAGCCGGAAAAGTGGAGAAGGAGAGAGCCGCTGGCGGGGGAAATTGGAAACAGAAAATCAGGCAGACGTTGAACCGCACACGTTTGGCTTGGAAGAGAGGGCCAAGACAGGCGAGAAGTTGTGATTCAGCCGGGCCTTGACTCATGAAGGAATTCTATCTGTGTTCATAACCCGCACTGGAGTCGTACAACACACCGTTTGTGTGAGAGGGGACCCGCAAAAGTTGAGAAAGCGAGTTGACGATGCCACGGACGCAGTGTGGATTTGACTGCATCCATGATGACGGCTCTGTCTCTTCTGTCTCCGCTTTCTGTCTGCTCCGAATGACCGGAATCTTCGCGCCTATCGAGAGTCACTTTACTGATTGTGAAGGCACAGTGCGCACCATCTCCCTCCTTCCTGCGTCCACCATACCCGACAACCGACTCGTTGTGCCATTCGCTCCCTCATCCGGTCATCACTGCAGGTCACGCCGACGTTGATTACGCTCCTCGCTTCAAGCTATACGCTTTACGCACATTGGGCAACTAACTTTCCGCATAGGATCTCGGACAGCCACCACTCTTGCTTGTATCTCATCGAGGCAATCTCATCTGGGCGCTCTAATCGCTACATCTCGCTTTTCTCGGCTCAGCTGCATCGAATAGGTCCTTGTGTAGCATCCGCAAGCTTTGGCGAAAGTCCCTTCGCGACCTCGCACATCTTCACGCCCCGTGTGATACAACCCCACGCTTTCTTGCTTCCCCCTTCGCGACCGCTCTAGGTCTCGAGCATATACACACATACACGAAATGGCAGAGGAACCACTCACACCGTTCGGCCAGGCGCTCGCCGGTGCTCTCGGAGGTGTCTTCTCCAATGCAGTCATCTATCCGCTCGACACAGTTAAGACACGAATCCAAGCGGGCAACAACACCGCCGTCACTGCGGGCAAAGAGGTGCGAGACACCAAGGATCCCACCAAGACCATCGTCACTGTGCCCAAGAATGCCGGCATGATCAAGGGCATTCTCCACATCATCCGAAGCAAAGAAGGGCCTTTGGGCTTGTACAAGGGTTTCGGTGCCAGCATGGTCAACACCTTCTCCACCGGCTTTGCCTACTTCTACTGGTACTCGGTCGTCCGAACACTCTACCAGAATCGTCTGGCTAAGCGAAGTGCCTCCGGTGTTGCTATCATGACCACTGCTGCTGAGCTTGTCCTTGGCGCTATCGCTGGTGCCCTTGCACAGATCTTCACTATCCCTGTCAGCGTTATTGCTACCCGACAGCAGCTCGCCACACCCGAGACAACCAAGGACGGCAAGCCCGCCGATGAGAGCTTCATCGGTGTCGCCAAGGACATCCTCAAGCAAGATGGTGTCGCCGGTCTCTGGCGGGGTCTTAAGCCTTCGCTCGTTCTCACCGTCAACCCTGCTATCACATACGGTGTGTTCGAGCGTGTCAAGACCATCATCCTCGCCACTTCGGTCGACGGAAAGATGACTCCCGGCAAGTCATTCTTGGTGGGTGCTCTTTCCAAGACCCTCGCCACCGTGGTCACCTTCCCTTACATCTTGAGCAAAATCCGTCTGCAAGCCAAGAATACGCAATACAAGGGCGCTATCGACTGCCTCAAGCAGATCGCAAAGGAGAAAGGTATCAGTGGTTGGTACCAGGGTATGCAGGCTCAGATCACCAAGGCTGTGCTCGCTCAGGCATTGCTCTTCTACTTCCGTGACTACTTTGAGGTCTGGACTCGCCAGATTTTGAAGGTCAGCAACAAGTCTGTTTCTGCTGCCTAGATTCATTCATCCTCCATGGATTCTCTTGCCTTTCTTCACTTTCCTTCCTTCTCCGATTGCATGTACTTTCTCTACATGCACACAGGCTTTGTACGGATTCTTTCTATGTTCTGCGTGCGGTTGCGTGTGGTGAGCAGCGATAGTTGAATGTGAGCCGCAGAGGTGCTTTCAGTGTGTGGCCATTGCGAGAAATGGAGAGCATTCGAGCCTTATCAGCGGCAGATCAAAGCAGTGTGCTGTTGCAACAGGTGTGAAATGGGCAGAAAATAGATATTCTTCTTGTTGCCTTTTTATTTTTCAAGGTGGTTTCCTTTCAGGCTCAGCTTCACCAGTCTATGATAAAAAGTGAGGAGAACGGGTCCCGATGATCAACGATCGGTGAGAGTCGGAGCACGATGTCACTGCTGTTTAGGACAGAAACACATATACTCGATTGACTAAAGAACATGGTGAGAGAGCCTAGTGCTTTCGGCTTGATATATATATACATATGGGTGGCACATGCCGAATGTGCGAGTAGCCTACTTAATGATCAAGCTTGACAACAAGCGGGACTGTGTTGTGCCCGATCTATGGTCAGATCGGTTCTGCCAGATCTTCGAATAGGTTCTCCTCCGTACAGGCTTATGTCAGCTTTTATCATCATATTGGATCGTTACCTTCGCCAGTCTACGCGCGTGCACATGCCTTTGTTGAAGAATTTGGCTCTTTGTCGACGTTTATCGGGCGATGTCAATCTAAGCACAATGTCCACGCTATTTGAGCTAAAACACTATACTATATTGTCCTTAGAGAAGAGTGTGGCAAAAGCCTCGAGCTCTCCGTTGTATCTATATACAAAGTGCCGGCACATCCCATGAGTGGGAGCATCTTACTTAATGACAAGCTGTGACAACGAGTGGGTCTCAGTTGTCCCCGATCCTGGTTACATCGGCTCCAGATTATCTACGATCAGATCCTCTTTGCCTAATTCATCGTCAGATCTGTTCTACCCGATCTGCTCAATCTCACGCTATATCACCTCTCGTGCCTTGTCGGATCGTTTTCTTCAGCAGCCTTTGCTACCAAGCTGACAAACGGAATATCTTCTTTTGAGCTGTCAAAAGATCCCTTCTCTACAGACCCTTCCTTCTCTAGAACTTTCGCTATCGACGACCATCTCCCTAGCATCCTCCGAGGCGCATATCCCACCATCCTGCCAGCCTCTTTCTCTCAGACAACATGACTAACTGAAGATATCGGTCGTTCCCGACCCAACTCATCGCCGCCGAAGCAATCTCAACAGCTCGACGACCTCCTATCATGTCATCACGAAGCGGGCTGAGGCTCGGCGCAGCCTCGAGTTCTTCCTCGAGAGCACAGAGCTTGAGGCCGAGAAGCACCTTGTCACCAACTTCATCTAAGGCTCTGTCAAGCAAAGCAGAGCTGAGCAATGCCGCAGCATCTTCCTCTCGATCACCCCTGAGCTCAGCTCGAAAATCAGATGCGGTCAAGGTGCAGCCTCGGTCTCTCAGATCGTCAACTTCAGATGCTGACCGGAGCTTCCTCGCGGTTCAGTCCTTCTTCACGCGCCTTGCAAGGTCGACTCAGCTACATACAGCGGATACACGGTCTCTTGCTCAGACAGCACGATCCTCCCGTCTGTTTCTAGCATCGCACTCCAAGGGATCGCAGACTACGTCCATCGCAAGCCAAGCTCGAGCCTTCCACGCAGCTCGAGCTACCCGAGCCGAAGACAATGGGCGATCAAAGCCGGCAAGTGGTTCTCAGCCCTCATCGACGTCACACGAGGGCAAGTCAGCAGAAGGCGAGGCTCACAAGCCAACGCAATCAGAGCCAAAAGAAGATCCGGTCGGCAGGCCGGCCTCATCCAGCACAGAGCTCACAACAGCAGAACGTGCCTACCAGCATTTCGCTAACTATCCTCGATCCCTCCAGCGCTTAGCCATACGAGCCGTGCCTGCGTCGACCCAAAGCGGCCAATCTCGCCCTTCATCAGACACAGGCAACGAAGCCCAACCACACGAACACTACCGATACCGACCCTCCAAAGAAGACTTGCTCCGATTCGCACAAGGTTTTTGGACCCGACTTCGTATTCGTTTCAAGTGGTTTACCATTCGTGGATTTCGTCGATTCAACGCAGACGACATCAGTGCCTTCTTCACTTTGGGTGGCTTCACCACTGCCGTCTTTATCATCGTCGGCACCACTACATTCTTCTCGCTCATCTTCGCAGCGCTCAATGCTCTTAACCTGCAGGAATGGATCGCGAGAAAGATTGCAGACTACCTGACGGCAGAGACGGGGGTCACGGTGGTGTTCGAGAGTGCGATCGTGCCAAAGTGGAAGGAGAGCAAGATCAGTTTTAAGAATGTTTTCATTTCTCGTCGAGCACATGGAGACATGGACTCGCTGCTCGAGGAAAGGAGGCGAAAAGCAAAGAACGGCGGGGCTGATCGACCGAACAAGGTCAAGCGTCGAACTGCTGTCACAGCAGGAGACGGTATGGCGTGGGAAGGAACGCACTATGAAGAGGTAGAAGAAGTAGCTCCACCCATGAGCGACGAAGCTCGTGGGGAGGATCTGGCGGAAGACGATACAGTCAACACCAACTATACCATGTTCGACCTCCAGGTGGACTCGATTGATGTTACGCTCAGTCTTCAGCGCTGGTTCGACGGCAAGGGTTTGATCGAAGATGCCGTTGTAAGGGGTGTGAGGGGTATTGTGGATAGACGCAATGTTTTCCGAGACCCAATCAAGCCTTACGATCCGCGAGCCGCACGTAGACAACCTCGACACGGAGACTTCGAGATGGAGTCGGTTGTGGTCCAAGATTTCCTGGTTACTGTATATCAACCGAATGACTTCCGACCATTCAACTTTAGTATTTTCAGCGCGCACATTCCGAAGCTCCGCAAACAGTGGCTCTTCTATGATCTACTAAGCGCGGAGTCTATCACAGGTCAGGTGGACGGATGTTTGTTCAGCTTGCACAAGCCGCAGAGCATCAGCCGAACTGTGGAGCAGGATAGGGAAATGATTCATTCAAAGTGGAAGACGATGTCTCGTATGCGAGTCGACGGTGTTAACTTTGACCATATTCAGAATCAGTCCGATTTGACAGGGCCGATTTCGTGGATTCTGTCAGGCAAGTTTGATGTCGTGGCGGATATCAAGTTCCCAAGGGATTTGGATGATGAGGCGGACATCAATACTATCATTATCGAGGTGCTGGATAATCTTACAGCGGCATTGTCAGGAGAGCCTAATCGGGATCAAGATGATGGGCCTATTCCAGGACAGCATCGGTTAAGTGGGCCTGCGATCGAAGCACCTGTTTCTGCTGTTGGGGCGACTGCGGAAAGGATTAGAAAGGAGAACGAGGAAGCCAGAAGACAGGGCAGAGAACCTGCTGTACGGGCTGAACGCAAAGCTGCAGTTGCTGCTGCCTCCGCCACTTCCGACTCTGCAAAAACCACTGGCACCTCGGACAACGCAGAGCATCAAAAAGAAAAGAACAAATCCTCCATCCCCCCACCAACCGTAGTAATCGACATGGACGTCCGATTCAAAGACATCAAAGCTGCCGTCCCCCTCTTCACCAACGACATCTCCTATTCCACCAACGCCTTCGTCCGTCCGATAGTTGCCTTTATGAACGCGAACAAAACGCTCATCCCCATCCGTTGTCGAATCGTAATGGATCTCATCGAATTCGATGGCTCCCTCGATCTCGCCCAGACAGGTTTACTGCCGGTTGTGAGCGAGAAGATCTACGAAGCGCTGGCAAACCATGTGGCAAGTCAGAATGCTAGTAGGGAGAGACTGAAGAATGTCAGTCTTTGGTCCTTGCAGGTTGGTGCAAATGCGGTGTTGAATTTGGTGACGTTGTTGAGGGATACGATGGCTAGGACTACTGGGACGGCGGGTGCGGCTGGTGGCGGGGTGAAGAGTGGAGGTTGATCGGGATCGATGAAAGTGGAAGAACACCTCTCATCAATGTTTGACAATGTAGATTCCTTCAGACTTTGATGTACTTCTCAAGGATTCTTGCCAATATACCTCGTTATGCTGTCCTGCAACCTGTTGGGGGATCTGTACTCGCGGTGTGTTGCTGGGTTGCTTTCCCCCTGAAAGTGGGGAAAAAAATGAGGCTGCGAAATTGGTCCTTGTCAAAGAGCGCGTCGGATGTCGGAAGACACCTGGGTATACTGATTCTTGCAACCCTCAACGCAACCCACGCCCATCACTTGCATCTTACGCTCCCTGTCACCACCTCGCCCTGCAGCGCCTTTCCACAGCATGGTGAGCACTCCAAATATTGCACCTTATCTTGAGTCTTGCGATGAATTTGTGTCTTGCTCACAACCTATGTTCTGCTTTTCGTGGGTGGTGCAGGTTCGCGGCCACGCCAAACAAGCAGCGCAAGAAGCGGCCAAGAAGAAAGCTGGTGGTGGTGCTGGAACAGGCAAATCTCAGCTCGGAGAAGCAAGACAAAAGGGTCTCAAATTTACTTGCCCGACTTGCAAAGGGCAGTCTCCTGTAAGTGAAACGTACACAGGAGATATATATATATATATTTATTTAAGGAAGAGCGCTGATTGAAAGAGGTTGCATTTGCTGGAATGGAGGATTGAACAGAACTACAAAGTGCTGAAGGAACACTTCGAGAACAAACATCCGAAGGAGACGGTTCCTCTGGAGAGCTCTTTTACGGCGTAAGAGGGCGAGGTTGGTGATGCGATAGACTTTTGATACAGATACAAGCAGGCGAATGCGAGGTGTTGGTCGAATGGAGATCGGATTACCCTCACAGTGTGAGGCTGCATTTCAGAGATGGGGGATGATGCCCTCGATAGCATATGAACAACATCAAGCACGGCCACGAACAATCACACATAAGCATTCACACTCACAACTACACTCTCAACAGCAGAAAATTGAAAAGGGTTCGAGTTGCAAGCAAGTACACAAGCAGCGTCCTGTTCTAGAGTACATCATCGAACACTTTCTCCAACAAGCCAACCACCCTTTGCACCTCCTCTTGGGTATTGTAATGGACAAAACTCAACCTGACCACACCATCCGCCAAGTCCAGAGGCAAACTCTGAACCAACTTGTGGGCGTACATATGACCCTGCTGTGCGCCTACTTTGCCATCTTGCACCAGCTTTGTGTGGATTGTCTTGCTTGTTCCCACCCTGGGTTTGCCGGTGTTTGGGTCGATGACTGCGAAAGCGACTGTCGGGGCGCGCGTGGTTGAGTCGCTTTCTTCCGGACCTACAATTTTAATTCCTTTGGATGTGTAGCGGAGAAGAGGGGGGATGAACTGGGAGAGCAAAGTCTGTTCATGACCAGCGATCTTGCCAAAGGCTTTATCCATCGCATTATCCACCTCCTCCCTCGTCATCTCTACCAAATTCGCAGGCGAGAAAACGCTGGTCGGCCGGGAGAAAACACCATTCCAATCCACCCGCACCTCCTTTCCCAATTCAAGCGAAACCAAATAATCAGCCACCGGAGCGATTGAATGATTCAGCTCATACTGAACCGAGCTCGTTTGGAAGGGGTACATTCCCGGAATCTCGGATGTTGGCGGCTGGAGGAAGAAGTGGTTGAGCCGTTTGAGAGCGGTTTGTTTGATGCGGGGTTTGACGTACATAGCTCCCACATGAGCCCCGTAAGTCTTGTACAGGCTGAAAAAGGCTACATCTACACCCCACTTGACAGGTTCAACTCGACGATGAGGAGCGAAAGCTACACAGTCAACCGCAACGATGGCTTCTGGTGCAATCGCCCGTACTGCAGCAACAGCCTCAGGGATGTCCGTGAATGCGCCGAGGAGGTTGGAGCATGCTGTGAAGGCCACCAACTTCGTCTTTGGCGTCACCGGCCCAGCTAGCACTTTAGGATCGAGCGTGACCGCAAACGCATTTTCCACGGCAGTAGGCGTAGGAGTTACAGCCCAGTGTTCAATCTTCAACCCCAACCTATCCGCCATTCTAGTCCAAGCACCACGATTAGTCTCATGATCAGCATCACTAAGAACAATCTCATCTCCCTCCTGCCACGTCTCCTTCCCTTCTGCACGATCAGATAGGACCCGAGCTTCAATCATAAATCCAAGACTAGCGACGAGAGAAGTTGCGGATTGACCGATCATTACATCCTCGGGAGTAGGTGCGCCTAGGAGAGCAGCTGCAGCGTAAGAACCGAGTGAGACGCGAGATTCGGCTTGCTTGGCGAGTGGGTAAGCTGCCATTTGAACGTTGGAGGTGAGGAGGTAGGATGAGATAGAGTCGGCGACGGAGGAAAGGACTTGTGATCCACCTGCGTTTTCGGCGAATACGTAGCCGGAGAGTGGGTCATTTTGGGAGTCTGCGGAGACGAGGGCTGGGAATTGCGAGCGAATGTGCTGCAATTCCGTGGGTGATAGGGTGGCAGTTGTGGAGTTCATCTTTGCAGCGAGTGTTCTCTATCGGTCCAGGTCGAGTGGTGATGGTTTGATGGAGAGGAGAAGAAGGGGGAAAGAGGAAGGTAGTGAAGAGGATGAAGATGTTGGAAGGACCGTGCTTGCGGAATGCTCCCTTCCGAGTTTTGTTGGCTTGTGTCAATTTACATTGCCGCGTGCTTCTCAGTCATCAGCCACATGCACACTTGACCGCCGGCTTATTTGCCCTCCGTGAACCACACAACAATTTATAACCACCTGTCAGACACTCACGCCGGAGACTCGAAGCAAGACCATGCCACGTAATGGAACATGCATTGATCCAGAAACGAACTGTCGAAGCTACGGCATACAAGTGATCAGGGTCGGAAGGTGTAGAGGACAAAGAAAAGGAAGAAAGGAAGAGAGAGAGAGAGAGAGAGATGACAAGAACCATTACAACAATTTGCTACTACAGAGTACAATCGGTGACAGAATCTCGGGTGAGGGGGGTTGTTGGTCCGAATCATTATGGACAGCATAGGGTAAAACATAGAGGTCGATCAATCACCGCCGACGAGCAGCGGGAGGATTGAGAGGCGGCAAGGTAATTTTGGGGTCCGCTGCGAGACCGCTTCGCAAACTAGAAGACATGGTCTTGCGGTCAAGATCCATTGTGTCTTCGCTGCTACGGTCCCGTGCAGATGAGATGGGAGGTAGCGAGGAAGAGGCGTAGTTGGTGGAGCGGTCCGAGCTGTATGGGTGCTGGTAGGCTGATGTTGACATGGAAGAGGCACCGCTGAGTCGTCCTCGTGCAGACAAGGCTGTAGCTGGGCTGCTAGATGCAGCAGCTGCGCTGAGCTTGTCAAGAGCTGATGCAGCGATACCTTCGGGCACCGAGTAAGCGCTGGAGGTAGGGCTGGACTTGGGGCTCTGCGATGATCGTGCTGAGGGAACATCGGAGACGGGAGCCGATGCTGCATGAGCGGCGCGTGATGCGGGAGGCAGCAGTGGAGGCAACTTTGCGACGCTGGGCGGAACACGGTCACGCTGACTGCTGCTGGTTGAGTTGCTACGAGGATGGTAGTCAGCATCCTCCGATCGGCCCATGGATCCCGCTAACTCAGGGTCCAACGAAGCCGATGCCATACGCGACGAAGGCTCGTACACGCTCTGGCAATGAGGCGACACCGAGACGGCGGCGGAGCGAGAGTAGCCTGGTGCAAAGCTCGGGTCAATGTAAGCGGGCTGAGCCTGGGCCCAGGCGGCAGGAGGGGCAGTGCCAGGGTAAGCACCGTTGACACCAGGTGCCACTTCACGACCATAAGGCGCAGGCGGGGCGGGGTCACGATAGTGGGGATCGTAGGCCATGGCCTGGTGGGGCAACGAGAGGCGATCCTGCTTGGCCATCTGCGATGACCAGTAGTCACCGGGTGTCTCGTAGTGGGCTGGATCAAGGCTGACACCTGGAAGGCTGGACTCTCTGTTCATGCGAGGGTCATCTATCGAGGAAGGTGAGGTGCTGCGGTCATCGTCGAGAGCACCACCACGAAGAGACTCGCGTCGGCTGCGGGGCATACCTACCATCCTCTCGATGGTCTCGCCTTTCTTGCGGCCATGCTGGTCCTTGACCTCGTGAACGACAGCAATGGCGGTACCGTCCTCGAGGGCACGACGACCAAGCTCAGCCTTGGCTTCTGCTTCAGCATTGGCGGCGTCGAGGTCGAGGTGGTCGAGCTCGAGCTGAGCGGCTGCATCGCGAGCTTGTGCGGATTGCGATGCACGGCCCTTTGGGTGCAGGATGTGGGTGCGGTAGTGTTGCAGGCTGTTGTCCTGGCGAGAGAAGCGAGCCTTGCAGCCGGGGAAGGTACAGCGGTAGGGCTTCTGACCAGTGTGGATGCGGTTGTGACGCGCTGCGTGACCGCTGGTGGAGAAGGTCTTGTCACAGCCAGGGTGTTGGCATGGGTAACGCTTCTTGCCACCAATGGTGATGGCGCCGGAGCCACCGTCTTTGCCTGGACGTTTAGTCATTCCGTTAATGTCAGCGTATGCCATGCTACGGTCAAAAGGGTGCATGCTACTATCGGAGCTGCTGGAAGAGGAACGTCGACTGTAGTCGTTGGGGTCGAGATAGGCTGCCGATCGGTCCCAGTGAGCTGGTGGAAAGATGGCAGAGGCTGAGGGTGGAAGAGGTTCGCCCGATCGCATACCAAGGCTCTGGGGAGAAGAAGAAATGTGATTGCCGCCAAGGACCTTGTGTCCCTGGAGACCAAGATGGGGTTCTGAGAAATCACTCGGCACTTGGATGCGCGGCAATCGGATAGAGTCGCCGTAGGCTTTGTGCTTGGACGACCGATTCTCGTAAGAATAGTCTAACGAGGTTGGTGGAGAAGTTGAAGCAGTGGAACGGTCGCCACTGGGTAAAAGAGATTCTGAAGATGAGGTTGAATCAAAGGCAGAATGGGACATTCCTGATGAAGAGTGTTGGTAGGGGCGGCTGTACTGGTGGTCCGAGAACGAGTGTGGACGCTCGGGTTTGTACTGCGGCGGTAGAGCACGGTCGTTGAGCAAAGAAACGATGCCTCCGGCAGATGGTAGGGAAAACGGCATAAAGAAGCGATGGAACGCGATGAATACCCAGAAAGGAGGAAAAGAGTCGAAGCAACGCTTTGTTGCAAGTGTAGCAGCTTATTAATTGGGCTGTTACGAACCAACGAATGCAGAACCTGTCTTCTCTGGAAAGCAGCGATGCGATGAGAGACCGTGTATTTGACAGGGGGGCCGGTCGAGTGCTAGGCGTAAAAAGTTAGGAAGATGGACAAGTCTATAAGACTGCGAGATGGGTCTATAAAGTCAGGTTGATCTATGATCTGTGTCGAGGGTGATGAGTTGGGTTGTGAACGATCTACTTGGACATGTGTAAAGCAGAGTCAAACTGTTGTTGTTGAAAGATATGGCGATCGGAATTGACGAGCTTGTATGAAGGTCTGCGTCGAGTACTTGAGTTCAAAATGGCGGAATCGGTGGCGAGAGCGTCTGTTGTAGAGCGTCGAGTTGAGCTGACAATGGTCGTGATTCTGACTGATAGGTAGATAGCTATTGGTAGTTGTCTTGATCGTCGTACGAGATGGTGGAGGAAAGGCAAGCAAGATGGATGAGGGCAGCTAAGGTTACACAGATCGTGGAGCAGTAGACGATGGCAGGAGGGACAGCGGCAAGTAGCTTGAATGTCGCAGGAGGAGATTGGAAGCGAGACAAGGCGATGGAAAGACGGCGCTGGCGGTCGAACTCTGTGTTGTTGTTGTGGCGGTGGTGGCGGTGGCGGTGGTGGATGTGCGGAGGGAAGGGGATGTTTGGTGGTGGATGAGGAGCGCAAATTAGACTATGCCGTCAAGGTACAGACGAGAGAGCTGGATGCGGTCGATTGATCGACTGGACTGCAGCTGAGGGGGGGGGGGGGGTTACAGATGCAGAAGGGTGAAGAGGAAGGATGGGATCGATCGATGACGAAAGAGGACGACTGACGAAAAGAAAGGAAGCGAGGAAGGAGAGAGTAAGGGTCTAGCTGTGGCTTGAGAAGAGGACCCTTTGCAAGGGGTTGAGGAAGGGTCTTGCTCCGAGCCACGACCTTTGATTGGGCGGATCTCTACTGTTGTTGTTGTTGTTACCCGAGGGCGAGTAGTTGAAGCGGAAGCAATCGAGGATGGCATTCAAAAGGGAAGCGAAAAAGGGGGAAAAAAAGATGAAAAGAGCAAAGGCTTGATGGGAAGGGAGAGTTGGGTGAGGCACGCAAACAGACCCTTCGGGGATGGGCGGGAAGAGAGCGTTAGGGAGACCCAGGAGGTTAGGAGGAGGGGGAGAGGAAGTGAGGAAGAGAGGAGGAGAGGAGGAGAGGATGATGCCTCTATGATGCAGCCATACACTCCAATTTAGGCTTAAGGAAGGCGAAAGAAGAAAGGGAGAAAGAACAGGCTCTGGGCGAAAGAAGGAAGAGGAGAATTGGGAATTCAACCGGAGCAAGCGAGACAGGGAGGGTGCGTCCGCCGGTGACGATAATGATGATGATGATATGACAATGATGAGGATGCTGGCTTGCTTTTTGTTCTTCTGGGCTGGCATCTGATGGGGATGATGCAGCAGCACACCAGTCTAGATTTGAGAAAAAGGTTTGAATCATTCATTTCGGGCTTGAGGACAGAGGCGAGGTTGAAATTAGGATTTGCAACTCTCTCAGGGTTCGTTGGTGAAAACTTGATTCAGGGTTCGACCTGCCTCGCTTCCCTCAGGATCAGCCGCTGCCAAAGTGTGGACAACAGCGAATCACAGCGAGAAGAAGCAAAAAAGAAAGATTTATTATTATTGTTATTTGGCACAGCGTCAAAGGCAAGACAGAAAGAAAGAAAAAAGGAGAAAAGAAAAGAAAAGAAAAGAAAAGAAGAAAAGAAAAAAAAAAAGAAAAGAAAAAAAGAAAAAAAAAAAGCAGGGTCACGATCGCTTCTCTGATTGACAGGGAGATCGGTCAAAGGGACCAAGAGCCACTTCGAAGGCAGAATAGCAGTGCACCCAAGTTCTTGCTCTTCTTGCTCTTCTTCCTGCTCTTTTCCTTCTTTCTGCTCGCTGCCAATTTCGAAACCTCGAGTGCAGCCAGGATCGGTAGAGACGGTCGATCCCAAGGGCTTCTCCCACTGCCCATGTCGGAGACGATGCCAATTCCTTAACGACAGAAGAGCCGACTGTCATCTTTAGGCCTCATGTCGTCGAAAGCAAGGTGGGTGGGAAGACATGCACAATCTCGTTCTCAAAAGACAACGAGGTTGGCGTGGGCAGCAAACGCAGGCTACTGCAGGATCGAAGCAGAGAAGGTGGGTTGAGAAATGGGTGAAAGCCTCTCTTGACCCCGGTTTCGGCACGGCTTCCTTGGCGGTGGGGCAAGGAAGCATCTCAGGCAGGCTTGGATTGACTGTCCATTTTTCGGGCAAGCGCCTAGACAAGTTAGTTCAGGTTGTCACTCTGCTCGACAGAGCGAATTGGAAGCTCTCCCGAGAAGCGTTTGTGATTGCCTGACTGGCAGCAAGGTGCAGGCCATCATTACAAATACCAAACGCTCCATGTAATATTGTTCTTCCTTACTCGTCTCCGTGACTGCTGTCTTCCACTTGAAACCCAATTAGATCCAAGCAAATTGCGTTTTGCTGCCGCACCACCCTCTTCTCTACAGCATTTGGTCTGGAGAGTTAGAAGCAGCGAAGGCGACCAATGCATTGCTTATAAGAAGCAGTGTTGATCCCATCAATTCAGTTCAAATCTGAGCTGCTTGTTGATGCGGCATGCATGGAACCTCTCAGAAAGAAAAAGAAAAAAGAAAGAAAAAAAAAAAACAAAAACAAAAACAAAAACCGGTCACGGTCTCGACATCTGCACATGACCCAGCAACCAATGCAGGCAGTTAAGCCACCAGGCAAAAGGGGCTATCAAAGTTTTTGTGGTGATAAAAACCAAGGGGTTTCAAATTTCCTCTAAAAACGCGCTTTTTAAAAAAAAAAACAAAAAACAAAAAACAAAAAAACAAAAAAAACAAATCCCGGGTTTTTAAGGACGCAAAAACTTCGATACCCCCTAAAGGGCTTCTTTGCCTCCGACGATCTACCTCTCATTATCTTGAAAGCGGAGCCGGCTCTCGTGTTTGAGGACCAGAGACCAGACTGCAGCCAAACAAAACGACCCTGACCTGGACCCTGTTCTACTGCACAATTCTAACTCAAAAACTCATCCCGCAGCACAGAACAGCACCAACGCAGGGGTCCAAGCGCAAGAACCGAGCTCTATTCCACCCATCTCACGTCACTACCTGAGCAGAGAAGCGTTACGCCTCCTATTCCCTCCCTCCAAGCCTAGGTGAAATTCTGAAATTACCCTTCTCCGCACCACCTCCTCTCAAAGCCTTGACATCATCGGGTTTCGGTCTTCCTTGCCACCAAGCACCAACCACCGTTCAAGATGATTGGTCAGCATGTCCACAGTGCAAATGATTCTCTCTTCCGCAAGTAACCGCACCAGGACACATCCGTGAAGGAAAATTCGCTGCAATTCTCTTCTTCTCGTCTTCTCACTCCGACTCTGTCTCACTTCCCTCATCATCGTGCCTTGGCCTCGCTTAGCCGCTCGGTGCATGTTTTATTGTTCAGCACAACAGCCCTCTACAACCTCCCCGACAACGGTGGGCTAGTGCCAGCCCGCGCTGGCCATAGCAGACATGGACCCCGACGCCCAGCAACCTCCTTGGTCATCTGCGCACCGCCCTTTCGCCTACCTTCCTCAACCTGGCCCCAGCAACCGACCCAGCTTTCTCGACAAACCACCCTTGTCGAACCAACCTCTCAAAGCGGCCCCAAACCTCCGATGCAACACCTGCAAGCAGATGCAACCTGTCGTCTCCTACGAATCTCGTTCTATGCTACGCGTAATCACCAAGAACTGCCTCCGCTGCCGCAATCGCAACCGCATCAACAAGCAATGCAGCACGAGACGTGTAGCTCGTAGCCTTTCTGTTGCCTCAGCTGTCACCTCGGACTAGAACACCACCCGTCTCAGCAATGTCGACGGTACATACTCGCAGCCTCCCCAAAGCCCACCGCCTGTGCAACCCTTCCCTTCTCGGCCCCTTCCCAGAACCCGTCTCACCCGAGTCAGCAGCCTTCTGATGGCCCGACACTCAAGCAATACCTAGACGCCTGGGTGCAGAAGGTGGCTCGCACCGCTGCAGGCACAGATCCGATCCTTCGCGACTGAGCTAGAGAAGGTTCAACGCTCCCAGCCTCACACACAACCCAAAACCACTCTTTCGGGCCTGGCTGCCCAGCCGGCATTGTCTTGCTCCCCCTTTCTCTCCCCTCAAGCTTGCCAAACCCAGGTGAGTGGTCTCTCTTCCGTCTCTTCCCCTGGTCCTTCTCAGAGATTGCTGACACAATCTCCCTTGACCATCTCACCATTGTTGACCTTATCAAGCTGTGCAAGCCTGCCAGCTCTACAGTCAGCAAAGAGACACCCACCATGCTCACAGTCCAGGGCATCCAGATCAACATCACCAGCACCTCCTCCACCAGACCACTGAAAGCTTTTTTCAAGGCCATCCTGGACATTACAACTTTCTGCCAGGTCTGGCTGGTCTATGTTTCACTCAGGACTGCTGCAAGTTCCAACCTAGCTCTAGCACCTGTACTTAGCCATTTCCTGGTCCATGTTATTGACCTGGATAGGAACTATCCTTGTGTGAACATCACAGAGTATGTGCTGACCATTTGCCAGAAATGGTTTGGTCACACAGACACACTTGCATGGGCTGTGTCTGACACTGAGGCATTCCAAGACCACCTCCGCCTTGCACCTCCTAAGAAGCCCCACACTGCCCAACTCAAGCCTAAGCATGGTGACACATGCTGGCACTAGAAGAACACCACTTGCACCAGCACAAACTGCAAGTATCAACACATCTGCACCACATGCCATGGTAAACATGTGGAAAAAGCCTGCCCTTCAGCCTCCCAGCTTGCCTTGGCCCCTTCTTCCAATAGCCAAGACCATAAGCAATGTGGGAGGCAAAGTGTAATGACACAGGCCAACAGTAGGTGCACCATGGCCTCCCCACCAAGTGTCTTCACCCAGCCACGCTTCTGGCTGCCAACAGACTCACTTGTCTAACCCTGCCACACCCAGCTAACTCCTTCCTGGAGCCACACCTGGCTCCACCTCTTCAGCCCCGCTGTCACAGGACCTGCGCAGGAGATCAGGTCAGTGCAGGAAGATCCGAGATGAAGATGAAGATGTGGAGTGCCCAAAAAATGACACACGAAATGTGACATCAACTGTAAGACAGGTTTCCAGTTGATTTCAGGGAAATCAACCATATTGGGGGTTTCTGATCAGTTTTGCTGAAATCGAGCAGAACATGCTCACCAAGAAGATGACCAAGCTCAGGAGCACACAGCTTGGTTACCACATAGGGGGATGTGCTCTTGATCACATAAGAACCAGTCACAGGGTAGACCACAAGGATGAGAACGGGACAATAAGGATGGTCACTCAGTCAGAGAGGGCCATCAGATAGGGGCCAAGGAATGGCCATGGATTGAGAGGAAAGGGAGTCGGACCAAGAGTTAGGAGCCTAGAGTAGCCTCTCCTTTCCCGCAATCAAGCAGTTATGCCACTTACGCTCACACACCGAGCGGCTGAGTTGACGACGGACGGAGTGAGCCATGCAAACAGGGAACCTTATGTCACTCTGTTTTGCCCTTGGCGGCAGGAGCGTCGCAATCGTTGCCACTAGCTGGCTTGGACGGCATGAAGCAACCGTGTCCCTTTCCCTTCAGACTCGCCGCATCGAGCTTACAACTAGTCCAGCGTTTATCATCAACAAAATACAATGGCTCCGTACTACAGGTGTACAGGCTAGTTTGAGCTTGTCGACTGATAGAATGCTGTTTGTACAGCTTCTTAGGTCAGGCGGCAGAGCCAAAATCAAAGGCTGAGGAACTGAACATGAACATGGGTCTGCTTCCGAGCTGTCTGGCAGCTTGCAACGACAAGGGTCCAGAAACTCCACTCCAGCGCCCATGCTCGTCGATCGTCGCGACCTGGAGCACAGCGATCGGAAGCAGCATATTGCAGCATCTCTTCATGCCACCTCTTGAACTTCGCCTCGGAATTCTAGGCTTCCAAGTTCAGTTTTATTTTTCCAGAATCACGCCTCCTTCCAGCCACAACAATACACAATAAATCATTCCACACACACTCACACTCGTCGATGCGCGTGGACAATGGATTCATTACCAGCGTAACTCGTCAAGTTAGTGCACATAAGCGATGGAAGTGGCGCTTAGGCTAGTAGCGGATCTAGTCAGACCCTGCAGGATGACCCTTTTGCTTTTACTCTCTTGGAATTTGTGTGCAAGATCCTCTTGGCTCACCGTCGGAAGGATAATAGTGAATGAATTACCGCCACGTGCTGCCAAATGTCTGGTTCCAGCATCACCGTACAGCTTTACCAGCCTAACAGCATTGCATTTCACCAGCCTAATAGCATTGCATTTCACCATCCCAGAAGCTCATCGCATCAAGCCTACGTGCAAAAGAGAAAGAACCGTGATCATTGAATGTCAAGGAATATGCACATTAGTAAACTTGAGAGATATTGATAGACTCAGGTGACATTGATCCTTTTTGAAAGCCAAGCGTCGTCGTAGAGCCATGTGCAGATGCTAGGTTGAAATTGACACAACTCAGAAAGCTTGAAGAATGTACACGGTTCAGAAGAAAGCCAGTCGCTTAGATACGCAGATGCTCGGCCTCTTTGTCCTCCAAATCGTAGTTGAGCGCGCCGCCGAAGATGCCACCGAACAACGGCGAGTGGAGAGGTGTCTTGCAGGCTGACGAGGGTAGAGCACCTGACATGGAGGCCGTACCCGAACCATCCTGATCCTGACCTTCGACATTGGGCTCCTTGGTAACCCTGCTGGGCACCGACTCGCTGGCTAAGGTCTCGCTTGAAGCCATTTGCCCAGCAGTGCCGTTGCTCTTGGTTGGAGTGAGGTGGCTCTGAGGATTGAAGCTCGAGACAGGCTCAAGCAAATCCTTGCCCACTACAGGTGGGCCATTCAAACCATGAGGACCAGGCGAGCCTCGTGGTGTGGGCGTTGCGTCAGTGATGCGCATCCGAGGGAAGGCCGTAGCGGGAGAGTCGCCCTCTTCGTAGCCGACGGCGCCTTCTTGCAAACCGGAAAGCTGCGAAAGAGGCGTAGTGGGCATGGGAGAAGTTGACGAGCGTCTTCCATCTTCAGCTGTCTGTCGAGAGTTCCCAGCACCATCCTCGGCTTGCGAAGCCAGCATGGCGCCCCGCTTGAGGCGCCTCTCCCTCTTCTCTCGGCGAGTGATACGGTCGGGGCCAGCGCTGTTGCAAGAAGCTACGCTTGCGCCGTCGCCAGCGCCACTGCTACTGCCACCGAGAGACATGCCAGTAACCTGACTATACGTGGGCATCTTCTGGGCAGCAGCGTACGAGCTAGAGGAAGGTGGTGGAATCTCGCCGCCTCGTGTAGGAAAGAGGACAGGCGAGATGATGAACGAACGTCGTCGTCCCAACGTGCTGTCGTTCGAACCACCAACTTCGTTGCTCTTGTCTTCGTGCCGCTGGCGCAGAGGGCTGATTGAGAACATCTCTGGGTGACGCACCGCGTGCGAGCTAGATCGAAAAGGCGAGCTGGTGCGTTTCTGCCCTGACTGTCCTTGGGACCGAGTGAGCAAGAAGGTGCCAAGCGGCTGTTGGTGCTGATGCTGCTGTTGTTGAAAGGCATTCTGCGATGGTGCTGGTGCTGCTTGAGAATCACGGAAGGAGCCCATTGGGATCTTGTTCCATCGAGAAAAGGCGTTGAGGTTGAGTCCGGGAGCCGAAGATGTCTTGCGGGCAGAGCGAATAGATGAGCGTCGTCCCCCATCCTGTCCCTCGCCAACTTCGGGTTCAGGTGAAGGTGACTTGGAGCCAGTGCCACGCCAGATCATACTTGAGTCGACAACGTCATCAAGCTCCATCGGGTCGACCTCAGCCACGGGTTCGGGTGACGATGGCGCCATCTCGCTGTACTCATCCAAAGCGGAAGCAGCGTCATTGGCCGAAGAGAATCGACGGAGACGCTTGGCAGAGAATCCCTCTTCCATGAGCGAGCTACGACGACCAGCACTGCGCTTCTTGGCAAGCCCCTTCTTCTCCAGACTTCTCTTGCCCGAGAAGGGCGAAGGTGCTTTGCGAGATCCATCAATAACGGCACGGTGGACTGACTTGGCGGATGTGGGCATGAAACTGCCCATTTGCGGTTTGGCGACGTTGGCGACGCGCTGCTGCTCTGGCGCCTTGGGCGCAGCCATGATATTGTTGGTGGAGCTGGTTCCACTGGCATGACCGCTAATGCTGGTGTTGGCGCTGCCACTTGCGCTGTTGCCCTCGCCAGTTATGGCAGGAATCTGGACACCAGCGATAAGTGAAGCAGCATCTTCCATCGTAACACCGAGAGCAGCAGCGGCGGCCTTCAAGGTGCCTTCAGGATCGCGGGCAAGCTCTTCGGTCGAAATGGTGATTCCGACTTCGTTGGCAGCGGCCTGTTCATCCGAAGAGACGGGCGAGCCTCCGGAACCACTGCTGGACAGCTTGCCGTTGACGCTAGAGTCAGATTCTGGCACTGCTTGTGCAGTGTGTGGCATCGAAGGGGAGGATAAAGAGCTGGGAGCTGCTGGTGAGAGACGACGCGAGTTCGTGGCCATGGCCCTTGCGCGTCTAGCGTTGCGACCGCCACGAGGAGCCACGGAGCCGACGAGAAGTCTGGGGTATGGCATGTCTTCGTCTGCAAGCTCATCCGTGGTGTCGCCGTCGTCCTCGGGAGCTCCAAGGAGGCCACTGTGACCGCCAGATCCGGACCAAAGTCTGTTACCGCCTTGATCAAACTCCCAATCGGCGCTGTCATCATCACTGTCATCGACAAACTCGAACTCGCCATCAGAACCGAAGACAGCTTCTCCGTCACCAGCTCTGGCATAGATAAGTCGGCCGTCGAGGTCTTCGATGACGAGCAAGGGCATCTCAGGCTTGGGTTGCAGTGTGCCATCTGCGGCTGCATCGGTTACAGCAGCGTTCCGATCACCTTCAGAAGCAGTACCGATGTGTGCGATCAGAGGAGCGTCGAGGAGGCCACCTTCAAGATCGCTGATGTCTCTGTCTTCGTCCGAGTCAGTGGTGAATTCATCGTCGTCGTCTCCATTTTCGTTTTGCGCATCGGCTATATTCATTTCGCTGTCGGTAGACGTCTCGAAGAAGTCGGTGAAGGATGGCTCGGAAGAAGAGTTGAAAGCCTCTTGTTCTTCGAAGAGCTCGTCCTCGATGACCGGAAGACCATACATGCGGAGGGTGTCAGGTGACATGGAGAGAAGGTCGGCATCTGCGTCATCATCTTCATCATCGTCATCATCGTCTTCATCGTCGTCCTCTGCGTCGGCTTCTGCTTCTTCGGCAGCAGCGCCGTCTCCTATTGTGATAGAACGAGCGCGGTGTTGTAGATCACTTCTGCTAGCCGAGTCGCGATCGCCACCTGTGCATCTACGAACTGATGGATCGCGGTGTTGAAGACGGGCTTTAGCTTTGGACTGCCTGTGCAGAGCGTCCTGAATAATGAAACGTTCTTCCTCCTCTTCAGTGTCATCGCCGGAGGCACCGCTGCCGAGAAGAGATTCGCCATCGCCAGCCTCAGCAAGCTTGCGTTCCATCTCGGTGTCCGAGTCTGATTCGAGGTCATCGCTGTCTAAGCTTCTAGCTTTGCCCTTTTCACGAGCCGAGTAGGATCGGCCGGCGGTGGAAGCAGTGCCTTGGGCATAGTTGTCGGAGGGGGGATCGGTGAGATCAGAGTCGGTGTCGAGCTCTTCGAAGCGCTCCTTGCGGACGCTTGCCTTGCGCTCGGCACGAGGTCGATCCTTCTTGCTAGAGTAAACCTTGGTGGGCTTCTTGCCGTTGAGTGATCTTGCCATCTTTCTGGATGACATTGTGAGAGTTGGTATGGGCAGTTTGATGCCTGGTATGTGCTTAGAGCCAAGGTCGTTGTTGTCGTCTCCCGAGCTGGAGAGATCGTCGTCGGATTGGAACAAGGGACGGAGCGATCCTCCGACGCTCGAGGCGGAGCGCGAAGAAGGAGGGCCGGATTTGAATGAGCCGGCCCGATGATAAGGGCTGGAGCGGACTGGGCTTGTTTGTAACTTGGCCTGAAGGCTTTTGCGATGGTTCAAAGGGTGAACGGAGTCTGCTCTTCTAGCGGAACGGTCTGAGAGTGCGAAGAGACGAGAAGAACAGAGGTGCCAGTTTGATATGGACGATAGAGAGAGGCACGTTGATCAGTCAGGGTTCATACAGGTGACTTTCCGATCAGCAGATCCGTGTCCGGCACCTTGCTGAGGAGAAACTTACATTTACCTGCGCTGAGTTGTCGAGACATGAAGTGAGTGTTGGTCGAGCGGTGTGTCGCTCGTGTGCGTTGAAGTAGATTAAGAAGAGACGATGGCTATGACAAATATGTCGTGTGTTATTGCGGGTTTTGTTCGAGTTTGGGATGCTCGCAGCGAGTTGAGTCAATGGAGACCGCGCTGATGCGCAGCAAGTCGGCGGGTGGATATCTGTATGCGCGGATTACGGTGCGCCAGCAGAACTATTTGGATGAGGCGAAAGACTAGTACAGTGATAGAAGAAGCCAAAAGTATGCGAAGAGTTGGGAAGAAGCGGGAGGGAGCGGTGGGTAGCGCTGAACATGTTCTAGGTGAGAGCGATGATCAGGTGGAAAAATGACCCACTCTCTAGCGCTGTTGCTTGACGATGATGGAGTCAAGCAGCGGTAAGGTATCGAACGGAAAAGACAGCTTCAGATGACTGAGAGCTGAATTGATCGATGAAGGATGAGATTTTAAGGCCGATGTGAACGATGCTGAACCTCGAGTTGGGTTGCTTGTCTTGTTTAGGCGGTCAAGACGAGGAAGCGATTTTAGATATATCGAGAGGTCTAACGAGCAAGCTTCATGCGTTGCTGAGATTGTCTTTTGTCGATTGTAGGGTGAAGAGTTGATACCGGATAGGATGTGAAGATGGATGAAATGGGGATGGTGTTGGAAAGATAGCAATGCTGGATGGTGCTTCTAGCTCAGTCTTCTGGGAAACTGTGTGAAATTGTCAACTTTTGGAAGACTTTTTTTTTCTTTTTTTCTTTTTCTTTTTCTTTTTTCTTCTTTTTCTGGTGGCTTGCAAGTGAGACTGCTGAAATGGCCGTCTTCTGATAGAGGATTCTTTTTCTTTTTCTTTTTCTTTGATAGGCAATTGTGCTAAGTGACAGAGCTCAGTGAAACGACTGTGTCTATGTGTTCCTGTTGACCACATAGGCTGCGTGACAGTGCGCCGGTGCACTTCAATCAAACACACACACACCAACAGAAAGGAAAAATTGTCTTTTTCGGCGCTAGCCGAGAGTGGGCCCTTGAGCACTTTAAAGGAGAAACGAACTCGGATCTTCTTCGTTTCTGCATCACGTGATCGCCAGGAAGGTGTGCGCGTCTGGGGCTGGACTCAACAATCAACTGCTACGCTTCTCCTCTCCCCTCTTCACTACATCCTCTTCACCAAAGCCAGGCGTACTATTAGCAGCCTGGTTTGTTGTTATTTGCCCTCCCTGGCCGCTCGTTTCTGCGCTCGACCGCCTGTTACGGCGGGCCGGGAGCCTGCTTGTCTGCAACCCACTTAGTTTTTTCGTGTTATGTATATACAATTTCGGTCATGTTTCGTGCGATTGAGTCCAAGCGGGATGACCGTTTTCTGAAATTTTTCTTAGCAGTGGTCTGGGTTCAATGCGAGACTTTGACTGCTCAAGTGGCCCTTTCGAGTGCAGAATAATGTTGATATTTCTGCCCATCTCCCTGCTCCGTCATTCTGCTGGCGAATGATTCCATGCTCTTTGCGGCTTGGCAGACGGGAACAGAGAAAGAGAAATGGAGAACGAGAAAGAGAGAGAGAGAGAGAGGGCTCTTTTGGCGTCACTTTCGCCCCTGTCCCCTGCACGATAGCAGCCCATGCTCTGCCTTCATCACGCAAGATAACGCAAACAACACGTCGTCGGCGTGGAGGGCCGGTGACATCGCTTCATGTCTATGGATTGTTTGTTGTTTCGTCTTCATAACGAATGCTGTTCTGGCAGCGAGTCTCTGTGCCTGACTGTGAGACCGCTCAACGACTCACACTGTAAAGCAGAAGGGCACGCCACGAGGGTCTCGGCAAATACGCGAGCAAAACCTCTTGACAGCTCAAATCAAGTTTGATACGCACGAGAGACAGACGTTGCTCTGTGTTCACCGGCGCTTGATTCCGCAAAGATGTTAGGTCCTCTCGGTCAATCCCGAAATCCGACAAAGGGTTCAATTCTCAGATTTTTTATTATTTTTTTTTCGTTGCTTTTGCGACTTCTTGCCCACAGCAATTTTCGTTTTCTTGGCCGGCTGCCGTTTGCTGTTGGAAATTTTTGAGAAATTTTAGACTGTACGCAGCAGACTTGCAGCTTTGAAAGAAGGCTGACCCTGATTTTTTTTTTTTTTTTCCCCCTCTTCTTTGCTGAGGCGAAGGCGAGGTTTGACTCTCGAGCTGTCTTGCTGCCTTCCAGACCGGCGAGATGCTCCTAACATCCTTCCCACCCTGATCTTCCCTCAGCCTCGACACGCTGAAGATCCCCAAAAGGCGCCAACAAGGAGACATCGTTTCTTCTATTACCCATACACGACTCCATCCCCTGCCCCTTCCTCTTCAAGACGTTGAGACAGGACCAATCGCATCTCGTTGATCGAAGGATTCTTGCCTTTCATTTGCTCGCCTCCGTATAACGGCGCAGTCGATTGCCACACCGTATTCAATCACCCCAATCCTCCATTTCGACCGCACGGTGGGACTGCATAGATAGCAAAGATGGCGACTCTCAAAGCTCAGATTGCCCCCGTTCCGACCGCTACCGACTTCTTGGACATTGTTCTCTCCAAGACACAGCGAAAGACGCCTACCGTCGTTCACCCAGGATGGAAGATCACGCGTATCCGTTCCTTCTACATGCGCAAGGTCATGTTCACCAAGGATGCTTTCGCTGAGAAGCTTGATGCTATTCTTAAGGAGTTTCCCATTATGGACAACCTTCACCCCTTCGTCTCCTCGCTCCTCAATGTTCTGTACGACAAGAACCACTACAAGCTTGCGCTCGGTCAGCTCAACACTGCCAAGCACCTCATCGAGCAGGTCTCCAAGGACTACATTCGTCTCATTAAGTTCGGTGACTCGCTTTACCGATGCAAGCAGCTCAAGCGTGCTGCTCTCGGTCGTATGGCCACCATCATGAAGCGCCAGAAGGACCCTCTAGCCTATCTTGAGCAGGTCCGACAGCACATGTCACGTCTCCCACCCATCGACCCAAGCACAAGAACTCTTCTCATTTGCGGATACCCCAACGTTGGCAAGTCCAGCTTCATCAACAAGGTCACCCGATCTGATGTCGATGTCAAACCCTACGCTTTCACCACCAAGTCGCTCTTTGTCGGTCACATGGACTACAAGTACCTTCGATGGCAGGTCGTTGATACCCCGGGAATCCTCGACCACCCACTCGAAGAGATGAACACCATTGAGATGCAGTCCATCACTGCTCTTGCTCATCTTCGAGCCGCCGTTCTCTACTTCATGGACCTCTCAGAGCAGTGTGGCTACACCATCGAGGCTCAGGTTCAGCTCTTCAACAGCATCAAGCCTCTCTTTGCAAACAAGCCTTGCATTCTTGCTATCAACAAAACTGATGCCAAACGACTCTCAGACCTCGAGCCCGAGCGTGCTGCTTTGGTGCAGAGCATCATTGACGAATCTGACGGCAAGGTCAAGCTCGCCGAGCTCAGCACATATACCGACGAGGGTGTCATGGAGACACGAAACCTCGCCTGTGACGTCCTGCTCGCATCGCGTGTCGAGACTAAGATGAAGGGTAGCAAGATCAATGCCGTCCTCAACCGCCTCCACGTCGCCCAACCCAAGTCACGAGATGACGTCAAGAGAACTGCCTACATTCCCGAGGCTATCGCTAATGGTTCTGCCAAGAAGTATGACGCCAAGGACCCCGAGCGACGCAAGACGCTTCGGGACGAGCAGGAAGAGAATGGAGGTGCCGGTGTCTTCAACATCGACATCAAACGCGATTACATGCTCGCCAACGACGACTGGAAGCACGACCACGTCCCCGAAATCTACGAGGGCAAGAACATTGCTGACTTTGTCGACCCCGACATTCTCGACAAGCTCGATGCTCTCGAGCGCGAGGAGGAGAAGCTTGAGGCAGATGGCTTCTACAATGATAGCGGCGATGAGGGCTCCATGCTCGACGAGGAAGAGGCGGCTATCCGCAGCGCTGCTGCTGCTATCCGTGAGCGTCAGCTCAAGGCCAAGCTTGCGGCACAGGACCGAAGCATGGTCAAAAACCAGGCTCGTGTGCCACGCAAGTTCCAGGAGCGCACCTTGTCACAGATGGCCGAGCGAATGCGCCAGATCGGTGTCGACCCAAGCAGCGTCACCGCTCGTGCCGAGATGCTTGCCAAGGCCAAGGGTCTCGCCGGTGGCAAGCGCAAGCGATCGGGAGATGGCGACGATGAGAACGAGGAGATGGACGAGGATGACGAGGAGGAGGCTGTTTGGGAAGATGACGTGGAGATGGACACTGAGGAGGCCGATATCAGTCTCTCAAGAAAGGCTCGCAAGAGCAACGTTAGTGGCCGTCTGCTTTCATCGACACAAGCGCCAGTCAACCGTGCTGGTGGTCACATCAGTGCACGTGCCGGTCCAGCGCGTGTCGCCGCATCCGACCGACAGTTGGCTGGTCTCAAGAACTCGGAACAGCTCGAAAAGGCAAGAAAGCTGCGTGAACTTGCCATGCGAGAGGGCAACTGGCACGCCAAGGCTGGAGAGTCGGATCGTGCTGTCAAGGAGACCAAGCCAAAGTGGCTCTTTGCTGGCAAGCGTGGCAAGGGTACTTCGAGGTCGCGTTAAGCTGTCACTGTTACTCTTGTTTCATCTGTTCATACTATGCAGTACACTCTGCACTCATATGGTTTTCTAGTTTCACACATCTGCGATCGATTTCAATGCATACTGTATGACTTCCAACTGCCGCATCGCCAGTCTCATTCGATTGTGGGTCTGCGCGTCCAAGTGAACAAGACTAGCCCGCCAGCTTGGAAGGAGACAGACAGAACAGAGCCATTCCTGTGAGACTTTGGTGCGCAGTCAGAAGCCTCCATGCCACATGGACACCAGCGACACGGACATCAAGGTCAGGGCGTGCAGAGTTAAGTCGCTGTCAAAAGCTTGCTTCCTGCCGGCAGATGCAAGCTTCAGACACTTTGTGGGGTTGGTCAATAATTCTCTGCGCTGGCAAGAGGCTGTATCCAAGCCATCGTCAGGCTGTGCCGTTGCATGGTTGCGGTGTGCATATTTCTCGCCTCCAAAGATACTCTTTTTCTTGACACGAGGCTTTGCACCTCCCAACAGCTCGCTGCTGTCCATGCTGCTGCAGAGGAGCTCAACACCCAACACGCTGCGACGCCGGCGAATTAGAGTGTGGTTGGTCTATGACGCAGAGAGATGAGAGTTCTGCCAAAAATATGCCGACCCTGCCGAGCTGAAATCAAGCGTATCCGAACCGTTTCGTGTGCCTTGGCGTGGGTTAACAGCTAAACCATTACGACATGGTTTCGAGCTCCGCTTGTTCTGAGCATGTTGTGAAGATGGTTACATGCTCGTCCGTCGCAGTTGCGAGGCAACGTTGTATGCATGGAGGAGGTCCAAACGTGCAGCTGATTCGGCCAAAGACTCTCTTCAGCAAGATGCCAACGCCGGCGACTATGTACAAGCTGGATGCCAGCGTCATCCTCGAAGTGATGAAGTAGGCTGCACCGCCCCACCTTGCAAGGTTGGCCATTATTTCGTCTGCGTCAGTCACAGGTACTGTTGTGCACAGCTTGAGCCACAGTACCGCCTCGCTCGATCTGCGCCCAAGCTTGCCAGGCCCTTCAGCTATCTTCTTCGAGGTCTGCATCCTCGCTTCTATCCTTATCAAGAGCTTTTCGTCTCACCATCAAATACTAAAAACTTCTAGCACGCAATATCACATTTGCGACTATCTACTCGAACGCATACATTCGCATCTGTCCCGATCGACGGTTTCACGAAAGTGGAGAGATTTCAAGGAGCCCGGACATGATGTTGGAAGGACAGCCGCATGTGCGATTCGACAACGGTCAGACAAGCTTCGGGAACCAAGCGAACACGAACGGATCCAACTCAGCTGAAAGTCTAGGAAGAGAGACACCTAGCACGCCGCCGCAAGTCAGCCTTGACCCCGTGATCATCTCAGGCGCTTCAGAGTTCAGTAACTTCTTCCCATGGATCCAACAGGCAGAAGGGAGAGCGAGGAGCAGCTCAGTATTGGCATCATCAAATGCCGGCACGACTGGCATCAATGCAGGAACAAGTCCTGCTGATCATGAAGACTACCTCGCAGCTTTCCAACGAAAGGCGACAATACGACTTCCGAGGTCTTCTGTGCAAGCATCGATCGGGCAGGTGTTCGAACCACCAGCAACACCATCTGATCTGACGCCTGCTTCCGTTCTCGGCCACTCGATCCCAGATGGAGGTACAGCAAATCTTGGTGCTCCTCAAGGCTCATCATCAAGTGCTGGCCACGCGGATGCACCCGCCGGTGGCCGCGTCTCTCTCTGTGATGCTGACTACTACCCTGCAGATCACCCTCTCAGACGCAGCTTTGAGATGAAGGATGAAATTACTGGCCTATCTTCAAGCCCGCAGCCTCCGAGTGAACTCATTAGCAGCCCAGTTCATCCAGCGACTGATTTATCTGACTGTGTTCCCACGCACGTATCATTGGAAGCACATGGCTCCCCAAGACGACCCCTATCAACATTGTCGCATTCATCCCCAGCTCCGGCTGAATTTGATCCAAACACCAATGCCAGCACCACTAGCCAGCCCGCTCCACCGCTTGTCCCTGGGCTGATGGAGCTGGCAGATGAAGAATGGAATGGATATGGCGAGTTGCTGGACCTCTTCGAGGATGACCGCCTGCCGGGCTATCAGGTATGGAAACGTGGATCGTCAAGCTCTTCAGCTATGGCAGTACGCATCCCACGCCAGATGGTCGGCTGGAAGGCAGTACTCATGGATGCCATCGGCTTTGATGCTGCAGCTTTCAATGCGGCAGAGTCGGTCAAGAAAGCACGCCGCGCGAGCAAGGTGCTTGGCAAGCAGGGTTGGCAGGTGCGCCAGGAAGGAATGAAGAACAGTTACGATTTCAGGCGAGGATCAGGGATCCTTGCTACCATGCATGCTGGGCATCGACTATTCAAGCATGACTGGCACATCATGGTAAAGGATGGCTCGCGATACGTGTGGAGGATGAACAAGCAAGCGTTGGCGCTGTATCGTGAAGACAGCGATGTCAAAGTCGCCGAATTCAGGAAGGCATTGCCTCGCTCTTCCACACGTTCGGATCCTGTTGGCAATGGTATGCAGGATGCAGATAAACGGATCGGGACGTTCAAGTACGAAGCAGCTACTGTACCGGCTGGCATCTTTGACATCAAACTGGCTTTGATCAGTTTGATGGCCGTTTTCGGTGCCCGAGGCGGCCATCAGAAGGTGTCGGCAGCATTCGAGCCCTCGTCAGACCCTCTTCGCAGAGTGTTGGAGCAACAAAGGCAAGAGACACGGGATAGAGAAGAGGTGATGCTGGCAATGCCTCGTCCCGGGTTTGCGAGAGACACCGAGTCAGTGCTTTCGGACACTACCGATGAAGATGGTGGCGAAGAGGAAGTCGAAAGTGAGCTCGTAGCTCGCTGTGTCACTTCCAGGATGCAGGTACAGTCTGGTCCACCAGCTCCTTACCCAGCACCAGATATACTACCACCGGGATCACAAGTCGGGCATGATGACTATGCGAGACCTCGCAACACGGCAAATCGCCAGGACGCTGGACGTAAGAGATTCTCTTCCTTTTTTGGCAGAGGCACCCGCGCAGATGGTCAATTTGAGAGAGGACCAAAGACGGACTCGGAGAAGATTGTCCGTCAATACCGAACGCAGAGCATGTTCTTTGGTCGTTCGCGTCGATAGCCTAGCCAGCTGCTGAGGGACACTTTGTAGATTTCTGGCAATGAGAACACACTTTCAACGATCAGCTTGACCTCAATCTCTATAGAGAATGACATGAAAGGCAGAAAGCCTGACTATGGAAATGGCGCTTTGATTTCCCGCCACGACGCACGGAAGGGAAAATCTGATAAAAAGTGATGTTCCAGACGGCCTATCTGAGCACGTATCGGAAGCCCCTTTACGGACCCTTTTATTTCTCTCGCACGAATCCTCACTACCTTTTGTTCGTTATCACCCTTTGATCACCATCGCCTCCCTTTGATCACTATCGCTCCCCTTTGTATTTAGGAGCGCCACTCGGGCGCTCAGCAGAACACAGCCAGAAATGTAAGGTATATATAGCCCCCCCTTGATGTCTTAATTCCAAACTTCCCTTCTAACGTACTTGAAGGCCCTAGGAAATAGTGAGGAGACGGGTCCCGATCATCAACGATCGGTGAGAGTCGGAGCACGATGTCACTGCTGTTTAGGACAGAAACATATATACTCAATTGACTAAAGGAACATGGTGAGAGCCTCGTGGTCTCGGCTTTATATATATACACTGGGTGGCACATGCCGAATGTGGGAGTAGAGCCTACTTCATGATCAAGCTTGACAACGAGCGGGACTGTGTTGTACCCGATCTCTGGTCAGATCGGTTCTGCCAGATCTCCGAATAGGTTCTCCGTACAGGCTTATGTCAGCATATATCATCATATTGGAACACTTCCTTCGGCAAATCAATTTTGAAGGCAGAATGGTGACTCTGGCAACTTGACCGGCTTTTTACAATCATTCGCTCCTGCTCGCGAAGAACAATGGCAATGGGTTCATTCTCAGAGTTGCAAGTGGAAAGAGATACAGTGCAACCGCGAAAAAGAGCCAAGGCAGCGAGGCCAAGGAAGAGTCCCGGTGAATTCTCAATCTCCAGATTTCGGATGAAACGAAGAAAATGAGTGGAAATTGTGCCCCACCCGCGGAAATCTGAACAGCAAAGACACTCAGACGCAGAGATATTGTAGAGGAAAATTTCGCTTCCTTCTTCTGACTCGAGTTGTGCTCAACAATAGTATTGATTGAGAGTTGAAGTTGAGGGAGACGTAACAACGGTTGGAGATGTGTCAGAACCCAACAGAGCCCACGGAGTCCGCGGAGGGCAAGTAGCTATCAATGGGAAGAAACCACATGTTGGTGGCAATGCATGTGGGATGCATAAGAGTTACCATGACAACTCAGGAGCAATATGAAGAGCAAACTAGTCATAGATTGGCACAGGCTGAAGGCAATCACCAAGCATGTGTATATATACACTTATGTAAATAGCACTCGATAAATTGACTTAGTAGCAACACAGTACCAAAATTCTCAACTGATTAAGAGTCTGAAGCTCAGCAGCTTCCAGTACCTCGCCACCAGCATGCCCCCAAGAGTAGACAGCATAGCCCTACTAGAGCATACTATGCAGATAGTCAGGGAAGCTCACACCGATTGGAATGAAGATCAAATCCTTGAGCGCGCCTTCTCCATGATGAATCTTCAACCCAACACTAGCCAAGCAGAGAAGATCCCCAAGTCAGTACTTAGCATCATCTCACAAATTGTGAAGCTCAACAAGAACAACTGGGCCATTTGGGAGCCCATTGTCATGGGCCTGAATGCTCAGGGAGCAGGAGGGTCACTGGTTCATATGGAAGGAGCACAGGCATCAGAGATTTAGTCGATACCAGTGGTGAGCATGGTTGTAGTGCAGTCTCCATGGACTCCTACAGACTCACATGCAAAGGAGGACCGGGCCCATATGCGAGGAGGGTCAAGCACAGCCACGAGGAGGACCAAGCTCAAGGAGCATGCAGATGGTCACCACTCAGGGGCTCGAGAGATAGGAGTCATAGGAAACCGACAAGCAGGTCACTAGGAGGAGGAGCAGTGTCGAAGGAGAAGGAGCAGTGTCGAAGGAGGAGGAGCAGTGTCGAAGGAGTCGACACATAGCTCGAGGAGGACAGGAGAGTACTGGAGGTACCTCTTGTACAGTACTCAATGAAGAGGGTACTCTCTGCAGAGAGAGGGCCAGAGTAGCATCGCAGGCGACACTACAAGGAGTGTATATAAGCACACCCTCTCATCATCAGTGGTCGAGTGGATCCCCATCCACTCTACACCATACAAACTAGTCATAACTTTAGCATAAGTATCAATAGTTTCTCAGTCAGCATAGTAGCAATCAATAGATTGCATCTCATTGTAGTGCGTGTGTTGTATCACCACTCACTGACGTCTGAAGGCGGTTCATAGCAAACCAGCGGTCCGGATTAAGATAGAACCGAAGGCAGTAGTCCACTGCGGTCCAGGGATCACTTCAAGCATCAGTCAACACACTGGATACTCGTGTTGACGCCACCAAACCTTACCACCAACACCAACACCCTCATAATCATCAACAGTCACACCAGACCTTGGTGTTGCCACCTTAGCATTGATATTGATCATGCCGAGCTACCCCTGAATGGAGTGTCCACAGAGGTCAGCCAAAACCTATGATAGTATATACAACAAACACCACCTGCTGTCATCGCGCAACTTGATAGTTGCTGAGTGACATAGCTCACCAAGACCAATAACAAGACAATAGCTGTCACGCAGTTTGATAGTCACCGAGTATCTCGACAGACTGACCTGGGTTTTAGGCGCGAGACCCCTGACAGGAGGTTGTGGACATACCGCCAAACACCAGGCTTGTAGACTCCAAAATTTTCTTATGCCTGAAGCTGGATGCAGAAGGCATACCCATCCGACACAAAGCAAGACTAGTAGCACGAGGTTTCACGCAACAAGAGAGCATCGACTTCGAAGAAACCTTCGCACCAGTGGCACCGCTTAGTGCGGTAAGAGCGCTATTATCACTGGCGGTGGAACATGACTGGTGTCATAGGCCTGGATGCGCAGAGCGAAGGAAGGCCGAAGTTCATATGAAGGTAGCACAGGAATCGAGAAATCGGGCAGATCGTGGGAGTTCCAGAAGAATTCAGTGAGATCGGTAATAGACACGGTTCTATGACAGATCTCATCGAATCCTGCACAAACAAAGCTAATATCACGATTTCTGTCGAAATCTATAGGAAGCATGATCTTGTGACAGATTCCATGGAGATCAGTGGCAAGGTCGTCCATACGACAATTCACACGCAGGCCAGGGTTAAACTCACGTACGAAGGGGACCAAGATCTACTGGGCCGAGGACCAGGTCTCACCAAGAGAGGGACCGAGCTCAGCGACACGCGGTTGGTTACCACCCAGGGGCACACAAGATAGGAGTAGAGGAGGACCATCGCCGGTCAAAGGAAGGAGAGCTGTGTAATGGACACCGGCGAGGAGGACATGAGGAGAAGGAGCAGTGTCAATGTTAACTAGTATCACTTCACACATAAGTATATATTAGTTGCAGTCAGCAAGTAGTAATCAATAGATTACTCCTCATTGAAGCGCATGGGTTGTATCACCATTTCCTGACGTCCGAAGGCAGTTCTTAGTAAACCTGCGGTCCGGATAACGATAGAACCAAAGGCAGTCGTCCACTGCGGTCCAGGGATCACCTCAAGCATTAGTCGACACACTGGACACTCATGTCGATGTCATCAATCCATACTCACACCAGACCATTGGTGTCAACATCAAGTTCACTTAGAGTTGTATCATATTTGATTGTGCCGAGCTACCTCTGGATGGAGTGTCCACAGTGGTCAGTCAAAATCTGTCATTTCATCAATACAACTACAGATTCCAGTGAGAAAAGTGACAGAGACGGCTCTGTCACATATCTCACTAAGAATCAGAATACCATTAGCACTGTTGCATAACTCGACAGAATCGGTAGTAGTATCAGTGCTACTACAGATTTCAGGTTTCAGGCACGCGACCCCTGACTACTGGGAGATTCATTAACTAGACATTACAATGGCATATCTCAACTCCACACTTAAACATGAGATCTACATGAAACTGCCAGAAGGGGCTAAGGTGCTGAAAGGAAAAGCTTATTGGGTAATCAAGGGACTATACAGCCTCAAACAGTCAGGACGGGAGTGGAATATGGAATTTGACAAGTTCCTCTGGCAATCCAACTTCCATAGACTTGATTGTGCACCATGCATCTACTCCAGAGGAAAGGGGAATGACTTTGTGATAGTGATCATCTATGTTGATGATAAATTAATCATATCCCCAAAGCTAGAAACGGTCAAACACATCAAGGAGGAAATAGGCAAGAAGTGGAAGATGGAGGAGGGTGGTGACATGTCTCACTTCCTTGGAATCAAGATCTCCAGGGATCACAAAGAAAGTACAATGGACCTCAGGCAGACCAGTTACATCAAACAACTACTGGATGAACACCTAGACAAATGCAGGAGAAAATACAGTGTACCACTCCAAGACATACCAGCCCCAGAGACAGCAGCAAGCACAGCTGAATGAAAGGAATACCCGCAGATTGTCGGCAAGCTCCTATGGCTCTCAAATGGAACATGCCTGGATATCAGCCAAGCTGTGGGGGTCCTCACACGCTACATGACTCAACCATCAAAAGAGCATTACAATGCAGCACAGAAGGTATTACAATATTTAGATGGTACCCAGGATGTCCACCTACAATACAGTGGCGACAAGGAACAGGATTTTCTAATGGCACATAGCGACACAAACTGGGCAAGTGACGCCACAACTGGGCAAGTGACACCACCACACAATGAAGGAGCTCATCAGGCTCAGCAGTATTTGTACACAGGAACCTGGTCACATGGAAGTCAGTGCTACAATGCTGCACTGCTTTATTGGCAGTGGAAGCAGAGTTTGTGGCGGCAACTGAAGCTGCACAAGAGGTACTTTTCTTCAGGTATCTCTTCAAGGCTTTTGGAATTGATGTCGGCATCCCCACAATCTTTCCAGATAACACAGGCACCATTCAGGTCAGTAAGGATCCAGCACAACATTGGAAGTTGAAGCATATAAACACCAAATACCACTTTATCAGAGATAATGTGCAAGATGGAAAGGTCAAGATCAAATATATTGGCACTGAGGACAACTTGGCCAACATCTTCACCAAGCCAGTGGGTAAGGAAGTACTACAACACACACGACAGGGGTTGGGACTGACACCACAGCAAGGTACAGCAGCTCAGCAGTTCCCTGCTTCCCCGCTGAGGGAGACAGTTGAGGGAGACGTAACAACAGTTGGAGATGTGTCAGAACCCAACAGAGCCCATGGAGTCCGCGGAGGGCAAGTAGCTATCAATGGGAAGAAACCACATGTTGGTGGCAATGCATGTGGGATGCATAAGAGTTACCATGACAACTCAGGAGCAATATGAAGAGCAAACTAGTCATAGATTGGCACAGGCTGAAGGCAAACACCAAGCATGTGTATATATACACTTATGTAAATAGCACTCGATAAATTGACTTAGTAGCAACACAGTACCAAAATTCTCAACTGTTGAGCCGCGCCTGGGTTGAGTTGGTTGAGTTTTTGGTTTGATTTCTCGGGTATGGTGACCTGGTGACCTTGCTTTGCCTTTGTTCCCTTCTGGAAAGCCAACACTCACTTACTCAACTCGAGCCCACTTGCTAGTTTAGTTCTCTTTTCTCATTCGTTCCCGCTCTGGACCTCCATATATTGGCCTCCCTTATCCACGTCCGAGAAACGTCTCCCTTCTTCCTTCTCACCAACCAACTCCTTGCTTGTTTCGCCTGCACTTTTGTTCCGGCTCCTTGTTATCTCTCGTCTCCTTTGCTGCTTCATTCAGCTTCATCGTAAGAGACCCATCTCCTTCCTATCTTCCCATCCCCACGTACACATATCAAAATGGCTTCCCTACCTCAGGCGCCGCAATTCGGCCTCTTCTCGTTGCCACCCATCAAGAATGAGCCTATGCGCAACTACGAACCCAAGAGCGATGACCGCGTCAAGCTCCAGAAAGCTGTCGACCAGATGATCGCCGCTGGCCCCTTTGAGGTTCCCGTCGTCATCAATGGCGAAAAGATCAAGACTGGCAAGGTCGGCAAGCAGCCCAACCCTTCCAACCACTCTCACATCCTCTGCAACTATCACCAGGCTGATCAGTCGCTTGTCCAGAAGGCTATCGAGGGCTCCCTCAAGGCCAAGGCCGCTTGGGAGAACATGCCCTGGAACGACCGTTCTGCTATCTTCCTCAAGGCAGCCGACCTCATTGCCAGCAAGTACCGCTACAAGGTGCTCGCCGCTACCATGCTTGGTCAGGGTAAGAATGTCTGGCAGGCCGAGATTGACGCTGCTGCCGAGCTTTGCGATTTCTACCGTTTCAGCGCCAAGTACATCCAGGAGCTCTACTCTTCCCAGCCCCCTGAGTGCTCTCCCAACACCTGGAACCGAATCGAGTACCGTCCTCTCGAGGGCTTCGTGCTTGCCGTCTCCCCCTTCAACTTCCTTGCCATTGCTGCTGGTAACCTTATCTGTGCCCCTGCCATGACTGGTAACGTTGTTGTCTGGAAGCCCTCGCCCATGTCCATCTACTCCAACTACGTCGCTTACGAAATCCTCATGGAGGCTGGTCTCCCCGCTGGTGTCATCCAGTTCCTTCCTGGTCCTGCTGAGGAGATCGTTGGTGCCGCCATCAACCACCGCGAGTTTGCTGGTCTCCACTTCACTGGTTCCACCCACGTCTTCCGTCACCTCTGGAAGCAGATCGGCAACAACCTCGACAAGTACCGAGGCTACCCCCGTATCGTCGGTGAGACCGGTGGTAAGAACTTCCACATGGTCCACAAGTCCGCCAACGTCGACGCTGCCGTCACCCAGTCCATACGTGCCGCTTTCGAGTACCAAGGTCAGAAGTGCTCTGCTCTCTCGCGACTCTATGTGCCCAAGTCGATGTGGGAGGGTGAGTTCAAGCAGAAGTTGCTCGACCAGATCGCTTCCATCACGGTTGGCCCTGTTGAGCAGTTGAAGCACTTCATGGGCCCCGTCATTGCCAAGCACTCGTTCGAGAAGATCATGGGTCTTATCGAGGCTGCCAAGAAGGAGGGCGGTCAGGTCCTCTGCGGTGGTCAAGGTGACGATTCGAAGGGTTGGTACGTTCAGCCCACCGTGATCGAGACCAAGGACCCCAAGTCGGTCACCATGGTCAACGAGATCTTCGGCCCCGTCATCACCGTCTACGTTTACCCCGATGACGAGTTCGAGCAGACTTGCGAGCTCATCGACACCACTACCGAGTACGCTCTTACCGGTTCCATCTTCTCCGCTGACCGATACGCTCTTATCCGTGCGAGCAACTTGCTCCGCAACGCTTCCGGTATGATGTACTTCAACGACAAGTGCACTGGTGCCGTCGTTGGTCAACAGCCCTTCGGTGGTGCTCGTGCTTCGGGTACCAACGACAAGGCCGGTTCCATCTCCATCTTCTACCGATTTGTTTCGGCCCGCACCATCAAGGAGACCACCATCGACCCTGACACCCACATCTACCCCAGCAACCTCGAGTAAATTACTCTTGGTTCCAAGCATCTCACACAATGAGTTGCTGGTCAAGGCGTAGATTGAGAAGGGTCGGTTGGCGGCTCCATCACGAACACCAACACAATATACCCGCATTAGGATCTCTTTCTCTTTGCTTCCATCCCTTCCCCTCCTTGCGCCTCTGACTAGCATCTCAACTGCTCTCTCTCTCTCCCTTTTCTCGTTTCTTGCATCTGCATCGATTCGCATTCCCGTCTCTCTCACACACAACTGTACTAATGCATCATTGCGCGTAGGGCCGCACTTAACACAGCCCCTCTATATCCATTCTGCACCATTTCTTTTCACAACTTGTACTAGCGCGCGGGGCCGCACTTAACACAGCCCCGGCTATTTTTCTCTCTTATTGCATTGGTCACGGTTTCGGTCACCTTTATCTATATACCTGGATTTGATGTAGCGCGGCGGGGCGCCTTTAACACTCCTCGCATTCCAACTTTGTACACTTAGGCATACATTTGACTTTCTTACGACATTTGTCAAATCTACGGTTTCAAACCCCTATCTTGCTGTGCTTTGTGTTTGATGTAGCTGTGAAATTTTCGAAAAAGTGCTTCTGGGAGTGGAAATGGGAGGCGGGGTCCCGCGATCTCTTGCAAGCTTGAGATGCAGACACGAACTACCTGTAAGCGATCGTCTGACAGCATACGGTCTATAGAGCTATGCAGGTGCTACTATGGCAAGTTCTGCGATCCATGATCCTCGTTACGAGACACGCTATTGACTAGGCGAAGAGGAGGCGGCCTGTTGATTGATAGTAATACATGTGATCAGCAAGAACCTGCTATTGAAGATCTGTGGAGATGTGTGGGTTGGTGCGTTGTTGGGTATTGTGCATTAGGTTAGGTGCTGGATGGAGGCGAAACAAGAATGACACTGTCACCTCGAACGAAGAGCATCTCGCTTTGTCGCTTTACAACCTGTTATTGCGAGGGTTACGGAGGAAAGTTTGAGAGGAGCAATTTATGTCAGCCGATTGAACTTAGGAAGTCGGATACGCCAATCGTCATGCGATTGTGTCCACATCTTCATGGCAAGATCAAGTTGCACAGCTTGCCTGGAATGTGATGGTTACCATAGCGTGCCACTGTCTGTGGTTGTACTTACTCGGACAGTCTCTTTCCCAGTCTCCTCATTAATGTCAACAACATAGATGGTCTCCTCAACATCACCAAGAATCAGGTTCATGTGTCCGTCGTATGCCTACAGCATATCCATATATCAAATCGTTTGTAGAAGACGATAAAGTAGTCATGTCAGCAAAGGCACTTGTGCACTGTCAGAGCTAGACAGGAGGGCCGCTGGATCGTCGGTTCTTTGCATATTACTTACGTGGAGGGTACCTCTCAACTCCCGATCGCCTCGCAACTTGACATAGACACGTTCTGAGATCGATAGTCTAATAAGATCGAAGGGTTCGGTGACGGATCCTATTGGTGCTGGCCCTGATGCCGCTGCTGCTGAAGATGTTTGTTCGACTTCTGCCATTGTCAATTCTATTCCTCGAGTTGCGGTGCTGTCGTTCTTTGCTTGATTGCCTGCTTTGGTCGATTAGTTTCGAAGCACCAGGACTGTCTGGGCGTCCTTGAGAAGTAGGTTGCGAGGAAGACGAAATATGGGGTTGAGAGTGTTGCTGGTAGCTGCAAGGAGTCGAGATGATGTTGGTGTTGAGTATGGACCAAGCTCCTCGACATCAAGAGATGGAGGTCGCTTCTTTCGTGCGTGTAAGATTACGCGCTTCGTGAAGATGGAAAATAAGAAGAAATGCTTGCTGCAAAGACCACTCGTGCGAGTTTTCTTTGGTCAGGAAATCGGGAAAGCGAGAAAAGAGCTACCTTTTCTTCTTTTTCTGTTCCGACGAGACATGAAGAATTGACAGAACGTCGTCAACAGCATCGTCTCAGTTCATCATCACCTCCTACACAACTCGTTAGCGTTCTCAAAGACGCCCTAGATCGGCCACTATGAATACCTCAACAACAGTGACCACGGTCAACATGCTGCGTCAAGCATCCCGCTCTATTCAGACCGCCGCTCGGGCATCCGCCTCGGCTTCCTCTTCCTCCTCGTTTGCACCCTCATCCCGCGCTCTGTCGACAGCAGCCAGAACGGCACGTACCACACTGCGTCCTCATCCCGTCGTCATTGGTCCTACCCAACTCAACCGATACCAAGAGCACTACCGCAATACTCTCTCCACCGATCTTCTCTACATGACCTTTGACCCAGCAGTCAACCTTGACCCTGCACTTCCACCCTCCTCCTCCGCCTCCCCAACCAACCCTACTAACCCCGCTTCCTCAGAAGACATTGAAGATCGTCAAAGATCATGGGACACAACCGATCCATACACCACCAACCGACCCCAACGTCCTACACGAGGTAACCGTCGCCTCCAACCCCTCACCAAACCTCTCTCTCCCACCAACACGATCAACGAAATCCCTAAACTCGAGAAAATCATCCTAACCTGCTTCTCCAAAGACGCCATCGCCAACAAGCACGCTTTGGTGTCACTCATCGCTCAGATCCGTGCCATCACTGGTCTTTCCGTCGAAGGCAGTCTGTCGGACCCTTCCCTACTCGCCGCACCCTCATCCTCATCTTCAGGCAGCCCGAACAGGGGTCATATCGAGATCGTCCGTGCCAAGTCTGGTGTTGCATCATTCAAGCTTCGCCCAGGTATGCCTGTTGGTGTGAAGGCTATTCTACCTGGTCCTGTCGCACATGAGTTTTTGGAGGTATTGACAACCTTTGTCCTGCCAAGATTGAGGAGTTTCAATGGATTCCCGTTGCCTCCTGCATCTCAGCCTCCGGCGAGTCCAGCTGCGATGTCGGGCGTGGTGAGCTTGGGTATGCACCCTGAAGCTATCCCATTGTTCCCTCAGATCGAGATCAATCTGGATCAGTACCCCAACAGACCACTTGGTTTCCAGATTGACTGCATCACAAACCAAAGGGGAAGGAAGGCGACCGAAAAGGCGAGGGCATTGCTGTCGGGAATGGGTGTTCCCTTTGTTCGCAGAGGTGATATGTAAGGAGCCGCTTGTACTCAGTAGACAGACATCATTTGTAACAGTGCAACAATCGCAAGTCACAATCAGCCAGGCGTATCGTATCAGATCACGGTTCCGGGACTTGAGTCAGTCTGCAATGTAGAGCATATAGATCGCCTCAGGGTGCTCCGCATTCAAGCCAAACTAAAGCTGTGCGTTGACTATTGAATTGCTGAGTGTTATTGAAACACGTGGGGTGACGCTTTAGCTCGTGTCCATGCCATCAGAAGGCAAGTTCTCTTTTGCCCACATAACAAAGTCGTCAATAACAGATGGCCAAGCAGCTGTAGCAAAAGAACATAGCAGAGTGTCAGTACATCTTTGTCAATTCAGCCTTCATCAGCTAATTAAGGGTGGTGTAGCTTACCATCAAAGTCATGATTACTGAAATCCTGGTTAATCTCCTTGGTAAAGTCCAGGAACTGAACCCAAGTATCTTTGCTCACTGCTCTACCGCCCGTCTGCTCGCTTAGGAACTTCTTCCATTGATCCAAGTGTTGTTGTGTGAACGTTCCTGACCCGCCCTCTCGCTGGAAGGTTGGTGATGCAGGCAAGATCAAGTCCCAGAATGCTAGTGCGTTTTCTAGTGCCAGACTCTTCTGTCCTTCTTTCCTCGCGAACCCGTATATGTACTCGTATACTTTCTCGTAGAGGCCCTTGTTCGCTGAAGACGCAGTAGCAGGGTTGGACTTTTCTTCGGCCACACGTTCGAGACGAAGTGGTTTGTTTTCGAGCAGCTCTTGTCGGAGCTTTTCGAGTGTCTTTTGTTGCTTATTGATGGTGTCGGAAAGATCGAGCATCTTCCACCCATTGATGTAGTCGTTGCGGGTAAATGTACCGATAGAGGGCGATTTGAGATAGTAGGAAAGCGGCAGGAAGACAACATCTTCGGGAGATACCTCGAGCGCCTCACACATCTTGAGCGCTCCAGTGATGCTCATTGTGTCTGAGTCTTCTGGTGCTGCTGGTCCGCTCTCTTCATTCTCGTCATCAGAGTCTGCTGCATTCCCGCTGTCCCGGAATCGATCGAAAAGGGCATTGAGTCGTTCCTTGACTTCTCTCTCGGTCTTCTTATCATGGGTGGAGGAGGAGGCGGAAGCATTGATCTGAGCTTGTTCGTCGTTGAAAAAAGCGTTAGTGGCTGATTCTATGCGGTAGCCGTGCGCTTTGAGGATACGATGTGCGTCTTGTGGAGTTGCATTGGTGAGTTCGCGGAATCGGCGGAGGACAGCCTCCTTCTTTGCCGAGCTGGACATTGTGTTGAGGGGCCTCCGACTTGTTCGTCTGCTAGGGAGGCTTGTTCGAAGGTCAGGTAGTAAGAGATGCTAACGTCAAAGCTGAAGCTTAAAGTCCGATGGTGCTGAGTTCTGCGGAATCAAGGGTTACGGAAAGGTTGGAGAGAAGGCTGAAGGGTTGGAAAAGCAAATTGACCGACGCAGATCTCAACTTCCCCCAGTGTTGCTCCACTTGAAGCGCCAACGATTATCGAGATGGATCTGCTGAAAGTAACGATCCGGGACACGATCTTATGACGAATCGGGGAAAGTCAATCTGATCGGAGATCGGGCGGGCCGATATGAAGGAGATCGAGGACTACTTGGTCCCGCTCGTTGACATACTTCGTCATTAGATGGAATGCTCCCACATTCAGCCAAGTACCACAACTGTATATGGATACTGAGCGGAGAGCTCGAGGCTACCGCTACGTTCTTCCCCAATGTCAATATAGTATAGTGTTTTAGCTCAAATACTTGAACACCGTCACCTAGACTGATATCTCCCGATAAGTGTCGATAAGAGTTAAATCTTCCAACAGGATCGTGCCCGATTTTAAGAACAGCAGTTCACGCACGAGTGGAAGAAATGTGACATCTATAGAGTGGACCCACCGCCACCTTCACTTCCTCACTGCAATCACAAGTGGGACCGCACAGATAAAGAGGTCTGCAGAAAAGTGTTTTTTTGATATTATTATTGTGATTAGATTTCGGACAGACCTGCGAAAGGGCTTGAGCCAACCAGAACACTGCGCTTCTTCTTGCTCTCTTCTGTCTCTGACTCACGGACGGTCCCACTTCTTCTCAAGCGGAAGCTCCACACAGACCGACCAACTGACCCCACATCAACAGTAGCACAGACGTGTCGTCTCTTCTTTCCTTCTCTCAACCACCACTTCATCCATTCCTTTCCGTAACATCAACATGAGCAAGCAGACATACAACGTCGTCGTTCTCCCCGGTGACGGTATCGGTCCTGAGGTTGTCGAGCAGGCCACTCGGGTGCTCAACCTCGTTTCGGAGAAGAGCAATTTCTTCTCGATCAACCTCAAGTCGTACGACTTTGGTGGTGCTGCCATCGACTCGGCTGGCAAGCCTCTGCCCGATGACACCCTCGAAGCTTGCAAGAATGCCGACGCTATTCTCATGGGTAAGCTCCTACTCCCCCCTAGTTTGCTCCCAGCCACTCTGCTACTCCATATACTGACTCCTTCTTGCCATATTGCTGTCTTAACTTGTTCTAGGCTCCGTCGGTGGTCCCAAATGGGGAGTCGGCAAAGTGCGACCAGAACAAGGGCTTCTTGCTCTTCGCAAAGAGCTCGACCTCTACGCCAATATCCGTCCCTGCCTCTTCCCTTCCGAATCCCTCCTCTCTCATTCCCCCCTCAAGCCTGAAGTCGCAAAGGGAGTTTCCTTCATTGTCGTCCGCGAGCTAGTCAAAGGTCTCTACTTCGGTGATCGTCAAGAAGCCAACCTCGACGAACCCTCATCCGATGGCGCAGCATACGACACAATGGTTTACAACAAATTCGACGTTCAACGAATCACCAAACTCGCCTCTTACCTCGCTCTCCAATCCAATCCACCTGCACCTCTCCACTCCATCGACAAAGCCAACGTTCTCGCCACCTCCCGTCTTTGGCGTAAGGTTGTCCAAGACACAGTCGACACCGAGTTCGCTGATAAGGGTATCACCGTAGACCACTCGCTCGTCGACTCTGCGTCGATGGTGATGGTTTCTAACCCACGCAAGCTGAATGGTATTGTGTTGACGGAGAACATGTTCGGTGACATTCTCTCCGATGAATCTTCTGTTATTCCTGGTGCACTTGGCTTGCTCCCCTCCGCCTCGCTTTCAGAACTCCCAGATGGAAACGGAAAGTGCAACGGTCTGTATGAGCCCATTCACGGTTCTGCACCTGATATTGCGGGTAAGGGTATTGCTAACCCTGTCGGAACCATTTTGTCAGCTGCTATGCTGCTCCGGTACTCGCTCAACCAGGGTGAGATCGCTGATAAGGTTGAGGCTGCAGTTAGGAAGGTGTTGGATGCAAAGGATATTGGTGGTCTCGAGTTGAGGACTGCTGATTTGGGCGGTAAGCATGGATCGAAGGACGTTGGTGATCAAGTGGTGGCTGTTCTTGAGACTCTTCTCTAAGCGCGTATTGTGCCGTTGTAGCGGCACCCATGGTCAATGCTCAAAATGAAAAGCTTCTTTCGCTTAGCCATGCTTCTGGACTGTGCCTTGGCTGCGAGTTAGTGACCAAAGCGACGTTTCCATAGACGAATTGCAGCCAGGCAACTTGAACGATTACGGGTCCATGAAACGAGAATCTGCCATGCCTAAGAGAAACGAATAGTATACAGCTTGGAACCAAGAGTGAAAGAAGATACATAGACTTGAGTGGTGGTGTTGACTTCTGGGCGCAGAATTACACCTGTCGACCATCCGATCGGTCATCGTGACAAGTGCTGAGTGAGATCCTGACTAACATCTCCTGCCTCCTCCTGTGCTGCTGGAGCCACTGCTTCAGCTTGTATCGCAGCATCCGAAACACCTTCTGCCGCCGTTGGCGAGGCGGCCGCAGAAGCTGAAACGCCGACGGGAGGCGCCGGAGGAATAGGCACCGTGATATCCCTCTTGCAGATCGGACAGAGCTTCTTGACCCTGACTAACCAATCATCCACTTCCTGTCTATGGAAGATATGACCACAGGGCAAGATACGCACTCGATCACCATCGACAAAGTCGCAGAGACAGATGGCACACTCGTCGGTGCTGAAATATGTTCGACCAGGTGGAAGGAAGGATGCAGGGTTGACGGGCTTTGTTGCTGGTGCAGCTTCGTCTGGGATCTTCACAGAGGTGTGAGATCGCTGTGATGGGCCGGCACCGTTTTCGTCTTCGGCGAGGAGAGGAATGGTTTCGCCAGCTCGACCCGCTTCCAAATCGTCTGAGACGTAAGGTTGGGGCTGCGAGGCATTGTCAGAGGAAGAGGAGCCATTGCCCGGTCCGGGGTCAACATCAGGACCCTCGACTTTCTCCCATGGCTGACCGTTGCCCCTCCAGATGAGACAAGGTAGTCCAAGTACAACGAGTTCGGGAGCACGCTCCTTGCGTCTCTGTCGAACCATACGGATACGATGCACAATGATGGTAATCACTGTCATGAAGCTGGGCAAGAGCAAGAGCAGGATACCAAAGTCGATCAACGGCCATTCCCAAACAAGGTCGTCCTTGCCGATGACAATCTCCAGTCCGCGGGTCATGGGTGCACCCTCGCCATCGTGACCAGATGGGTGCTGCCTCTGCCAGTCTTCCTGGTCCTTCTCTGTTTCTTGAATGAGACGCTTGAGATCAAGGTAGCTGGGACGAGTGACGAAGGTGGAGGGAATGTAAACATCGCTCGTGTCGCCAGGAGCAAACATGGTGATGAGACGCTTGCCGCTCAAACCAGGATCGCCTTCTTCGTTCGGATCACCCGAGCGACCGCCGTGCCAGCCAGGACTTGGCGCGTCTCCAACAACGACGGCTACAGCTCCGAGATCCTGAGCAACACGGGCCTTGTCGGCGAACCCGCATCCGCCACCGCGCTCAACAAGGGCGATCCAGTTGTGAGGAGGCTTGGGAGCAGCGTCACCGTTGTGCTCAGGTTCATGGGTCCAAGTGAACGGTGCCTGTGTCGAATCTTCGTTGATGAGCGCAGAGTAGAGCTTTCGATCGTCCTCGTCTTCATACTTGCTGGGCAGGGCGTCACGTCTTGATCCGGGACCACCCTTGTATGGGCATGCGTGGATCGGATCGCCGCTCGCGTCGGATGTGAAGAAGCGTGCATTTTTGGGTACCTTGTAAAAGTCGGAGATGGGTAGCAAGAATCCTTTTAGACCTTCATCATCTGTGACGCGGGGTCCGAAAGCGGCAGATCGGGTGAGGAAGATAGCTTGAGAACGGACAACTTCGAGCGTGCTGCCTCCCCAATTGAGACCTGGGCCGTCGATAATGCTATCGGAGTCCAGAGGTAGATCTTCAAGAGGCGGCAAGTGGTCATCGTCGAATTGGTCTAAATCGTAAGAGAAGTAACGAGGGTCGGGCAGAGCGTGTGACAGGAAGCGAGAGACAGTGTCGAAAAAGTGGTCTTTGGCAGCAGTGAGCCATGGTCTGCGTGTTCTCTGCACAGCTTGGGCGATAGAGGTGGTCGGGTTGAGGCTAGACTGGGGAGATGGCGCAGACTGAGTCCCAGAGGTCGATGCATGCACGGAAGGGATCGTTACTGCCAAGGCTACAAGTGAAAGGGTGGCAACACGGTGCAGTGAAACTGCAGGACGTCGGGGCTGTCTTGTCCTACGCGACATGACGAAGGTCTAAAAGTTGTACGAAAACAGAGTTGAAAGTAGGGAGGGTATGTAGGCGGAAGGTGGAGAGTGATAAGAGATCTTCGTCTGGATAATAAGCCCAGCTGCTTTGTCTGATGCTAGATGTGCAGATGCTGAGCTTGACTACGAGTCCTTCCGACGTTGATGGCAATTCGCCGAATGGAAACAGGGACGTGGTGATGGATGATGTAGTGGAATGTGATCAAGCGAGGGTGGCCAAAATTTGTCTCACAGTTTCAAGAATGCTGTCCGTGTGGAGAAGTGGCAGCAAAACTGACCAAGTGCCGCTTCTCGACTGAAAGCTGCACGGCAACAGTCGAGGTCTTACCCTGCATCTATTTTCGCCGCCAAAGCGCGCAGCGCTCACACAGCTTCTTTTTTCGAAGCGACTCAGCAGGTTCCCTTCCACCTCAGGAGTTGAAGGTATACAAGTCCTGTACGCTAGTTTGGGCTACTATCAATCTCCTTAACATGGGTGTATGTTCCTCTTGTAAAAATGCTTAACATTCAATCTGTGTACTACTATGTGTATGAGCATATATATACTTGATGATCGCCTCCAACACTTATCAACCCATGATGAGTCACTACTCATTTTCACCCCTGAGTTGCAATCTCCTGTGTGCCACTATGACAACACATATGCATCCCACATGCATTGCCACCTATATGAAGCTTTTCTTCATCGAGGGTTCACTTATGTTCCGTGGACCCCATATTGTTCTGTGGACCCCACGAAACCCGTGATGATGCTGATGCATCTTCAACTCCCCCCTTCGACAGCATCACCAACCCTAATGACTGAGCTAGCTGAGATGTTGCCAAACCCTTTAGTGGCTTTGTTAAGATGTCTGCCACATTGTCTGCTGTTCCAACAAATTCAATTGCTATCTCTCCATCCTGTATGTGATCCCTGACAAAGTGGTACCTAGCATCTATGTGTTTCAATTTCCAATGTTTTGCAGGATCCTTACTCACCTGAATGCATCCCTGATTGTTGGTCCACAAGGTTGGTTGGATTGTTCCTACCTCTAGGTCCCTGAGAAGATAGGAGAAGAAGAGTGCCTCCCTTGCTGCTTCTGAGGCGGCGACAAATTCTGCTTCCACGGCCGATAACACTACACACTTTTGGATGTGTGACTTCCAGCTGACCAGACACCCATACACATATGTTACTGCTCCTGACATGCTCCTTCATCCGTTCGTTGGGTCTGACACCCAGTTTGCATCCATATACATGATGACTGGGTGTTCTGAATGCTTGCTTGTTCCATCTCCAAAGATCAGCTTATATTTGCTGGTTTGATTCAGATATTTGAGCAGATGGATAGCTGCTTTCCATGCACTGCTTGTTGGACTTGACATGTATCTTGCTAGTACCCCTACGGTAAATGATATGTCCGGGCATGCGGTGTTCGATACCCACAATAGTTGTCCAACTAGCTCTTGGTATCGCTTGGCTTCCATTGGACCACATTTGTCTTCCCCAGTAATACTCGCTATTCTTTGCATTGGTACCCAGGACTTCAGATTGGTCGTTTGTAACCATTTTCCCACCATCGCTTTAATGTAGGCTGATAGATTAAGTGACATCTTCTTCTGTGCCCTGTCTTGGTTGATACTTACACCCAAAAACTCCTTTACTGGTCTGTTATCCTCTGTGCCCCTTTTAGTCATTATTTCCCTCTTGGTGTGATCCACCTCCTCACAACTGGGAGACACTATGAGCATGTCATCCATGTACACTGTAATGATGGTCAGACTGCCTCCGGTTCCTCTTGAGTATAGGCAAGGTGTACTCGGCATGCAATGGAAGCCTATGCTTCACAAATGTGAATCCAGTTCCATTCTTGGCCTGATTGTTTTAGTCCGTACAGTCCCTTAATTAGCTTTAGAAATTTTCCTGAGGGGACCATTGTTCCAATCAGCGGCTTCAAGAAGACAACATGATGTAGTGTTGAGTTCAAGCATGCCTGCTTGATGTCGATGCAGTCCACCTCCCAATTTCGTTTGGTTGCTATGGCTAAAACTCCTTGAATAGACTGAATGGGTGCTATGGGCACAAACACCTCCGTGTAGTCAATCCCTTTTCTTTGTGTGAAACCTTGTGCTACCAGCCTCGCCTTGAACTTCATCAGGATCAGGTTTGCATCCGTTTTAATTTTTAAAACCCAACATGTGTCGACAGCATTCATCCCCTTTGGGAGATCAGCAATTTCCCATGTACCCATAGCTTTGAGTCCATCCAGCTCCTTACGCATCGCCTCCTCCCATTGTTTCTTGTCCTCTCCAGATAATGCTTCCCTTACAGTTGGATCCAAGTTCTTTTGTTTACCATCGCTCATTGCTGTGAGTCCGAGAATTGGACTGTTGGTCTGTGTTTTGGTGTTGATCTCATACCTGATGTATTTCGTCACACCATCATTTGAGCTCTTCTCCTCATCTGATCTGTCAATTGTGTTCATATCCAGGTATTCGTTGTGGGGCTCTTCCACTCTTTCATCGAAGAGGTTCTCATTTGTGTATCCCAAGTCATTGAGATCTCCTTTGTCTGCTAGTGCTGGCGGCGACTCCATGTTTGCTGGACGCCATTCTGTTCTGTCGGACCAGCACTTAGTCTCCATGAATCTCACGGAGTTGCTCCAGAATATTTTTGGACTATAGTCTGGACTATAGAAGAGCCATACTCTTCTTTCCCGACTGTACCCCAGAAATACAGATGCCACTGCTCGTTGGTCCAGTTTCTTATTATCTCTTTTAACCTCTGGAATGTTTACCTATGCCAAGCATCCAAAAACTCATAAGAACTTTATAAGCCATTCTGGCGACTTCCCAAACATAGCTTGATATGGGAATTCACCATCGACATTAGGTGTGAGGTTCATTTTGAATGCTGCAACCTAGATCACATACAGCCAAAAGCTTTTTGGTAGCCTCCTTTGCATGAGTAGTGTTCTCAATTTCTCTCCTAGGCTTCTATTCATTCTCTCTACACGTCCGTTCTGTCTGCTGTTGTATCCAACTGTCATCTAGATTTTACATGTCACCATACATCACTCTAATGCTCAATAGCTACAAGTTGTATTCCTACACTGTCTGATATCGTCTGAAAGCTCTGCTTCTTCTCTCCAAGACTGTGGAATTGATATTGACATTGATTAGAAAAAGTGTGCTATGAAGCAGAGCCAGATTTTTTTTATATTGTGGGATAGTTTATGGAGCACTCTTCAAGAACACCTTAGTACTTCATATTCCCTCCTTTGGCCTTCAGAACCACCTCGATGCGCTCTGGCATGCTCTCTATTAGTGTCCTACATGTCTCTGGAGTGATTGTTGTCAATTCAGCTTCACATCTCCTGAGCAGTTCATCCCTGGACTTTGCAATCATACTATACTGTGAAAGTCGCATTTTGAGATGGTGCCAGAGGCGTTCAATTGGGTTCAAGTCTGGCGACTGCACCAGCCATTGCATAACCTTAATGTTATTGGCTTCCAACCATGTTTTTGTCTTCTTTGACATGTGTTTCAGGTCATTGTCTTGCTGAAATGTGATGTTGGTGTATGCATGCTGAAGCCACAAATCTGAGATTGTTTTCACAAGCTTGTCATTCAGGATATCAATGTATTGGTCTGAATTCATTGATCCCAGCACCAAGCACATGCCTCCAGCCCCTTCCCATGTCATACAGCCCCAGATCATGATGGAGCTGCTGCCAAACTTGACTGTTGGCCTGACAAGCTTGCTGTTGAAGCCAGCGTTCTTGATCCAACAGAACTGCTTCCCATCTGGTCCAAAGAAGTTGATCTTGGTCTCATCAGACCATACCACATTCTTCCAATCCTCAACAGTCATGTCCTTGTGTTCATTCACAAATTTGAGATGCGCTTTGTAATGCCTCTTGAGTAGCTTCAGTTTACTCACTAACCTTCGTGCTTTGTACCAACAGTAATGAAGTGCTTTCTTACTGTCGTTGGGCATGCTTTTATTTGAAATGTCTCCTGCAGAGCATGACATGCTTTCCTGACTGTGGAAGTTGAATTGAGCTCGAAATAGTGGTCCAGGAAGCGAACATGATGAGGCTGGAGTTTTCTCAGCTGGCCCCCCTTTGACTTTAGAGCATCAGTGGAGGCACTTTTGCTGATGTGAGACACTGTAGACTTGCTCAGACCAACTTTCTCCACAACTGAACAGGTAGATTCTCCATTTTGGAGGTGAAAGAGTGCTGATTGGTGCTTCTCTGGAGTGGTTTTCGTCATGGTGGTATAGATATGATGGTGTCAGACTGGAAGTGTTGCCAGATTGCTCACAGTCATCTGATTGAGCTGAAACTTTCCACATCACTACTTTTGATGTGTATGAAGGTGCCCACCAAGTTACATTGCAAGTTTCATTGTAGTCCTAAGCCCACAAGGTCAGGAATGGAGTGATGTCGCTATTTGGGAGCATGCTCCATAAACTGTCCCACAATAAAAAAAATCTGGCTCTGCTTCATAGCACACTTTTTCTAATCAATGCCAATATCATTTACACAGTCTTGGAGAGAAGAAGCAGAGCTTTCAGATGATATCAGACAGTGTAGGAATACAACTTGTAGCTATTGAGCATTAGAGTGATGTATGGTGACATGTAAAATTTTGGGACAGTTTAAGTGCATACTGTATACTCAATTGACTAAGTGAACATGGCAAGAACCTAGTATTCTCGAGCTAAATATATACATCTCTGAGGTTCATACCGAGTGTGGATGCAATCTACTTAATGATGATGTCTGACAACGAGAGGGACCTGGTTGTACCCGATCCGTGGCGAGATCGTCTTTATATAATCTCCGATCAGATCTGCTACGACCGAACTCTCTCGCATCGTCTCATATCTGCTTACATTACCATGTTGGATTGTCTATTTTCAGCATAACATGGTCTGTCTTTTTCACACCATCCTATCAGTGTCATTCTGCAGCAGGGCCTGACGCACCATCTGACTGACTTCGGATAGTCATGATTCTTGCAAGGCCAAATAGTACGCATTATGGAGGAATGAATGTCAGCGTGACTGGACATTGATGCAGGGAAGGTACAAGTACAGGGGTTGGTAGTTGCGCATAGGGTAAGTGTTAGGACACGTCGACGCGGATACAAGGAAGAGCGAGAGTCGGCTGCTATGCGGCAAAGTCACCTTCGTCCATGTCTTTTGGCTCCTTGGGTTCTTCGTCTTCTCCGTATTGAACAGCATTGTCAATGTGAGAGAGAATGGTGCCAACAGAATCTTCATCAGTGCTGTCAAGAGGCATGAACGAGACCATGCTGAAGTCGTCAATCTGAGAAGAGAAAGACAAGCCAAGGTTATACGTCAGTACATTTCGCTATGCAGTAGCCTTCGGTGTTACAAAGCACTTACTAGCTGAACCAAAGCTTGATTCAAAGAGTGGAATTTCGGGTTTGTCCGTGAGTTGACCTCATCCATGAGAAGCAGCGGATCTGGGTCAAAATATCGCTCCATTTCTCTCCTACGCCCCTTCTTTGCTTCTGATCCAATTTCCCCTTTTTCTACCAGATCCATCTTGCTGAGCAGGTTGATGTGCGGTACTTCGAGGTTGATCATCGCACTCATCGCACTTAGCACTCCGGCAAAGTATTTGGTCTTGTCGTCTATGAACTGCGACTCAAGCAGGTAGATGGCGCAGATGCGGAAGTGGTACTGTTGTGAGAGGATGTTGACTAGCCGCGACATGATTGGGAAGTGTGTGTAGAGCTCAATTTGACCTGGGCAGTCAATAATGATGTAGTCGTCGTTGTATTGGCCTAGCTCGTCGTCCAGCCAGTCGAGGTTATCCAGAAGGTATTCGAAGCAGTAGATGAGGCCACCATTAGGTCCGAGGTTCATCTCTTCCATGACGTCTTCCAGAGAAATAAGCTCCTTGATGTCGATGCTTGGCTGATACTCGAATCGTTCCGCTGCGGGATCCAAGTTGAAGAGGTGCACATTTCGACCTAGAGTCTGTGCGTGCGCGATGAGGGCAGAGCAGAATGTTGACTTGCCGGAACCTGCCGGCCCAGATACCAGAATGGCGTAACGACCCATCTTACTTGCTCTCGTAGAGGCTTTCGAACGTCCCCCATACACCTGATGGAAGTTGAGGCTGAGTTGAGGTTCGGAAGAATGCTGCACAATCCATGATTGACAGCAAGGGTTGGCCAAATTTCCTCTGAGCTGTAGCTGGGATCCGAACAAATTTCCAACAGAGCTCGAAAGTGGAGTAAACTGGATCGGCAGTTATGGATTGTTCTAATTGAAGATTGCAAGTAAAACGCGACCGATCGGAGCCACTAGCAAGCTCTCGTACACAGTCGTATTACTTCTTGAATGCTTATATTATATCAATGTGGTGCTGCATACATGGCCATATATATACTTAGCAATCTCCTTCAGCCTGTGCCAATGTACTATGTGTCACTTCTCATGCTACTCCTGAGTTGTCGTCTCTTGTGCATTATCGTAACAACACCTATGCATCCCACATGTGTTGCCACCTATATGCATCTTTACTTAATTATTAGATCACTTAAATTCTGTGGACCCAGTATGGTTCCACAGACCCCATGAATCCCGCTGGGATGCTGACACATCTTCAACTCCCCCCCTTGACAGCATTACCAACCCTAACAACTGAGCTAGCCGTGATGTTGCTAAACCCTTCAATGGTTTTGTTAAAATGTCTGCAACATTGTCTGCCATTCCAACAAATTTTATCTCTATCTCCCCATCCTGAACATGATCCCTAATGAAATGATATCTGGTGTCTATATGTTTCAACTTTCAGTGCTTTGCCGGATCCTTACTCACCTGTATACATCCCTGACTATCTGAACATAGGACTGGACTGTCAGGGGTCTCGCGCCTGAAACCCAGGTTGGTCTGTTGATATACTCAGTGACTATCAACTGCGCGACAGCTATTGTCTCGGTATTGGTCTCGGTGAGCTACGTCGCTCAGCGACTATCAAGTTGCACGGTGGCAACAGGTGGCATTTGTTGGATATACTATCGCAGGTTTCGGCTGACCTCTGTGGACACTCTGTTCAGGGGTAGCTCAGCATGATCAATATCAATACTAAGGTTATGATGACACCAAGGTCTGGTGTGAGTGTTGATGGTGATGAGGTTGTTGGTGTTGGTGATAAGGTTGGTGGCATCAACACGAGTGTCCAGTGTGTTGGCTGATGCTTGAAGTCATCCCTGGACTGCAGTGGACTACTGCCTTCAGTTCTATCTTAATCCAGACCACTGGTTTGCTATGAACTACCTTTGGATGTCAGTGAGTGGTGATACAACACACGCACTACAATGAGGAGCAACCTTGATGGATTGCTACTATGCTGACTGAAACTAATGTATACTTATGCTGAAGTGATAACTAGTTATGGTGTGTAGAGTGGATGGGGATCCACTCAACCACTGATGATGAGAGGGTGTGCTTATATACACTCCTTGTAGTGTCACCTGCGATGCTACTCTGGCCCTCTCTCTGCAGAGAGTACCCTCTTCATCGAGTACTGTACAAGAGGTACCTCCAGTACCCTCCTGTCCTCTTCGAGCTATGTGTCGACTCCTTCGACACTGCTCCCTCTACTTCAACACTGCTCCTCTTCCTAGTGACTTGTTTGTTGGTCTCCTATGGCTCCTATCTCTCGAGCCCCTGAGTGGTGACCATCTGCATGCTCCTTGAGCTTGGTCCTCCTCGTGGCTGTGCCAGGCCCTCCTCGCATATGTGCCCGGTCCTCCTTTGCATATAAGTCAGTATGAGTCCATGGTCTCCATGGAGACTGCACTACGACCATGCCCATCACTGGTATCAACTAGATCTCCGATACCTGTGCTCCTTCCATATGAACCAGTGGCCCTCCTGCTTCCTGAGCATTCAGGCCCATGACATGGACGAGCAGCGTCGATTTCTAAGTCCCTGAGGAGGTATGAAAAGAAGAGTGCCTCTCTCGCTGCTTCTGAGGCAGCAACAAACTCAGCTTCCACTGCTGATAACACCACACATTTTTGGACATGTGACTTCCAGCTGACTGGGCACCCATATATATACGTCATTTCTCCCGATGTACTTCTCCATCCGTTCGTTGAGTCCGAAGCCCATTTGGCATCGCTATATGTGACAATCGGCTGCTTCAAGTGTTCGCTTGATCTGCTCCCAAAATTCAGTTGGTAGTCACTGGTTTGGCTGAGATACTTCATCAAGTGTATAGCGGCCTTCCATGTGCTGTTTGTTGGGGTCAACATATATCTTGCCAGTATTCCCACTGTGAACGATATGTCGGGTCATGCAGTATTTGCTACCCATAACAATTGTCCCACCAGTTCCTGGTATTGTTTTGCCTCTAGGGAATCACATTTATTGTTTCCTATGGTATGAGGTATTTCTGGCATTGGTACCCATGATTTCTGATCTGTCGACTGTAGCCACTTACTCACCATGGCCTTGGTGTAAGCGGTCAAATCAATTGACATCTCCCTTCTTGTCCTGTCTCGTTTGATGCTGATGCCGAGGAACTCTTTCACTGGGCCATTATCCTCCGTTCCCCACTTGGACATTATCTCCCTTTTGGTGTGATCCACCTCCTTACGACTGGGCGAGGCTATAAGCATGTCATCGACATAGGCTGTGATAATGGTTAGGTGTCATGGGCTGGACGGCGCAGAAAGCAGGAAGACCCGACAGTTCATATGAAGGTAGCGCAGGAATCGAAGGATCGGGTGGATCGGTGAATTTACAGAAGAATTCAGTGGAATCGGTAGTAGACCCAGTTCTATGACAGATCTCATGGGGGTCTGCATGAACAAAGTCGATATCACAGATCCTATCAGAATCTGCAGTAAGCACGATAGTACGGCAGATTTCACTGGGATCTGTGGCAATGACATTTGTATGACAATTTCACATGTGAGAGGGACTATGTTTGCAAGAGAAGAGGATCGAGCACTGCCAAGTCAAGGACCTAGCTCATGAGGTATGCAGGTGGTTACTGCTCAGGGGCTCAGGAGATATGCAAACAAGAGAACCATTGCCGGTTGAAGGAATAGGAGCTGTGTGGTGGACACCGGCAAACAAGTCATGAGGAGGAAGAGCAGTGTCGACAGGAATCAACACAGCTCAGGAAAGTTAGCAGCGACAGGGCTCAATGAGGAGGAGGAGCCCCATTGGAGACTCTTGTATAGCATTTGAGGAAGAGCAATACTCTCTGGAGAGAGAGAGCTGGAGCAGTGTCACTGGCGACACTGCGAAAAGGGGTATATAAACACACTCTCTTGTCATCATGGGTCGAGTGGATCTTCATCCACTCTACACCATACAACTAGTATTACTTCCAGAATAAGTACCATTAGTTCACAGTCAGCATAGTAGTAATCAATAGATTACTTCTCATTGAAGCGTGTGTGTTGTATCACCATTTCCTGATGTCTGAAGGCGGTTCTTAGTAAACCTGTGGTCCAGATAATGATAGAACTGAAGGCAGTAGTCCACTGCGGTCTGGGGATCACTTCAAGCATCAGTCAACACACTGGACACTTGTGTTGACATCACCAATCAATACTCACACCAGCTCATTGGTGTCAATATCAAGTTCATTATAGTTGTATCGTACTTGATCGTGCCGAGCTACCTCTGGATGGAGTGTCCACAGTGGTTAGTCGAAATCTGTCATAACAACAATACAACTACAGATTCCAACGAGAAAAGTGACAGAGATGGCTCTGTCGCATAATTCACTAGGAATCGAAATACCATTAGCGCTGTTGCATAACTCGACAGAATCGGTAGTAGTATCAGTACTACTACAGATTTCAGGTTTCAGGTGTGCGACCGCTGACACTGGGTTGCTCCAAAAGATGTTTGGGCTGTAGAAAAGCCATCCTTTTCTTTCCAGACTATACCCCAAGAAGATGGATGCTACGGTTCGTTTATCTAGCTTTTTATTGTCTCTTTTAACCTTGGGAATGTTTATCCATGCTAAACATCCAAAGATGCGTAGGAGTCTCATGAGTCACTCCCGCGACTTCCCAAACATGACTTGGTATGGGAACTCAACATTGACGTTCAGGATGAGGTTCATTTTGAAAGCTGCAGTCTGGATTGCATAGGGCCAGAAACTCTTTGGTAACCTCCTTTGCATGAGCAGCATTCACATCTTCTCACCCAAGCTTCTGTTCATTCTCTCCACACATCTGTTCTGTCTGCTATTGTATCCTACTGTCATTTGCCATTCAATGCCCTTTTCATATGCCCACTCAAGCGTGTCATTGCTTCTCCATTCTGTACCTTGGTCAGATCGTATTGCTTTCAGATTCCTTCCCGTCTGTGTCTCGAGATACGATATGATTGTCTTGAGCTTGGGAAATGTGTGACTCTTTCGTAGCAAGGGCTGCGTGTATACATACTTGCTGTGGTTATCAACCAGTACCAGCGTGCACGTGTATTCCGTCACATGCGACAAATCAACTATCAAGTCGATATGGATGAGATCAAGCAGAGAGACAGATTTCTCTCCACTACCTTGCCCCATTCGGGCTGCTGTGCTTTTGGATTGGATGCATGGCTCACATATCATAGCAGTCCCTGGGTTTAGGTCTGCTGTGTCATTTCCTCCTAAGTGGTTGATGATGGCCCTCATCTTATCTTGACCTGGATGTCCCAGACGTTCATGCCATAACTGCTGTTTTGATACTTTGGCCTTGTTCTCAGTTTGCTCAAAATCATCATCAACACCATTGAATAGTGATGTTGATGTGATCATTGCATTTTCTCGCCATGTGTCACCTCAGAGCACTAAGAGTCCTCACCCGCGATCTTTTACCATCTTGAGTAGCATGCCATTTTCTAAGTGTATCTTTCTGCCAGTTGAGTCTAGTGTTACTTGTGCTCCTTCATCTGTCAGGGAGTTTGTTGACAACAGGTTGACATTGAGATGCTGAACATACAATACATTTTGGAGAAGGACATCTCCATGATCTGTTGATATGTTGGCATCCCCTATAGCAGTTGCTTCCAGGACCTCGCTTTCAGCAGTGAATACATGTTTTTGGCAGGTTCTTGGGCTAATGAGCATGCTATGGTCGTTTACCATGTGATAGCTGGTGCCTGAATCTAGAATCCAATGAGGAGTTTCTTTTGAATCGAGGGGCCTTTGCCAACTAGGTGTGAAAGAGCACCAGATTTCCTATTTAGGCCTAGCAAGGGGAGAGTTTTCTGGTATGGTCACAGATGCATCACATTGGCTGATTCCATGTCCAGGTCTCTTGCAGATCCAGCATCGGAGCCTCTGAGGTCTAGCGGCGACCTTGGCGCTGGTGCTGTCGGCATCTTTTTCATTTCTTTCGTCCTTTCCAGATGTCTCATCCTGATTGTCGCTACTGGCAACTCTGGCACTGGCTTGACATGGATCAATCCTCGGAGTGGGGTTATTCTCGATCACCGACTGCCGAATGGATAGGGCAGTGGCGAGGGCACTGAAGCTGAGCTGACTGATGGTGGCAATGGTCTCCTTGTACATTGGGTGTCGAATAGTACACTTTTGTAGGTTTGAAAACAGGGTATCATCAGCGAATGGCTTTCCTAGTAAGCTACTCTCCATTTGGATGGTCCTTATTTCTTGGATGAGCTCTTGTATGTCTGAGTTGTACATTCTGAGTTCCCCTAGCTGGGCGATCAATGCAATACGATGAGATATGGCAGTAGCCTCATTTGTGAGTCCATTTTCAATCTTCTTCCATACATTATGGAACGTATGATGCTCCCTGATGATGTCAAGGATCAAATAATTGATATTGAATCCTCTGGTGGTGTCAATGGTACTGCGTAGTGCGTTTGTTAGAGCATCATCAAACATACGGTTCCACTTGGGATGTTTCTTGTTGTACACTCCATCAAGATGCTTCATAGCATGGGGCACACATTGTAGGAAAGACTTGATATGGGCACTCCAACTATAATAGTTGTGTGATGTAAGTTTTGGTACTGGCTCAAGTAGTTTTGCTAAGGTACAAAAGTTATATTGCTTGCTATTGTTATCATGGTCTGAGTCAGAGTTGGTTTCTTCATCAGTGTCATTGTCAATCGCCTCGGTATATGGCTCGTTAGCAGCCTCGTTGTCAGTGGCTCGCGGTTGCGCTGCCTTGCCCTTTCTTCCTCCTCTGGCCTTGCTTGCAACAACTTGAGCTTTGGTTTCTTCTACCATGTTGTCATTGATCCCAGTTAGCTCAGTTGGTAGAGCTTCAGACTCTTAATCAATTGAAGATTGCAAGTAAAACATGACCAATTGGAGCCACTAGCAAGCTCTCGTACACAGTTGTATTACTTCTTGAATGCTTATATTATATCAATGTGGTGCTGCATACATGGCCATATATATACTTAGCAATCTCCTTCAGCCTGTGCCAATGTACTATGTGTCACTTCTCATGCTACTCCTGAGTTGTCGTCTCTTGTGCATTATCGTAACAACACCTATGCATCCCACATGTGTTGCCACCTATATGCATCTTTACTTAATTATTAGATCACTTAAATTCTGTGGACCCCGTATGGTTCTGCGGACCCCGTGAATCCCGCTGGGATGCTGACGCATCTTCAACTGTTCTGATCCCGATCCGCAGTCTTGACCGACGGAGCTGATTCGGTCTTCATCTCTCAGACTCCACTCTCAGACTCTCTCCACAGAGACGCCGCCCGAGCCAGCTGCAAACCCCGCTCTTCTTCCATCCTTCTTGTAACCGCTGCCACACCTTCCAGGTCAACACGCCACACACCAGCATCCTTGTGATCGACCTTCGCACATCATGCTGGACCACTTCACCATCTTCACAAAGAGTAAGTCACACTAGTTCCACGTTCTTCAGTGCATCGCTCGACTCTCGTCGCTGACTGTTTCTCGTACGATTTCTTCTTTTGCAGATGGCTTCGTTCTTTGGTCCAAGACATTCAGTCCAGCTCTCAATAGCGCAGATGCAGCTACCAACCCAGTCAACTCACTCATCAAGCAGGCATTCCTCGAGCAGCGTACAACTGACCAGAAGTTTGACAAAGATGGGTACACACTTCGATGGACGTTTGCCAACGAGCTCGACTTGACCTTCGTCGTCGTATACCAACGCATCTTGCAGCTTTCCTACATTGACGAGCTTCTCGACACTGTCCGCTCTCTCTTCACCGACCTCTTCGCTCCCTTTGTTCGAACACTTGCTCTTTCCTCCAAGAGGGCGCTCGCATCCGGAACCTCCAAGGCTGCCACATTGTCTGAAAGCGCGCGGCTCGAGTTCAGCGCTGCACTCAAGGAATGGGGCGACATCTTCACCAAAACCTTGCGAAACCTTGAGAAGGCGGCAGCGCAGTCCAAGCGTAAAGGACTTCTCGGCGAAAAGAAGGGCGTCACCAACCAGGCACAGGCTGCGGCGGGCTCCGACAAGGAAAGTGGTCAGAACACCCCCAACTCGATCAAAGATGTCAAAGAATCTGCAGACATTGCAAATAGTGTTGAAGCTCTCAAGAACCGTCTCAAGCTCGAAGCCAGTCCAGCAGGCAGACGAGCTGTGCATGGAAAGAAGAGCACCCCAGGTCTCTCTGCTTCAAACGGTGGCAGCGTTTCGGGAACACCAGGCCATGCAAGCGGCACAGAATCACCAGGTGGGAAGAAGGGCAAGGCCACGAAGGAAATGCGCAAATGGGACGGTAGCCGCAGTGTTAGCACACAACAAGTCGCAGCACTCGACTTTAGCGGAGCCACAGAGAAGGATGCAGAGGCTGGTGCTGATCTTGACAGTTGGATTGACGAGAAGAGCATGGGCAAAAAGCGATCTGATGGTGTCTACGAGATCGCCGACGTTCTGGAAGAGGACGAAGACGACGATGAAGAAGAGGAGGAGGAGGAGGAGGAGGAGGAGGATGACACTAAAGACGGAGATACTGCAGCTTCCGGAAAGTCGACTGGTTTCCTTTCACGCATCGGATCTGCCTCCTCATCTGGTGCTTCGTTCTTTTCCCGACTCACAGGAGCCAAGACACTCACCAAGGAAGACCTCGCGCCTGCGCTGTCCGCTATGGCCTCCCATCTTCAAAGCAAAAACGTTGCTGTTGACGTTGCACAACGTCTGTGCGACAGTGTTGAACGCAACTTGGTAGGCAAGAATCTCGGCAGCTTCGGCTCCGTCAAGGCAGAAGTCAAGAAAGCCCTGGAAGAGGCTATCACCCGCATCCTTACTCCCAAGTCTAGCACCGACATCCTCTTGGAGATTGCCACCAAGCGTCAGCGTTCCGCTGCTGCCTCATCCCTCGCGCTTGCCACCAATGCAAAGGACAAGGAGCTGGCCAGCAAGCCCGATCCTTATTCGATCAGCTTCGTTGGAGTCAATGGCGTCGGTAAATCCACCAACCTCGCCAAGGTCTGCTTCTGGCTGCTTCAAAACCGTTTGCGCGTTCTCATCGCCGCTTGCGACACCTTTCGTGCCGGTGCCGTCGAACAGCTCCGCGTTCACGTTCGCAATCTTGGCCAGCTGCGCGTAGACGGCGTTGCCCTGGATGAACAAAAGGGCCGAGTCGAGCTGTACGAGCGTGGGTACGGCAAGGATGCTGCCGGTATCGCCAAAGATGCTCTCACATATGCTAAGGCAGAAGGTTACGATGTCGTGCTCATCGACACCGCCGGTCGCATGCAGGACAACGAGCCACTCATGCGCGCACTCGCCAAGCTTGTTTCGGTCAACCGACCAGACAAGAACATCTTTGTGGGCGAAGCGTTGGTGGGAAACGAGGCCGTTGACCAGATCACAAAGTTCGACCGAGCTATGAAAGATTTCAGTGGTGTCAGCAACCCACGTGGGCTCGACGGCAGTCTGCTGACCAAGTGGGACACCGTTGACGACAAGGTCGGAACGGCTCTCACGACTACCTCGGCTACCGGACTGCCAATCTACTTCCTAGGTACCGGTCAGACGTACACTGATCTCCGACAGCTTCGTGTTCATCATGTTGTCAATGCACTGCTCAAGAATTGAGTTCCCTCTGGTGGCGATTGTTCGTCGTCTTTTCCATGTACCATGATAGGCTCTGGCAAGCGACTTGTGGGTGCCTCAGACTGTGACTTATTTGCTTGCAGGCAACTGAGCAAGTACCCAAAGCTCATTCTAGTCAATACACTCGCATAATTTTCCTTGACCGTGAGTTCCGGAATGGTCTGACATGTTTGCTGAAGGAAACGATCCAATATGTGTTGGAGATTATGATCTAGTCCGATCTAGGGATAATGTAGATCAGATCTGTAGAGGATTGGGCAATGCAAATTCAGTCGGCAATCAGATAAATTAGGTCTGATTGTGATCGGGTGAGGCAAATCAGACAGGGAATCGGGCTGAGCCGATACAAGACAGAGATTGGATGCAACCATGTCCCACTCGTTGCTACACACTGTCATTAGGTAGGATACACCCACAGTCAGGCATGTGCCACACATTTGTATATAAGTCTAGCAGGGAGCTCGAGGCTCCCGCCACATTCACTTCTAGTATGTCAATATAGTATAGTGTTTTGCTTTTTAGCTTGAACACCATACTGTGGCAGATATTTCCAGATCATCGTCGCCGAGTGACTACTTTATTACAAACTTTATTATAACTATATGATGATGCGAGTTGGCCTAAGCGGATACAAAAGAGATCGAGAGATCAATGCGTTTGCAATGAGATGAAAATTTTGCACTGGTCACCTGCCCCTTCGCTCACCATTGAAAAATGCGCATGTGTCCATTCGCACGATAAGTGCTGAGGTGCTTCAGCGTTATGTGACGTGGCAACCAAAGCTGATGAAGAGCGTATCTCCTTGTTAATGTTGGTGGGTCGCAAAGAACAAAGATCCATTCTTAGAAGCTTAGGGGCAGTACGGCCCACCGCTTCAAAGCTGAATACGGTCTGTAGAGGCCCGAAGGTCAAGTCTATATAGAGCGGGGCATGGCACACTGTCTTCCTCCCAAGCTTCACATATCCAAACCCTCCTACCATCTTACTCAAGTTCTATCATCATGATCGGCTTCAAGCAAGTCTCAATCTCCCTGCTTCTACTCGGCGCAGTCCACGCCTTAGACCAGACCTGTATTCAATCCAAAGCAGGCGAACTTGACGGGCGCAGGCAAGGCGACGCCCTCATCTGCTATTCTGGTGACAACTCTATATTCAAAAACGACAAGTTCACGGACAAGAGCAAGGGCAAGTTCGGCTATCTTCATCACTACAAATGTAACGACGCTGACGTCCACTGTTTCTGGATAAAGGCTCCCAACCAATGGAGAGGGTATGCTGGCAGCAACAAGGAGATCATGACTGCTCGGCTGACCCCCAGGTGCAAATATGATGAGAACATTGCTACACTTACCTGCAAGTAGAGTGATCGCTTGTTCGCCAGACCTTCCCATCCAATCCTTGCAATACACATGTTCACCAATCGTCAATCGAAGCCATCCCCTCGAAAGTTGTGCCTGAAAGAATGCAATGTGTTGAATAGATGCGAATTATGTACAATACAGATAGAGTTGCCGTTGAGGAAAATGTCAGTTGCTGCTGCAAGTCTTACGACAGCAAACGAGTAAGAATGTTAGCATTTGTCTTGGAAATACGATCGTAAATCTCACGAACGTCATTCTCGGACACGCCCGAGATATCTGCCATCAAGTAAGCCACATCCTTGTGCGAATCCGAATGCTGCTTGTCGACGTTGAACGATCCCAAGATCTCGTTGACTGCACGCAACGAGCCAGGCTGGTTCTGATGGACGTAGCAGATACGAATGACTCTGGAGTCGGCTTCGGTAATTGCACGCAGATCGACTTCTGGGAAGTTGACTGCACCGATCGAGCCACCGACATTGATGTATCGGATCAAAGCGTCGGAAACTTCGATACCGATCATGCGTTGTGCTTCTTCGGTGGAGCCGCCAATGTGAGGGGTGAGCATGACGTTGGGGAGTTGGTAGAGTTCCGAAGCCCAGCTGTTGAGTTCGTTGGAGAAGGTGCCAGGTCCAGAAGCGGCGGGTTCTTTGGGGAAGACATCGACGGCTGCGCCAGCGAGGTGACCAGATTTGAGACCTTCGACGAGAGCAGGGATGTCGACGACGCTTCCTCGTGCATTGTTGATGAGGTAGGAGCCCTTCTTCATCGCCTTGATCTGCTCGGCCCGGATCATGTTCTTGGTCTCGGCAAGCTCGGGAACGTGCAACGAGACAAAGTCGGCGGATCCGAGAAGCTCGTTGAGAGTGGGCACTTGCCTGGCGGAACCGAGAGGCATGAGAGGAACGACATCGTAGTAAATGACGTGCATACCCATTGCCTCGGCAAGGACGGAAAGTTGCGATCCGATGTGTCCATATCCCACAATACCAAGAACCTTGCCTCGCACCTCGTAGCATCCCTTGGAGACCTTGTTCCAGGTTCCAGCACGCATTTCGTTGACACGGTCACCAAGTTGACGCGAAAGGCTGATCATCTCACCGATGACCAGCTCAGCAACCGAGCGCGAGTTGGCGAAGGGAGAGTTGAAAACAGCAACACCGGCCTTGGCAGCAGCTTCGAGGTCGACCTGGTTGGTACCGATACAGAAGCAACCGACAACGAGCAACTTGTGAGCGGCGCGGAAGACTTTGTCTGTGAGCTTGGTCTTGCTGCGAATACCGATGGCGTGATATTGTCCAATGTTCTGGATGAGCTCCTCTTCGCTCCAAGCCTTTGTGTTGAAGTCGACCTGATATCCTTGCTCTTTGAGCATCTTGACAGCACCCTGGGAGACGTTTTCGAGCAAGAGAATCTTGATGTCACCCGTGTCAAAGGGAGTCAAGAGACGCGGTGCCGAGAGAGGCACAGACTGTGAAGCAGCACGAGCGCGTGTGGGCGAGAACGAAGTGGGAGGCGAAGTGGAGGGGTGGATAGCACTGCCATTGGCGAGCAGCTGAGCAGCTTGTTGTGCTGCCATCATAGCAGAGAAAGAGCCGGCGTTGGCGGGCGGCGAGAAGCCAGCGCGGTGGAAAGCTTGTCCATGTGTTTCAGTCATTTTTCTGTGTGAGGCAGATCCTTGGAGGCGAAAAAAGGAAGTCCGGGTTTGTTGAGATGATGGTGAGAGAAAAGGAGGAGAAGGTGTCGAAAGCGCAGCGAGTGTTGTATGCGGACTTTAGCTGCACAGGGTCACAAACAGACAGACGGATGTGCCTGCGCTCGAGACTTTGTTCACACTCTGATTTATTCCAGCATCACTGACTATTCAATCAATCACACTTGTTACAGTAGTACCGGTTCTCTCACACGCCCCGCTTGACCGTTCGTTGCTCAGGTTGCGTGCGACTCTGATCAATTCTTCAAAACCTGCAAAAAGAAAAAAGAAAAAAAGAAAAAAGAAATAATACAGTCACATCCAAAATTGCCTGGCATCTTTTAGGATAATTAAATGCTCATCACCACACATCAACTTCACTTCTCAAGAGCTGGTATCCTCAATTAAGTGTAGCTTGTGACATATTGTTGGAAAGCTAAGATTGAATGCTACAAGTACAAATAAGTTTTGTTGTTGGACCACAATTATGCACAGTGAAAGTGCCACAACTTTTTTTGAGTGTAAAGCTCCTCTTAAATTACTATAAACTATACTTTAGTATTTTGTATGGTCCCCTTTTGCAACCCTTACAGCCTGTAACCTCCTGGGCATCAATTTTATGAGTGCTTGGACTGATTCCTTGGGAAAAGTTACCCAAACCTGTTGATAGCTGCAATAAGTTGAGCTTTGTTGTTGATAGTATATCTGTGCTGATATAGCTGCTTTTTCAGCTGCTGCCACACATGTTCTATAGGATTCAGGCCTGGAGACATTGCAGGCCAGGGCAATACATTGAGTTTGACCTCCTCCAGGTACTCCTTGGCAACTTTGGCAGTGTGAGGGCAGGCATTGCCTTGCTGAAAGATCACTTTATCCCTTGGTAGAATTCTCTGTATATTCTTCCACTGCAAGATGCTACCAGGCACCACTTTCTCCAGCAACTCAATGCAATGCTCCAAATTCAGTTTTCCATCTATATAAACCATTAGATCTAGGTCTTCTGTCAGAGGTTGCACGCCTGAAACCCGAAATCTGTAGTGGAAACACGTCTATTACAGATCCTATCAAGATATGTGGTAAACAGTGGCCTATTATTATTCTTGTTGAGATATGTCGTAGAAAGGTCTCTATGACTTTCCTTGCTCAAATCTGTGATAGATTGATTGCTGTCATGGGAGCCAGTCAGCCGAAAAGGAATCTGTGCCATCTGCGTAGACAGAGAGGTTGAAGCAGCTTAGGTCCGGTGGAAGAGCCTGACTCGGCAGATCCCAGGGAGATCCAGTGAATGGCTTTAGTTCACTGGACATCAGGGATTGCCGGCAGCAGGAACATATGGGAGGGTTGGCGAGCAGCGCTGTCACAGGGCCAGCAAAACAGTGCAGAAGAGTGCACCAAATGGAGCAACAGAGCACTACATGAAGGTTGCGCAACGGAGCACTACATGAAGGGTGTGCCAGATGTCATGGGCCGGAATGCTCAGGAAGCAGGAGGGTCACTGGTTCATATGAGAGGAGCACAGGTATCAGAGATCTAGTCGATACCAGTGATGAGCATGGTTGTAGTGCAGTCTCCATGGAGACCATGGACTCCTACAGACTTACATGCAAAGGAGGACCAAGCTCAAGAGCATGCAGGTGGTCACCAGCACAGCCACGAGGAGGACCAAGCTCAAGGAGCATGCAGATGGTCACCACTCAGGGGCTCGAGAGATAGGAGCCATAGGAGACCAACAAACAGGTCACTAGGAAGAGGAGCAGTGTTGAAGTAGAGGGAGCAGTGTCAAAGGAGGAGGAGCAGTGTCGAAGGAGTTGACACATAGCTCGAAGAGGACAGGAGGGTACTGGAGGTACCTCTTGTACAGTACTCGATGAAGAGGGTACTCTCTGCAGAGAGAGGGCCAGAGTAGCATCGCAGGCGACACTACAAGGAGTGTATATAAGCACACCCTCTCATCATCAGTGGTCGAGTGGATCCCCATCCACTCTACACACCATAACTAGTTATCACTTCAGCATAAGTATACATTAGTTCAGTCAGCATAGTAGCAATCCATCAAGGTTGCTCCTCATTGTAGTGCGTGTGTTGTATCACCACTCACTGACATCCAAAGGTAGTTCATAGCAAACCAGTGGTCTGGATTAAGATAGAACCGAAGGCAGTAGTCCACTGCAGTCCAGGGATGACTTCAAGCATCAGCCAACACACTGGACACTCGTGTTGATGCCACCAACCTTATCACCAACACCAACAACCTCATCACCATCAACACCCACACCAGACCTTGGTGTCATCATAACCTTAGTATTGATATTGATCATGCTGAGCTACCCCTGAACAGAGTGTCCACAGAGGTCAGCCGAAACCTGCGATAGTATATCCAACAAATGCCACCTGTTGCCACCGTGCAACTTGATAGTTGCCGAGCAATGTAGCTCACCGAGACTGATACCGAGACAATAGCTGTCGCGCAGTTCGATAGTCACCAAGTACCTCGACAGACCAACCTGGGTTTCAGGTGCGAGACCCCTGACAGGATCCAGCAAAACACTGGAAGCTGAAACATATCGACACCAGATATTACTTTGTCAGGGATCACATACAGGACGGAGACCTGGCCATAGAATACATTTGAACAGCCGAAAACGTCGCTGACATCCTAACGAAACCACTAAAAGGGAAGGAGACATCTCGGCTAGCAAACCTAATCGGCCTGGGAATGCCATCCAGGGGGGGAGTTGAAGATCCGACAGAATTACCAAGATTTTCAGCCGATATGCATAAAGGCCGAGTCGCCGAGAGTTCGAAGGATGAACGTGCATGATTGATGTGTGGCAACCAATCAGGAGGCGCTACGAAGAGGACAATGCTGAGGTGACGCATGGTACACATGGTCAATCAGAGATGAGAGGAACTCATGACATTGGGCTAAAGGTATATATACAATTGATTCTGTAGACATAGCTCATGAGAAATGCCAAGCATTACATCTACAAATACAATAGTACGAAAGAGCTAGAACGTGGCTCGGACGAGGAGGTGTACAGTCTAGCTTCAACTGTTTCCCAGTAGTTCTAGCGGACTCTTATCAGCCGTCACTGCAAAGGTACATGGCTCAACAACATCTGCGGATTGAAGCTGTGCTGTCCTCGGCTGACCAGTGCTTGTGCCTCCGCTTCGGCTTTCGCTGTGTGAATGCGCCGTTCTGTTCACCGGCGAGTTAAGTTAGGGCGTCATTACTGCATTGTGCCAGCGTGAGCTGAGTTGCGTGTCTGATGGAGAGCGAGAGCTGTAAGCAAGTTGCTGTTCCCCGCATTTCCTTCGTCCTTATCTGTGTGGCACAAAGCGTGACTAGGCTCCACCACCCAATCAGTAAGCGCAAGGTTGGTGGTACAAATACAAAGCCGGTGCACCACCCTCCTCTCCTCTTCTCCATTACCGTCGGGTATCCCATCCACCTAGACACATACTCCTCAGCAACACTTGCAAACCTAAACCAGTCAACATGGGCTCCTACGCATCAAAACCCATCGCCGACAAGGCAGACACGTACGCCTCCTCCTCCGAGCAGTACAACGAGAAAGCCAAGTACACCATCAACCTCGACCGATCCACCACTCACGCCTCTAGCAGCAATGGAACGATCAACCACCATGCAGCTGACCGTCTTGCTCGTATCCAAGCCGAAACTCTCAGTCGTTCCCCCAATTCCACTGCCGTTGAACGCAAAGCCGGAATCTCACTATCCTCCCTTCCTCAATGGCAGAACTCTGCTTTATCCAGCACAGCATCCCGTCTGGCACAGATGACACTCCACAACGCCTCCATCTCCGCCTCGCTTCACCGCCGAGACGTCGAAGTCTCCTGTGCATATATTTTCTCCCATGCCATTCCTTACGAGGTGAAGCCTGTGGTAAACCAGCGTTCCTCCGGCCGATGCTGGCTCTTTGCTACATGCAATGTCATCCGACATCAATCTGCCAAGGTTCTCGGATTGGACGAGTTCGAACTCTCGCAAAGCTATCTTTCGTTCTACGACAAGCTGGAGAAAAGTAACTACTTTTTGGAGAATATGATCGAGTTAGCGGATGAAAAGTTAGATCAGCGAGTTGTAGGGTTTCTCAAAACTGCACCTACCAACGATGGCGGGCAGTGGGATATGGTTGCCAACTTGCTCGAGAAATATGGTATTGTGCCTAAGAGTGTTTTCCCTGAGAGTTACAACTCGAGCTACTCTAGGGAGATCAACTGGCTCGTCACTGTGAAGTTGCGCGAGTACACGCTTGAGTTGCGACAGATCAAGGATAAGGTCGCCAGCAGACTCGTCAGTCTCTACGCACGCGAAGGCAAACAAGCTAGCAGCGAAGAAATCGCTCAAACAGTCCGACAAGCCCAGCGGGCGAGGAAAGATGAACAAATGGCAGAGGTCTACCGACTCCTTGTTATCTCTCTTGGTACTCCTCCTCAGCCGGATACCAAATTCACATATAACTACAGAAACAGGGATGGAAAGTTCATCTCCATCCGCAGCACACCCAAGAAGTTCCTAGAGGAATACACAGGTACTTTCGACCACCAAAATCGCTGTTCGTTGATTCACGACCCCCGTCATCCCCCCAACCAGCTCATTACCGTTGACCGATTGGGTAATGTTTGGGAAGGCACACCCATCAGCTACGTCAACACCACTGTGAATGTTATGCGTCAAGCTGTGGTCAAGTCGATTAAGGCTGGTCATCCTGTTTTCTTCGGCTGCGACGTGGGTCAGTCTTCGCACAAAGAAAGCGGTATTATGAACCAAGACCTTTTCGGATACAGCGAGGCATTCAACATTTCCCTCGGCCTAACCAAAGCTCAGCGCATCGAGCTCGGTGAGTCTTCGATGACGCATGCAATGGTCATCACAGCGGTGCACATCGACGACAAGACAGGAAAGGTGGAGAGATACCGAGTGGAGAACAGCTGGGGTGAGGAGGGCGTGGGTAATGGGAAGGGTTTCATGGTTATGAGTGACAAGTGGTTCGAAGAGTTCAACTACCAGATCGTGGTTAGTAAGGAGTTTGTTCCCAAGCATCTGTGGGCGCTGTTCAAGAAAGGAGTTGGTGAGGAGACGATCAGGTTGCCTCCCTATGATCCTCTTGGTGCCTTGGCTTGATCGTATTGTCGAAGGAAGAATGTACATATTGTATTACAGTCGAACAAGATTCAAACAAGCCTCTTTGAGCACGTATGCGTGTGGTGTGTCGCTTGCCTCTGCTCTGAGTCTTAGTTCGGCTTTGGGTTTGAATACTGTCGTCGGGACGACTGGCATCGTTTCGCGGAGAAGGCAAAGGTCATATTTGAGAACCTCGCCCAGACCCCATTCCGAAAGGAGCTCGCAAACGTTGCAAGCGAGACGAGCCTCACGTCAAATTTGGGTTCCAGCATCAAATATCTCTTTTGACTGTCGGAAACGAACGCAAGTCGAAGTCGAAGACACATTCGACTCAGTCTCACTCAGAAGCTCCGTACGCAGACGGAGCAACATCTTGCCGACAATTCCATCGGCTACCGGAGGACAAATGAAGTTGAAGCCGAATCTAGCTCGACGCTAATGGAGAACTCCGTTCGCGGACGGAGCCACTGCCGGCATCTGTCTTCAAGGTCGACATCTCGTGAGATCACGTCAGGTCATTGACACTGTAGCAGAAGCAATCTCAACACAAGCTGTATCCGATCAGACACCAACAGCCTCATCTTGCTTGGAGACATGAAGAATGTCTTTGATTGCGAACACATCTCCATCTCCAGCACTGAACCAAAGTCTAGAGAGCGGGCGGAGGACCCTTCCATCGACCCATCCCATAATTGGCCCTAATAACAACCAAATCCATCGCCATCCTAATACTATCTCTGACCAGATCGATCTTACTTCCACCCACTTCCTGCCAGTGTACCGCCACTTCAGCTATTGGGATCGGCAACCTTTTCAATTTCATCCACTCTTCCTCCTCTTCCTCTTCCTTCTGTTCTCCTTGTTGCTTACCAAAGCCTTCACTTTGTTCGGGCATGTGTGAGGGTGGGATGTGTTGTTGCAGTGCCAGCTGCGAAGAGGTTTGGGCGAGGATGAGGAGTTCAACGTCGAAGATCCACCCGTCGATATGACTTGTTGGGAATACAAGTCTAGCAGTTGGGCGAGTAAACAGTTTGAATCCGCACTGGGTGTCTTTGATCTCTGGTTGGACGGGGAGAGCTACTCGCTTTTCTCCTTTCTTTCCGCTGCAGTTCTCCTTCGTCTTCCCCTTTCCTCCTGAGATTCTCTTTAGCAAGCCTCCAAGGGTAGGTGGCCGGAGAAGGTGAGTGAGTAAGATGTGAAATGAATGCATGAGGAAATTTCGAATAAAGCTCCTCTTCACAACAGCGTCACTCTTGACCATATGCGCGCGGCTGCCCACCGCAACACCGTGACCAGCAGGTGTAAGAACATGGGAAAGAGCGAGAGAAAGCTTAGTGAGGTCGGAAAAGGAAGTTGCTCCGTCGGCATCAGCGAACAGGATCACGTGACCGCGTGAATGGAGGACTCCATGACGAACTGCTCCACCTTTGCCTCTGTTCTTAACTAGCCTTACAACACGAATTGCTGAAGGAGAGGGAGAGGTGCGTGCAAATTCTAGAGCAACTTGATGGGTGTTATCGTTTGAGCCATCGTCGACGACAATGATCTCGTAGCTGGCCAGCGAAGAAGTAAGGGCACGATGCACCGCTTCAGCAGTCCCACAGCGACCGTTGAGATGAAGCCTGTTCGAACCAGCTCCTTTCTTTTCGAGTCCCTGGATCAAGCTTCGTCTCCCAGCTTTCCGTCCTTCCAAGAATTCGACCGTCTCTTTGAGCATGACTGGTAATCGCTCCTTCTCGTTGTAGGCCGGAACGACGACACTGAGTTGCACCTCTGCTTCGTCTTTGATCTCAGCGAGTGGTTGTGCGTCTTTACTTTCGGTTGAGAGGTACGTAAGCTCGGAGGGAGAACTTTGCTTCGTGTCGGGTGTTAGCAGGATGAGAAGAAGGTAGAATGAGGAGGCAAGTAATATGGCGAGAGTGGCAAGCACAAGGGTGATTTGTGGATAGTAGTGGTACAGAGCGATAGGAATGGCTGAGAGGAAGCTGTATATTGTTCCGTCAAGCAGAGATGTAGGGCCTGCTGTAGCAGCTCCACCGGCCATCGCGGCGCCGGCGCAACATGCAGCTCCCATTTTGTGTGACAATCAGCTTGATGATAGACTGCGACGGTTGTAGTCTACTAAATCTCACGAGCTGAGTTGCGTGATCAGTCGTTCAAATGGCCTGGCTCGCTGTGTGTTCGTGTCGACGAGATGAAGCATAAGCGAGCGTTCACCCTGTAGCGGATCTGAGCAAATTGGCGTACAGAGACCGTCACGCGTGTAGAGGTCTTGCTGCTGAGCTTGTCGCGCTCTGTTCCTGGTTATCGAGGTCGAGAAGGAAGCGACGTCGAACTCGAGAATTAGATGAAGTGTGGAAGGTTGTGTAACGACAAGAAGACCTTCACAGCTTCGGACCCTTCTTCATTTCGTTTGGCACGCCTTCCCGCATACCAACACTGCTTCTGTGCTGCGTCGACGTGTCAGCTAAGTGTTGTAGATCCGGTTCGAAGGCATTTCGAGTTCCACCGGCTTTCGACGTCGTGAGGTCGGCGAATTTCAGAACACGCTTCTAGGGTGAGAGGAAAAGGTGGACAACAATTGAGGGCAAGAAATAGAAACACCATCACTGAATGATGGCGCCGTCTTTCAACGGACACAACCTTCAGCCTGCTTCCTGCCAACACTGGACACATGGACATATTGCACGAGCTACTACAACTTAGTTCTCACAGGTGTAAGCGCTGAAACAATAGATTAGTCTGCGACAAGAACGAGAGGTCGGAACGTGACAGGGTATGTGTGGTCTAAATACTATTCCTCCTAGCACTGACTCCACCACCTCTCCTCCTCATCCTCCTGCCACCCTTCCCTCCAGATTCATCCTCACCATCATACTCATCCTCGTCTCTCTCCACACCACTCGGCAGCTTCCCCTCCTTATCCCAGCCGTCCAACAGCTCCACGGCTGCCTTGTAGCCTTTCTCATAGATCGTATCGAATCTCCCGAAAGCCAGCGTACCAAACTCCTCCACAGGCATGCGCATGTAAAAGCAACCTTTGACCTTCTTGGCCTCTTCCAGCGTCTTGACTGAGCTGACGTACGTCAAGCGACCTTGAATATCGGGGATGGAAGGAATCTTGCCAGCGTCAGACCAAGGGTTCCATCTGTTGAGCAGGACCCACCAGCCTGAAAGAGTGTCTCCATAAGCCCGTGGACTCGTGTCATCAATCGAACCTACATCTACTGCGAATACCGAGCGTGCTCCCATAGCCAGCATAACTGTCACTGGTAAGTTATCAACATATCCTCCGTCGACCAGCATGTTTCCTTCGTCGACTAAGGGCGGGATGAGACCAGCAAGAGTCATTGACCCACGGATATAGCGCCAAGCATAACCAGAGGTGTGAACCTCCATTCGAGACCAGGTGATGTTGGTGGTGTTGCAGAAGAATGGGATCCACATGTCCTCGATGTGCGTCTCTTGAATAGCTTTGAATACACCGCGATTGAATTCGTGACCCGTGGTATAGGATACCACTGGGTAGGTGAGATCCGATGCGAAACGCCAAAGAGAAGCCATGCGACCAGCGAATCGCTTCGCACGTCCAAAAGTCGAGACCATCTCCGCTTCTCTCGCATACAGCCCTCCAACCAGTGAACCGATAGATGTACCACCGACCATATCGATCGGAATGCCTCTTTCCTCCAACGCTCGGATCACACCTAGATGGGCACACCCTCTTGCGCCACCTCCTCCAAGCACCAACCCAATGCTCATGCCGCACAATCTTCTAGCCAGCCTTGCGAAGTCCGATGCATGATGTGGCCTGCCCGACGCAGAAAGCGGAGTCTTAGTCTTTCGATATCTCTGCAGCGACGTCTCGAGCTTCTGCTTGAGATTGCGCAAAGCCTTGACGGCTTTTGGATCTCCGCCGTGCGACATGGCTGAAGCAACTCCATGTGATCCACTCAAACCTTGCATCTCAACATGATGATGTGCGTGAACCCAGGGTCGGTTCTTCAGCCACTCTCTCGTTGAGCCTGGCGGTACACTTCGATCGGGATGAAGCAGGACCAGCTCTTTGCGGGCGGTGGTCTTGACGCTCATCAGCAAGCGTTCGTACTCGCCCATGGCCGGTTCATCTCCGAAGCCGACCATCAAGACGCAATCAGCCTGTCGGATCGAGGTTTGAGACCAAGCTGAAGAGACGGGTGTATCCACCACGTAGACTACCATCCTGTATTTCTGCTCCAAATCAGCTAGCCAACCGGCCAGCTTCAACTTTCCCATCCGGCTGAAGGCATGCCTACCAAGAACACCCATCACGCTGCTTTGATCGAGGAAGATGGCTCGACCGCCAATCGTGTCGTCGAATGCAGCTTGTAGCTTGGCTGCAAAGTCAATGACGGGTACTTGGCGTGTGACTGGCACAATGGCCACCGTCTTGAGGTTGAGGTTGTTCCTGCCCAGATCAGGTAGACCAGGGATAGGTGCACCCAGCGCAGCACCTTCTTGCTTGCTTCTGATCAACTCAGCGCGCACTCTTCTCGCAATAATGCGAGAAATTTGAATCGTGATCGCAGGGTGTCGAACCGAGATAGCGTTGAACAGCGTTGAAGGCATCTTGGCCAACTCTGAGTCGCGGATAGCATGCAGTGTGGTCCTTCGCCTCGAGTTGGTAATGACATCAAGCTCGCCAACGCTATCGCCTTGACCGTACTCGTTATGCACCTCGATACCATTACTCTTCTCGGTGATGGCTCGCAATCGACCGTTGATGACAATGAAGAAGCTATCCGATGGGTCGTCTTCCCTGTAGATGACCTGTCCGGCGTTCACTTGCTGCCAATCGAGCGACGAGTCGATGTGCAAGATCAAAGGTGGAAGCAAACTCAACAATCGCTTGCAAAGTGTCAACAGTACGATGGGACGACGCTCCATGATCCTCTCAAGGGCATGTGCGGGCAAGAAACCGACATAGACATCGGTCTTGGCTGTGATGTCGACATAACTCGCTGTACCGAGCAGACTTGAAAGATAGCCCGCGATGCCTCCGCGTCCGACCGTGAAGATGGAGCGCTTGCCGTCCTTTGAGCGGTGATTGGTCTGTTGTGCATTGGTGGCACGAGGGATTTGGTTCAGTGGTGGACGAGTGGCAGGTCTAGCAGAGGCAGGAGTCTGTGTAACGGTTGCATCCGAAGGGCGATGCAAAGTCGTGCCTGCCGTCCCGTTTGAGGTCATGCTAGGCTTGCGTGAGCCGGACTTGCCTGTACCCCCAGTGCCGTCGAGCGCGTTGCCGACTTTGGCTGATTCGATAGGACGTCTTCGCGCTCCACCAGCAAGAGTGCCGAACGATGTCGACGAAGATGAGCCTTCCGGCGCCTGAGGCCGATGCAGGGATGATGTAGCGCTGTTTCCAACGCTATTGGTGCGGTCAGCATCGGTGCCCCTGTGGTGCGATCGAGATGCGGAGACATCGAAAGAGGAAGCCTCATCGGTGCTGCCCGTGCACAATGAAGCAGTCGAGGGAGCCTTGTGATGCGAGCTGGCTTTATCCAGGTGTGGCGTGAGACCAGCGCTACGCCCTTTAGCGTTGGCTTTGCTGCTGGGCACCTTCCGGTCCTCCTCTTCCAGCTCGTTGGCTTCAGCAGGCAGCAGGACGTCCAAGAAGCCATCAATAACGTAGAACAACCCGGCCCGACTTTCCCCAGCCTTCACCAGCGTGCTTCCAGCTGGGAAGAACTTGATCTCGACTTCGTTCTCAAAGTCGGAAAGGTGGAAACCTGATGGTCCATGTCCAGCCATGGAGCTGTTGGTGCCGGTCATACTCTCCTCTTCGGCCATAGCGGCGTCAAGCATACTGAGCGAGCTGAAGGCCGACTTGAATACCGATCGCTGTAGCAATGAGTCTTGAGCATTGATGTGCGGACTAGCTTGGTAGCTGGTAGCAATGGGCGAGTTGGCAGCTTGAGCGAGACCGATACTCTTAGCGATGCAGTCCATGACTTCGTTCTTGATATCAAAGTGCGCTAGACCGATGTGCGAGAAAGGTGAGTCGCCATCCATAACATCGCTGCCAGCTGTCCCGTTGCGCCTAGGAACCGGAGACACACCGGATCGTGGGCTGGTGCCGTTGGTAGAGTCGTCCATGGGATGAGGCAGAGGTCCATGGAAGGGTTCGAGTTTCGAAACAGAGCGTGGCTTGGCCCGCGGAGTCGGCTGAGCCGAATGCATATCAAAGCCGCTATTGTGCCATCCGTTCTCACTCAGGCTGGCCATGCTGAGCAGATCACCTGGTCCAACCATATTGCGTGCGGTTGGGGTCTTGAGAGGAGGGTCAGGATGGCCCCATGGCGTCTTTGCAGTCGAAATGCGAGAAGGCGGAGCAGCTTTTCTATCTGTCTGTTTCGGGCTTGATGTGAGGTTTGGCTGCTCTGTGACGATTCTTACCCTTGGCGGACTGCTAGTTCCATCAGTGTCGCGCGCTGCGCTTGGCATGGGTGTGGTGCTGCGTTGAGTGGTAGAAGTCCATTCCTGAAAGTTGCGGAAGTAGTCATCATCGCCGTAGACGGACGTCGAATCACGTTTAGAGGTGGGCTGAGGTAGGAAGCGATGGCGGAGCTTGTCCATGCCACCCTTCTCGTAGAACTCGGACGGCAGCGGGAAGCAAGCGAGATCGTTGATCGACTTTTCCGTGCGCATGACTTCCTTCGTCAGGCCGAGGTACTTGTGTGCAGTGTGGAACGTGACTCGTGAAAGTCGTGCAAGGATAACCTGCACAATATGGGCAGCTGCGTTCGGGAACTTCTTGGTGAGACGCTTGAAGGCCTCTGCAGGGATGACTGCCAATGTGGTGTCGACAGTAGCACGTGCAACAGTCCCTGCGCCTTGTCGGTGTATGGGATCGCCAGTACGAGCCGAATGGCCGTGCGCGCTGTAACTCATATTGCTGAGAACGGATCCGGGCGTGCTGGGTCCGCCAAGACCTTCATGCAAGGCATGAATCGATGTGGCACGTCCACGGAATTGAGGAGACTGCGACGAGCTCGGTACGTTGGACATTGGCGTCCCTGCTGAAGAAGCATTGCAGCCAGGTGCAAAGTGAGAGAAAGGAGCCGAAGCCTGTGCTGGAGGCATCTGAAGGTCTGGAGCATGGCCAAGAGAATTTGTGCCATTGTCATCTAGGTTCTCGTGAGGATCCATGATGGTGCTCGTGTCGCCATCTTGCACAGTCATGGAGCCGGTTCCGGAAGAAGCGGTGCGCGAGTGAGACGATCTGGAGCCAGCACGCATGGCAGATCCGCCGAGTCTTTCCACAGCGCCTTCGGTGGAAATGGCAGCAGGGATGTTGCGGAGAGCAGCAGCGTTGAGCTGAAGTTGAGCAGCTGTCTGAGATGGTGCGTTGAAGGCTGAGGAGTAAGGAGAGATTGGCGCTGTCAAGTTTTCTGCACCGGCAGTGCCCCTATTGCTGCCTCGTGACCGGTATGGTCCTGCGCTGGTGCCGAAGTGACGGTCCATATTGGATGCGCCGGCGTGATGTGGTCCAAGATAAGAGTCATCGTCACCAAACGAGAGCTTGACATCTTCGGTAAAAAGGCTTAGGATAGTGAAGAGACTGCTAAGCGTACCTCCACTTTCGACCTCGTTGAGCAGCTGATAGCCACTATCGTCTTCATCCTCGACAGAGTCTTGGCCGACAGCACTCGCTGTACCGGCAGGCAAAGGAGCAAAGACCTGCACATGACCATCAATGACGATGTAAAAGGAGCAGTCGGTGTCGAGTGAAAGGCTATCGCCGGCAACGAGTCTCCGAGTTTGCAAATGTCTGGCGAGTTCGTGGAAGACGGGCTTTTCGAGGAAACCGAAGATGCGGATGGCCTGGAGGAAATCGTCGAGGTAGTTGTGAAAGCTGCCACGATCGTTGTCACCTCCTGCCGAGGCTACATCTGGATTGAGGTTGAATCCTTCGTCTCGGGTGAGTGGCACTTCACGGAGACGCTCGTACTTGTTGAGGTGACGGTATCGAAGCCAGATGAAGGCCGAGACGAGCGACGTGAGGAATAGAAGAGCCAGAGAGGGGAAGTTGAGCTGTAGCGTTAGACTGTAGTGAAGGATGGTGTAGACCAAGCTAGGAACGGTAATGGTCGAGAAAGTGGCCAAGATTCGAATGAGGTTGAGCGAGGCTAGCACGACTCGAAGAAGTCCATCGATGAGGGCAATGATTGGATTGCGCTCATCAGCATACGAGGCAGCCGCTGTAGCTGCCGTTGCAGCATCAGATGCTACGGTTGCACTTGACTTGACTGCACTTGCCGCTGTCGTGGCAGCCGCGTCAGCACTGGAAAGCGGAGACAAGGCGGACAAGGTGTTGGAGGACCATGACGCCTGTGAAGCCGCGGGGACCTGCGACATGTGGTCTGTCTTTGGCTAGAATTCAGAGAAGACGAGCTCAAAAGCTTCTATGTCGGCGTCGTTGGTGATTGAGGTAGTGTGATAGAAGCATGAGATCGACTCAGCCTTACTTGTGGTACTTGAGGATGGGAAAGCAAGGGTTCAAGGCTCGGTTAAAGGGTTGAAAACAGCCGCTGAGTGACCACAATGCGCTTTGCTGGGTCAGATGGTGCGAGCCCTTTTCCGATCTTCATTCAGACAGGAGGGGGTTTTCCCCCTTCCTGTCTTCGCCGAAGGAAGCGATCCAATATGATGATACATGCTGACATAAATACAATCGGGGATCTGATGGAACAGATCTGTCCAAAGATCGGGTACAACACAATCCCCCTTGTTGTCAAGCTAGATCATGAAGAAGGATACTCCCACATTTGGCATGTAACGTAGTTCACGTACAGTCCCTGTCCAAAGTTTGGGGACAGGGTCCAATAGACAATGATTTAACCGTCCGATAGCATATCTTCCATCAGTTGAAGTAGAGAAAGCCGCACAAAGCGTAGAGGTTGGGCTCACGGCCGAGTAAGAAGGTTTGCGCAAAAAGGGCTCAGCTGCGCACACGTGCTCACGTCCCGAACGCACGCGAGTGGCAAAAGTGTGGAAAATTCTTGACTCATTTGTACTTACGTCCATCATCAACGAAAAACTCTTACTCCATCTGCTTGGAGGAGTGATCTCTCAAAAGTGTCAGACTGAGCAAAACACACAGTGAGCAAGCTCGGAAGAAGGGCTTTCGATTTCAGTGAGTCTCGGAGCCGACTAGTACTTGAGTGGACATCCATGCTTAGTAAGTGCTTGCTCCACGCAATGCTCCATTGACTCGATCACAGGTTTGATATGTTCAAGTGTGATCTGGGTGTTCCACACCTCCTCTGCAGCTCTGGCAAGTTCATCCTGGGTTTTCGGTACCAGCAAACGCTTACCAAGCAAGTTTTTGAACACATACCATATGTTATCAATAGGGTTAAGGTCCAGCAAAGTCGGCGGGTGTTCCTGCGTCTTAATGTGGTATTCAACCCACCATTGCTTGCAGATAGCAGCCTGATGACAGCTCCTGCTGTCTTTGACAACCAACAGGCCGTCAGGGTATGCACTAACAGCAGTTACGGCATCCTGGAGTGGCCTGTTGATGATCCAATCGCAATATCTGACAGCTGTGAGGTTCTCAACGGGATCCCATTGATTAGCTGACCCTGGCCACTTCTTCCTTGGAGCCAATGGGAGCACAATCAATGGGGTTTTAAGGTTATATGCAATGCTGGCCCATACCTGGATGCTGAAACAGCCAGAATGGAACATCGGAACCATGTTGTTGAAGTCTTCTTGAGTGTTTTTCCAGCAACTAACCCATGTGTGTCTGGGCCGGTAGCCAACCTTGACAGCTGCCTCGTCTATGAACAGCACACCCCTCCAATCAGTGGTGCTGTTAGGCTTGGCCCATTCAAGACGTTTATGCCAGTTTTTGGCTGTCAGAAATGGATTTCGGAGCACAATCCAGCAGCTAATACTGGCCTGGTATGCTCCTTTCCAGAGCTGCATAACTGGAATGCCACCAAGCAATGCTGACAGCTGTTGCCATGATAGAAACAGGTTTTTGAGTACCTCATGCTGAGGGTATTGGTCCGAGGTAGCTTGTCATGGGCCTGAATGCTCAGGAAGCAGGAGGGTCACTGGTTCATATGGAAGGAGCACAGGTATCAGAGATTTAGTCAATACCAGTGATGAGCATGGTCGTAGTGCAGTCTCCATGGAGACCATGGACTCCTACAGACTCACATGCAAAGGAGGACCGGGCCCATATGCGAGGGGGGCCAGGCACAGCCACGAGGAGGACCAAGCTCAAGGAGCATACAAACGGTCACCACTCAGGGGGGCTTGAGAGATAGGAGCCAGAGAAACCGTCACTGGTTGAAGGAGGAGGAGCAGTGTATAGGAGACCGGCAAGCAGGTCACTAGGAGAAGGAGCAGTGTTGAAGGGGTTGTCACATAGCTCAAGGAGGACAGGAGGGTACTAGAGGGACCCCCTGTACAGTACTCAATGAAGAGGATACTCTCTGCAGAGAGAGAGCCAGAGTAGCATCGCAGGTGACACTACAAGGAGTGTATATAAGCACACCCTCTCATCATCAGTGGTTGAGTGGATCCCCATCCACTCTACACACCATAACTAGTTATCACTTCAGCATAAGTATACATTAGTTCAGTCAGCATAGTAGCAATCCATCAAGGTTGCTCCTCATTGTAGTGTGTGTGTTGTATCACCACTCACTGACGTCCGAAGGCAGTTCATAGCAAACCAGCAGTCCAGATTAAGATAGAACCGAAGGCAGTAGTCCACTGCGGTCCGGGGATCACCTCAAGCATCAGTCAACACACTGGACACTCGTGTTGACACCACCAATCCTATCACCAACACCAACAACCTCATCACCATCAGCACTCACACCAGACCTTGGTGTCATCATAACCTTAGTATCAACATCGATTGTGCCGAGCTACCTCTAAATGGAGTGTCCACAGAGGTCAGCCAAAACCTATGATAGTACATCCAACAAACGCCACCTGTCGCCACCATGCAATCTGATAGTCACCAAGTGACATAGCTCACTGAGACAATAGCTGTCGCGCAGTTCAATAGTCACCGAGTATATCGACAGACCCACCTGGGTTTCAGGTGCGAGACCCCTGATATTAGAGTGGATCGTTCAAGCAGCTCCTCATGATCACCATGACAGACCCAGACCTGAACAACAAGCTCGATAGACTGCTCACTCTTTTGGAAGCCCAGTTGGAGCTTACCAGGCAGGGTCAATGGGAGGAACGACTACAACGAGCTCATCTGAGTAGAGAGGAGACCATTGACCTCTCACACTCAGAGGAATAAGCAGGAGGAGGAGATGAGTCTATGCTAGGAGACCCCCATACTCCTACTCCAGCTCCATGATCAAGACGATCTGTCTCACTTGCAGACATAGATGATCAAGAAGACGTCAACTACGAGAAGTATGCTTCACCCACTGGACCAAGATATGTCAAGTCCGGGGTAGACCCATACAACAAGAGCAGGATGGAGCCCTACGTTCTTGATCAGGAGGAAGACTCTAGCATCATGGCAGAGCTTAATCGATCAAAGCCCATCACCACCCCCTTTCCAAAGTTCAATCCCCGAGATGTGGAGATCTTCATTCTAGAAGCCAAAGCATGGTTTAAGTTCAACCAGGTGTATGAGCAATCTAGGATGATCTATCACATGGGCGCTCAACTAGAAGGGACTGCATGGGAATGGTGGACCTCCAAGCTCCATATTGATAGAGCTAGAGAAGGAAGGTTGTTCAATGATTGGCACTACTTCACAGAGAGACTGTCAGAGCAGTTCAACCCACGCAATGCTAGGATGGAGGCATACAACAAGCTGCTAGCTCTCAGGCTCACAAGTGATGCTCCTGGTGCTGCCACACATCATGTAGAGCGGTTCAGGGACTTGGAGGGTCAGGTCAACCTAGATGACAATGAGCTAGTGATTGATCTCTTCCGAGGTAGTTTAACTCGCAGCATACAGGAGAAGTTCGAGAGGAACCCACCTGGGAAGAGATGGGAGTGGTACCGAGAGGTCGAGGAGATCGATCAACAGAGGATGCTACTACAGCAGTCCTCGTCTAGACACTCACTCCTGAACACCACGTCACCTCCACTAAGAACTGGGTCTTGGCCAATTCAAAGTTCAATCCCCATTCGTCAACCCACTCAACCTTATCCAGCTCGATCACCAGCACAAGCAACTACACAAAACCCAAATTGACCAACTAACCGACCCCTTCCCCATCAAGCCACCCAGATCTCGAAGCAAGGAAGCCCTGCTCCATCAGGTAACAACACCTGTCATGTATGCAAAGGTATTGGCCACTGGGATAGAGACTGCCCTAGCAGGAGGGTAGATTCCCTGGGCTCATGACCCATGGGCCCCAAGGTCATGGTCACCACAGCAGACTCTTTCGAAGAAAACACCGACTCAGGAGATGGCCAATCAGGCGGCACGGAGACAGGCGAGCCTGAGGACTTGGACCTCAGCCCTTACCAGCAGACCATGGTCACTGATCATGAGGAGGAGGAGCACGATGATGGTGACGACGAGGGAAACGTCAGTGGGGTGATGCACTGATGGTGTGCATTGCTCTACAAACCTCCTTGCCATCACTCTGTATATATCAAGATTGCCAAGTATGTTTCTCTACCAGTGGAGGCAAAGCAGTGTTGGAGCTCTCTGGAATGGTCCAAGACCATCCTGCTCGGATACTAGCTGATACCAGTGCTGGTTTGTCCATAGTCTCAGATTCTTTCATTAGTAAGTACCAAATACCCACAAAACCCACAAAAACAAGATCGATCCATGGTGTCACCAGACACCAACTCTCCATCAATAGTTCTGTGAGCATGCAGGTATCTATTGGTACACACAATCTGGGTGTGGTTGAAGCTTCAGTGGCCGACACTGCTGACTACAACCTCATCCTGGGGTTCACCAAGCTACAGAGGCTCAAACCCACCATACAATGGGACACGGGCCAGCTGGAGTTCAAGACTCAGGAGCAGGACCGACCCCCAAAGAGACCCCCTGAAGCAGCAAGAGCAGGGGACCTATCCATGAGGAGACCAACCCTTCATTGAAACGAGCTTGTTGTCAGGGGTCTCGCGCCTGAAACCCAGGTTGGTCTGTCGAGATACTTGGTGACTATCAAACTGCGCGACAGCTATTGTCTCCGTGAGCTATGTCACTCGGTGACTATCAGTTTGTGCGGTGGTGATGGGTGGTGTTTGTTGGATGTACTATCATAGGTTTCAGCTGACCTCTGTGGACACTCCTTTCAGGGGTAGCTCGGCACGATCAATATCAATACGAAGGCTATGGTGACACCAAGGTCTGGTGTGAGTGTTGATGGTGATGAGGTTGTTGGTGCTGGTGATAGGGTTGGTGGCATCAACACGAGTGTCCAGTGTGTTGACTGATGCTTGAGGTGATCCCTGGACCACAGTGGACTACTGCCTTCGGTTCTATCTTAATCTGGACTGCTGGTTTGCTATGAACTGCCTTCGGACATCAGTGAGTGGTGATACAACACACGCACTACAATGAGGAGCAACCTTGATGGATTGCTACTATGCTGACTGAAACTAATGTATACTTATGCTGAAGTGATAACTAGTTATGGTGTGTAGAGTGGATGGGGCTGCACTCAACCACTGATGATGAGAGGGTGTGCTTATATACACTCCTTGTAGTGTCGCCTGCGATGCTACTCTGGCCCTCTCTCTGCAGAGAGTACCCTCTTCATTGAGTACTGTACAAGAGGTACCTCCAGTACCCTCCTGTCCTCCTCGAGCTATGTGTCGACTCCTTCGACACTGCTCCTCCTCCTTTGACATTGCTCCTTCTCCTTCGACACTGCTCCTCTCCCTAGTGACCTGCTTGTCAGTCTCCTATCTCTCGAGCCCCTGAATGGTGACCATCTGCATGCTCCTTGAGCTTGGTCCTCCTCGTGGCTGTGCTGGTGACCGCCTGCATGCTCTTGAGCTTGGTCCTCCTTTGCATGTAAGTCTGTAGGAGTCCATGGTCTCCATGGAGACTGCACTACGACCATGCTCATCACTGGTATCCACTAGATCTCCGATACCTGTACTCCTTCCATATGAACCAGTGACCATCCTGCTTCCTGAGCATTCAGGCCCATGACACTTGTCTCAGCAGAGCGCATACTACAAGCAGCTTGTCATGGGCCTAAGATGCGCAGAGCGAGGGAAGGCCGAAATGATATGAAGGTAGCGCAGGAATCGCGGGATCGGGCAGAACATAAGGTTTGTGGCAGAGTTCGCCGAGATCGGCAGTAGAATCAGCTCTATGGCAGATCTCGACGAAATCGGCACGTAACAATATTGGTATCACGATTCTCGCTGGAATCTGCAGCAAGCATGACCTTAAGATGGAGTCCATGGAGATCAGTGACAGAGTCATTGGTACGATGATTCACATGCAGGTCGACATCAAGCTCGAGCCTGAGGAGGACCACGCTCCACCGGGCCGGAAACCAAGCTGTGCCAAGAGGGGGACCAAGCTCAGCATCGTGCAGACAGTTACCACTCAGGGGCACACAGGATAGAAGGAACATAGAATCATCACCGGTCCAAGGGAAGAGAGCTGTGTAATGGACACCAGCGAAGGGAACATGAGGAGAAAAGAGCAGTGCTGATGGAGTCGACACAGCTCAAGGAAGTCAGACGGGGTAGCATAGAAGGACAGAGGAGTCTCATCAAAGACTCCTGTGTAGTACTTGACGCAGGAGGTACTCTCTGGAGAGAGAGCAGGGGCAACGTCGCTGGCGACACTGCAAAAGGGTATATAACCATACCTTCTCGTCACAAGTGGTCGAGTGGATCCCCATCCACTCTACACACCATACAACTAGTCATCACTTTAGCATAAGTATCATTAGTTTCTCAGTCAGCATAGTGGCAATCAATAGATTGCCTCTCATTGAAGCGTGTGTGTTGTATCACTGCTCACTGATGTCTGAAGATGGTTCATAGTAAACCTGTGGTCCGGATACGATAGAACCGAAGGCAGTTGTCCACTGTGGTCCAGGGATCACCTCAAGCGTTAGTTGACACACTGGACACTCGTGTCAACACCATCAATCAATATTCACACCATCCCATTGGTGTCAATACCAAGTTCACATAGAGTCATATCATACTTGATCGTGCTGAGCTACCTCTGGATGGAGTGTCCACAGCAGTTAGTCGAAATCTGTCATAACGACAATACAACTACAGATTCCAACAAGAAAAGTGACAGAGGCGACTCTGTCACATAATTCACTAGGAATCGTAATACCATTAGCGCTGTCACAAAACTCGACAGAATTGGTAGTAGTATCAGTACTACTACAGATTTCAGGTTTCAGGTGTGCGACCGCTGACAGCGACACTACAAGGAGTGTATATAAGCACACCCTCTCATCATCAGTGGTCGAGTGGATCCCCATCCACTCTACACACCATAACTAGTTATCACTTCAGCATAAGTATACATTAGTTCAGTCAGCATAGTAGCAATCCATCAAGGTTGCTCCTCATTGTAGTGCGTGTGTTGTATCACCACTCACTGATGTCCGAAGGCAGTTCATAGCAAACCAGCAGTCCAGATTAAGATAGAACCGAAGGCAGTAGTCCACTGTGGTCCAGGGATCACCTCAAGCATCAGTCAACACACTGGACACTCGTGTTGATGCCACCAACCCTATCACCAACACCAACAACCTCATCACCATCAACACTCACACCAGACCTTGGTGTCACCATAGCCTTCGTATTGATATTGATCATGCCGAGCTACCCCTGAAAGGAGTGTCCACAGAGGTCAGCCAAAACCTATGATAGTACATCCAACGAACGCCACCTGTCGCCACCATGCAATCTGATAGTCACCAAGTGACGTAGCTCACTGAGACAATAGCTGTCGCGCAGTTCGATAGTCACCGAGTATATTGACAGACCCACCTGGGTTTCAGGCGCGAGACCCCTGACAGTCCAGTCCTATGTTCAGATAGTCAGGGATGTATACAGGTGAGTAAGGATCTGGCAAAGCACTGGAAGTTGAAACATATAGACACCAGATATCATTTCATTAGGGATCACATTCAGGATGGGGAGATAGAGATAGAATTTGTTGGAACAGCAGACAATGTCACAGACATTTTAACAAAACCATTGAAGGGTTTAGCAACATCACGGCTAGCTCAGTTGTTAGGGTTGGTAATGCTGTCGAGGGGGGGAGTTGAAGATGTGTCAGCATCCCAGCGGGATTCACGGGGTCTGTGGAACCATACTGGGTCCACAGAATTTAAGTGATCTAATAATTAAGTAAAGGTGCATATAGGTGGTGACACATGTGGGATGCATAGGAGTTGTCACGATAATGCACAAGAGACAACAACTCAGGAGTAGCACGAGAAGTGACACATCACACATTGGCACAGGCTGAAGGAGATTGCTAAGTATATATATATGACCATGTATGCAGCACCACATTGATATGATACAAGCATGCAAGAAGTAATACGACTGTGTACGAGAGCTTGGTAGTGGCTCTGATTGGTCGTGTTTTACTTGCAATCTTCAATTGGGGGACTTGGGAGTTTCTGGACTCAAAATTGCTGGAACAGTCAAGTTCCCCTCTCAATTTTGAAATTTTGAGGCAGCAGCTTCAGTCAATTTTTGTTCAATACACACACACACACACATGACAAGCAGACCAGTCCACCATAGATGTGGACCTTCACTATATCAAAGTACAACAACAACACTTGAATTGCAATGCAACATAGGATCACATGAAGGGTGGCATGGGTGGAAGGAAGGGTGGCATTGGCTGCCACCTGGGCAGTGGGGGCTTGACAGGTAAGTCTCAGAGGTCTTGTGCCTAAAACCTGAAATCTGTGGTAGAATTGCAACTACTACTGATCCTATCGAGATCTGTGGTAAAAGTCCTTTATTATTATTCTTGCTGAGATGTGTCATAGAAGCCTTCTATGATGTTTCTCACTCAAATATGTGATAGCATGATTGTTACTGCAGGTTTCGACTAACTGCTGTGGACACTCTGTCCAGAGGTAGCTCAGTGTCAAGGGTCATGTACCTGAAACCTGATATCTGTAGTAGAGACACATCTACTACCAATCCTATTGAGATCTGTGATAAAAGGCCTTTATTATGATTCCTGCTGAGATCTGTTGTAGAAGCCTTCTATGACTTTTCTCACTTGGATATGTGATAGATTGATTACTATTGCAGATTTCAACTGACCACTGTGGACACTCTGTGCAGAGGTAGCTCAGCACAATTTCTAATCAATAGAAACCTTGACATGACACCAAGATCTGGTGCTGCTGCTGTTGTTTTGCTGACAAGAGTGTCCAGTGTGTTGACTGAGTGCTTGAGGTGTTCCCTGGACTGCAGTGGACAACTGCCTTCAGTTTCTAATGATCGAGAGAGCTGGACCGCAGTATGAACTGCCTTTAGTGTTGATCAATATCTGGACCACAGTTAATACCACCTTTGCATGATGTCAGTGAGTGGTGATACATCACACACACTATGATAGAAGCAATACTATGTGATTGCAACTTGCTGACAGAAAATTACTAAGTATACTTATGCTGAAGTGATAACTAGTAATGTATGGTGTAGAGTGGATGGGGAACCACTCAACGCCTATGACAAAGAGCGAGGTTATATAACCATTCTCGCAATGTCGCCATGCAACATTGCACCCTGCTCTGGAATGTCTCTTCAGCACTGCTCCTCCTCCTCCTTGTCCTTTCTATCCCTTCTATCCATCCTGCGGTGTGTCATGGGTCTGGATGCGCAGGAAGCAGGAAGACCCGTCAAGACATATGAAGGGAGCACAGGAATCAAGGGATCAGGCCGATTGAGGGAGCTCCAATAGAGGTCACCGAGATCTGTAAAAGAGAAGGCTCTATGACAGATCTGACCTAGATTGGCACGAGCAATAATGGTACCATGGGCCTCGCTAGGATCTGTGGTAAACAAGGTAGTATTACATATTCTGTGGAGATCAGTGACAAGGAGGACTGTACGACAGATCCATTGGAGACAAGTGGCAAGGACCCCCTGATACCACCCTGATGAAGCAGGGGGCCGTCTCCATGATGAAATCGGAGCAGGAGGATGGGTGAGATGAAAAGTGGGGCGGGTTGCCACTCAGATGAGGTGAAAAAGGCCCTTATCAGGTAATGAAGCAGCATGAAGACTCTCCATCTGCAAGAGGCGAGAGAAGCAGTGCTAAGAAGCGGTATTGTAAGACTGGCAGGACAAGGGAGGAGGAGCAGTGTTGGAGGAGGTCTTTCAGAGCAGGAGCAAGTGTTGCTGGCGACACTTGGCAAATGGTTATATAACCATGCTCCCCATCATAGCAGTCAAGTGGATAGCCATCCACTCTACACCTTACACTTTACTAGTTATCACTTCAGCATAAGTATACTTAGTAGTTTTCCGTCAACAGTTGCAATTGCAGAGCATTGCTTCTACCTAGTGCATGTGTTGTATCACAAGTTACCTGATGCCATCCAAAGGCAGTTCATTCTGCAGTCCGGATAATGGTTGACACCGAAGGCAGTTCACACTGTGGTCCGGCTCTCTCGATCATAGAACCGAAGGCAGTCGTTCATCTCGACTCATTTTCGGGCCAGTTCGTAGCTGAATGAGCTTCGACCCATACTTTGCGATCCTTCTCACGATTGGCTATCTGAGCTACATCGACCGTCACAAAGACGGCGAGCGCACCTTCTTTGACCGCTTGCCGAACGAGCTTAGTAGAAGTGGCGTGGTCTCGCTGAACGTAGAGCTGAAGAAAGTGGTCTGCAAAGATGTTCTCGGACTTGGCTCGCTTTTGTAGATCGAAGGTTGAAACCATGTGAGGCAGTTTGCACTGGGCTAGGCCATTGGTGAGATGCCAGTCGCAGTCAGGACCGGCCATGTGAGTGTTCCCTACAGCCAAGCCCATGATGGGTAGAGGGTATGGCTTGCCGAACAGAGTGACAGATGTGTCGACCGTATCAACCCGTCTTAGCACGCGCGGGTTGAAGTAATAGCGAGAGAAAGCGAGACGATTGGCCTGTAAGCTGGCCTCAGTGTCTGAACCGCATGCGTAGAAGGCAGATGCTAGCGGTGGCAGGACAATAAGAGCAGCAATTTCCATGTCGTCCAGATTGGTGAGGTCTTTGAGCCTTGGAAGCCGTCTTCTAGCCGACGCAACTTTTCCGCTCTGACGCTGTTGTGCTTCGAGTACTTTGGTGTGCGAATCCGAAAGAAGTCGCTTATGTACCTCGTCATCTTGTATATGACCGTTTTTGGTTCGCAGATCCAGTCGACCCTTGTAGGAGTGCTGAGGCAGCTGTGATAGGGCGGAGGTAGTGTGTTCTTCTTTGAAAGCAATCGTGGCATCCGTTGCCGGCGTACTTGAGCAGCATCGCTTTGCCGCCGGGGTGACTGTCGAGGTACGAGGTGACGTCGTATACGCCACCCTCGACGACAAGCCATGCGTCGCTGGGGCTCGAGTGTCGCCGAATCTGCTCCACACTGATCTGTGACATTCTTGTGGCATGAACGCGGTCTGTGTTGGTGGTATGCAATCATGAAGGAGTGTCGTCTTTGGAGACTGAACGTTTGTGTAACGAAGTGCGGGGTATCCGGCAACCATTCGGCCAATTTCTCGGTCAATACGGTAGACGCTCAAATGTGGTGGTACTTGTTAGACCACTTCTACGCACACAGTATTTCTTTTATCTTTGGGAAGATAGTGTTCGAAGTCGCCGCATGACCATCATCATCTCACACTTTCGACTCAGTGATTCAGCAGCTGAACCGCATTTATGGTGCGACGCAGACCTTCCAGGCTGCTGCAAAGAAGATCGGTTCCAGCCAGTATCGAGAGATCGACATTGCACATTGTCTGTGCCTGGGTTTGAGAGGCGTGAACTCGGCAAGTTGGTTTAGTGCGAGTTGTTGACGTTCAGTGACGCTATCTGCAAGGAAAAATTTAAAACGCCGACAGGAAACAGGCAGAAGCGAGACCAAAGCAGCATGCACACCTCGCACAAACGAGGAGGTTTTGCTTGCCTTGATTTGCCTTGTGCACCCTAAAACTTGCGACCCTGAGTGAACTTCGGCTGTTGATGCACAATGTGATTGCAAGGTTTTGAGACCGTCGTTGACCATTCAGCAAACACACAAGGTGCCGGCGGCTGCAGGGAAAGTTTGTTGAAGACACTCTAAGCCTGACCTGACTGCATTGGCATTCTTCATGCTGGCACCAGCTATGATGTCTTATCCTTGCCTTTACATTCAAGTTGAATGGGGGCATGGATCTCTACAACCAGAGCAGCCAGAAGATCGACAGCTCGAGGCTTGAGCCTGAGACTGTGAATTTTGAGACCCCCTTTTTTCTTCTTTTTTTCTTCTTTTTTTCTTCCTTTTTTTCTTCTTTCTCTCAACTATCAGAATTCACGCAGAACAAAGCGGTGAGACGCGTGGCTCAGGAGTAAGTTGAGTGTGAGTGACATTTTGGCAATATTTTGGCTCTCTTCCCCGCGCATTTCACATTTGTTGCTGCTCACTAAATAACGCTCCACTGACACTTGCCTGCTCAAACATCATAGCAACCAACATCATCAAAGCCCTACGATCACAGCTGTCACAACGCCTCACAATGCGCTAGCTACATAGTTTAACAGCATAGCCTTCACCCTGCTTATCGCAACCTCATGCTCGTCTTGGTGCGGCAAACCTCGAGCGTGACCGCAGCTTAGCATGGTATCCTCATCACCCTCAGCGCCTCCTCGGCCAACCATGGCTAGTCCAGCGCCTTCTTCTACCTCCGTCCCGACCAACCTTGATGCGAACCAACCACACCAAAGTCATCACCAGCCTCATCTTCGCGCACGCCTCCACGCACTTCTCCAGCATACCGAATCACACTCCGGCTCAAGTCCTGCTCTATCTCCTACTTCCGAAACCGGGAGCCACCATCCCACCAATCCGGATGCCTTCTCCAGCTCGACATCGCTCAATAGTGCCGATCATGCTTCACCGTCTTCTCAGAAATCGAACAGCTCGCCGCTGAAATGCAAAGCATCTAAGGGTGCTATCAGTGTTTTGCAAAACACGACTCAGCCCTCTCCGTCTGCTTCGACATCGAAGGCTGCTCTTGCTACTTCGCCTCCGCTAAAGCTAGCAGCACTGCCTCGCTCCCTCACTACCTCCAATCTTGATCGTGTTGGTGCACGCAGCCCGCGCTCCGGTTCACATTCTTCGGGCCCATCCCGTGCTTCGAGTCTCGATCCATCCCGTTTCTCGGCCGATCGAAACGCTCAACCATCAACTGCTGCAGCACAGGAACGACAAGACGAGTCTCCGACCAAGCAGAAGCGACAGCGCCCTTCCATCAAGGTGCGCATTATCACCTGGAACATGCACGACAGCGTACCCAAAGGTGATCTTGAGGTCCTCCTTGGCAAAGCAGGTCAATACGTTCCACCAGACCCAGACTGGGACGTTAGCTACGACAGCGCAGAAGAGGAATCCGATACAGATGGACAACAGAAACCGTGCAAAGGTGCACATGTCGTCGGCCAAGAGGATGTGCCAAGAGCCGATCGTATTCCTCCACTCCCGCATGACGACTCGCATCCGTATCATCTTCTTGCCATTGCCGGCCAAGAGTGTCCATGGGGAGATGGAAAGCGCTTAGCAACCTCCGTCGGTATGGCTGGAGAGCTCGGTGACTTTGGGAAGCAGAAAAATCGTGCAGTCAAAGACAAGGACAAGGACAAGGACAAGGACAAGGATGCGAGCAAGGACAAGGACAGGGCCAAGCCGTCCAGAGCCAAGGAAAAGCAACGGTCCGGTGACAGTGACTCTCTGCCTAGCGCTGCGGCAGATGATAGTAAGACAACGCACTCCACCGTCGATGAGACTCCTGCCAGGGGGGGCGCTAACCTCCCATCGGACGGCAACAGCTTCCCCTTTCTCTCTGGCCCGTTCTCGATGGCGCTCCCCGGTCAGCCTCTAGCATCGCCCTGGATTGGTGGCAGCTCCATGCCAGGCTTCAACACACCCCTCAATGAAGCCGGTACTGATGATAAGTCAGCCGTCTGGCCAAACATTGGTGGCAAGGGCTGGAGCGACCTCTGCGAAGATTGGCTCGTTCGCAACCAGACCGCAAAGAAGGACAAAGATCACAAGGAGAAGTCATTCATCAGTGGCGCTCGTCTTGCCCGTGCTCTTTCGCAATCGACCGCCAAGAAAGACTTTGCACTCTCGAAAGGGTCACTCACAGACCATCACCACAACACGCCAATGCAGTCCATGTCTGCTGGCGTTACTCCCGAGCTTTCGCGTGCAGCGAGTCCCATCGGCATTCCCATGAGCGCTAGTGTTCCAGGCACGCCCAATCAGAGCACCTTTGAGGGGTTCAATGCGTTCCTTGACGCTCCGAGTCAGTTGCCTGCGGATCCATCTGCCAGCTCGGCAAGTGCCGAAAAGCGCAAGCGCCTTGTCCCTAAGCTCAACCTCAATCCTATCGAGCTCGTCAAGAAGTCGGCAGCGTCAGGTCGCTCTAGCCCTGCAACATTCGCTGATGCCGAATGCGTCGTCTCTCCTGTCCTCCTCTCACCCACGGCTCTTCAGCCTAAGAACGGCCATCAACTCTTCCAAGTCACACAAGCTCCCGCACCGGCAGCGTCACACGCACAATCTAGTGACCATGCCGGCTTGCCGGCTTCCACCAGCGCCGGAGGCTTACTTGCGGTTCCGGGTACACCAGCTATGAGCCGTATGAGCTCATCTCACAGTCTATACAAACTCGCAAGTGCTGCCGATCCGACCTCTCCGTCCGTCTCTCCTGCGGCGACCGAAGTCCATGTTGAACCGCCAACTCCGTCTCGCACTCCTTCGCCTTACCCAAGCACGGCCAACGGCAGTGGAATACCGCGGGACTCAGCCTCTCCTGCTCCTCTGGGCGTGGCAAGCATCAGCCACGAGGCAGCGGGCGCCAATTCAAAAGGAGATGAGAGAGCATTTGCCGATGCCATCCCTAAGGCTCTTGGACCTTACGAGCTCGTCATCAAGGAGCGTATGATGGGTTGCTACATGGCTGTCTACGTCTGGCGCGGCTGCAAGGATCGAGTGCGGGGTGCATCTCGATCGCATGTCAAGTCAGGTTTGCTAGCTGGTCGTGTTGGTAACAAGGGCGGTGTCGGCATCTCGCTCAAGCTCGGCACCACCAGACTTCTCTTCGTAAACGCACATCTTGCAGCGCACGAGGACAAGGTTGCTCTCCGACTTGCAAATGTGGCCAAGGTCAAGGCAGCGCTCAAAGTCGACTCCTTCCTGGATTCCAGTGACCCACGGTCCCGACTTGAGGACATCACTGAGCAGTTCGATCACACCTTTTGGTTCGGCGATCTCAATTTCCGCATCGACATTTCGCGTCAGCATGCTGACTGGTTGATGATGAACAAGAAATACGACCAGGCACTTGCTTTCGACCAGCTTGGTAAGGTGCTCAAAGAAGGTGACGCTTTCAAAGGCTTCAAAGAAGCTCCTATCAACTTTCCGCCCACCTATAAGTACGACGTACTCAAGACGCTCAAGATCAAGAGGAACAAGACGTTGACATCGATACGGAACGCTGTGGATATCCCTGACGCCAACATAACTGGAGCTGGTAGTTCGAGCAGGCCTGCCACGGCTGACTTGGGTACCACACCTCTTGGCGAAAGTGTCATACCAGAAGAAGGCGCTGTCAGCTTCGATGCGAAAGCCGGAGATGCCAACATGTCATACATAGGGCCAACCGAGCTGGATGTTGAGGACGTGTCCGCACGTAGCGAAGCAGCGCACGGCATTTCGCCAAACACAGTGGATAGCAAGGTCGAGTCTAGCGAAGGGCAGGATGCTGATCGTTCGGATGAGGATCGCTTTTCGATCTCTTCATCCTCCGCATTCGGTTCGGTCACCTCTTCCTCTGGCCTTGCCAACAACTTCCATCAGGCGCAAGAGGCTCGTCTATCGCAAGGTGTCGACCCAGCATTTGTACGCGAGCGCGAGATCGAACTTCAACGTCAGCGTCAGCTCGCAGAAAACACGAGTGCTGCACAAGGTCCGCGCTTCTTCTCGCAAGGTGCTGCCATCAAAGCCAAGATCAAGATCATGGAGATGGTCCGCAGTGCCATCAATTCGAACCTCAAGGACAAGCAGGGAAACGTTGTGTCATCGGGCAACCAGCATGGTGGCGGCAAGAAGAAGTGGCTCAACGTTCTGACTGACTCGCCGAGGAAGGCAATGATGCCAGCTTCCTTCTCGAGCGACAACAACTCAATTGTCGAGTCGGTCGGCTCGATGCCGTCTTCTGCTGTCGAGTTCTCCTCGTCCACGCTGTACACTGACGAGCATTCTTTCACGACAGGAGGTCGGAGAGGCAGTCTTTTGTCGAACGACGGCGCTCTCAGTAGTGTTGATCACGGCGAGACGGCAGGCTTCAGAAGCGGATGGAGCATGGATGGTCATACCTCATCCATTGATCATGAGAACGGTAGCAATGCTTCAGCGCCCGTGCTTGCAGGACCTCGTCGATCCTCCTTGCAGTTCGCCAAAGCAACCGCTCTTGCAGCTGCAAAAGCACAGAGAGAGGCCAAGTACCCACACTTGACGGGAGCCACGGCGGAGCAAATCGACTTTCTTGAAGCGCAACCCTACGATACAAGTGCCAAGCAGAGGGTGCCGTCGTGGTGCGATCGAGTCTTGTTCCGTTCTACAGTGCCAGTCGACCCTGAGGATGACGATGACAGCGATCAGGCCAAGATCGGCAAGGCTGAAACCCACGAGACCGGTCTAGGCTCCAGAGTGGGTAGCGCTCTCTCGAATGCGCTCATCACGCCGCTACGTCACGCAGCAGAGCGTCGTCACAACATGCAGGCGCAACGAAGTACTTCAAGTGGCCTTATCGCAGCCGTTGCAGGCAGCTCTAGCATCGCTTTTGCGTCAGAACAATCAATGGTACCAGAGGCAAGCTTGGTTGACCCAGTCACACGCAAAGGCAGCACGCTTAGACGCGAGAGGTCCAACACCACCACAGCAGCTCCTGTGCAACCAGCGTCGTCGAGCCCTAGGGCAGAGACCCGAACACTAGCTGGTGTCGAACGCACTCGTGCACCTCATCTTCTGCAGCGATTCTTGCATCCCGGTCGCCACCGCCATCACGCCAAGGCTCTTAGCCCAAGTCTCACCTTCTCGGATCTCACTCATGAGCCGAACAAGGATAACAGCTGGGCCATCAAGAATGGTAGTATGGATGTGCTTCCCACTTCGGCAAGTCTCGGATTGGGACTCGGTTCAGGTTTAGGCTTAGCCGGGCTGGAGAACAAAGCCGTCAGCACAGTCGATCTTCCGAGTCAAGTTGAAGAGAGAGACAACAGGTTCGACGGCGCAGCGAAGAAGCTTACTGCCTCCCCTGTAGTAGGCGAAGTTCAGGCTCGTGTGGTCATCCCGCCACGCCAATCTTCCGCCGCTTCATCACCCGTCAAGCCGAGCAACGAGCCAAAGCCTCCGATTCGCTCCGCTTCCTTCGCAGCTGCATTGCACAGTAACGGCGCTAGCCCGCTTCTCACTCCACCGTTACCGTCTAGATCAATTCCGGCTTTACCTGCCGGTCCTCGTCGCACGTTCTCCTCGCACTCGGCCCACAACCCTCAGCCCATCACAGACAAGATTGGGTGGATGGATAGCCTTTCCCACCACCTACCATCTTTCTTTGCTCCTGCCATCTCTGCTCTGCGCTCCCATCGTCATGCTTCGATCGTCGGCGCTCATCTTGAGGCAGAGAAGAAAGACGAAGCGGAGAAGGAAGAAGAGATTGTGGGTCCAAAGAAAGGCAGGATTGAGTGTCTTCTGTACAAGAGCTTGGACGATAGAGAGATGAGGATTCTGGAAGGTAGATCTGATCATCGGCCGGTCATTTTTGTTGGTGCCATCGGCATCTGATGTTGCAGTGTCAATGCTGTATCTGTTTTCGTCTTTGCATTTTATACCCTAATTGATGATCACATGCAACTTTTCAAGCTCGTTCGGCCATGTTTGTGCTGTGCAATTCAGGTGAGGTGGGGTGAGGAGTGGTTGTCATGTGAGTTTAGGCAGCAAACAATGTCGCTGCGATCGGTGTATCGGCCCGTACGGATCTCGTTGCGTGCGGACCCTAGGACGTCAACCAAGGCATGGCAACAATCTGTTCTTGCCAAGACACTCTGAAAGCTAACTTGTCAGCACACACAGGGAGGGGGCAACTCGGACTCATGGGAATGTATTTACTATTTTGGCAAGGGAAGTGAAGATGAATGAATGACAGGAGGAAGAGGGTAGAGGTCAGCTAGTCTCCTTTTCTCAGGTCGCCACTGGACCTAATGTGATCATTTGCGAAAGTTGGGTGTTTAGGCAGCAAGAGAAGGCTTAGCAGCACTGCTACCCCAAGCTCCTGCTGGCTTTCCACCTGGAGCACCACCCTGCGTCCTTGCACCAGTGCCACGGTTAAAAGCACCACCAGTCTTACCACCGGCAGCACCAGCCCAACCTGACTTCTTCTTATCCTTTCCATCCTGACCCTCCTTTGCCGCTGCCGCAGCAGCTTCATCTTGAGCCTCCTTACTAATAATAGGCAAAGGTTTAGACTGAATGTTGCTAAGCACATCATGCATTCTTGTTCCGTTACGGAGGAACCAATCTCCGTATCTCCTACCCACACGACTCTCCGCAATGTGAACCATGTTCGTATCAATCACAAAGTCAAGATCGCTTGTGTTGACTACTTCGCCCTCGAGGAGCGAACCCGAAGACCACTTGAGCGAGCGGGTAGAGTTTTTCATAACCATCATCATCTCCACCAATTCCTCCTCGTCAATTTCCAAGAACGAAGCCAACTTGTCGGTTCCCAATGTAGTGTACAATCGCAAGAACGACCTTACGTTGGCGTTAGAAAGCTGAGTCTTGACATCGGAGAGGAAAACTCGAAGCTGATGTTGGGTTGGGTCAGGGAACCCCGTTTTGTTCTCCTTGTACTCCGCCAATGCCTCCTCATCGTGGTAAGGGGGGCTGTTACCGGTGATGAACTTGGGACAAGCATACAAGAAAAGCTCTTCGAATGCAGCCAAACCTTCCGCTCCGCGTTTGGTCATCTTGTTGAACTGATCACCATACTTCTCCTGCATCTGAGTCTGGATGTTTTCGTCAAGACGAGTAGGGCAGAGAGCGCAAGCGGTGGAAAGAAGAGCGTACATTCGATCTGCGGTTTTGTTGATCTGATCATACTGGTACGATCGAGTGTGGTACTGACGAAGACGCATGATAAAGACCAAAATGTGGGTGAAGGATTTGATCGCATCCGGATAACGACGGAGCATGAGGTAGGCGAAGCCGACGTAGTAGTATGCAGTTACGTGGCAAGCTGTAACTCGGTTGATGAGGCCGGATTTTTTGTTGAGTTCGATGTGGTCGAGCATCTTCAATGCGAGAGTGTAATCGCCGAGGAGGACATGGACGCGGAGAAGACCGATGATGGAAAAGTAGCCAAGCATGCGGTAGAGTGGTTTGGTACCGAATTCGCCTGCAACCTCGTCCGGGTCCATACCCTTGGATGCGGCAACGAGCTGTTCCGTGATGCGAGACTTCTGGATCAAAGAGTAGAGAACGTTGAGAACAGAGTAACTGCTCCAAACACCACCGTCCTGTAAGAGTGCAATCTCGTCCTCAGCCTTGTTACCAGCCTTGTTCCTCCACTGCGAAAAGCTCTGGAACTGGTAGATGAACTCATCAATGATGTCCCAAAGCCACTGAGCAGGCAACTCGAGTTCCACAGGACCATCGCTGTTCAAAACAAAGTTGAAAAGGTCGCAATAGTTATCATACGAGTGGAACCTATCCTCGCCGTCCGGACTCAACCTCGAGTAGACGTGTCGGTACCAAAGCTCCCTGTAAAGAGTTAAGAACTTCTGATCGTCATTGACCAAAGGGGCGATAGTTTCGGCTTCGGGCCATTCGGAACGAGCGTAGAATTTGTCGGTGAGACGATTCCAAGTACCCTCGTAAGCGTTGGAGATGTCTTGGACGTCGTTGTTCTGAACGGCTTGGTTGAAGAGAACGATGTACTTGCGGATTTGGTCGGGGACTGCGGCGAGAGCGGCTTGTTGGGCTTGTTGTTGAGCTTGGGCGTGTGCGGCGGCGAGAGCTGCAGCTTGGGCTTCGTCAACTTCGGCACCTGCTTCGCCGGCGAAGGGAGCAGAACCGTAGTCTCCTACGACGAGATCGACATCATCTCCAAGCTCTTCTTCGTCACCAAACTCTTCTTCACCACCGAAGAGTTGACGCTGCTGCTGGGCCGGGTTGAATGCAGAGCCGCTCTGGACCTGCTGAGATGGGGCGGTAGCCATGATAGGTGTAGAGTTGGACAGAATCGGCAGAGCTTCTTTGGGGATCAAAAGAAGCTGTGCTTTGGATGTCGTGGTGGGTGATGGTAATCAGGACGAGGGAGCTGGAAAAGGGTGCAATTCACACAGCCAGCAAAAGCTGCATCTCGTACGCCAAAAAAGCTTGTCAGTAGTGACCAAGAAGAACGCAAAAAGTCGCGCTCTGCTGAGGCTCGAAGAAGGTGGCAGGCCCGCAGAGCGAAACTTGAACTCAACTCTCGGACGTGCTTTTTCGCTCTTCTTCGCGCTCCAGCCTATCGTGTAACACTTTTTCGAAGCAGAACAAAGCAAAGGTAAGAGGAATTTGTATTCCTAGTCAAGCACGCGACTACGGAGAAAAGACTACAAATTTGTATGCTTTCTTGACGCCAATTCGAATTTCTGTAGTGGTTCTCGTCCGGAAGATCTGCTGTCACTAGACCCTTGACCAAATGTATGCTACAGTTTCTAAAGACGCTAAAAATTTGATACCGCGCGGCTAAATAGCATCACTGATACCCCCTATTATCAAAGAAATTCCCATGCGCTTGCGGCTGTTGCTGATGATGCTGATGATGCTGTTGATGCTGTTGATGAGGCTGATGCATCCTCACACTCCCTCCATTCACCAGTGGACTCAGATGCGACTGATGACCCCTCTCATCCAGCAAGCCTGAATTCGACGCGCTCAGCCCACCAGTCTGACCAGGATCCGACGACAGGTACCCTGAATTATGATGGTGGCTATGATGTCCATACTGCTGCTGCTGATGAGACAGAGTTTGTGCTGTATTTGTATACTGCGACTGTCCGAACAGCGATGGACCAGTAGCAGCAGTTTGAGAAGCCCAAGCATTATGCGTTTGATCAGGTTGATGCGCGTTATGGTGTTGCTGCGGTTGCGGTTGCAGATGGTGATGTCGTGAAGCTTGCATAGCATCGGAGGAAGGAGCGGAGGCGATGGTGGAAGAGTCGTTGTTGTATGTGCCAGCATACTCCGAGAGTGGAACATTACGACCACTATGCGCTGCTTCCAGACCGGAAGACGACAATGACCCTTGCTGCGTCTGTAACGACGATGCAGGATCATCATTCCCACCAGGTCCCAACATCGAATTGCGTTGGTTTGGCGGTTGTCGGAACCGTGTCGGTGTATCATCCAGTTCAGCTTGATCCGCTTTTCGCCTCTGAACACCCCCTTTTGCACCTTTATTCGCACCTGCACCTCCAGCAGTAGACCCCTTCCGTCCAGACGTATCTCCTCTCAAACTTCGATCAGCATCTGCCAACGCCGAAGACGAACTGCTAGCACTCATGCCTAACATACCTGTGCTTCGTGCATTCTCCATTTCCCTCGGCGTACTTTCGGTCGGCTCTTGATGCGCATTGCTCGCCCTCGCCTCCTTTTTGCGATGCAGATTCGCCTCATCGATAGCATTATCAATGATCTGCTGCAGCAACTGTCTCGCTTTCCAATGATCTTCACAATCCCCAAGCTCTGGATGGTCATTCTCGAGCCAATTGATAGCCGCTTTGACTCGATCCTCAGGTTGCTTGGCCAATCGAACTTCTTGCAGCAGCCATTCTTGGTACAGCTTACGACCGGTCTTACGTACGCTTAGATACTGCTCTGGTCGGATCTCCAAGAATTCTTTCAGCGGTAAACGACCGAGAGTGGCCATGGAACGCTTCGTCTGATCCCGATGAGCCCGACGAGCTTGTTGCATGGTACGATACTTGATCGAACGTGACTGATGACCAGGAGGTGGATGCCAAGTGCGATTGAGCCAACCTTTCCAATCGCCCAACGAAGCTTCTGAATTGTTGGCAGCTTTGCGTGCGCTGTCGTTCGCTCCCTGACCTGCTGTGGAAAGACGTTTGAGTTGGGCTGGAGTCTGATGACCCGAAGTGGAGACTTCGGCTGACATGTCCATCGGGTCATCTGGGAAGACTGGGCTCGGCAAGCGACTCTTAAGCAGATCATTCGCATCTTGGGATTGATCTGGCTGTTGCTGTTGCGAATGTTGCTGCTGCTGCAAGTTTTGTGGCTGTGATTGAATATGATGTTGCTGCTGGGGCTGCTGCATCTGTTGTGGTTGCTGCTGCGTCGTTTGCTGTGTCGCCCGCCCTGTAGCGGCAGACAAGCTGTAGTTCAATGCAGAGGTTGGGGTGGGTGAAGCCCCTCGCAATGTGCTGCCAAACGTTCTGTCCAGTGTCGAGCTTGCAGAGTCGAGTGTGGTGCGGAAGTTGTTGGAAGCAGCATTTTGGTAGAATTGGCCTTGCCGTATATCAGGTCGCCCTGTATTTGTTGATGTGGCGGTCGAAAGGTTGCTGTTGGGAAAGGAGGAGTTTTGGGTGCCATTGACACGTGCACGATTGAGATCGACGTTGCCGTTGGCCGGACTAACATCTGCTCGTAGGCCTTGTGAGCCGAGAGGTTGCCCTGGAACGCCCGAGCCGGGCGCGGCACTCGTTGCTCTGCCTGCCGTGTCGGTCGCAGCGAGCTGCATCTGGGAGATCTCGATGAGTCTCGAGGTGAGTGAGACCAGCGATGCGAGCTGCGTCCCCATGACGGAAAGCTGATTGGTGATCTGAGAGGTCATGGAGTTAACCGCTTGGACCACCTCGACATTGGAAGGTATCGATGAGGAAGATGGAGCAAGTTGGGAAGACGTGAGCTGTGTTGCTTGCGAAGGCGGTTGCAGCTCCTGTTGTGCTGCATTGCTGAGACGAGGGGCGAGGCGTGGGTCCATCGCTGCCGAGAGACGGTTGAGAGGCGGTGAGGGTGACCATCGAGCATGTGTTTGCTGTGGGTAGCCATGGTAGTCCTGTCTTGAGAGGCGCGACATGATGGCAAGGAAAGCTCTGCGCTGGATCTATCCGTTCACGATCTTCTACCAGCAGACTAGAGTGTCTCTATCGGTACTTTGCTGACTTGAGCTCTGGCCAAAAATAACGCGCTCGAGCGAAGAGAAGTGGTGGCTGAGTTGTGCAAGAAAGACAGAGCCTTGCATCAGTCAGTCGCGGGGTGTAGGGATGTGTTGTGTGCTCAAAGCATCCGTGTTCGATTGGGAGGAAGCGAGCCCGGCTATTCCGTCGACTGCTAAACGTTCCTTGCGTCGCGTCGATGGTGGTCAGGCTCGATCCAGCACGAAGGGTTTGCGAGTGTAGATGATTCAGGAGCTTGATGCACAAGACAAGCTGAAGTCCTGCTGTGGTGAAGCGGATGACAACGCGTCGAGTTGCGGATTTAGTCAACTAGTCGAAGAAGATAAAGAGAGATCGTAGTTGTCGGGCCAAGAAGTCGTGTCGGGTATTGGTGAGCACGTAGGTCAGTGTCTCGCGCTACGATGCTCGTTGTCGAAGTTGGTATAGGTGATTGAACAAAGAGGATCTTGTGAGAAGGATAGTGAGAGCTTAAAGATGGAGTCGCACTGAGGCCAAAATCTGCACAATCGAATCGATCCTGGGTCGTGAGAGGCGCTTGCCTTGTACCAGGGGAGTTTGGACCAATTTCAGATTTGACGCGTCGTCTCTGGGTTTCGCTTTGACGCCCAGCAGCTACTGTATCAGCACGTCACACACACACCCACACACATAGAATCACAAGCCACGCTTTCTCTTTCTCATGGGTCAGGCGGGTAAATTCTCCGTGAAGACGAGCGAGTCCTTTGTTCTGGCTCGGCTCTGCCATGGCTGCTTGCTTGGCTTTCATGTCGTGTTTCAGTTGGTGATAGTTCGAATGGAGCCCTCGTTCAAGCCTAGCCTTTGCCATGAACACGAAAGAGCCAAAGACCCAAAAAAACGCAAGCTTAACTACCAAAACCCGGGTTTCACGTCCGACTTCCGCAGCTGCTTTTTCTCAATGTGTCTGTTTACACGACCTGACACAGCTGCAAACGAGCCAAAATTAGTATGCCGTCATCATGTCATCTAACCGAAGGCCGTTGTGACAGAGTGTGGAGGTACAGTGATAGATACTCTGCATTATCAGCTAATCCTTCGCGGATGCAAATCATTTATCGATGCTGATCATCAGGAATGCCTACCCTTCGTCAAGCACTTCGAACAATGCTCATGGACCAAACTTGCTAGCATTGCACAAGTTTCCCGTGACGCAAGGGTCTGTTCAGGAATCCATACAACTTTCTAGACCACCGGCTCGTACAAGGATCGAAGCAGTACCTACACCGCTAGGTTAGTGAGAAGATGATGGCCTCGAAAATTTCGCCTCTGCCTTTAAGGCAGCTGGCAGGTCCTTTTGCTGTTCGATCTGGAATCATTCGCAGCTTGGCTCAAGCAGCATCGAGTGTCAGCACCATCCGAACAATCCGTATTGGCAGCTCAGCAACACAACCCGAAATCGCAATCTCCGACATCCTCGTCAACGCAGCTAAAGCACATGGCCTTCGTGCACCTCTTCCCAACTCACTCTCCCGCATCGTACGCTCGGAACCACCAGCTCGACGATCATGCTTCCGCACTTCACTCGGCTCCAAACGAGCCGTCTCTTCCTCTTCCACAATCACCGCCTCCAACTCCTCCCCTACCCCCAACGTCCCCAAGAAAACTTCGAAATGGCCGCGTCGAACAACTCTCCTAATCACCTCCTTCACCACAGCCTACATCATCGATGAATACTTCAACGCCCGCACAGCCCAACGTAACCTCCTTACCGCCTACGCCGGCCTTCAAATCGCTCTTGACTACAAACTCAATTTCGACCGAAACTCGCTTGAATCCATCAACGCCCTTCACGAGCGATGTGCAGATAAACTCATGTATGTTTGCGAGAAGAACCAAGGCCTCTACATTAAGTTGGGTCAAGCGATTGGTTGCCAGGCTGCAATTCTGCCAAAGCCTTATCATCAGTTGACGAAGCTGTTCGATAATGCGGAGAGATTGCCTTATGAGGAAGTAAGGAAGGTGCTCGTGGCGGAATTGGGTGCGGACCCAAAAGAGGTTTTTGCGGAATTTAACGAGCTTCCTGTTGCAGCAGCTAGTGTTGCGCAGGTTCATAAGGCGAGGTTGAAGCCTGTAGAAGGAAGTCCTGAGGGAACATTGGGGCAGGAGGTGGCGGTGAAAGTTCAAAGACCGAATATCAGGAAGTATGCAAAATGGGATCTCTGGTCTTTCCGCATCCTGTTGAGGCTGTACGAGAGGATTTTCGAGCTACCATTGGCGTTCAGTGGGCAGTACATTTCGGATCAGATCGAACAAGAAACTTTCTTCCAGCAAGAATTGGCCAATTCACTCCGAGCAAAACAGGCGATCGAGACGGATCCAGAAGCACTGGTTAGGAAAACTTGCTACGTGCCCAAATTCCACAAGGATCTATGTACGCAAAGGGTATTGGTGATGGAATGGATCGGTAACACGTGTCGTATGACAGATAGAGAGAAGTTGGAAGAGTGGGGGTTGTCAGCAAAACAAGTTTCCAAGTCGGTTTGTGAAGCCTTTGCCAGTCAAATTTTCCAGCATGGTTTCCTACAGGCTGATGGACACCCGAGTAATGTTCTCGTAAGGAAGCATCCGAATGGGATGAAGGGACAACATCAGGTAGTGCTCATTGATCATGGGTTGTATGTTGAGCTTAGCGAGGATTTCAGACGCAAATACGCTCAACTATGGAAGGCGATCTTTACACTTGATCTCAAGACTCTTGACGAGATTACGGTTGGTTGGGGTATGGGAGAAGGGTCTTCCGACCTCTTCGCCTCCGCTACGCTTTTACGACCATGGAGCAAACCCAAAGATAAGAAACAAGATGGCGCTGAAGGTGCACATGCTAAGAAGACCAACCTGGAACTGCAACGAGAAATGAAGGAAAAACTCAAAAGCTTCCTAGTCCATACCGAACTTCTTCCCAAAGAACTCCTATTTGTGGGTCGATCAATGCGCATTATCCAAGCGAATAACCAAGTCCTCGGTTCACCAGTCAATCGACTCAACATCCTCGCTAAACACGCAGCCGCTGCACTCATCGCAAACACGGAAACCCCGAGCCTCTATCGCGTCTTCAAGCCTATTCGCAGCAAAGCAGTCAACTCGACGCTGGGTGGAAGGTTCTCAACATGGATCCAAGACAGATTGGACTTTGTCAGGTTCCGTACGACTCTACTTGTGCTGGATCTGGCATTTGTTGGAAGTGGACTTTCTCATTGGTTGAGGTATTTGTTCAGAGCGCCGGTTTCAGCGTTGATGGGGAAGAGCGATCCAAAGAGAAGTGGGTTCGAGGATGATCTGGAACAGAGTATGAGGCAAATGGCAAGGGACGAATTTGGCGTGGAGCTGGATGAAGGTGCTTTCGTCGGTTGAGGGTACAAAACTTTGTGATAGATGCGGACACGAGCATTCATACAAGGTAATCAAGGATGATTCACAGCGCTGTTCGGCCAAAATTTCGATGGTTTCCGTAAAAGAGCGTGACAGAATTGAGCAAAGGAATAAGGACTATGGAGAATAGGAGTTAAGCGAGTATAAAGTTGCAACAAACAGTATCCAGTGGGTATATGAGAGGTTCCGGAACATCAAAAGGTCGGCGGCGGCAAGAATCACCAGGCAGGTCTCGGAGCCTGAATCTCCCGTGCTTGCATCGACGCCAACTGCTGTGGATTGAAATGGCCGAAATTGGCTGCTGCCGAACCGTAATTGAAGACGGATGGTGGCTTTTGTTGTTGTTGCTGTTGATGATGATGATGTTGCTGGTGCGGATCGTTGGAGAACATATTCAGCGTGTTTGTTGAGGGTGACATGGTCTGATTCCACGCTGCTTGATTTGCGTCGACCGTAAGTCCGTTTGCGATGTGTGCCTGCTGTTGACCAAAGTTAAGGTCGTGGTTGCCAGCAGCTGCGGAAGCGTCACCGTAGAATCCACCAGCATTGTAGCCGTTAAACTCTGCCGAGGGCACGTGGATGTATTGCGGCTGATGGTGATGGTGGACTGCATCGTCGCTGTAGCTTTGATGCATGGGAGGTGGGGGCATAGGGAGGGTTACGTCAGCAGCTGGGGCAGTGTTGGCAGCGTTGTCGGCGTAGCTAGCTGCACGACCGGCAGTGTTCTTTCTGGGCCTACCACGACCACGCTTAGCAGTACCGAGTTGAGAGCCAGAAGCAGCAGTGGCATCGTCCTCGGCAACAACAGCGGAAGCAGAAGCCTTGGAAGAGTTGCCAGTGGAGTTGGTACGAGGACGCTTTCGGTTCTGAGCAGCGCGCTTGTTGGAGCTAGCCTGCGATCCGGAAGGCGAAAGACCACCGTCACCATCACTCGCCTCCTCACCAGAAAGTTGTTCACCACCGCTCTCCCCAGCACCGTTGGGCGGATCAGGAGCGTTCAAACAGGCCTGAATGAGGTTCCTTCCCTCAGCCTGCGTCACAAGCGCTTGCAACTTGGGCGTTGTGAAAGTGTAAACAAGGCCGGTCTGCGAGACGACCAAGAGCAAAACTTGGGTTCCTGTAAGCGTAGCAAGTTCGTAAGCCTTCTTCATGATACCAGCTTTACGCTTGCTGAAAGTGATATGCCTGCGGGCATCGCTTTGGATGAATTCGATCTTGATCTTGCGGCGACCAGTCTTGAGATCGCGTTCTCCCTTGGCTTCGGTGTGTGAGCGTTTGCCCTTCTTGCCTTTACCTTTTCCGCCATCTTCGGAGTCGCCGTCGTCGTCGTCGTCGTCGTCGTCGTCGCCTTCCTCATCGTCTTGCTCTTCTTGGTTCTCAAAGTCGACGGGGGCGGAGAAGCCGGCTGCGAGGTCGAAGTTGCCGTCACTGTCTTTGCTGGAGGAGGCGAGCTGAACCGTGCCAAAGGGAACTTGATAGATTGGACTGTTGGCGGATGAGCCTTGTTGACGGACGCCAACTACGCCGGCGGATAGACTTGACATTGTGGGTATGCTGCAGAGAGGTCGGTATGGGAAATGCTGTAATCGATGGTGTGGCTTTCAAGGTATCAGTGAAGTCCGGAAGGATGACCAAGCCGTGTCGATGAGAGCCGCCTTTGTAGATATGCCTTCAAGATAATGTGATTTGTGGAGCTAAATCGTGAATGGTGGAAAGGAGTGTCATGTCTCCGAACAGGCGAGCTGAGCTTCAACCAGAGCAGAGGGAACGACGGCTAACCGGCTGGGAGTTGACAATTTGACGCTGCTGGCTGGGCGTGTTGTCAAGATTGGCTCCTTCTCCGCACTCGCTTCGAACCACAGGACAGGCTCGGTATACAAGAAGAGTTAAGGCATAGCAAAGCAGAGAGCGAAAACAACAACACTCACTCTCGCGAACGGAAGTAAATACTATTTTTGTTTTTTGTTTTGTTTTTGTATTCATCTTTATTGAGACCCTTTCGATCCATCGCTTGGAAAAATACAAACTGCTTCTGCTTGAATGTCTATGGAAGCCAAAATTGCATTCTCGTTGGTATTGGATGAATTTGAAAAAAATGAGAAAGAGGCGCTTGGAGAGAAATGCCTTGGAGCGCGTCGAGAATGTGTGCTGGAGCTGGAGCACGCTTCAATTAACCAAGCAGGGTCGAGCAAGGAGAGATCGTATATCGCCCCGATCGACGGCTAACAAAAAAAAAAAAAGGGAAAAAAAAGCCAAGCTGTTGCTGATGAACGATTTGGCTCGCTTTTTCCTGGGATGTGTGGCTTGAAGAGATGAGAAAGTCGGCTCAGTCAGCCTCTCGTTCATCGCACCTCGCACATCGCAAAAGAGCATGCTTTCTACTTTCCCCAACCTTGCCAAACGTAGGATACCAAGGCAACCGGCCTAACAAGATCATCGGAGTGCAGATGGCTCTCTTGAGTTAACATAGTTCACGTACATGTCAAATTCACGTAGGTCTCGGATTGGAAGTGGCTGGGGGACTTGGGAGTTTCTGGACTCAAAATTGCTGAAACAGCCAAGTCCCCCTCTCAATTTTGAAATTTTGAGGCAGCAGCTTCAGTCAATTTTTGTTCAATACACACACACACACACATGACAAGCAGACCAGTCCACCATAGATGTGGACCTTCACTATATCAAAGTACAACAACAACACTTGAATTGCAATGCAACATAGGATCACATGAAGGGTGGCATTGGCTGCCACCTGGGCAGTGGGGGCTTGACAGGGAAGGTACTTGAACTAGCAAAAGGCAGAGGCAGGGGTACCATTGACATAGACTCATAACCTGGAAAAGGCAACATTGATTGCAGAGGCCAGAAGCTTCTTTCAGATGACAAGGTTGGTGTTGGCTGGACTGGCAGGTTCTCTTCATTGCTTGCTCACTCTTTGCCTTTTGCTTGCTTCTTGCCCTTTCGAGCTCTTTGTCAGCGGTCGTGTGCCTGAAACCTGGGGTCAGTGGTAGTACTGATGCTACACTGATCTTGTCGGGTGTATATATGGATGATGTAATGCTATTGCAGGTGGACACTCTGTCCAGAGGTAGCTCGGCACAATCAATATCAATACATAGGTATGGTGACACCAAGGTCTGGTGTGTGTAAGTGGTCGTGTGCCAGAGACTTAGATTTGGGACTATATTGAGATTGTTAGAGTAAGGTCTACTCAGTATGTTTCGCCTAAACGTAACCAAACATTGCCGCTTGGTAAGTTTTGACTGACTGCCTTGAACACTCCATTCAGAGGTTGCACGGCACGACACTGATCGTGATGAGAGAGTGATACACCCTCTCTTCCCAGTACGAGTGTTTGTAGTACTGTTGATAACACTCTTGGATGTCGTCTGGACTGCAATATGCCAATTGCCTACAGAGGATGGGAGTTACTGGACCACAGGTGTGACTCACCGCCTACAGTAACCGACTGGACTGCTGGTGTCGAGCAACACCGCCTGCAGCAAGGGGCTGGACCGCTGGTGTCAAAGAACACTGCCCACAGTTGTCAACTAATGGTGATATAACACACACATTGGAAGTCATTACAAGAGCACTGCTATTGTGATGGTACATAACTGAGTAAGTAATAAGTAGAGTATATGTAGTATAGAGTGGATGGGGATCCACTTGTATGCTATGGTGAGGTGAGAGTATTTATGGGTTCGGTTGGTGTTGCCCATGATGCCTATCCTGCTCTTCCTGAGGGGCCTTCATCCCTTGTTCGAAACTGCTCCTATCCTGTTAGCATCAATCCCATTGATACTGCACTCCCACCGTTGGCACAGCGTAAGGGTTTTATGCAGTACTCCCCTTTTACCTTCATGCTCCTCTTCTGCCCAATGGTGTGTGGTGGCCTCCTTGTGACACAGCTCCTTCTTGACTTTGTCTTGTGAATCACCGCAGCCACTTGCTGAACCTTGTGACCAAACCCCTTGGTCAGGTGGTCAATGGTGTGCTTGGTCTGGTGTGACATACACCCACACTCTTGCATCCCGTGACCAAACCCCTTGGTCATGTAGTCACTTTGTGTGCTTGGACCTGTGGGACATACACCCATACCCTTAGAGTAGTAACTGTCCGAGTGATACTAAGCTCCTAGTTCTAGCTCGTGTCGGCCGACTTTAGTTGAGGTGTGCTAATCCGACTGATCCCCAATGAGATCCATCTGGGACCCAGAGTTTGATCGATCTCATCAGCCCGATTAATCTCGTTGATCCCCGATAATTCAACACCGATCAATCTGGCGCACCCTTCGTATATTGCTCCGTTGTGCAACCTTCATGTAGTGCTCCGTTGCTCCATTTGGCGCACTCTTCTGCACTATTTTTCTGGCCCTGTGACAGCGTGAGTATATGTTGATGATGAGGTTGGTGGTGTCGACACGAGTGTCTAGTGTGTTGACTATCACTTGAGGTGATCCCCGGACCGCAGTGGACTACTGCCTTCGGTTCTATCTTAATCCGGACCGCTGGTTTGCTATGAACTGCCTTCGGACGTCAGTGAGTGGTGATACAACACACACACTACAATGAGGAGCAACCTTGATGGATTGCTACTATGCTGACTGAACTAATGTATACTTATGCTGAAGTGATAACTAGTTATGGTGTGTAGAGTGGATGGGGATCCACTCAACCACTGATGATGAGAGGGTGTGCTTATATACACTCCTTGTAGTGTCACCTGCGATGCTACTCTGGCTCTCTCTCTGCAGAGAGTATCCTCTTCATTGAGTACTGTACAGGGGGTCCCTCTAGTACCCTCCTGTCCTCCTTGAGCTATGTGACAACCCCTTCAACACTGCTCCTTCTCCTAGTGACCTGCTTGCCGGTCTCCTATACACTGCTCCTCCTCCTTCAACCAGTGACGGTTTCTCTGGCTCCTATCTCTCAAGCCCCCCTGAGTGGTGACCGTTTGTATGCTCCTTGAGCTTGGTCCTCCTTGTGGCTGTGCTTGACCCTCCTCGCCTATGGGCCCGGTCCTCCTTTGCATGTGAGTCTGTAGGAGTCCATGGTCTCCATGGAGACTGCACTACAACCATGCTCATCACTGGTATCGACTAGATCTCCGATACCTGTGCTCCTCCCATATGAACCAGTGACCCTCCTGCTTCCTGAGCATTCAGGTCCATGACAGACCCCCTGTTCAGTACTCGATGAAGAGGATGCTCTCTGCAGAGAGAGAGAGCCAGAGTAGCATCGCAGGTGACACTACAAGGAGTGTATATAAGCACACCCTCTCATCATCAGTGGTTGAGTGGATCCCCATCCACTCTACACACCATAACTAGTTATCACTTCAGCATAAGTATACATTAGTTCAGTCAGCATAGTAGCAATCCATCAAGGTTGCTCCTCATTGTAGTGCATGTGTTGTATCACCACTCACTGACATCTGAAGGCAGTTCATAGCAAACCAGCAGTCTGGATTAAGATAGTACCGAAGGCAGTAGTCCACTGCGGTCCGGGGATCACCTCAAGTGATAGTCAACACACTAGACACTCGTGTTGACGCCACCAACCCTATCACCAACACCAACAACCTCATCATCAACAAGAACACTCACACCAGACCTTGGTGTTGCCACCTTAGTATTGATATTGATTGTGCCGAGCTACCCCTGAATGGAGTGTCCACAGAGATCAGCTGAAACCTACAATAGTATATACAACGAACATCACCCACTGTCATTGCACAACTTGATAGTTGCCAAGCAACATAGCTCACTGAGACTGATATCGAGACAATAGCTGTTGCGCAGTTTGATAGTCACCGAACAGCTCGATAGACCGACCTGGGTTTCAGGCACGAGTCCCCTGACAAGAGGCAATTGTCAAGAAATGGAAGATCACAGACAATGGTCCAGTAACAGAATTTCTCAAGATAAAGATGACCTGGGATCGAGCAAAAGGGACCATCGATTTACATCAATGAGGATACATCAGGGAGATCGTTGAAGAATGGATCCCACTGCAAGAGAAAACGTGGACACTCATGGTTCACACCCCACCAACACCCGACCTGGACTACATGAGTAGTGACAACATCAAGATGTGATACCTAATTCTTGTCGGCAAACTGTTATGGGTAGCGACCACTGTCCGACCGGATCTCTCTTTTGCCATCAATACCCTTGCAAGCCACATGTCCAAGCCAACTGAAAGCGCGATGCAGGTGGCCCTTTGAATTGTGAAATATCTCAACCAGACACACGACGAAGTCTTGTGGCTTGAAGGCGAAGGACAAGACCAACCAGTCATCACAGCATATACAGATGCAAATTGGGCCTCCGACCCCAATGCCAACCAGCAGAGCACTTCCAGTTCGGTGGTTAAGGTCTTTGGCAGTTTGGTAACCTGGAATTCACACATCCAGAAGTGTGTGTCGAACTTGGCAGTGGAAGCCAAATATGTTGCTAGCTCAGCAGCAGCATGCAAAGCCCTATTCCACCAACACCTGCTGTGGGGCCTTGGTTTTGGAGACCACATACTGGTAATCCTCACAGACAACACAGGATGTATCCAGGTTGCAAAGGACCAAGCCCTTCACTCAAAGCTAAAGCACATCAACATTAAGTACCATCTCATCCGACACCACATATTAGAGGGCAACTTAGCAATGTGATACATTTGAATGGACAACAACATTGCAGACTATCTCATGAAACTCGTATCTCAACAATTGCTTACACACACTTGACAGTGTCTCGGCATGGCCAACCTTGACTCCTCACACCACTCAGTTTGCGAGGAGGGGAGTAAAAACACATGACTGCCTAGTCATTTCAACATTTCCGACTTCTGCAAACCTCGCACCATGTCGCCACCCGTCAACTCCCACCAACACTCAATGCCACCCACCAACGCGCTCCATCCCACTAAATAACATCTCGTAGCCACACATGCCACATCACCCATTCACACGCACAGAGATCGATGTTCAAGCATATATAGTTCACGATGTCACTTTGTACTTAGTGTCAGCGGTTGTGCGCCTGAAACCTGAAATCTGTAGTAGTACTGATACTACTACCGATTCTGTCGAGTTATGCTACAGTGCTAATGGTATTTCGATTCCTAGTGAATTATGCGACAGAGCCGCCTCTGTCACTTTTCTTGTTGGAATCTGTAGTTGTATTGTCGGTATGACAGATTTTGACTGAACGTTGTGGACACTCCATCCAGAGGTAGCTCAGCATGATCAAATACAATATGACTCTAAGTGAACTTGATGTTGACACCAATAAGATGGTGTGAATATTGATTGATGGTGTCGGCACGAGTGTCCAGTGTGTCAACTAACGCTTGAGGTGATCCCCGGACCGCAGTGGACAACTGCCTTTGGTTCTATCGTATCCAGACCGCAGGTTTACTATAAACCACCTTCGGACATCAGTGAACAGTGATACAACACACATGCTATGATGAGAAGCAATCTATTGATTACTACTATGCTGACTGAGAAACTAATGATACTTATGCTAAAGTTATGACTAGTTTATAAGGTGTAGAGTGGATGGGGATCCACTCAACCGTTGTGATGAGAAGGTATGGTTATATACCTCTTTGCAGTGTCACCAGCGATGCTGCACCTGCTCTCTCTCCAGAGAGTGCCTTCCACATCGAGTGTTCACAGAGTCTTCAATGAGACTCCTTCTCCTATGCTATCCTGTCTGTCCCTCTCGAGCTGTGTCAACTCCTTCAACACTGCTCTCTCTCCTCATGTTCTCCTCACCGATGTCCGTTACACAGCTCTCCTTCCTTTGACCGGTGATACTTCTTTGTTCCTCCTATCCTGTGTGCCCCTGAGTGGTAACCAACTGCATGTCGCTGAGCTTGGTCCCTCTCTTGGCAAGGCTTGGTTTCCGGCCCGGTGAAGCTTGGTCCCCTTCGTTCATGAGCCTAAACTCGGACTGCATGTGGCTCGTCATACAGACATCCTTGTTGCTGATCTCTGCGGAATCTGCTGCAAGAACATGCCTCCTACAGATTTCACCAGGATTCGTGATATCGGTCTGGTTCGTGCATCTCTCGGTGAGATCTGTCAGAGAGTTGTAACTATTACCGATCTCACTGAATTCTTCTGCAATTCCTATGACCTGCCTGATTCCTCGATTCCTGCGCTGCCTTCATATGAACTGACAGTTCTTCTTACTTCCTGCGCATACCGTCCCATGACACTTAGCTTGAGAATGTAACGATTTCGACCGCTCGCTATCTCGAATGCCTTGGTTTTCTCAACAGTGACCAGGGTTGGCTAATCAATGGGATCCCACTGAGAACCTCACAGCTGACAGGTATTGCAATCAGATCATCAGTGGCCTGCTCTGTGATTCTGTAACTGCTGTTAGTGCATACCCTGAAAGCCTGTTGGTTGTCAAAGATGGCAGCAGCTGTCATCAGGCTGCTATCTGCAAGCAATGGTGGGTGAAACACAACATTAAGACACAGGAACACCTGCTGGCTTTGCCGGACCTTAACTCTATTGAGAACATATGGTATGTTTTCAAAAACTTGCTTGGTAAGTGCTTGCTGATACCAAAAACCTGGGATGAGCTTGCAAGAGCTGCAGAGGAAATGTGGAACACACAGATCATGCTCAAACATATCAACTCTGTGGTTGAGTCAATGGAGCAGGTGCTTACTAAGCATGGAGGTCCACTCAAGTATTAGTTGGCTCCAAGACTCACTGCAATCAAAAGCCCTTCTTTCAGACTTGCTCACTGTGTGTTTTGTATAGCCTGACACTTATGAGACATCAGTCATCCAAGCAGATGGAAGGTATGCTACTGTACGAGTTGAATGATTGTCTATTGAACCCTGTCCCCAAACTTCGGGAAGGGACTGTACTCACATCGTTACGTCCTGAAATCACATTTTTACCGCACTCAAGGAAACTGAGCTTGTGAATTAGTGAATATCTATTGCAAGTAACTCAACGAATGCTTTCCTTCTCCTTGCCTCCCATCCTACCAATCCATCCTTCCGATGGTGATTTACTGGACACCTAACCGCTTCTTACTCTGTTCATAAACCACATAACTAATGCTAACAGCCGGTACAACCTTCGCCAGCGTGGGCACGAGGCCTCTATAAAATCCAACGAGACCTTCTCTGACATAAGTCTTTTTCGCTGCATCCCAGAACCCATCATACGTCGTTGGGTGAGCTGGTGTTCCGGCAGCTTGCAATCTTGTCCTGATCAAATTGAGCGGATAGACTGTTGTAGCACCAACACTTCCGGACACTGAACCGAAGGACAACAGCGCCAGTACTCCGGGTTCCTCCTTTCCTGTATACTTGATATAGAACAACTTTATACCTTCAAACGTGGACATGTCGATCGCAGAGTAGGGGAAGACGCCGATCAAACCGGCTGTCAAACCTCTATAGTACGTTCGCAACTTACCTGCGTTCCACATGTCCTTCGCTGTCTTGGCTAGGAGAGCGTTGCCCTGCAGAGAAGTCTTGACGTTTTGACTCGACATTAATCTCGTCTTGAGCGTCTCGACCGGATAGATGGCAAGTTGGGAAGTAATACCACCAAATCCACCCGAGAGAAACCTCGAAGTACCCGAAATGTCCCTCGAGTCCGAAACATTATCCACATACTTCGCAAAGGCGCGTTTTGCTGTTTCGTAGGACAAAAACTTGATAGCGCTCTCAGGAAAGATCTTGAGACAGTTCAAGCCGTTTCCGACCCAAAATGCCCTCAATCCTCCCCCATCACGGTAGAGACTGGAAAGGGCTTCTCGAAGGATGCCTATGCCTTGACCTGCTGCTTTGGATGTAGCACCCGATTGACCTGAAGCAGCAGCTTTCGTGGCTTCAGCAACATCAGGCGCATGAGCAGTGGTGATGAGATAAATCTTCAGTCGATCGAAAGGTGCAGTGGCTGTACGTGATACTGCTCCTGCAATACCACCTGCAACGAGAAACTTGAGCGCCACAGCACCATGGATCATGTCGTTGTCCTCGTCCTCTTCCTCTTCTACTTGTGCTGTTGTCGCAGCTGCAGCTGCATCCGAAGCGGCTTTTTGCTTTGCTTCACTCACGTCCCCACTGCTGATCGATGTGGTGGGGGACGAGCTATCGATAGCGTCCGCTTTCTCTTCCACAGCCTGTGTAGCAGCAGCTGCTGCAGCTTCTTGACCTTTCTTGAGCTTCTCCACTCGCTTCGCTTCCTTGACGGCGGGCGATTCACGCTTCTTCTCTTCGCCAGCCAAACTAACATCTCCATCAAAGTTGACTGCCGTTGCACCCCTTTCTGTCTTTCCCCAACCCACAGCTAGTTCTGCAAAGATGCCTCCCATACCGAACAACCCGAACGCCTTGCGCACTTGGTAGAATCGGAAGATTTCGGATACAGATGGCTTGCGTGGTAACAGCAAAAGATAGTCCCTGAACTCCGGAAAGGTGACGTAAGTCTTTCTGCCACTAGCATGAGCTGATGTACGAGTGCTGGTTAAACTCGCGACGAAATCATCGAGCGAGATCTGAGGAACATCGATACCAGCTCGATCGAGAGAAGTACGGATCTCTTGAACGTCCAGAAGCATGTCGCCATTCTTGTCCATCTCAACAAAGATCTTGTAGAGTTCGCGTTCTTTGTTCTCCGCATATGCCAAGAATCCTTCCCATTCGATTTGACGTTGTCTTGCACCACCATCATCGTCGACTTTGTGACCCTTGCGGACCTTTTCGTCACGGTCACGGTCGGCAGCACGTTTTTTATGTCCAACGGCCGAAAGACCCCAGACTCCACTGCCGGTCCATCCTGCTTCGTGTTCCATATCCGGAGGGTTGTGGCCATGTTCGAGTGCTTCTGTATCTGAGTTCTTGCTGTAGCCAAGGTACGATCCGATAGAGCCAAGGTAAGATGACGATGATGCCGAGGCTGAAGCTGTCTCTGCCCCCTCTTTGGCAGTGGTGCTGATGCCGATTAGTGCTTGAGGGAGGATCTTGTCTTTTACTACGGTGAGGGTGCCCTTTGAGGACTCTGCGACATTTTCTTTGACAGCTTCGGCCTTTTCACCTCCAAGCCAGGTGGGCAGGCCCAGAGATGAGGTCCAGCCGGGATTGGCATCGCGTTTGGCTTGCTCTTCAGCAAGTCGAGCATGTTGCGCTTCGATCTCTTCGCGGCATTTCCGACACTGGTTGAGTAGCTCTTTGGCATATGATTGTCGTGGAGGCGGTGGTGGTGCAGGAAGTTGTGGATCTTTCTTTGAAGATGGTGAGGATGGTGATGATGATGGTGATGAGGTGTCTGAAGCGGAAGACGAGCTTGCGATGTTCGATAATTGTGACATTGTGCAAGCTTCGAAGCCGACGGTGGAGTTGCGAATATCTGAGGGAGCCAAGCTGCCTCGAGCCAAACTACCACCGGCACCGTAGCGAGCACGACGAGCCGACTTCATCCATTCTTCCCTGGCTCGACCACCCGCCAAAGCCTGCTCGTCATCTTCATCTAGCAAGGTGTCGAAGAGGCCACGAAGACGAATAAGGCGAGCTTGTGGTGGTTCCTCAGCACGAAACTCCTCGAAGGAGGGTCGGCGAGGTTTTGTACGCTTCTCCATGGCTGAGGATGCAGCTACAGCGGAAGATGAGGAAGGTGAGATCCATGAAGACCAGAAGCTGGATCCAAGTCGAGAAGGTGAGTCCAGGGCTGGAATGGACGAACTGCTGGCAGTAGCGGTGGACGTAGATGCGGTGGACTCGGTCGATTTGGAAGAAGTGGCAGATGATGTCGATGCTTCTGGTGGTTCAGCTTCTCCAGCAGAAGTCCTGCTGCTGGAGGCAGCGCCGGGCGCTTGTGAGGAGGAAGTAGCGGCTGAGTTCATGCTGAGTCGAGCACCTTCTAACGCCGTGCTAAAAGGGGTTTACTCTGTCCAGTCCTTTCCTAAATTCTACCCTCCGAGAACGCAGCTTTATATAGAGGAGAGCACCGCGAGCTATATGAGAGCGGTGTTGGTCTTTCCGAACCTCTTGAAGTGTTGATGTGTAGTATAGTGTGAGAGAGAAGGTGGGATGTACGATGAGTTGTCAAGGCTTGAAAATCCGCCAGTTGCAAAACGCAGACACAGACACACGAAGGCTGGCACAACGTCGTGTGTCCACTAGGGCGTATCAATTTTCGAGTGTTTTTAGAAACACGTGTTTCTCAATTTTGACGAGTTTTTCCCATTTTTGAACACCCCTTTTAAGGATCCAAAAAACACATGTTTCTAAAAACACATCTACAGCAAATGTGACATTTGGTACATTTTAACATGTATGTTATTAATACTCAAGCTCATCAGTATCATGTTAGAATGTGCTTCACACTGTTACAGATGGTCATAGTCAATCAATTCTTTTGTGGAAACATTCCAAGGATGAAAATGAACAGGTGCTAGGGTTGTGAAGGTGTTGACAATTGGCGACTTTGCCTAGACAACCAGCCCCGTGCCAACATTGCATTGTAGTCCTCGGCCATCCTCTTGTGGCGCCTGGAGCATGCAGTTGTGTCCTCCTGCTGTCGGCCAGTGGAAGTGAACAGCGCCTGAAACATTTGCTCTTGAAGATCATGTGCCAATGAGCTGTGAAGTCGTGTCAAGGCAGTCTGTGTCATGCTTTGCATACTTGCCATGGTCTCCTCCTTGTACTGAGCTTGATTTGTCTGCCGTTGAATCTGCATATTCCCACTCTGGCTCGGGTCAGTGCTGAGAGTCTGAACAACATCATGGATTACTTCCTTGGAGAAAGATGGGTGAAGGAGTTCAGCAACCATGTCTGGACCATCGTATTGGCTTGCAAATGTATGGGTGACAATGCATGCTTGGATAGTCCTTGCTGCCGTCTTACGATCCTTGACACAATACATGTTCCCTCTGTACCCATTCAGGCACTGAAATTGATTCTTGAGGTAGGCAATGGCATGTTCAACCCAGACCCGGACTTGAGAGAGAGTGTGGTTGAAGAAACACAGGTCACGGCTTTTCTCAGCAGCTATATGCGAGAAAGGTCCAACTGTGAAGGCAGAGTGACTATACCCTCCATCAACCCAGATAAACTCACCATCGTCCAAGTGCAATCGAGGTTTCTTGAGGATGTTGCTGCCTGAAGTCCAAACCTTTGAGTCTTGGACACTACCAGGCTGTCCAACAACTGACTCCACAATGCGAAGAGAATGAGGTAGGATGACCAGGGCGATGTTCATGCTGTAAAAGCCCTTGTAGCTAAAGTGCTCCTGGCTCATCATCCCTGGCTTCCATGCAAGTGGTACATGAGTACTGTTGACTACAAGCCAGCCTTTTCCCCATTCCTCTACTCCAGTAGTCCTTTGCACCCATGCAGAAGCACTTTGCCTCTCTGCTTCCGATTCAAATCACATAACCTCCTTGTTGAGTTCAAGAAGTGTGCTGACAGTCTGTTTGGTCCAGCCAATCACAGTTCCAGTGCTGTAGCCACATTGCAGGGAAACATCACGCTCTCCGGCTCCATTTCCTGATCACCCAAGCCAGTAAAGAGCCACTGACAGGATTTCTCTGCATCTTTGGATCAAGTCCTGACCTGAGTTAAATGATTTCATTTGTTGAAGGTGTTTCGCCAGCTCCTTGAAAGCCAAAGGCGTCATTCATACCAAGCCACAGAAAAGGGTTGGCTTCGTTGAGGCATATCGGTCAAGGAGCTCAATTAGCTTTTCAGAGTGGCCCTGTGTGTGAATCCGTGGGACTGAGTATCACTGCTGGGCAATGAGGGTGTACATGCGAATGAGGCCTGCCAAAAGAGGTGTTGGGCCATCGTCAGTGTCAGAGCTGCTATCATAATCATCTGTATCAAAGTCAGGGTTTTGCAACTCTTCTGCATACTGATCAAGTTCAGCGGGCAATGATACTTCCAGAGTTTGAATGATGCTATTGAGCTCGTCCTGTTTGTTGCTGAAGCGCACCATGGTGTAGAGGACCGTGAGGAGGGGAAGGGGGTTATGGTTAGAATGGAAGGGAAGGTGATGGTGATGGTGTTGGTGAAGAAGGAAGAAGGACGAGAGAAGAGAGAGAAAGATGTCACAAAGCATTGCACAAAGTGTTGTGCACACCTTTGAAAAATTTGCACATTTGCGGATGGATGCACATCTGCTTGCTTCACCTCCTCAACTTGACTACTTCATCACACTGGTGTGCCATGTCATTCATTGACAAAGTATTTGAAGCTGGAAGCTGGGATGTTTCTCTTCCCGCTTCTCCAACTCCCCTATGTGACACAGAGCAAGAACAAGGTGCACCTCCTGTGCTTTCTCCTGTCACTTCCCCAATCGATTGGATGTCTGCTACACCTTCCACCCAATCGACCAGGGCTGCCGACCACGGGGCCAAGAAGAACTTTGTCTGGCAGGCTCAGGACATTGAGTGCCTTGTAGACACGATCTACATCAACAAGTCATATCAGCATGCAATTCTCCCTTCTCGTCACAACGAAGCCAACGAGCCCGCGAACAAGCTTCACAAGGATACAGTCTATCGTGACCTCAGCAGGTCGGTCTTCCCTGCGAGGTCTGTTGATCCCTCTTGCATCAAGTTCAAGGTACACTGGCTTCAAGAAACATACCATTGGGAGAAGAAAGCTCTCTCACTTACGGGAGCTGGAACACTGCTGAGGGACATGGATGCAACAAATCCTGTAAATACTTTAAGATGGTCAGTTATATTACTTGTGAATAGTACTAGCTGACACTTTCTCTCTACAGTCTTACATGTCTCGGGTTGCTCTCTCAGCCAAGTATCCTTGGTTTGAGAAGATGCACAAGATGATGAATGAACGTGTGTTGGCAGGGCCAGCCATCCTCCTCACAACACCTAGCCTGGATGCTACTGGCAATGAGGATTCTGATCATGTGCTCCCTGGCGGCGATCCCATGGAGGAATCCAGCGATGCAGACCTTGACCATGCAGTGCATGCCTGGAACCTACCCCTGATCCATGACCTGGTGGATGCTGCTCCCAGTAATGCAGGAGATTGCATCGATTTTGACATCTCGACACCACCCCTGCATCCCATCCAATCGGATGCCCTGGTCTCAAGTCTGTCAACATTCTCAAACTGGGCCTCATCTTCACAAGCAAATGGCTACAAGCGCAAGCATAACAATGTTGAACAGAAGTGGGATTCCCTTGCAGAGGCTTTCTATCGATCTTCGATAGAAAGCCTAGCAATCCGCCTCAAGCTTGTGCAGGAGCGCACCAAGCAAGAAGCAGAGTGCACCAAGCAGGAAGAATTGCAGTTACAGCACGAGTGTGAGGAAAGGGAGCAAGAAGAACATCTTTGCGCTCCCTTTCCTGAGCACGATGAACGTGTTCGCTCAGAGGATCGCAATGTATTCATTGAAATGATGTGGATGATGGTCACTCAGCAACGAGGAGGGCCATCGCCTTGACATCCAGTCTTGGCGATGGTCCAATTGCCAAGACCACGATGCTCTAGACTGTGATGGTCAGGAAAAGCGTCTTCTCAGTACCATCTCACTGTGCTTGTCTTCCTGAAATGCACTTTGTTTCTGGTACTGCTTCTTTGTGCAATGAATTCTGAATGTTCTTGAGACCAAACATATACGTCACACATATGATGTGAAGATTTATCATGTGAATGGACATCTTTTTGAGAGTGACAAAAAAAAATGAGTCCATTTTATTGGGTCCAGAGGTGTGTTTTCAGAAACACATGTTTTTTCAACTTTGGGTGAGCTTACATAAGGTTTTTGTGTAAAATAAAAACTTGTCAAAATCGAGAAACACATGTTTCTAAAAACACTCGAAAATTGATACCCCCTACTAGGGTTTCAATTTTTATTTTTATTTCGAAAACTCAAGTTATTTTTGAGTTTTAAATTGTGTTGAATATCATTACTTACATAAACTCTGCCATTTTGACAAATACTCTAGTTCTTGAAAACACTGCTTCAGCAATACTCATGGAGAAATGTTTTTAAAATTGGAACTGAGTTTTCACTCACATGATATTGCACATGTTGTTGCATGTGATCTACTTATGCAAATGCCTCCACTTTTCCTGCACAGCTTGTTTTGCTTGAACCCACAGTGTCAATAATGACTGTATCTACTTTGATAGTGCAACAAGAGTGTCAAAAGTTGGTGGAGCTACAAGGTGGTTCAGATTCCAGAACTGCTTCATTTTTCGGCCAACACTTTATGTTCCAGCTGACAGTACCCTAACTCTTGGTCTAAAAACACAGCTTACATTTGGGGGCATTAATTTTCTGGCCTTTCTGGCTGACCTCCTTGAACACTCCATTCAGAGGCTATGTGGAACGTCCATAACACATTGATGTGGAGTGGTATCAGATACAACTTTTCAGGATTCGCACGCCTGGAACCTGGGTCGCCGCTTGGCAACTATTGAGTTGTGTGATGACAGCTGGTGGTATTCGATGTATACTATTGTAGGTTTCGGCTAACCTTTGTGGACACTCCGTTCAGGGGTAGCTCGGCATGATCAATATCAATATGAAGGGTATGGTGGCACCAAGGTCTGGTGTGAGTGTTGATGGTGATGAGGTTGATGGTGTTGGTGGTAAGGTTGGTGGCATCAACACGAGTGTCCAGTGTGTCAACTTATGCTTGAGGTGATCCCCGGACCACAGTGGACTACTGCCTTTGGTTCTATCTTAATCCGGACTGCTGGTTTGCTATGAACCGCCTTCGGACGTCAGTGAGTGGTGATACAACACATGCACTACAATGAGGAGCAACCTTGATGGATTGCTACTATGCTGACTGAAACTAATGTATACTTATGCTGAAGTGATAACTAGTTGTCATGGGACAGTATGCGCAGGAAGCAAGAAGAACCATCAGCTCATATGAAGGCAGCGCAGGAATCGAGGAATTGGGCAGGTTGTAGGAATTGCAGTAGAATTCAGTGAGATCGGTAATAGTTACAACTCTCTGACAGATCTCACCGAGAGATGCACGAACCAGACCGATATCACGAATCCTGGTGAAATCTGTAGGAGGCATGTTCTTGCAGCAGATTCCGCAGAGATCAGCAACAAGGATGTCTGTATGACGAGCCACATGCAGTCCGAGTTTAGGCTCATGAACGAAGGGGACCAAGCTTCACCGGGCCGGAAACCAAGCCTTGCCAAGAGAGGGACCAAGCTCAGCGACATGCAGTTGGTTACCACTCAGGGGCACACAGGATAGGAGGAACAAAGAAGTATCACCGGTCAAAGGAAGGAGAGCTGTGTAACGGACATCGGCGAGGAGAACATGAGGAGAGACAGCAGTGTTGAAGGAGTTGACACAGCTCGAGAGGGACAGATGGGATAGCATAGGAGAAGGAGTCTCATTGAAGACTCTGTGAACACTCGATGTGGAAGGCACTCTCTGGAGAGAGAGCAGGTGCAGCATCGCTGGTGACACTGCAAAGAGGTATATAACCATACCTTCTCATCACAATGGTTGAGTGGATCCCCATCCACTCTACACCTTATAAACTAGTCATAACTTTAGCATAAGTATCATTAGTTTCTCAGTCAGCATAGTAGTAATCAATAGATTGCTTCTCATCATAGCATGTGTGTTGTATCACTGTTCACTGACATCCGAAGGCGGTTTATAGTAAACCTGCAGCATCAGATTGTTTTCTTCAGCAAACAGCAGAATCTCAAAGGATGGGAATGACAACATTGGCCTTCACCAAATGGCAGGAGAGACAAAACTGGCAGCATGAGGCTTGCAGAAGACAGTAATCAGAACAGGTGTGATGTAAGCTATTTGCTTTAGCTTTTCAATCAAAGGTTGTGGCATTGTTCAGTATAGTGTTCAACAATGTCTGATATGATCACTTTGATCTTGACCTGGTGTAGGGAACCAGAGAATGTTTTTACCAGGTGAGTCAAGTGAAACTCCAAGATGCAAGTGTCACAGGCCTGTGCAGTTTCTTGGGGCATCAAAAATTGGGCCCAAACATATTTTCAAAGTATTGTGTTTTCAAAACTCAGAGATAACTGAAACCCCCTTGTGGATAACTGAAACCCCCTAATTGTCTCCCATCTGGGCTGGGCTGCCTAACCGACAATTCCTTCCCGTAGTGAGCCAACCACAAGCGGTGCATTTTGCGCTCGTGCCCTCACACAGAGTGACAAGCTATCCGGCGCCCTTCGCCCTCTGCCTTCTTGAATCTGCTTGCATGCATCTTGATAAACTTCATTGCAACAAGTATCCCGCTGACAATGACCTCCTCTGTGCTCTGTCTTGCAGGTATGATGGTGAGGCTTGTTTGACGGGAGGCGCTGAGAAAGGTTTGAGGCGAGGCACGTGACGCTTTTAACCGGCCTAACATCGACTGTCTTTTGGTACGTGCGAATGACGTGCCTGTGACTGTCGCGCGTGCATTCTCTAAGATCACACAAAATTTGAACAAAATCGCGACCAACACCGTCTTCCTCTCCAAAGTCACACAGAGCGCGCACTGTCACAATTTCAACCCCTGAAATCTGAATTCAAAAATGGTGAATTTGCTCTGCAATTTGAATTGGTGTTGGTCGCTGCCGCCGAGTAGAGAAGGAGAAAACACAGACACAAGCCTCAAATCAAAGCTTGGAAATTCGCAAAAGCGCACTCACAACACACGCAGGCACGCAGGCTCGCCTGGGCAACACCCAGCAAAGACCAGCAGAGAAACAGAGACCGTTCGCAAGTCCAACACACACACACTGCGCCTCCGCCTGTGCTCGCTCGCACTTCAACGTCGTCGCCACGACGATCTCATCCTCATCACCACCATCAAGACATCTTCGCTCTACGTTACTTCTGAGCGCACCGACATTCCTCCTCTTTGACTCCTTCACCTAATCGTAAGTACCATTTGCACAATGTGGCCTTCGCTCGAGCTGTTTGACGCCGATGAAGCCACAACACAAGGCCTTTGATCGCATCCCACAGTAGCTCATCATCGCTTTTTCCGCCTTGTTCCCCTCAACTGCACCACTCTCAGCCCCTAAACAACTTCCAACAACATGCGTGAGGTTCTTTCCCTTCACGTCGGTCAGGCCGGTATCCAGATCGGTAACGCCTGCTGGGAGCTTTACCTTGCCGAGCACGGTCTCAGCCCTGATGGTCGCATCCTCGAGGGCAGCCCTTCCGAGAACGATGACGGTTTCTCCACCTTCTTCAGCGAGACCGGCAGCGGAAAGTATGTCCCCCGTTCCATCTACGTCGACTTGGAGCCCAACGTCGTTGACGAGGTCCGCACCGGTACCTTCCGTTCTCTCTTCCACCCCGAGACCCTCGTCACTGGTAAGGAGGATGCCGCCAACAACTACGCCCGTGGTCACTACACTGTCGGTAAGGAGCTTATCGACCAAACCCTCGACCGTGTTCGCAAGCTCGCTGATGCCTGCTCCGGTCTCCAGGGCTTCTTCGTCTTCCATTCGTTCGGTGGTGGTACCGGTTCCGGTTTCGGTTCGCTCCTCCTTGAGCGTCTTGCTCAGGACTTCGGTAAGAAGGCCAAGTTGGAATTCTCCGTCTATCCTTCCCCTAAGATGAGCTCTTCGGTCGTTGAGCCTTACAACTCGGTTCTCACCACCCACACCACCCTTGAGAACTCGGACTGTTCGTTTATGGTTGACAACGAGGCCATCTACGACATTTGCCGCACCAAGCTCGGCATTGCGTCGCCCGGTTTCACCAACCTCAACAGGCTCATTGCCCAGGTCGTCTCGTCCATCACTGCCTCGCTCCGATTTGATGGTTCGCTCAACGTCGACCTTAACGAGTTCCAGGTCAACTTGGTTCCTTTCCCTCGTATCCACTTCCCTCTCGCCACCTACGCTCCTATTCTTTCGGCTGCCAAAGCTGGTCACGAGCAGAACTCGGTTGCTGAGATGACCTTCTCCTCCTTTGAGAAGGGTAACCAGATGGTCAAGGCTGACCCTCGTGATGGTAAGTTCATGGCCTGTTGCTTGCTCTACCGTGGCGACGTCGTCCCCAAGGACGTCAACTCGGCCGTTGCTACCATCAAGACCAAGCGCACCATCCAGTTCGTCGACTGGTGCCCTACCGGTTTCAAGATTGGTATCTGCAACGAACCTCCTACCACTGTTCCCGGTGGTGACCTTGCCAAGGTTTCTCGTTCGCTTTGCATGTTGGCCAACACTACTGCTATTGCAGGCGCTTGGGGTCGTTTGGACAACAAGTTCGACTTGCTTTACTCCAAGCGTGCCTTCGTTCACTGGTACGTCGGTGAAGGTATGGAGGAGGGTGAGTTCAGCGAAGCTCGTGAGGACCTGGCTGCTCTCGAGAAGGACTACGAGGAGGTCGGTCTTGACTCGGTCGATGTTGGTGAGGAGGACCTTGAGTACTAGGTGTCTCCTTCCACTAACTTTGATGACCAGATGAGGGAGAATTTCAGTTTGACTCGGCCTTGCGTCTTGGAGGAGCAAATCGTGTTTGATTAATGTATCGAATTCCTTCCTCTTCTGTAGTCCTCTACCTACCTTGATATCTATTCCCCTTTCCCCAAATCACCATCCTGTTTGTGACTTCGTGATTGTGTGTAAAAGGATGTTCTGCCTGACAAAAATGAATGATGAGCTACGGTCTCAGCACTGACTCATACGAACTCAAGCCAGTCCTAGCCAAGGTGCAACCGGCTGCGCTCGACTGGTCAGGTCGGAGCCGGCCTAGGTGCAAGTCATCGAGCATCGCGGCGAGTCTTCGACACAATCTTCACTGGCATCCACAACCTCGTTCGAGCAGAGATACTCGCACACGGTTAAGGATGTCTCTACTTCGTGATCATTGAACTTGGAATCATGTGCAAAACAAACTAAAACGATACTGAACAAGAGTGATGGATGATGTATCTGAGTGAAGGGGAGGATGTATGCTTTGCTTGTGTAGTCGTGACGTGGGAACGTGAAAATGCTTTATACAGTGTTTGTTGTTTAGACGAGGTATGAGCGGGCGACCTTTTATCAGATCCCATCGCTCTGTCTAGTTGTGCAGGCTACTAACTGTTACCATGGCTCCCCTGAGCAAAGGGATTGACCGAAAAGACCTTCAACACAGGAGGAGACTTGCTTATATCACTAGTAACAATCACCGGAACCTGCATCAACTCTTTAATCTTCTGCCTTCTCTCTCCCCTACTACTTTCATCTACACCGTCAAACTTCAACGCTGACTTCTGCAAACTCTTTGCTCTCTGCTGGCTTTCCTTTGCTGCCTCAACATTGTGCTGTCGAATCAACTCAGCTGTACTGGTCTCTTCTCCATCTTCATCATCGAAGAGAGCTGCTTCGTCGGTTTGAGATTGAGAAGTCAACTCCATCATAGCATGCTGTTGAGCTACCTCTTGCAGCTTCTTAACGTGAACGTCATCCGACGTCTCAGCAAGCCAAGCAATAACATCGACGTTGTCCTTCCAGTAGATGTTGAGTGCGTGCTGCGAATCGTCGTAGATGTGGTTCTCGATCGGCATTTGGTCGACGTGAACACGCTTCTCGATACCGAACTCGGGAACGATCACGTCGAAAGCAGCGTCGAGCACACCCATAACGGTGGCCGGACGAACAACAGGACCGTAGCGCAGGGTAAGATCGTGAATGAGCAAGCAAAGGAAGAGATGAGCGCTCTGCTCCTGGGCGAGCTTGGCGGCGTCCTTCTTGACGTTGCACTGCTGAGCGATCTTGGCCATGGTCTCGAGATCGAAGGGGAACTTGTCTTGGTCGGCAAGCACAGCTTCGAGCTGACGGTGAACCATCAAGTCGGCGTATCGGCGGGAGGGAGAGGTGAAGTGAGTGTAGAGAGGAACGTTGAGTGCGTAGTGGTGGTATTTGGCAATGTCGACCATACCAGTGCAGAAGTACTTGGCCTTCATCATGGCATTGGTCACAAGGGCTTGCAGCGCCTGTCGAGCGTTGTCATCTTTGATCTCCCTCAAGCTGCGATGGAGAGTACCACCAGAAGAAATGTCGATCTCGTAGCCCATTGACTTGGCTCGGCTCAAGAAGCCCTCAAGACGACGGTCAAGCGGTTTCTCATGACGACGAAGCAGCGCAAGATCAGGAAGACCAGCAGCAATCTGCTGAGCAACAGCCATGTTGGCCTGAAGCATGAACTCTTCGATGAGCCTGTGAGCGTCATAGCTAGAATAAATGCTGGCGTCGGTGGGTAGTCCGTTCTCGTCCAACCTAAAGCTAAGCTTGACGTTGTCGATACGAAGAGCACCAGTTTCGAAGCGACGAGCGCGCATCTTCTGAGCGAGCTTGTGCAGAATGAGAATGTCATCGGCGATCTCGTTGGACTTGTGCTCCTTGATCTTGTCCTTGGGTAGCTCACCGCCCTCGATGACCTTCTGTGCATCGGCATAGGCGAGCTGGGCGCACGACCTGATGACCGACTTGCCGAACCAGCTCTTGATCACCTGAGCGTCCTTGTTCATGGTGAACACTGCGGAGAAGGAGAGTCGCTCTACGCCAGGCACCAACGAGCAGAGCTCTTCGCTGAGGGTGGGAGGAAGCATGGGAATGACGCGCTGAACGAGATAGACTGAAGTACCGCGCTTGTGAGCCTCGCGATCGAGACTAGAGCCCAGCTTGACAAAGTGGGAAACATCGGTAATGTGAACACCGACTTCATACTGACCGTTACCGAGACGGACAACGTGAACGGCATCATCGAGGTCCTTGGCCGTCTCAGGATCAATGGTGAAGACGCGGAGCGAACGGAAATCTCTGCGAGTCTCGTACTCCCTCTCGGGAATTTTCCACGGCATAGGGGGCAGGCACTTGAGAGAGCCCTCGGAGAAAACTTCAGTGGCCGAGCTGAGGGTGTCCTTGAGAAGAGCTTGAGTCTCGGCTTCGACGTTGCCGATGACACCGATCTCTTCGACGAGAGCACCGAAGGGGTGGAGCGAAGTGATTGGCCATCGCTTGATGCAAGCAACAAAGAGACGACTGTTGAAGCTTTCTTGGCCTTCCTCGGCCCAGAAGTCCTCAGGAGCCTGGTCAGCAGGGATGGCGATGAGCGGCACACGCTTGTCGGTGGGACGGAACCAGATGATCTTGGGACGATGCTTGACTTTAGGTGCAAGGGCGCCAGGGCCATCGCGCTGGACGCGCTCGGCTTGCTGCTTCTCCTTGGTAGCAGCAGAGGAAGGGCGAAGCATCGCCAAGGTACCCGAGAAGAGCTGACCAGGCGAGCGCTCGACAATGGCGACAACGTGACCAGCAAGCTGAGGTGGGTTCTGCTCAGTCTCTTCCTCGTCTTCGATGAGTCGAAGCTGAGCGCCTTCCACCTCAAGGTCATCCTTGGCCTTGTCGGGCTTGCGAGACGACTGGCCGCTCTGCTCTTCCTTGCGCTTCTTCTTATCCTCCTTCTCCTTTTTGATATTCCAGACCTCGAGAGGGTCAAGCAGCTCGACGGCGACAAGATCACCTTCAAGAGCACGGTTGCGGTCCTTGGAACCGCTGATGAAGATATCGCTGTCAAGCACCTCGGTAGTGACGTAGGCGTCACTCCTGTTGCGCTTGTTGATGCGAAGCACGCCGACGACAATCTTGCCGTGAGCAAGTAGTGTAGGGAGGGTGCCTTGAGGAAGGTAGTTGCCAAAGAGAGCCTTGCGCTGAACAGCCCCAGGTCCGCTACCGGGTCCGCCCATGCCGCCACCAAACTGATTGCCGCCAAAGCCACCCATGGCATTGAAGGCGACACCGATGGAGGGTGCACGGTAGTGACCAGTCATGGCAGCTGACTCACGGAACTGGTGGAGCATGGCCAGATGAGCCTGAGCCTGTGCAAGGTCGACGGGCTGAGGAGCAGCCTGTGCGCCGCCGTTCATTCGCCACTGGATACTGTTGCCACGACCGTGACCACCACGATGACCGCCGAAACCATCGGCGAGATCGTTCATGGAACCACCCATGCCAAGAGAGTTCAAGCTGACAAGACCACCTCCAGCCATAAGGTAGTCCGGAGAGAGGTCGGTTAGCTGAGCAGAGGGGCGACTGTAATGACCGACAGTAGGTTGTGAGGGCTGATAGGTAGCCTGTGTAGTGCGCAGGGCGCTGGCAGTGCTCGGGAAAGAGAAGTCAGGGTTGGACTGCATGACAGGACCGGAAGATTGCATGGCGTCTGAATTGGGAGACTCGCGTTGCTGCTGAAGGGTTTGGTGCGCATCCGAATGGCGGTGCTGCTGAAGTTGCTGTTGCTGCTGTTGCTGGTTGGCTTTGTTGACCACATTGACCGAATGACGGCGACCGTGGCCTCGAGGAAGATTTGAAGGCTGGGGAGCAGGCTGGGCAGGAGTAGCAAAGTTGTTGAGACTGCCGTTGAAGGAGGTGCCGGTCGAGAAGCTACCCATAGGACCGGAGCGAGGAGCGTGGCTCTGAATTCTGCGATGCCCACCGAAGCCGTGGTGGGCGCCGTTGAGAGGGCTACCAGCGCTGCCGGTACCGGTCTGCATGAGTTGCTGCTGTTGGAGCTGGAGCATCTCGATCTGCTGCTGCAGTGCGAGCTGCTGCTCTGCCAGCATCTGACTCTGGGCCGAGAGCGAGTTGGCATTACCATCAACACTAGCTGCAGGTGGATGACCATCCCTGTTGGAGAGCAAGCCACTCATTTCGCTGCCAGTGCGTCGATGAGAGCCGAAGCTGAAATCGGAAGCGTGTCCTCGCTGACCTCGGGTGGGATCGAAGGCCGATGCACCGTAACCGACGGAGCTGGCACCATCGTCGGTCATGTCATCGGCCTCACTGGGAGTGTTTCCGAGACCGGAACCAACATTGTAGCCAAGATCGGCAAATCGACTCTGAAGGCTCAACTGACGCTGATGCGACAAGTTGGCGCGGAAGTCAGCCGAAGATGCATTGTTTGCATTGCCGGACTGGTTGGAGTGGCGAGCCATGGCGCTTTGGAAAGCTGCGTTGCCTGCAAAACGAGGGCCACCCTGACGAGAGAAAGTGGACTGAGGCTGAAACGAATGAGCGGCGTCGGAGGTGCTTTCGGCATCTTCACCAAGACTGGCTAGACCAGCAGGTCGAGAAGCGAACATGTTGCGAGCTTGGCCAACACCAGTGAGGTTGAGCTGCTGCTGCAGGCGGCCCTGCAAATGGTCGGTCTGAGCAGCGAGACGGTTGCTCACCGCATTGAGATCATGATGATTGTCTTGACGGTTCATGGCGAGATCAGTGAATCAATCAATCTTCGATGGAGAGACTGTTATCAGCTTGATAGCTAAGGCTGAATAAGATTCGAGAAAAAAAAAGCGAGGTAAGAAGGAGAGAAGCATTGTCAGTAGGGTGCGCAGGCAGTGAGTTGAATGAAGAACAGAAATCACTTACTATTGTCGAGTGGTGTAAGGTCTATCGTGATAATGTGAGATGTTAAACAGGGAATTGTAGGGTCTTTATTGAAAGAACGAAAGTTCAGAGCCCAGATACGAGCAGAGACAGGGTGCGAAAGGAGAGATTGTGTGTCTTGATGAGTGTGCGTGTATGAGATTGAGGTGGAGGGTAAATGCTGAGGAGTTGAGGCGATGTATCAGGTTATATAGACGATGCTAGACTACTTGCAAATGCTGACGATTAGCTGAAGAGACTGAGGGACAATCCTGGGATAGATAAGAAGGGTCGACGAGAGCTTCCGAGTGTGTTTCAGAGCGAAGAGCAGAAGGACCGAGCGGCGAGAGGAGCTGATGTGGTCACGAAAGATGCTTCCGTCGAGAAATGGAGAGGGATGATGGCCAGTCTATAGCAATGCCGAACAGGAGATGGAGACAGCGGTCAAGATCCAGGCTAGGTGATGCGAGAGTGGGGCGAGTCGGGACAGGCCAAGTAGCTCAGGGCGAAAGATTTGGGTGAAACGAAGGTGAGTACGAAAGAAGGACAAGAGCACCAAGCCAATGCGGACCAAGAGAAGTGCAAAAGTTCTGGTTCGCAGCAGTGGGTGGGCGGCGAACCTTGATGTGAGAAAGGTGATGATGAGAAGGAGATGAGGAAAGAGGAAAGGAGTGTGGTTGAGTGGGGTGGGGAACAAGCTGGGTGGCTGAACTTGCAGACCTTCGAACTGCTAAGCAGAGTGATGCAGCTTGTTGCATGTACACGTAAGGGTGTTGCGTCGCAGTTCGGAACTGCGTGTCTGTCTCTGTGCGAGATCGTGTGTGAGCGTGTGCCAAAAGTCAAATCAAGAAGGAAGGGTCTTCCCTTTCCCTCTCTGCCAAATCGCACTTCGTTGCCTTGGCGTGCTGAAGATTACAATCCAGTGAGACGCTAAAGGATGACGCAGAGCCGATCTGATCGGAGATCAGGCTGTGCCGATCCAGTTAGTTAACCGATCTGATCAGAGATTGAGGATAACCGATTTCACTAGAGATCGGGTACAACCAAGTCCCGCTCGTTGTCAGGCTGGATGATTAAGTATAGCAACTCGCACATTCGGCATGTGCCACCCATATGTATATATATATCAAGCTGACAGCACTAGGCTCTCACCACGTTCTTTCAGTCAATTGAGTATATAAGTTTCTGTCTTTTAGCAGCAGTGACATCGTACTTAGACTCTCCCCGATCGCCAGTTATCGGGACCCAAACTTCAACATCTCCATGCTTCGGTGGCGATGACAACGTTCTTGGGTATGCACTGATTCTTTCAAAGCCTTGTTCACCGACAACCTCACCCGCGACTTTCTCGCTCTTGTTCTCACGCAGGAAACAAGTCTTCAGTGACCAGGCGCTACGACACAAACGACCTGTCGCCATGAATATTGGAGAACGCACCTAAATTCATGGGAACATTACAGCTGATAGTACAGATTGGTGAAAATACAGATCGAGACTTCGGAGGTATCGAGAACGGTTAGAATTAATTTTAAGAAACGCTTCTTGGAAAGCTCAGTCCTGAGGGTTCTTCTTCGGCCTACCGGTAGGCTTCTTTGCCGGAGAAACCGAAGCAGCCGGAGCAGCTGCCTGAGGGACCGGAGCGAGAGGCGCAACAGGCTGCGGGACAGGAGCGGGTGCGGCAGCGGCGGCGGCATCAGCCTTCTTCGGTCGTCCTCGGGGACGCTTGGCCGCCTCTTCACCCTCAGTCTTCTCCTTGGGAGGACGGCCACGCTTCTTGCCTGAGCTAGGCGGAGCCGAAGGAGAAGTCTGAACCGCAGGCTGAGGAGGAATGGTAGCACGTGGAAGAGGAGGTGTCGTCACTCGGTTAAGACTGGCCGCATTGGCAGCGACAGGGTCGACCTCTTTCTTCGGTCGGCCACGCTTCTTAGCCGGAGGAGCGTCTGCAGCTGCAGCTGGGCTAGGATCAACAGGAGCCACGGGTGGGATGTATGCTGGCTGCGATCCAGGAATAGGGTGTTGAGCGCTGGGACTTGGCCGAACAGCAGCAGCAGCTTCCTTCTTCGGACGACCGCGCTTCTTGGGCTGAGGTGAAGGTGCGTCTCCGAAGATGGCAAAAGGCAAAACCTGTCCTGCAACGGGCAGCTGCGATGGAGCTGGGAAGGCGGCGGCGGCTTCAGCTGCTGCATCAGCGAGAGATGCTTTACTGGGACGACCCCGCTTCTTGGCAGGAGGAGGACTGTGTTCTTGAGGAGCAACGGATGCGGGGAGAGCGACGGGCGCGAGGGCAGGGGCTGCAGGAACAGCGGCCGTAGCAGACTTGGGAGGTCGTCCTCGCTTTTTCTGCACAGGCTGAGGAGTGTCTACAGATACGAGGGGGGCCTGAGCTGCTGTCTGCGGAGGTGGAGGTGGCGTGGCAGCCTGCGACTTGGCAGGACGACCTCTCTTCTTGGTTTGAGACACATCGGCGACAGCGGACGGAGTCAGAGCAGGAGGAAGAGGCGAGGGAGTAGGAACGGCGGCGGGAGCAGCAGCAGCAGCGTCCTTGGGAGGTCGACCAGGCTTCCTCTTGGGTGTCGATCCGGCAGCAGCATCTGGGGCAGCTAGGCCGTTGGAAACGCTGGATGCAGGCACACTCGGAGGAGTAGCAGGTGGTGCACCAGCGGCAGAGGCTTGGAGTGAGGCTTTCGAGGGACGACTGGGATGAAGAGAATAAGATACAGCATATCGTCAGTATGAGAACTCTTAGTGTCTGTTTTGGTGTCATGGTTTTACGTACCCTCTCATTTTGGGCTGAGTCTCGGCAGATGCCGAGGACGGGAGAATGGTTGCGGCAGCAGCGGCTTGGTCCGCATTGTCTGCCTCCTTGGGGTCAATACGTGCGGACTCTGGAATATCATCGCTTGCGACATGGCCGTCGATGAAAGCGCGAGCGACTCGAGCCTTGTCTTCGTCGAGGAGCTCGTCGTATCCGTCCTGTGTGTGATGGCGAGCACAAGATGATGAGCGATGCGGAAAGGAGACGTCAGCCAAAAGAAAGGCCCACTTTTGCAGAATCAACGCGTCATTTCCAAAATCAGGCAGTGGCGCACTTACAAGGTCAGTGGGATCGGTGATGCCCTCCTTCTCCTGGATGTTGCGAATGATCTTGGGGGTAGTGCTAGAGAAGGAGGATGGCGACGATGAAACAAGCAACAGGTGTCAGTCGATGCTCTATATAGTGAATAGAAAGGACATTGCCAAGTGCGGAAATGGACGCGCGCGTGTGACAGCTTTTTGAAAAAGGAAATACTCACCAACCCCAGTGTCGCCATTGGAAAGACTGGTTTCCCTGAATCTCGACGAGACTTCCAAGACGCAACTCTCCCTTTGCTATCTTGGTACCAGCACAAGGCTTTGGACCTTTGCATCCAGCGCGAGCTGAAGGACTATACTCGACGCGAAATGGCATGTTATCACGGCGTATGATGGCGCAAAGTGCGCACGAATGAGAGTACAAGTCGGTAGGAGAAGTAGTCGGGAGTGGGTATTGGTCGGAACTCGGAGAAAGAGCCTGTCAAACGCGATGAAGTGCTCTGTGTGGGTACAGATACGGGTATTGAGCGTAGAGATGACCTCGAAAACGTCGTTAACAGCGTCGAGGATGTTGCTGCTGCAGCAACGAGGATGGTGTGCGGACGAATGGGTGGATGGAGGGTGGACAGCCGATTGTGGGGCGAGAGGATTACCCTTGACTCAGGAAAGGGCGAGTTTATCGAAACAAAAAGGGAAAAGTCAAAAAGGGCTGCCGAAAATGAACCTGAATATCCAATTTTTCACTGAGGCTGACCAAAATTAGAAAAATGCTAAACTGGCCCGTCTTTTTTTGGCCACAGGGCACTAGAGCAGCGTGTGACTTCCAGATCAATTTTGGCAAAATCCCGTCCCAGCATTTCTTTTTCCAAGTTTTTTTTTCTTTTTTTTTTTTTTTTTTTTTTTTTTTTTTTTTTTTCTTTTTTTTTTTTTTTTTTTTTTTTTTTTTTTTTTTTTTTTTTTTTTTTTTTTTTTTTTTTTTTTTTTTTTTTTTTTTTTTTTTTTTTTTTTTTTTTTTTTTTTTTTTTTTTTTTTTTTTTTTTTTTTTTTTTTTTTTTTTTTTTTTTTTTTTTTTTTTTTTTTTTTTTTTTTTTTTTTTTTTTTTTTTTTCTTTTTTTTTTTTTCTTTTTTTCTTTTCTTTCCTTCTCTCTCTCTCTCTCTCTTTCTTTTTGACGAAAAAGCCAAAAAGAAGAAGCGAAACAAAAAGAAGCATTTTCTTGAGAAAAGGGTCACATGCAGCAGCTGTCCTTCAGCCCGACCTCTAACATAGCAGCATCGAAGACTGCTGCTTGAGCTTCGTGCTTCTGTTTCAAGGAGAAGACAGACCCTTGCTCCAGACTGCGCACCGACCCTTTGCGCAAGCCTCTGGGGTTGCTCTGCTTGTCGAGCATCACACTGAGCAAAGGAGCCAATTTGACTTTTGAATTGTTAAATCTACCTGAACGAAGCGAGGCTGCGCACAAGCATGTGTCAGATTTGGCGCCGATCAAGGGTCCAACCGTTCAGACGCAAGATAACGCTCTGGTTAGCGGCTTGTCAATGCAAGTGCTCCTTTCTCTTCGATCACGTTCAATTGATTGTGACAATGTCCTGCAGCATCACAATGTCCCCATAGCTCTCTCTTGTCTCACTCATCTCCGTCACGACACGCAGCAGCAGACTCGTTCAACGGCTCGCTAAAGATGCTTGACGCCGAGACAGCATCTGCACACGGCACCCCGGTCTACATCACAGTCTGGCACCTTTCTCCGCCGAGCATCAGGCTCGCTTGGCTTCGGCATCTCTCACACCAATACCTTATTTTCTGACCTCTCAGTAGAATGAACATACGGTGGCCATGGCTATAGAGTCGCAAGCGACCGAGCCTTTTGCCCGCTCCAACGGTCTTGTTCGCTGCGACAGAGCCCGAGGTCTTGTATTGCTATCGTGAGCCCATTCTGACAATGATGACAGACCTTTCGAGAGTTGCTGCTCAACTCTGTTTCGATCCAGGCAGCTTCATCATTCAGAACTTATTTCGCACATACACCACGAACATGCTGATGATGAGGAACCAGTGCTTTTCCGAGTTGTGTTAACGCAAACGGGGACCGGCGGGCCACAATTCCTGGACTAACGGCGCTTCTGCTTCTTCGACTTGGTCTTGCCATTCTTCTTGTCCGACCCCTTCTTTGGGCTTGCTTCAGCCTCTTCAGCCTCACGCTTTGCACCCTTGACCGAGATCGTGGTGTTAAAACCCTTCAAGTCTTTACCGCCGTTCTTTCGCAGCATGAGAGCTACCTCAGCTTCAGCTTGACCCCAGTTGGCACCATCAGCACCGTCGTCCTTGATAGCATACTTGCCCAAGTCCATCGAGTCGATGAGCTTCTGCTTGGCTGCTCGAAGCTCTTCACCATCCTCCTTATCCTCATCGTCCTCTTCATCTTCCTCCTCCTCCTCCTCTTCATCTTCCTCCTCCTCCTCCTCCTCCTCATCTTCATCTTCATCCTCGTCCTCATCGCCGTCGTCTTCATTATCATAATCAAGCTCGCCACGAGCCTGACCCTGCTTGTTGTGTGCCAAGAACTCCTTACCCGCATCTCTCAGCTCAGACTGAAGGTCGCCCTTAAGCGCAGTCCAATCATCTCCTTCATCAGCACCAGCACCGTTTGCCTTGTTGCGCAATGGCGCACGAGCATCGGGACCCGACCCAAGCTCAGGCATAGACTGAGCAATAGCCTTCTTCTCGACTTTTCGCAGACACTTGACTAGCATACGCACTGTCTTGACGAACAATGCCATGGCCTGTTGCAAAGGCAAACGCAACTCGGCACTAATATCATCTGGTGTCTTTCTCTGCAGACCGATGGCGAGCAGGAGAGAGGACTGTAGACCGGATAGGCGAAGCTCTTCCTCTTCCTCGGGAGCGTCGATGACGGATGCTGCAGCTTCGTCTTCTCTGACTGCACGGAGGCGGTTGTTGAAGTAAAGAGCTGCGAGGGTGGGAAGGAGATCGAGTACGACTGACATTTCGACCATGTTATTCGAGTACGAGTCGAGGCGCTTCATGTCGAAGGATGTGAGGAGGGTGCGTAGTTCGGCGGCGCTGAGAGGGGCAGATGTAGAAGAGGTGGAGGAGACGTCTTCATCGGCATGTGCGAGACGAGCTCCTTGTGTTGCGGCCTCGAGAACGGTGAGTGCAGTGATGGTGGAAAACTCGCGGAACCTGTACGAAAGCAACGAGATGAAGCGCTTTCTGAAGTCGGCTGCTAGTGATCCCAGCCAAGCCGAACCAGTGGTCGATGTCGATGTGTCGAGCGCCTTGAGTTGAACTGTGGTGTATTCTCCAGTGAGATCGTTAGCAATCTGTCGGACCCAGAGAGGTGTATAGCCAGCCTTCTTCCAGAACTTGAACAGCTGTGGTGTCAAGCCGTACGATACACCCAACCAATCAAGCAGCTCGGGTCGACGCTCCGAGAGCCTCTGAAGCAATGCTGGCATGCGTGCTGCGTCTCGAACACGGATCTCGTCGCCCTGGAGGAGGTTGGCGTCCTTTGAGATCTTCTTGTCGCGGACAGCGGCGAAGGTCTCGCCATCATCCAGGTCGTCTCGGGCGTTGTCGACGTCGAGCAGCTGACCACTGTAGAAAGCTTCGAGTGCCTGCAATGCGCGAGCACCGTAGCCCATACGAGCGTAGTCAGGGTGGACAGCAATGCGCACAACACGAGCACCGGAAAGCGAAGCGAAGTCGGCATCCTGGAACTGCTGAGCAACAAGCCATGGAATGAGATCACCTGCTTCTCGGGTACCACGGCTCAGGCTGTTAAGGACGGCTCCACGGCTGATGTTACCTTCGAGCGCTACCTGAACGACACAGAGAGGTTCCGGCAAGCCACCTCCGTTGCCCTTGAGTGGTGCCAAAAGGACGAAGAGGCGGTGACCAGGAGCGTCACTCATCAGCTGCAAGTCGTTAGGCGAGTTCTTGTAGTGACTTGCGACGTAGAGCGCCATCATCCTTTGCAGGAAGACCTCCGAAGCAGGGTGGTAGCTAAAGAGTGCATCTCGATTGACCACGTATAGATCGCATGAGGAGGGGTGAGGGCAGCCCTTGGCCTTGAGCGCGGCAGAAGAGAGTCGTGTGAGAGATGCATCGAGACAGAGCAACTGGTGGAGCCATGACTCAATCTTGTCGCCACGCGAGTATCGAATGGGCTCTTTGAGCTCGACTTCCTTGAGCGAGCGGGCAGCGAGCGCAGCGCCTGCAACACGACCCGTGTTGAGACCACTCTTGCCTTCTTTGCGGGCCGACTTGCTGGAAGAAGCAGTCGAGTCTTCAGCGTTGGAAGCATCGACAACACCTCGAGCGTTGTCACGGAGCTGCTGGATGAGCTTGAGAGAGAGACTGCGTCCTGTACCTTCGTAGCCGTTGATGGTGGACGATAAGAAAACTAGATAGGGTCCCATGAGGTTGCGGACAAGTGGCAACGGGATGGCAGCAGCTTCGTCGATGACTAGGAGCTCGGCTTGACCTAGCACCTGGTGGTCTTGTGGCTGGATGTACTGAATCGTCTGACGGTGACCACGGAAGATGTTGACTCGAACGACAACATCCTTCCATTCACCAGTACCTCTTTGCAGGTCCCAGTCGGCAACCTCCTCGTATCCGAGAGTGTCGAGACCCTTGAAGACGAACTCGAAGAGCGTTTTGAGGTTCTCTGGACTTGGCGATGTGACAAAAATGTTGCTGTATCCGTGTGCGACAGCAGCGGCGATGCAAAGACCAAGTGCAGCCGACTTACCACGTCCACGCGCTGCTGTCAACGCAACGGTGGTGGAGAGGGACGAACTTGCGAGGATGTCGAGGATGGTGAGGACTGCTTTGGCCTGGTCGAGCGTTTTTGCGTGTCGAACGACTTCGCCGACGACCTTTGTTTCGCGAACTTGATCCTTGAGCTCCGCAAGCTCTTCTTCTGCTTCTACACGCTCCTTGCCTTTGCGGACTGTGGAGCCGACACCGGTGCCAGCGCCTGTGCTTGTTTCCGGAAGAGGCTTGATGTCCTTACCCTTGCTGAGCGGAAGGACATTGAGTTCGTCATCGAGCAAGAGTGTGTCCTGGTTGGCGCCCAAGGACAGCAAGAAACGCTCGTTGAATCGTGCTACCGGGTCGTCGTCAGATGCGTTCGACCTGTAACTCCTGTGAACATCCATACCGAGCGAGTAGAGCTGTCGCAAACTCGACATTGTCTTGAGTAGCAAGATGACCACACCTCCACCCTCCACTGTCTCGATCGTCCTTGCGAGCATGTTGGGCGTCACCGCCTCAAAGTCTTGCAGGATTAACATACCGTACGTCTGACCGAGAATCTTGGGAGTATCTTTGTAATAGCAGTATCGGATGTCGGTGAGACTGACAAAGAGCTCGAACGGGTCGCCTTCGCCCTTGTCACGAATACCTCGCTTGATATCATTCTTGATCTTCTGCTCTCGCTTCTTCCGATGTGTAGTGAAGCCGAGGTCTTTCTTATAGCACCAGAGGACATTAGGACGGGACTGCACTCGAGACTGGGCGAGAAGGAAATGGAGGTTGACGATTTGATCTTTGCCCTTGTCACCGACGATCACGAAGAAAGATCGGTGGTTGAGTGCAACATTGTTGCGAATGAGGGTTGGGATACGCGGATCCAGCTGCTTCCTCATCTTAACAAGTTGGGTTGGTGAAGACGCCACCAGTGCAGCTCCTCAGGAAGAAGACCTTGGGACGACTGAGCCGGAGATCTGCTTTTCTCCTAAGCAGAGAACCTTGTAGTGTTCGGTTATGAGTGGAGTGTTACGATCCTTATGTGATGAGAAAGGTGCGGACTAGAAGCTGATGGCAAGCATGCAGTACTTACTGGCTTGACACTTCTCACTTTTCTTCTTCCCAGGGTTTGAATTTTTTCGTGGCTCAGACACACTTCCGAGTTCCGAACGAGAGATACAGCATTTTCGCAGAGATTCAGAACAGAGATGCCAAACATGTCTGCCCCGCACTTAAACCCCAGAGGGGGCAGGACCCCATGCCCAGGGCCCCATTATAATACTATGCAAGCTACATCTGAGAAGATAGAGGAGTCCTACAGATAGCCTTGATAAGCATATTGAAAGTGCCATTGTGGTCACAATCTGCTGAGTAGAGGTAGGTTGGGCATCAGAATTGTTTACTTGCACCTAGTCTTTGGTTGAGATTGCCACACTGAGAGCAGGTCTTTGATGTATATTCTTCTGGTTGTATAAGAAGCCCTATTGGCTGCCAATGTTTGTGCAGATAGCATGGATCATGAGCAATGTCATGGCATTTGACCAGCAAATGGTTGATGAAGTTGCAGTGTCCCCAACCCAGCAGCCTCCAACAGGTGTTTTGGTGCAAGTTCCCATGCTTCCTTTGTATAATCTTGCAAACCTTCATTCTTGGCATGACCACAATGTTGGATGAGGTTGCTAGATAGTTTGCCATCTGGCAATGTAGATCCTTGATAAGCTGCTGCAGCTTTTTGTGGACCTTCTTTGAGTGCTTTTGAAGCTTGCAGCATTGCACAGATGACAAGGCAAATGGCAGGGCTGGTTGGTGCTGGCAGGCTTCCTGTGGCTGAGCTTGGGCTTGCTGAGGCGATTGAGGATCGGAAGCGGTTTGCAGCAGTGGCAGCAGCTGTTGATGGTGCGGTTGACATCTTCAATGACAACAGTGCAGTGTCATGGGCCTGAATGCTCAGGAAGCAGGAGGGTCACTGGTTCATATGGAAGGGGCACAGGTATTGGAGATCTAGTAGATACCAGTGATGAGCATGGTCGTAGTGCAGTCTCCATGGAGACCATGGACTCCTACAGACTCACATGCAAAGGAGGACCAAGCTCAAGAGCATGCAGGCGGTCACCAGCACAGCCACGAGGAGGACCAAGCTCAAGGAGCATGCAGACAGTCACCATTCAGGGGCTCGAGAGATAGGAGACTGACAAGCAGGTCACTAGGGAGAGGAGCAGTGTCGAAGGAGAAGGAGCAATGTCAAAGGAGGAGGAGCAGTGTCGAAGGAGTTGACACATAGCTCGAGGAGGACAGGAGGGTACTGGAGGTACCTCTTGTACAGTACTCGATGAAGAGGGTACTCTCTGCAGAGAGAGGGCCAGAGTAGCATCGCAGGCGACACTACAAGGAGTGTATATAAGCATACCCTCTCATCATCAGTGGTCAAGTGGATCCCCATCCACTCTACACACCATAACTAGTTATCACTTCAGCATAAGTATACATTAGTTTCAGTCAGCATAGTAGCAATCTATCAAGGTTGCTCCTCATTGTAGTGCATGTGTTGTATCACCACTCACTGACGTCTGAAGGCGGTTCATAGCAAACCAGCGGTCTGGATTAAGATAGAACTGAAGGCAGTAGTCCACTGTGGTCCGGGGATCACCTCAAGCACCAGTCAACACACTGGACACTTGTGTTGACGCCACCAACCTTATCACCAACACCATCACCCCCATCACTATCAACACTCACACCAGACCTTGGTGTCATCATAACCTTAGTATCGACATTGATCGTGCCGAGCTACCCCTGAACGGAGTGTCCACAGAGGTCAGCCAAAACCTAAGATAGTATATACAATGAATGCCACCCGTCGCCACCGTGCAACCTGATAGTCACCGAGCAACATAGCTCACTGAGACAATAGCTGTCGCGCAGTTTGATAGTCACTGAGTATCTCGACAGACCGACCTGGGTTTCAGGTGCGAGACCCCTGACACTCGGCACGATCAAATACGATATGACTATAATGAAGTTGATATGGAAACCAATGAGCTGGTGTGAGTATTGATTGGTGACGTCGACACGAGTGTCCAGTGTGTCGACTAATGCTTGAGGTGATCCCCAGACCGCAGTGGACGACTGCCTTTGGTTCTATCATATCCGGACCACAGGTTTACTATGAACCGCCTTTGGACGTCAGTGAGTGGTGATACAACACACACACTACAATGAGAAGCAATCTATTGATTGCTACTATGCTGACTGAGAAACTAATGATACTTATGCTAAAGTTATGACTAGTTTGTATGGTGTAGAGTGGATGAGGATCCACTCGACCAATGATGACAAGCGAGTGTGTTTATATAACCTTTTCGTAGTGTCGCCAGTGACACTGCTCCAGCTCTCTCTCTTCAGAGAGTACTGCTCTTCATCAAGTACTATACAAGGGTCTCCAACAAGGCTCCCCCTCCTCATTGAGCCCTGTCGCTGCTAACTTCCCTGAGCTGTGTTGATTCCTGTCAACACTGCTCCTCATCCTCATGACTTGCTCACTGGTGTCCACCACACAGCTCCTCTTCCTTCAACCAGCAATGGTTTTCTTGTCTGCACATCTCCTGAGCCCCCTGAGCGGTAACCGCCTGCATGCCTCGTGAGCTAGGTCCTTGCCTTGGCAGTGCTTGATCCTCTTCTTTCATTAATGTAGTTCTTCTCACATGTAAAATCGTTATACAAACGTCATGGTCACTGATCCCAGCAAGATCTGCCTTACTATTGTGCTTACTGCAGATCCTGGTGGGATCTGTGATATTGACTTTGTTCGTGCAGATCCTAATGAGATCTGTCATAAAACCGGGTCTACTACTGATTTCACTGAATTCTCCTGTAATCCACTGATCCGCCCGATCCTTCGATTCCTGCGCTACCTCCATATGAACTGTCAGGTCTTCCTGCTTCCTGCGCAGTCAGGCCCGCATGACAGCTATAACTTTCACATAAGTATACTTAGTAGTTTTTCAACAGTAGCAATTGCAAGACAATGCTTCTATCATAGTGCATGTGTTGTATCACCACTCATTGACATCATCCAAAGGCGGTATTAACTGCAGTCCAGATATTGATTGACACTGAAGGCAGTTCATACTGCAGTCTGGCCCTCTCGATCATTAGAAACCAAAGCAGTCGTCCACTGTGGTCTGGGGATCACTCAGTCGACACATTGGACACTCGTGTTGGCATCAACAACATCATCAGCACCAGACCTTGGTGTCATCACACAGTATGTATTGGTTAATTGATTGTGCCAAGCTACCTCTGGACGGAGTGTCCACAGAGATGGCCATGATGTGGAGAGGCGTGCAAGTAAGAAAGAGTGGTTGTGTCTTTGGTGATGTCGAGAGGTATCGGGTTGAGAAGCGGAGGGAGAGTGGGGGATCGAGTCGTTGTAGGTGTTCATACTAGTCGAATGTGAATGGCTGATGGTAATGATATCGCCTTCCATCGCATCGCGTTGGTCCTGATCTATGGTTGCATCCTCCTTCTCATCTTGGCCGATACGATTTACGCTACGCTCGTGGGGATGACGAAGTTCAAAGTCGTAGCTAGGAATAAACTCTTCGGTGCGATTGCGGGTTGTAGTGACACCATCCGAACTTGCATGTACCGGAAGAAGAACGAAAAGCACGCTTGTCGAGAGTCTGGCTGCAGACCAGCAAGGCAGTTTGATGCAGATGGGCGCTCAAGCTTCTTATGCACGCATAGCTTAACTTTTGACACTCGAGCATGATGGTTGTTTGCAACTGGCAGATGCGGGGGATCCTATTGGGCGCGATGATCAAGTATCATTCATATGGGTGGTACTACAGTTGGAACGCAAGCCCCCAGTTCTTCACGGCTCTGTTCGGTTTGGCCCGCGACATAATGGGATCACTTGGGGATGATATTGTGATCGCCCTTGTGTGTAATGGAACATTTCTTAGATGTGCCTGGCAGTCTGAGGGTCTCTCGCCTCGGAAGCGCGATTAGAGACGCATACAGCCGCCGCTGCCTCTCAGAAGAGAAGGAGCAAAATTTGATCGCGGATGCACAGCAAGACTGTATAGGGAGAGCATGAAAGGACGGGCCGAATCCTCCTGCTAGCGGGATACATATACAAGGAACCGTGGGGAAGATTTCGGTCGATCCGAGACCGCTTATTCCTTTTGACATGGATGGGAGAGCCTTAGCCGAGCACCTCGTCCTCGCCAACCTTGGTTCGAGGGCGTCTATGGCGTTGGCCTTGTTCCTCGCTTACACAACGCGAGGTGCGAGAATTGAAGAGGGCCTGGCATTTTCCAGAAAAGAGGCTCTGAAAGCGAGGGCGAGACCAGAAGCGTCTCAGCGCCTTTTATTTTTCTATGTCACTGTCGGTCACTTGTATGCATGCAACCAGATTCAACGCCCACCGGAAGTCAATTCCAACTACCGATGGCTCACATCAACTCATATCGCTGCAGTGGAAAGCATGAGGAGATTATGAATACGGCAGCCATGTCTTACTGTTCACACATGTCTCGTCCTCTAAGATACGAGAAAGTAGAGCAACACGAGAGGCGCAAGCCATGTGGTTGCAAGGTCACTGATTCCTATCTATATTTAATTGAACAACGAGCGATCGGCCAAAAAAAAGGGAAGGGGGGGGGGGAAAGGGAAAAAAGGGGGGTGGGGGGGGGGCTTTCCGCTCTTCTCCTCCACTTGGTTAAAAAGAAGGAAGCATCGCAGCTGCATAGCGCTTTGCAGCTGGTGTAACAATGCCGAGGGTCCACGTTGAGATGCGCTATGCATTTGATTGAGCCCTTTTCTTAAATTACAATTGCTGCGTGGCAGTGACGGCTCAAATTGGTGCACGGCAATTTTATGGACGGGAGGCTGCAGCCATGACAACACCGAAGGCCGCTTCAAATGGCAGAGAGGATCGATTTTTGCTTTGGATTTTCCCCGAATTTCTTTTTGACCGACACCCTCGAAATCTGGAATCTGGAAAATTCTCTCTGACTTTTGTCTCGTTTCCAAGGCCTTCCTTATCCGCGCTGTGCGACCGCTGCTGTTGCGCTTCCGCTGTGTCACTTTGGCGTGCACACGCTAGATTGCTCAGCAGTCACAGTCACATGCGACAAGAATTGTGAACACAGACCAGCATAGAACTGTAAAGTTTGATATCCCCTTGAATAGCCGTCGGACCTTGATACCGTAGCTGCTCTTGTCTCTCTGTCTCCTCTTTTGCCGCTGCACGAGGCCGCCGCAAAGTGATGGACTTTTGAGCTTTTTGGCAGCTTCTCTTCGCGGAACGCTTCTCTCTCGTCTGCCTTCTCTATTTCTCACAGATCGTAAAGTTAATTTACACCTCAACTCGACTCAACCTCCTCTTGGCCTATTCGCCGCTCTTGGTCCTTTGCTTTTGGCTATTCCCATCCTCCTCCTCATCATCATCACCACCACCGCCAAGCTCAGCTTCTGGTCCCACATCAACCCTCTCCAATACTCCAGCTCACATTCAGCATTACCCCGACCACGCTCTCTAGGACGCCTCCTCTGGCCTCGTCCGCTGGCACAAATCCATCTCCAAATCAAGCAATCCAATAGTGTAACTGCGGACGGACCTTTCAACTCGACAGCCTCCGGCGCAGAATCTGGAACTGTGCGCTGCCCTTCATCAGCACCTTGATTCCACTTTCCCGCCCAACGCCCATACTCACTTCATCTCGCTGCCCCGCACTCTCTCTTCTTGGTGTTTCTCTTCTCTTCTCTTTGGGCACTTCATCCGAACACCTTCAGTTCCCTTCTGCCCGCCACCGTCTGTACCTCAGCGTGTCTCGACAACCAGATCTCGCCATCTTGTTCAGCCAACTTAGACTGTACCGCACGGAAAGTTCCATAGCATCTTGCACTTCAATTTTTTTTTTCGCTGCAAACCTCGTGCCCTAACCCCGACTAGCATCATTTGATCGGTGCAATCGATCACGCTACACCTCAATCATCACCTCGACATATAAAGCTCGACTCAGTACTACTACCAGCTGGCCCAAGGAGCTGGTCCACTGATTAGCCACCTCCTTCCATGTCATCACGCAGCCTTCGTCCTTGATCGACTCACGACGTGCCCAGCTCAACGGGCTCACCCCATCAACCAGCCTCGATCCGTCTCTCATCGGACCAGCAGGGTTCTGTAGCACAGTCGCTCTTCATTCACCTGTAGGATTACATTCTGTAGGAAGTGCTGCTGCCCATGCCAGCCACCACCAATGCAGCCATGACCACCAGTCCTGTCGACTACGATCTCACGCCCTCGGCACCTGCTCAAACCTTCGCCGACATGCAAGAACGCTCTCAGCCACTTGGCGCGAGACGAGGGCCCGAGCATCCGACTGGCAACATGAGCTCCAAGCCTCGCATTTCTTCCGACAAGGTGTCTACCACCACAGCTGCCGAGCTCGAACCCATGCTTGAAAGGGGTCCAGCTCCAGCCTTCTCCAAGTCATCACTCTACCAGGTTGGAATGGTCGAGGGTCTCACTCCACCAGCAATGTCATCACATTCCGCTCTCGGCACTTGTCCGACAGAAGTCAGCAGTATAGTCGCCACAGGACTCGAAATGGGTCTCGGCGTCAGCCTTGCTTCTTCTGCTCTCTTGACCCACGTTTCTGGCGCCAGAGCAGCTGCTCTCTCGGGCCTTGCCGAGCCGCGCTATTCGCGTCCGCATCAGAGCGGCTTCGAGCCTTCATCTTTGGCCGCACAAGAAAGCCCCAACTCGGACCTGTCACCGGCGTCTAGACTCGAATTTGACGCTCCAGGAACCACATCGGCCGCCACCAGCCTCCCATACCGAAGTCGTGACCAGCCCAGCCCAGACTTTGTTGGCGACGGCATCGAGGGAGATCTCCATCGTCGGCGCACTACGGGCTCGCGTCAACCCAAGCATCGCATGGAGCCTATGATTCGTGGTCGTCATCACCGTGCCGACACGCATGATCCCATCATTCCGGCTGCCGCCTCACCTGCCATCACTGCAGAGATTGAAAAGCAGCAGTACTATCAGAACAACTACATCTCGCTTCGCAACGAGGCCAAGATCTCAACACAAGGTCTACCCGGTAGCTTCAATGCAGATACACCACTGTCAGCAACCACCAGCGTCGAGCCAGAGCCGTCCTTGGGCGATCGAAGCAGCACGCAGGCGCATGCATCGTTCGGAGGCAGTACACAGCTCGAGACGCCTTCGCTCGGCGACAAAGTCATGCTTTCGCCTGATTCTGAGCATCCCTTCTCCGGCAACCCATTTGCCGCGATTACCACTTCCTCCAGCCCCGTGCAAGATGCAACGCATCACGGAGAGCCTGCTGGCTGGAAGTCCATCCGACAAGGTCTCGCTTCTGGCGGACATGGCCCAACGCAAGCCGCCTTGCTTGGCCTCGGAGGCGGAAGTCACTTTGGTCCTGGTGTTCGTGCAAAGGTTTCGGAGGTGCTACCATATCTCGTTTCGAGCATTCCATTATCGAGCGAGGAAGGCGAGACCGTCACCATTGCTGAGTACGGAAGCCTGAACACGAGGTCCATCAATCTCATGCAACCCATCATCTCGTCTTTCGTGCAGAAGGCGCACGCAGACACACCGAGAAGGGAGACAGGCAAGAGCGAAGATGCCATCGACTACTTCCCTGGTTTGGACGGTGCAGCATCGTTGCGATCCATTCTTGGCGTCGACGCCTCGGCTGATTACCCCTGCAAAGTCAGCTTCTCCATCATTCACGAGGATTCGCCACAGGCCGACTTTCGTCCCTTGTCGCAGATGCTTGAAACCAACCCGGAATCTTATCTGCATCCACAGTGGCAGGCGATGCATGAGCCTCCTCTCCACAACGCCGTCTTCCCAAGCTTTGTCTCGCGACCCTTTGCATCCCGCATCGCACCTCCTTCCACATTGCATCTTGGAATCAGCTTGATGGATTTGCACTGGTCGCATACGCCGAGGAACCCCACCGTATCGCTTTCGACGTCGGCACACGCCGAACTCGCCGCATTCCTCACAGCGAGGGCACACGAATTCCGCAAGGGCGGTATCATCGTGTTGGCCTACATTGCTCGATCAGAGGACAGCAACGTTGTCCTGCCTGATCGTCCGAGATCGACCGTTCACAGCATCGGCTCGATTGAGGTGGAGCGCGGGGCCGTATCGCTTGCGTCAGAGAATGGTATCCAGTCTCGCAGCAACGGCAACGGCGTTGATGCTGAGGCAGGTTCGCAGCGCATCCCACTGCTGCGCAAGGAGCGAAGACGTTCCAATTCATCGCCCAACCGGCCTTCCTTCGCAAGCACCGCTTGTCCAGCAGACACCCCCCAGCGACCTTCTGACATCTGGTCCACTCTCACTAATACACTCGCCCCCTGTCTTCAACGACTCGTCTCCTGTGGCATGCTCAAGAGCGATGTCGCTCGTCATCTGCTTAGCTTGCCTATGCATGCACGTACTCCACGCCAGACACGCAACGTGCTCAAGTCGGTCAAGCACCTGTGGAAGGTCGAGTGGAGCTGCGGCTTGGGCGATGAGCCTATCTCTACTGATGCTCCCCCCGCTCTAGTCAGCGAAGCTGAGCCTCTGCGATTGCCGCACCCCGCGTGGAAGGCACTGCAAGCAGGCACCCTTTCGCGTGTTGCATTTGCCGAGCACATGATCCAGCTCTTCAAGAACCTATACGAGTCACACTTCCGTGCCATCTTGCGCGAGAAGGGCAAGCTCAGCAAAGGTGCTGTTGAGTTCGTGCTTGACTCGCTGTGGGATGTGCTCCAGTCCAGGATTGATGATCAGGAGCCATGCCCGATCGCTGAGTGCGAACTTGAAGTTCAGATCGTTGCCTTGCGCCGTATCTAATGCCCACCCATTCCTGACTATTTCTCGCCATGGTCTACTCGGTATCATAAAGATTGTCCTCCAACTCTTTTCCCCCAAAACAAACACTCTCCTGAGCTACTCCTCTCTCGATGTCTCACCGCTCTCTCCTGGGATCTCTGTTTAGTCACGGTTCACTTGTCACATGTATCTTGTCCTTGCATTCGCATCAATCATTTTTCACTCTTCAATGGTATTTATCTGAAGCTTGGGTGGCTTCCAACATACACATCTTCCCATCTGTACAGCAGAACCTGATTCGCCCGCATGCCTTTGCGAGCAGACAGGAGCTTGGGGGTCTTTGAGGAAAAGAGCGAACCCTGATCTGAAAAGTTCCAAAAATCGGGTCTTAGAGCAGCAGATAGCCGAGCATGTCAAAATCAGGTGGTGTGTCAGTGTGTAAATCTGTGCACTGCAGAACTCCACATGGGCAGCTCAGAGGCTGGTGCATGTTGTGCAGCTGCATCGCTTCGCTTTCTTATTGTCAATCTCCAACTCAGATCCATCATCTTCACATCCGCTCCACACCATCATCCACTGATCCCCCCGGGCTTCTGCTGAAGTCCGAACAAGTGTCGACGACCAGCTGGCTGCGCCGTCCACGGGCAGCAACAGGGCTATCTCAGTCACTATTCACCCAATCGCAGCACTGACGACTGCAATAACCTCAACACGGACGTGTGCGCCGACTCAAGCGCTTCCCAACGTCCAGTCCCAGAGCGTAGCATCACAGCGGATCATTCGTCCATCATTTGAGACTTAAATAATCTCTGCATCACACCCTAGCAACTATTGACCGCCTAGCTCAGCACAAGCTTACCTCAGCGCTGACAGATCGACAAACAAGACGAAGAGTCCATCAGCTCTGCCTCGACAACCAAGCGAGAACCGGCCGCCATGACGGCGGAAGGAGCGGCGGGTCCGTCATCAGACACCTCAGCCTCCGCCAAGCGCCTCTCATATGTCCCATATCAGCGCAAAGGTCACCTTCGAAACGGCTCCAGCGTATCTCAGACACCAGCAACGCCTCCAGAGGCAGAATCTTCGACACCCTCTCCAAGCTCCGCGTCAGCTTCACATCGCCCAAGCGGAGGGAGTATCCGTTCAACTGCATCATCTTTGGCTGGAAAGCAAACGAGCAGTGGTAGCCCATCTACGAGTGCCAGGCTGGAAGGCAGAGAGCCATCACATCGCCGAACTACATCTTCGGCGTCCACTCGTCAACCAGTCACACCATCCCGAACAGCATCCTCCTTCGGCCAACCAGCCGTCGCCTCGCCATTGGGCGTCGGGCTTGTTCGGCCTCATCGTGACCTTGATGCGCCTCCACCGCCATTGCGAGTTGCTTCGAAACTCGCATCTAACAGCTCGACACCATCATCCGCTAATGCCAAGCAGGTAGTTTCATCGTCCACTCAAGCTCAGGCGTCTTCTAGCACGTCGACCTCGAACTCAACTGCGTCGATGCGCCATGACCGCACTCAGAGCAATGCTTCGGCATCGACAGTTCGTGCAACCGACTCACCTCGTGCACCTCAGAAGATGCCGGATTCACCTCGGACGTCTAGCAGAATCCAAAGCAAGCCTGCCGCAGCAGATTCTACTCACAACACGATCCGCAACGGCAGCGCGAACGGCAGCACTTCTGTTGCCTCGAGTACAGCGTCTAGTGTTCCCGGATATAGTAAAGCTTCATCGGCTGTTGGCAGTCCTCACAGCAGTCGATCTTCGACGCCCATCATTGGCGCTTCTGGAACCTCTATACCAGCTCACGTCAACTCCTATGCTGCGCTGCTAGCAGCGCAGTCCAGACTGGGTCCCATTCCAGTCCCACAAGGTGTAGCACTGGCACAAGCTGCGGGAGCAAACCCGGCGGCAACAGATCAAATCATGGCGCTTCCAACCTCTGATGGAAGAACAACAGCGTATCGATCAGGCTTCCAACCAAAAGGTGTCTTGCGCATCCGAACAAGCGAATTTGCCAAACTACGACGTAAAGGCCGAAGCGAAGGAGAGATGGAAGAGCAACGTATGGATCGTCGACTAGCCAAGCTCATTGCGATACACTTCGAACCTGTCAGCGATACGGAAAAAGCGACGGCCGGTCCAGCAGCGAAGAAGTCATTTGGCTCCTCTTTCATCGACTTGGATCTTGACGAGTTCAAACGGGATCCTAGCAGTCTCATCAGGAAAGGAGGCAGTGATCTTTGGACGTCGTTCCGAGCTCGTGGTCGTGGTGAAGATCCAGCAATTCGTCAAGCAGAGCAGACCATTGTCAACTGGCAAGACGACTCAGAGGCGAAAGCTTGTCCTATCTGCGCCACTCCTTTCAGCTTTACCGTTCGCAAGCATCACTGTCGACTCTGTGGGCGGGTCGTATGCGCTTCGCCTCACCTTACACGCTTGGCATGGGCAGAACAGATGGGTTCAGGAACAGGCAAGCCTTTGACCGCAGAGGAGAAGGCAGAACTCGAAAGCAAGTGCTCGGGCAACATCGTTGCTGACCCTATCACTGGTCGGATAGAAGAAGTCAAAGAAGGCACCACTTCATCCTCGTCCTCGTCCACCTCCAACCCTGCTTCGTCGAAAGGCATTCGCGTCTGCCGCGACTGCAAATCGATCGTACGCAAGCGTCAATACATGATGGACGATGAACCGCTCCCTGTCTTCATGAAGCTGTATGAAGCGCTCATGCGAGTTCAAAAGGAGATTGAACAATCGCTTCCGGAGTTTCAAGAGATGGTTTTGGGGTTGCAGAAGCAAGATCAGACCGCAGCACTAGGGTCTAGTATCAGAGCAAATATTGAGCTGCAAAGAGATGCTGTGCAGGCAAGGAAGCAACTTTTAGCTAATTTTGCGACTTATGATGAGTTGGCGAAACGAATTCGAGCGCTGCCTTCCGACTCTGCAGGTGATGCAGCGCAGGAGAGGATTCAATATGCCATCTTCACGAGAGCTCATCTGTTTTTGCAGCAGAACATGTTGCCCTTGCAAAGTTTGCCCAGGTTGGGGAGTAAGAAGAGTGACGGAGGTTCAGACACGACAGGTAGCGCTCCAGGGTCTCCTCAGCCTGCATCGCCGAGGTTGGGACCGCGTCGTGCGCAGCACAGCAACAAGGTATCAGTGAGCTCAATTGTATCATTCAGATCGCTTTTTGGCGGTGGAAGTGGCGGAAGCAGTCTGCGAGCTAACTCTGCGGCAGAACTGGATGAACAACTCAACCCTGACGAGGAGGAGGACGATGAAGCGGATGCAAATGCTGACGCAGCACAACTCAGAGAGCAGCTCAACGTGCTGTTAGAGCAGGAGAAGCTGGTTGCAGACTACGTGGAAAGCGCAGCAAAAGCGAGGAAGTTTGAGGACGCAAAGACGTTGAAGAAGAGTCATGAGGATCTTTGTAAGGAGATACTGCGGATTCAGAGAAAGCTGGTGGTTAAGGGTCATGGGCGTTAGTACTTGGCCGCAAGAGCTGCTTTGTTTATGAAGCAATGTACAACCATCCCTCTATTCTTCGGCAATTCGCAATAGATCTGATGCCTTGCCATGCTATCGACTGAATCGTTTCAAGTGAGAATATGAGCTCTGATCAAGCTCATGATCATGGTTGCGCTTCTTCGGCTGAACTCTCGGCAAGCCCCTATTGAAAAGCTGTCAGATGATAACATAGAGCATCTTACCGGCATCCGGTGCGTTCGATCGATCTTGAGCCGCCATGACTCTGGTCCGCTATTACGGCTAAGATCGTGTGATGCGCGGCTCCTTATCGTCGATCTTGCAAGTAAAGCTGCGTGGGAAAGAAGAGGGTCTCAATCAGCGTGTGAGACAAGATGGCGATCATGAGCTTCATACGCCCAAATAATTTTCGTGTGATACGACGACGACCACTGGCGTCGGCAACGGCGTTGTTTGACATCGGTACGAGGAGTGAGGGGCATAAGCATGAGGGCAAGGTAGCGCGAGGTTGAGGGATCGGCAGATGCGTCGATCTGTTCTTTCATCGTCACTTCATGTCTGGACCTTGAGATCTGAGCATGCTGTTCTCACCCCTAAGCAAGTCCGAGGCTGCTCTCAAGGTTGGGTTCGGATCGGATAGGAAAAGCTTATTCACCATTGCTTGCCTTCTAAGTTTTCCATCTTTTTCCTTTTCGTGCGGATTGGGAACATGAATGTGTTGGAAACTGAAGTCGTTTCGGTCCCGATACTGGCGATCGGGTAGAGTCTGAGTACAATGTCACTGCTAGTTTTAGACAGAAACAAATATACTCAATTGACTGAGGGAATGTGGCGAGAGCCAAGTGCTCTCTGTGAGATATATATACATGTGAGCGGCACATGCCGAAGGTGGGAGTACTCCTACTTAATCATCCTGCCTGACAACGAGCGGGACTTGGTTGTACCCGATCCTTAACAAGATCAGTTATCCCCGATCTTCGATCTCGTCATCTTTGCGTACAATACAGGAGGGATCGGGCGAAGCCGATCTCATCAGAGATCGGATACAACATGGTCCCGCTTGTTGTCAGGCATCGTCATGAAGGAGGATACACCCACATCCGGCGTGTAGGCTCTCGCCACATCTATTCAGTCAATTGAGTACATGTTTCTGCCTTAACAGAGTAGTGACATCGTACTTAGACTATCCCCGATCGCCAGCTATCGGAACCCAAAACGTCTTTACTTTCAACAGAAAATAGACCGACCCTGGAATCTCAGCTCGTCCAAAGACCTGAGACAGTCACACACACACACACATACACATGTGCGTTGATCGCGTTGCTTCTACGCGAGCTAAAAGCTGATTGTTGTTGATTAAGGGGATAGATTGTAGTCCTTCGAATGAGAAGCCACGTAGCTAGGAACGGCAAACAAAATGATGAGGCTTGCCGACGTTAGCAACATCGACCTCCTCTTGCTCGAATTGAAGATAGCAAGGTATAATACGCTGTCTTGGAGCCACGATCAGGCTCCCTTACCACAAACGTATGACCCCTTGAATACTTGATCATTGCTATGGATGAGTGTAACTACAAGGGCATATATATACCTTAGCATCTTCTTCTTAGCACGCCATACTGAGATGAGTCGAGTACTTCCTGCAATGCTCCTGATTCGTTGTCATGACAACCTTTCATACATTTTGTATGCGTGTTGTTTGTTCACGACCTCGCTCTGTCGGTGTCTCGGGTAAACCTTTTAAGTCCGATTGGAATGCCAATGTATCTTCAACTGCTCGCCTGGAAGAACAGAAGCAGCCTGCGAGATCGACTTCTCCGGCATCATTCCTGACATTCTACCTTTCTCATATCACCAGCAATAGAGCTTGGCTCGTCTCGGAGAAGCTTTTGCCTCAAAGCGAACGTTTGATTCGATGAGAAGATGCAAGACTGCTCAAGTAGATGTTCGAGTATTGCGCCACAGTGAAAGTCACTCACTCACGGCAAAACTCGTTTGTTCGGGACAAAGCAATGGCGATGGTCTACAGCATTCGTTGCTCTTGCCGGAACGCAAAATCAGCGTCTCTCTCTGGTCCAATCACATCACCATCTCCGATTCAAATGCCAGTATTAAGACCTTCTCTTTACATGAACAAAAGCATTGTTGAAGAAGATGGCTTGGCTTGGCCTGGCGTGGAGGAGACGATCTGAGCGGAGATCATATTGACACAGTCGTGCACCTTTGTAAGAATGATTAGATCATGAGAAAGTCTCATGTGTTTGAACCTTAATACTTGATCGGGCTTTGTCCTTCGATCCACTACATTTGACTCTGCGTTGGTGGCTAGCTGGAAATTCTGACCGAGCTTTTGCTTTTGTTACAGTCCCTCGTGGCATCTGAGGTCCCTTTGGACGGCGGGTTACCCTCGAATCTTTTGGTCAAGCAGCCGGAACGGAGGCCTTCAATTTCGGTTTCTGAAATTTGAATCGAGAAGAAAGGGAGTGTAATTGCTGCGCCGCCGCAAATTGATTGTCACTTGCAGATCATAAACAGAGCTTGTCCCCTGGAAAAATGTGATTCGCCATCGATCCATCTCTCTGAGCCCCTCTTTCTGCCCAACGAAGGCTACAGGCTACTACTTTACGCGATTCGATAGAGTGGCTTCACCACTGTTTGCGGTGGAAGCAGCTGCAGCTTCAGAAAGCGGACCAGGTTGAGCCGTAAACCCTTTACAAAGTCTCCCCGCTTAAAGAGGTTGACCGCGTTTGCGTGCTTTGTCACGGGATCTGAGACATTGGCTCCACCATTACTAAGGCTCAGATGATCAATGCCTCTGGAAGAAAGGATGTTGACTGGAGAGAGAAATGTGTCATTACACGAACAAGTAGGGAATGTTTGCCCGTTTCGTTTATGGCCCGCTGGTCGCAAAGACTAGATCTTTGTTGGTCTCTTGGATACGGCCGGCAGACACCGTAAGCCGCCTTAACGCTTTGCGACAGTCGGCTCCTTCTTTCATCCTGAACCGCACTCAAGAGCGAAACTCACACAATGGTGTTGCTGCGTCAATGAAAAGCTATGAAGTAGCTTTGATTCGGATCCGGAATCTTTGTCAGGAAGCGAGTCAAGCGTCCGATGCTTTGAACCTACACGAGGCCATCGATCGAAGATTGAGCTCGAGAGTGCGATAATCAGGGGGGTCCAACATTCCGATGGAGGGAGATGAGCCGGTGCGGTGCGACTTTCGGCAATCTGAAGCGAGATGTACGCAAAAGTCAGCAACAGCAGCAGTAGTGAGCGAGACTTGCAGTAATGTCGGCGGCTGTAAAGTGGTATCGAGCTATGCCAGACACGCAGCATTAAGGCCAAAGGAAGGAAGGAGGCTTGATCCGGGCGGGGTTTGCAACTCTGCTTGACCGAAGCTGACATAATCCACCTCGCCTTCGTCAAGAACGGTTTGAGAACGATTTGCTTCCCTGAACCTCCGGGATGCTCACGCTCAGTTACGGATTCTGGAAGCGTTTGCTTGCCCTTTTTAAACAGGAATACACATGCAAGGATATCAAATTAATGCACCCCGAGAATCGCTCAATACAAAAATTAAGCTCACTTTGCTTTCGCTCGCTTGACTACCGCTTAGGCATGGAAGCACGGCTCAACCACGAGAGGAGTTTCTGATGCATTTCCCACAGAAGCGGGCAGTCGAGCAGCGTGGTTGAAATTCAAGTTGAATTCAAAGCCTGGCTCAGACACGAACGGCATTCAAGCTGTGAAATTCCTCCGAGACGATCCCTTCTTCTTGCAAGCCACGATTCGAGAGACACCGTCGTTCCAGGCACCAAGTTTGTTTCCCAGTCCATCTTTTGTGTCAATTTGAACCATGATCTATGTTCCTAGCTCTCAGTTCGTGAAGGTTGAAAGAGAAGTGGCTGGTACAATTGAACGTATTTCGGCGAAACTTAAAAAGCACCACGTTGATGTGCGATGAAAGATCACCGAGAAACGACAGAGCTAATCACAGCCTCGTGGAAGATCGGATAGCGAACGGTCCGGCAAGCTAACCCTCAAACCTTGTGTGGGATGTATAGCAAAAGCGGCTCGTGGCGTACATCCATGGTGGCATACACTACCACAGCACAAAGATGTGGGAATCGGAAAGATGGTTGCCGAACGCGGCGACAGCGGATAGAGAAAGAATGAGGGTGCTATCGATCAAAATGCATCGTCGCCGGCCGAAAGAGGATTGACACTCGAGTGTGGGAAAAAAACCGATCATGATCATCGCTCAACTCCGCCACCGCTTGACAGCCACCGCTTGACAGCCACCGCTTGACCGCCACCGCAGTCGGGATAGAAGCTATCTGTGCCGTTCGCATGGCAGTGATCCGATAAAGAAAAATGATTGCGGGACAATCTTCTTGCATCAGGGCCATGCTTGCGATCGGAGCTTCGACAATAATGAGAAGGATGATTGCGGTTTTAGCAGCGCAATCGTGCCCCTAAAGAAGGCTGTCACATCTGCACATGCTGAGCGATCGACAGGGTCGAGCCATGCCAAAGTGTGTTGTGTAAGACGGACAGCGCTGTCGGGTCCTTGTAGGGGTTCGTGAGACCCGTATCAACGATTCACTCTTGACATGCTCACAGGGGCTAAGCTCGGTCAATACCGCGCCACAGCAACGAGCCCCTTTGTTGGCTACTGTCACATTCCTGATCATGTTCCTGCGCCCGATATGGAACAGCCAAGAGAAGAACAGGAACAAAGGGATGTAGTATTCTGCAGTCACCAATCGAATTGAAGCGGTTTGGATAAGCTCAGATTTGGAATCTCAGCTTGGCAAGTTCGATTGACCGCGTGCGTAAATGAGTGAATGGGTGTGGCTGCAGCGTTCGATGTCTGACCAGTCAAAGAAAGCGACAATCAGGCGTCGTCTCCTTGCGGGGCGTTTGCGTTGCAGACATCGCGCTGTGCTGTTGACAAGCAACCTCCTTGCTGCGCCTTCTTTTCGAGGTGGGCGGCTCAGTGAAAAATCTAGCTTGCAGCTCAGTTTCTCAAATTCCCACATTTAACCTGCAAGCCCTGCCGTGATGAAAAGGAGAGAGGTGGCAGAGGCCCCATTTTTGGAAATTCCATCGGCTGGCTCTACTTTTTGGTGTGTGCTTCTTCTGCGCCAAAGCTGTTCCTGCCTTTTGTTCCTGGTTTTGGCTGCTTTCAGTTCCCGATTTTTCATTTTCCCGACCTAATCATCGACTGTTGCCCTTTGCAGCTCTGCGCCCACGCTTTCAAGCCAAACCTAAATCGTCTTTCGAAACACGATTCCAGGCTTCTGACTGGCTCTCTTTCAGGAAGTGCGAGGCCGTATCATACTTCTGATAACTCTAACTCAGTCGATGGCCACTGATAGCGGCCGAGCAATCACCGGAGCAATCATACTGATCAAAGGAGCACAAAGACCCAAGGGACTAGCTGTTTGACAGGTACACTCATCTTTTGGCATGCAAAAACCGGCACGTCTTTTTCACCGCAAATTAAGAGAAAGGCATGAGCGCCTGTCGCGTCGATCGTGATCTTCAGCCAGAGAAACAAGCTTGGAAGAGAGCAGGGAGCAAGGAAGGCTGTCTGGCTAGCTTCGGTTTTACAGGCGAGTCCTATTTTCGGGTTGGGGGCGCAGACAAAGGGCAGGAAGAAAGAAAGCTTCGCAGCAATCGCCATTGAGGTGCTCCGACTCTAAGCGAAGCCGCACCAGTCGATCTTGCCAAAAGCCAAGCTGTCAGATTGATGGGATCGCGAGCTCGCACAAAATGAATAAGCTGAGAACCACTTGCAGCGAGAGAGGGGGTCGAGCTGTGAAAAATGGCTGATTGACAGTTTCACAAAAGCGCAAAAAGGCAGGAGTTCGGTCGAATTCGTGAACGAAGAATCTGAAAATTGAAAAGAAAAACAAAAAAACAAAAAAACAAAAAAAAAAAACCCCCATTTGATAAAGACAAAAGACGTGATCTCATAGACTGGTCGGCAAGCTACTTTTTGCGAGGCAATTGCAAAATCAAAACGAATCTGTCAAAATTTTCACCATTTTTTTCTCGATTCCGTTGAGCCAAATACTGACGCGAACTCAACTGAGACCTAACGCGACATGAGATTCAAGTGCCTGGGATCCCCCCTTTTTTTATTCTTTTTTTACTCTGTTTCCTTTTTCTTTTCTTTTTGAATTATTCCCTCGTGGCTTTTTGGTCAAGTTGTGGACCCCCTTTTTGTCCAGTCTCGAGGGTATCGTGTGCTGTATTGGATGAACTTTTGAGACACACACCAGAGATGCCCTTGCGTGACATTCTCACCCTTGCTCGCCGTAGTTGACAGCGGCCAAGCCATGTTACACACCGTTAGCTGCCGCTTTTGCCGTTTTCATGCTGCCGATCAGTTCCCAGCCCTGTGGACGATGGGCCAGTTTGTGTGCGCTTCGGCTGCATTTTGTCATGCCTCCTTCCGACCTTGCTCGCAGAGAAGCGTCATTTAGTTGCCCGTAAGGGTGAGCTGCGGTTTATTGTTGATCTTACCTCGCTTCAACTCATCTCTCCTCTCCTCCCACTGGTCCGTCGGAGGATTGGTCGACGTCCAAGATGGTCCCTAACATTCAAAAATTTCGGGGTGCTACTTTCTAACTTCTCTGCTCGTCATCCCCGCAGCAGCTTCTGACACCACTCACACCACTCTCCAATCCGGCCTCCGCCATGGTCTCGACAGCTCGGTTTCAACCACTCCCCTCAATCTCTTCCGCCTTTCTAGAGTTCACCTTTCCAACCTGATCAGAATTTTCGTTCCTACTGTTCTTGTGCCCTTTGTGGCCATGCCGAATTCGACCCCCTAGTTCGCCCCTGCCCCCTTCCTGCTCTTCGGCACTATATGCGGAGCCACCCCTGGCCCCTCGACACCGTTCGCTCGGTCGACCGCTCAAGGCCCCTTTCTGCGTTAAGTGTCGACTGAGGAGCATTGAGCATGAACTTCTCCCATTCTTCCTCTCGTTTTGCGCCCATCTACGGCCAAATCAGCCAGTGTCACGGCCATTTCTTGGATCAGCGTGTTCCACTGCGCCGATACTGTTGATCAGCCTCAATCATCCTTGTTTGGAACCCTTTGTTCGCCGTTGAGCACCAATGCCCGCTGCTTGAACTCCCTCGATACACAGCTCAAATGCCCTTCCACGTCGCCGACCGCTCGACAAATGCTAGGAATATCGTACACTCTTCCTGCCAAAACAGCCTGAAGCTACGGCATAGACCGTTGCACCGCTCGCTCAACCCCTCGGGATCCATATAAGCTAGACAGCATCCGACGCTCATCATCCCCTCTCTCATCAAGCGACCTAACCCATCCCATACCCATTACCCTACTCCTTCATCGGATACCCTCTCCTATTCCTTCACAATGATCGCTTCCAACGTCCTCGCTGTCGCTCTCGCCGTCGCTGGTGCTGCCGCCGCTCCCCTCGCCAAGCGATCGAGCGGTCAGGCTACCTACTACGCCGCCGGTCTCGGTGCTTGTGGTTGGGTCAACTCTGGCTCTGACTTCATCGTCGCCATGAACGCTCCCGAGTGGGCTGGCGGATCTCGCTGTGGTCAGACCGTGACCATCACTAACCACAAGAACGGCAACACCCAGTCCGCTCAGATTGCTGACCTTTGCCCGGGTTGCTCTTACGGCTCTCTCGACATGTCGACAAGCCTCTTCGCTGCCCTTAACAACGGCAACATGGACGACGGTGTCTTCCCCATCTCCTGGTCGTTCGGCTCTGGCTCCGCTGCCTCCAACAACAACCAGCAGCAGCATCAACAACAGCAGCAGCAGCAGAAGACCTCCACCACCTACAACCCCCGAGGCTATCTACACCAAGTCGGTTGAGGCTTCCGCCACTGCTACCCCGGCTCAGGCTACCTACTCCCCCGCCGCCGCCGCTGCCAGCCCCACCGCTTCGTACGCTCCCCAGCCCGCTTCTGCCTCTAACACCAAGACCGTTGTCTCCACCCCTCTCTGGTGGTCTGACATCCCCGAAGTCAACAGCAACTGCGGTGTCAACCTCGGCCCCGCCTCGCTCCCCATCGCTATCTCCTCTTCCAAGCTCCTCGCCGCTGACAAGCTCAACGACGCTTGCGGCAAGTGGGTCCAGGTCAAGAACAACCAGAACGGCAAGCAGATCTCCGTCCAGGTTGTCGGCAGCTTCGTTGGCTCCGAGGGCGACATCGCTCTCACTAAGGCTTATCGCCACATTGCCAACAACTACGAGAACCCCGAGAACATCGAGTCCATCACCTGGGGCTTCATTGACGGCCAGAGCATGTAAATCCTTCCTTCTAGGATTCACATCTCTCTCTCGCTGCTTTGATCTATATTTCTCCTTTCCCCTCTCGTTTAGATTATAGAAGCATAGTCGTAGGCACGATGTCTCCGTGAGGCATCGGAGCTCTCTTAAGCCCCCCCCCCATCTTCCCTTTAGACTTCTCTTCTGCTTCGTATCTCTGCGCATTATGGGCTTTTAGTATTTGTATCTTATCACTCTATTTCCACACATCTATATGCTCGCCGATGTCTTCTACCAGCTACCTCGCGGGCCCGTTCAATCAGGGCACCCCGGGCTTGGTGGACCATTCGTGTATACGGGCAATACATATAGAAGAAGGCTTGCTTGCAAGTTCTTCGATCTCACTCCACTATCGGAATTGGACAAAAAATGCGTTCAGCCTAGTATCCCATACTTTCTTCCTTGCTTGTGCTCTGCCTGACTTTCTTCCTTCTCGTATTTCGTACAGATCGTTTCTGCTCATATGATGTTGGCCAGCACCGATCCGCAATCTTTGCTGAACGAAACAGGGTGTTTTGCAAGTGAGGTGTAGATTAGCGCGGGACGAGGCATTGGGCTAAGTCTAATGCCTGATTGAACGATGCGCTGACCGAATAGCGCGTTCCGATTGGCTCTGAAATTCAGTCAAAGTGACTCGCGACCGGTGCGCGCGAGAGGAAGAGGGTTTTCAACGACCTTTTCTTTTACTTTTTCCTGGAGCTTTTGCCGGCTTAGAAATGGCGCGCTTCGCAGCGAATCACATGGATTTGGCGGGATTTCCTGTTGAAAAGGCCCGCTTCCGGAAGAGATCAACAGCTCATGGACCGGACCCTTTCTTTCTCACACACACAGACACAGACACACACTTCTAGCTCACCCCCACACTTGGTTCATTGTCCGCCATCGAATTGCTACGTCACGCTCAACAGCAGCAAGCTCTAGGGACAAGCGCACCTATCTCTTTCAACCTAAGGGACCCCGAACAATCTCCTTCTCACCCATCGCCATCCGTCTCGAGACGCCTCTACTACACCACGAGCCGCGGTGGTTCAAAAAATATTTCCAAGCGCGCCCTTTCTACATCCATTCGGTCGCGCAGTACGTCCTCCCATCGCCACCACACACATCCCTCCGGACGTCTTACCCATTTCGGCCTCGTATAGAACGCAAAGGAACAACATACCATGTTCGCCGCTCGTGCAACACATGCCTCGCCAGCCCGTCTGGTGAGCGCACTCCGTGGCAATACAGTCGCTCAGGCAGGTCGATCGCTTCGCGCTACCTCCTCTGCCTTTGGATCCTCGGCTTCGCTCTCTACCCTCGCAACTCGAAGCTACATCCCCAGCCGATCCAGCGCTGTTGCCTCCTCTTCTATCGCACGTACCTTCTCAACGACTCCAGCTGCTCGCAGAGCTACACCAATCGAGGAAGGCGATGGCGAACCCTTTGACCTCAACACAGTAGAGCGTGTGGCGGATGAAGTCGACGTCATCATCGTCGGCGGTGGCCCTGCAGGTCTATCTGCCGCCATCAAAATCAAGCAGCTCGCCGAGGAGCGTGGAGAGGAGATTCGTGTTGTCATCCTCGAGAAAGGTCCAGAAGTTGGAAACCACATTCTTTCCGGTGCCGTCATTCAGACCAACGCTCTCGACGAGCTTCTGCCCAACTGGAAGGAGCTCGGCGCACCTCTGAACCAGCCTGCTCTCGAAGATCAGATGCGGTTCCTTACACCTAACGGATCCCTCCCAATGCCACATCCACCACAGATGTCCAACAAGGGCAACTACATTGTCTCCTTGTCCCGTGTCGTAGCATGGCTCGGTGAGCAGGCTGAGGCCGCCGGTGTCGAGATCTACCCAGGTTTTGCTGCCGCACAGCCTCTCTGGCAGATGGATGACAGTGGCAAGCCCATCGGCATCAAGGGTGTCATCACCAACGAGATTGGTCTCGACAAGTCGCGCAAGCCCAAGGACTCTTTCGAGCCAGGTATGGAATTCCACGCTCCCATCACACTCTTCGCTGAGGGTGCTCACGGCTCTATGACTCAAAAGATGATCAGGCAGCTCGGCTTGCGTGAGCAAGTTGGTGCTGACCCACAGACGTATGGTCTTGGTGTTAAGGAGGTGTGGCGAGTTAAACCCGAGAAGCACCAGGCTGGTCTCGTCACCCACACCATGGGCTGGCCTCTTGACACCAGGACCTACGGTGGAAGTTGGACCTACCACATGGAGGACAACATGGTTTCGCTCGGTCTCGTCGTTGGTCTCGACTACCAGAACCCTTACCTCAGCCCCTTCCGTGAGTTTCAGCGTATGAAGCACCACCCCTTCTTCAAGGACCTTCTCGAGGGTGGTGAGTGTCTCGCTTACGGTGCAAGGACGCTTAACGAAGGTGGATACCAGTCGATCCCTAAGCTCCACTTCCCTGGAGGTGCATTGGTCGGTTGTGCAGCTGGTTTCCTCAACGTCCCCAAGATCAAGGGTACACACAACGCCATGAAATCGGGCATGGTTGCTGCTGAGTCTCTTGTCGACGCACTGGCCAAGCGTGCCGAGTCCGGCTCTGAGGAGACAATCGACCTTGCCGACTACAAGACCAGACTGGACGACACTTACGTCATGAAGGAGCTTTACGAGGTGCGCAACTTGCGGCCTTCATTCCACGGTCCACTTGGCTTCTGGGGTGGTCTCGCCTACTCGGGTCTCGACTCGATGATCCTCAAGGGTCGTGTGCCTTGGACCTTCCATCACCCTGGTGAGGACCACGCTCAGACCAAGCCTGCTGCTCAGTGCGAGCCTATCGAGTACCCCAAGCCAGACGGAAAGCTCTCGTTCGATATCCTCACTTCGGTCTCCAGGACAGGTACCAACCACGCCGAGGACCAGCCTGTTCACTTGGTGGTCAAGGATGGCGACTACAAGGGACACGTTGAGAGGAACGTGGGTACTTTCGAGGGTCCTTTGGGAAGGTGCTGCCCCGCTGGTGTCTACGAGTATGTTGAGGCCGACACTCCTGCTCAGGAGGATGCATTGGGCAAGAAGTTGGTGATCAACAGCCAGAATTGCATTCACTGCTACACCTGCTCAATCAAAACACCTGACCAGAGTATTCGATGGGATGTGCCTGAGGGCGGAGGAGGACCCAAGTACTCCATGACCTAATGACAAGAATCCATTCACTATCACACGTGTCCTTCTGATTCTTTCATATCAGATCACGCATTGCATCATCACACCAGAGAAGTTGGAAGAAGGAGTGTGCATTAAGATTGTCTAAAAGTACATGAGAGTGTAAGATTCGGAACTGTAAAAGCTTGTGTGCAAACGAGAGATTGTTCGGCCTACTCGGGCTTAGGGTCGACAACAATAGCAAAGTTGTTTCGGTCATTGCCTGGGTTGAGCTCGCGCTTCTTGAAGACGGTTCCATCCCAATCGTCGGATGCGCCAGGAGCCTCGGAAGCTGCCGCAGCCTCTCTTCGCTCAGCCAATGGCTTACGCTGGAGCAACCACCTGGAAAGCTTGGCCGAATCGGACTGCTTGAGAACGTTGAAGCCAAGCGAGCTGAGGATCGCCCTCAAGTGAGACTGGTTCATGTATCGCGAGTTGGTCAAACAGCTCAGCGGCAGGACCAAGAAGCAGAAGCCAGGAACATCGTCGTTCTCGGGCAAGTACTTGTGTACGTGCCTCAACATCTCTCCCCTCTTCCTGACATCGCCCACGAAGTTGACAACGAGACTGAGTGCGACCATGTTGTACTTTTCCGTTTCTTTGGCAGAAACGGGGAAGTCGAAGAAGCTGTATTTCTGCACTTTGTCGCCTTGCGGGTGAAGGTCGATGTAGATAGCGTCAACCCATCGGTATTTGGAGTAAGCAGTGCCGGTGATGGCACCAACGTCGAGAACGCGGAACTTGGGAAGGTTGCGGTCATGCTGGTAGACGGTGTTGAGAGCCTCCATGCACCACTTGCTGGTAGGTGTCTGACCGGACTTGGCGGAACCTGTCAACGACCAGGCTTGGTACTGTGCGAGACCTCCAAGGGAGTCGAGGCCAGCCTGAATCTCGTCCTTCTCCTCTGCGGTCTTTGCCTGTTCGAGCTGCTTGAGCAGAGTGTGGAACTTGGCGATCTTTTCGGCATGCTCTGCTGGTGGAACAGGTGCAGCGGCGATACCTGTGTCATTCTCTGTGTCAGCTTTGTTGGCCTTCTTGTTGACAGCATCGCCTTTGACCTTGCGAGCTTCTTTGAGAGCTGCTTTCTGGACACCGTCTTGCTTGTTGCCAGCAGCGTTTTTTCCCTTGTGATGCTTGACACCACCTCGCTTTCCTCGTGGTCGGATGAGCTTGCCCTTTTTTGCACCACCGTCAGCTTGTGAGTCAAAGTCAGCGCCACCCTCGGCAACAGGGGCAGTAGCAGCAGCGGATGCAGCATCACCAGCTTGGGCTTCGGCGGCAGGAGCAGGAGCTGCAGGAGCTGCAGCCTGGACCTTGCCACTACCTGGCTTCTTTCCTTTCGTTCGTGACATGGTGCTTCGGATATGGGTCTTGTGCTTGTGGTGGGGCACCAAGAAGAGCCGAAGTCTGTGAAACGAAAGAGTTATCGGACGCAACTGGCCTGGGAAGTTTAGGCCAAGTCTGAGTTCTTCTTTCTGACAGGGTCCAACTGACATTCAGGCGCTCTCAGAAACAACTTCTGCAGCTGCTAGCTCGCTCACCCGCAAATTTTCAAATTTTTAGAAGGAAATTCTTACGCCTTGTGATGCTCTGAAACAAATGCAACTGCAGCTCAGTCTGCTCCAAAACATCGAGAAAGTCACTGGATGAGAATGTTGAAAAGTGAAGATGTTTGGTCCCGATCACTGGCGATCGGGGAGAGTCTGAGTACGATGTCACTGCTGCTAAAAGACAGAAACATATATACTCAATTGACTGAGTGAATGTGGTGAGAACCTTGTGTTCTCAGCTTGATATACAGTATGCGCATAAACTGTCCCAAGATTTTACATGTCACCATACATCACTCCAATGCTCAATAGCTATAAGTTGTATTGCCACACTGTCTCATATTGTCTGAAAGCCCTGCTTCTTCTCTCCAAGACTGTGTAATTGAAATTGACATTGACTAAAAAGAATTGTGCTTTGAAGAAGAGCCAAGATCTTTTTTATTGTGGGACAGTTGATGGAGCATGCCCCTAAATAGTAACACTGCTCCATTCCTGGCCTTGTGGGCTTTTGACTACAATGAAACTTGCAATGTAACTTGTTGGGCACCTTCATACACATCAAAAGTAGTGATGTGGAAAGTTTCAGCTCAATCAGATGACTGTGAGTGATCTGGCAGTGCTTCCAATCTGACACCATCATATCTATACCATCATGCCAAAAACCACCCCAGAGAAGCACCGATCAGCAATCTTTCACCTCAAAAATGGGGAATCTACCCATTCAGTTGCCAAGCAACTCAGTTTGAGCAAGTCTACAGTGAATCACATCAGCAAAAGTGCCTCTGCTGATGTTCCAAAGTCAAAGGGGGGCTGGCTGAGAAAACTCCAGCCTCATCATGTTTGCTTCCTGGAACACTATTTCAAGCTCAATTCACAAAGGTTAGTGAAAAAACCAAAGCTACTCAAGAGACATTTCAAAGCCCATCACAAATTTGCTAATGAGCACAAGGACATGACTGTTGAGGATTGGAAGAATGTGGTATGGTCCAATGAGACCAAGATCAACTTCTTTGGACTGGATGGTAAGCAGTTCTGTTGGATTAAGAACACCAGCTTCAACAGCAAGCTTGTCAGGCCGACAGTCAAGTTTGGCAGTGGCTCCATCATGATCTGGGGCTGTATGACATGGGAAGGGGTGGGAGGTATACACTTGGTGCTGGGTTCAATGAATTCAGACCAATACTTTGATATCCTGAATGACAAGCTTTTGAAAACAATCTCAGATTTGCAGCTTCAGCATGCATACACTGGCATCACGTTTCAGCAAGACAATGACCTGAAACACATGTCAAAGAAGACAAAAATATGGTTGGAAGGCAATAGCATTAAGGTTATGCAATGGCCGGCACAGTCGCTGCACTTGAACCCAATTGAACATCTCTGGCACCATCTCAAAATGTGACTTTCACAGTATAGTATGATTGCAAAGTCCAGGGATGAACTGCTCAAGAGATGTGAAGCTGAATGGAAAGCAATCACTCCAGAGACATGTAGGACACTAATAGAGAGCAAGCCAGACTGCATCAAGGCAGTTCTGAAGGCCAAAGGAGGGAATATGAAGTACTAAGGTGTTCTTGAGGAGCACTCCATAAACTGTCCCACAATAATAATAAATTGGCTCTTCTTCATAGCACAATTTTTTTAGTCAATGTCATTATCAATTACACAGTCTTGGAGAGAAGAAGCAGGGCTTTCAGACAATATGAGACAGTGTGGAAATACAACTTATAGCTATTGAGCATTGGAGTGATGTATGGTGACATGTAAAATCTTGGGACAGTTTATGTGTGTACTGTATATACATCTATGAGGCTCATACCAAAATGTGGGAGTATCCTACTTCATGACCTAGCTTGACAAAGAGTGGGACTGTGTTGTACCTGATACCTGGTCAGACCGGTCCTCTGACCAGATCGGCTCTGTGTCATCATTTAGTGTCTCACTGGATTGTAATCTTCAGCATCCCGAGGTTTAGCCAAGAAGAGGAACACTTTCCTTACGCGACCCTTCGAGTCTTCGAGATATTTTCCCCCGATCCGCGATCCGAGCGCGGATTATTCCAGCATGTCGTGCAAACAGGGCCTAACATTTTAAAATCCCGGCCGTCTGCGTCACGTTACACACTGCTGAGGTGCACCGCTTCTCAGGCTCTCGAGCTTCGGTGGTTGGTGCCCGCAATTTTTCGAAAGAGCTGTGCAACCGAAGAAGCACAGATCCGAGCGCTTTCGTGGAAGAACGGTGCTTCTCAATATTGTTCTACACCCCTCCACCAAGCATCAAGCAGTCTCTCTCGAGCCTTCTGCATCACCTACAACCGCCAGTCATCTCATCAGACGCAGACTGGGCCAGTTGCGCAATCTTCGACGCTTTCTGAGCCGAAAAAGTCTCAATTTGGACGCACATCGAGTGACGATTGCCGATTTCTCGAGGACGATCCCTTTCTCGTTCGACCCAGCCTCAGAAACGACACAATTGCGAAGCATCAACAATGGAGGCAGAAGACGCACAAAAAGCGCTCCGGCTTGCGTTCAAACATGACGCCAGCGGTGACACAGCGGCCGCTATCAAGTGGGCGAAGAAGAGTGTTGCCATCTACAAGACACCGTCAGCAGAAGCACTTCTAGTTCGACTTGAAAAGAGTGGTGCGTCCGGCAATGATGCCTCAACCTCAGCATCAGCTTCGTCCTCTTCAGCTGCCGGTGCCTCATCTTCCGCTGAGGGACTTCGCTCACGCACAACAGCCTCTCAGACCAACGGACAATCACCAGCCGAAACAACACATTCAGCACCAAAACAAGCGTACACTTCGGCGCAGATGGAAGTCGTGACCCGGATTAAGAAGGCAGGTGGTGATTTTTACAAAGTGCTCGGTGTCGAGAAGACAGTGGATGAGAACGGAATTAAAAAGGCGTACAAGAAGTTGGCATTGCAGCTTCATCCTGATAAGAACGGCGCTCCTGGTGCAGATGAAGCGTTTAAGAGTGTCTCGAAAGCCTTCAGCATCCTCACAGATGCGGATAAGCGGGCAGCATACGACCGATATGGAGGAGATCCAGACAACGCAAGATCAGCAGCAGGTGCAGCCGCAGCAGGGCATCACAACCCATTTGGCGGTATGAGAGGCACACCTTTCGGAGGCGGTGGAATGTACACAGACGAGATCGACCCCAATGATCTCTTCAACATGTTCTTCGGCGGAGGTGGTATGGGTGGAGCGCAATTTGGCGGAACCACCTTCTCGTTCGGTGGACCAGGCATGCGAACACATCAATTCCGACAACGACGACCTGGGCCACGTCGTGCTCATGCAGAACCTCAAAACGCTAGCATTCTTCTTCAGCTTCTACCATTGCTCGTACTCGGCTTGTTCAGTCTTCTCGCATACGCACCGTCGCTGTTCTCGACACCAGATCCGAGCTTCTCTTGGACGCCTTCCACCACGTACAAAACACAACGCATGACCGAAAAGCATCACATTCCGTACTATGTCAACGACAACCAGTTCAACAACCACCCATTCGTCACCGGAGAGCGCAGCAAAAAGGATATCGCTGGATTCGAGGGTCGTGTAGAGAATGCCTACAAGCAAGCCATGTACTCGAGTTGCGAGCGTCAACGAGAGTATCAAGAGAGAAGGCTCGCTGCAACAAGAGGGTTCTTGGGTATCGGGGTAAGTTCGTCGCATATTCATCGGCAGGGCTCGAGATGCCGAATGAGATTATACTAACCAACCTTATCATCTTCCACTTGCGTCGCACTCAACAGGGAGATGAAGAAGCTGCCAAGAGAATCATGGCAGAAGTCTACGACAGCTGCGAGAAGCTCAAGCAGTTCGGTATCTACATCTAGCCTCTTCTTTGCTGCTCGTTTTATATCTTTCAGTACATAGACAGCAATCTTTATTTATAATGGGCTTTGCTAGCCGTGATGTATGTGTGAGACGGGTTGAAGTATCAGCTGTGACATGAGCTCTGCTAGAGAAGCAAATGCTGAGCATAGTGTGAGATCGTCAACGTTTTTCGTACGAAATGCGTTTGAGCCAAATTTTAGCGGCAAATGTGATTCTGTGGGTGGAGAAGCAGGGTTACGTTGCAGCAGTGTGAATCTGAATCTGAGTGAGAGAGACACTCGGTTCGTTTAGGCGAAATCAAAGTGGCCGTGAATAAACCAACACTTGAGTTACACGCTATCTTCCATCATCATCGTCAACCTCTTTCGCCCTCGTCGCTACTTACCAACGCCTTCAAGTCGCTACACATACATCACATTGGCTCACGACTTCTTTTCTGCGACCTGTTCAAGACCCGGCAGCATCAGGCAACTCATCACAGCACCGAGAGCTGCAAGTACCAACTACAACCAGTCTGCATCTAGAGTGCTGAGTCGAGAGACGGCGTCGCCTTCACATCATGGTAAGTGTTCTTTCCGCGATTGTAACCCCCTCTCCTTGAACTTGAGAGAAATGCTGACACTGTAGCATTGCAACCACACCTTCATAATCCATCTGCTCCGTCTCTCTCCGCAGTCCACACCATCAAAGAAGCGCCTCATTCGAGACTTTAAGCGACTCTCCGCCGACCCACCTGGGGGTATCTCCGGTGCTCCATGCGCTGACAACCTTATGATCTGGAACGCTGTCATCTTCGGCCCCGCAGATACTCCTTTCGAAGATGGCACTTTCAAGCTCGTCCTCACTTTTGACGAATCCTATCCGAACAAACCACCCACAGTCAAGTTCTTGTCCAAGATGTTCCACCCCAACGTCTACGCCAACGGAGAGCTGTGTCTCGACATTTTGCAGAACAGGTGGTCACCAACATACGATGTAGCAGCAATCTTGACGAGCATTCAGAGTCTGTTGCACGATCCCAACCCGAATTCACCAGCAAATGCAGAGGCGGCAAGTTTGTACAGGGAGAACATGAAGGAGTATGTCAGGAGAGTAAAGGCCACTGTTGAGGCGAGCTGGTTGGATGACGGTGAGACGGTGGAGCCAATCCCAGAGGAAGATGAGGAGGGTACAGCAGCGTCAGCGAACGGTACAGCACAAGCAGCATAGTTCTGTCAACCCACAACATCCTTCCCTCCTGCCTCCATATCCATCAAGATCCCTTCCTCTCAAACACTACGCATGTCTCTTCCTCTCCACAGCACGACCTGTTTCCATCTACATTCGGCCTTGCACTTCATTTTGCTCGTCTTGCACCACATTTAAATCACAGTTCTCCGTCCTTCCTGCTTTTATGTTCCCTCGTCGACTTTTGTTCTAGGTTGCTTCATCCCAGCGCTCTTCTCGTCCGTTGTTCTCGTCCATGTACATCATATCCTCGACTTTTCTTTGTTATTCCGTGTCCAGTTCGATTTTCGCAAGAAATACCCATTCAAATGACGCTTATGTGTGCAATGGTGTGTGCGCGGAAGCTGGAAGACGAGAGTGAGTCTCGACGTCGATCGAAATCTCCAAGTGCGGGGTGATCACGCATTTGGATTCCAAGTGGTTGTGCCCAGCAACCAGCTTTACCTGAACGCTAGTATCCTCTCAATTCAACTCAGTCTCCATTGCTTCATTTCACACAGTAGTCAGACAAGACAGGCGCAAAGAAAGAAACTGAGAATACACGAAAAGTTTTGAAGATTCATCAACAAGAATAAGCGGTGGTGGTGCGTGTGATTGAGGGATGTGTCTGCTGTATGAACAAAACATGCGAATAAAGAGAAACGAGGCAAGTGTTTTCTTTTGTGAAACATCCTTCAGTCAGAGGATGAGTTGGAGAAAGAGAGAGCTGTTGTTACAAGACCGCTTTAGGTATGCGGGATACGAGATGCAAGGAGGGGAGGACAGGGAAAAGTGCGACGCAAGAGAGTTTCAGAATGGATGCAATTACTGCTTCTTCTCACCCTCACCCTCAGGCTTGGACTCGCCGGCGTTCTCAGAGGAACCGGACTGACCCTTCTTCTCGTAAACGAGCTTGAAGAGCTGGAGCGAAGCCTGCTGGGTAGCGTCGATCTTTTCACGGATGGTTTGGGCCTCGACCTCAGCGTCACCGTTCAATCCCTTGGAGGCGAGCTCCTCGGTCTCCTTGATGAGAACGTTGAGCTTCTCCTTCTCCTCGGCTGGAAGCTGCTCGCTAAACTCCTGCATAGCCTTGGTGGTCTCAGAGCAGACCGAGTGGGCACGGTTAGCCTCCTCAATGACAGCCTTGCGGGCCTTGTCAGCCTCGGCGTACTGCTCGGCATCGGCAACCATCTTCTCGATCTCGTTGTCGCTAAGACCGGAACCAGCAGAGATGGTCATGGATTGGTCCTTGTTGGTTGCCTTGTCGAGGGCAGAAACGTGCATGATACCGTCGGCGTCGATGTCGAAGGTGACCTCGATCTGAGGGACACCCTTGGGTGCGGGAGGGATACCGGTGAGCTGGAAGTTACCGAGCAACTTGTTGTCACGGACGAGCTCACGCTCACCCTGGTAGACCTGGATGTCGACGGCAGTCTGGCCATCAGCGGCGGTGGAGAAGACCTGCGACTTCTTGGTGGGGATGGTGGTATTGCGGTTGATAAGACGGGTGAAGACACCGCCGAGAGTCTGAATACCGAGGGAAAGAGGAGTAACATCGAGGAGAAGAACATCGGTAACCTGACCGGAAAGAACACCACCCTGAATGGAAGCACCGATAGCGACGGCCTCATCGGGGTTGACGCCCTTGCTTGGGTCACGCTTGAAGATGTTCTTGACAGTCTCGAGAACCTTGGGCATACGGCTCATACCACCGACCATGATGACCTCCTGAATGTCCGAGGGCTTGCAGCCAGCGTCGGCAAGAGCCTTCTTGCATGGCTCGACGGTGCGGTCGACGAGCTTGCCAACGAGACCTTCGAGCTGAGCACGGCTCATCTTGGTGTTGATATGCTTGGGACCGGAAGCATCGGCAGTGATGTAAGGCAAGCTGATGTCGGTGGAAGAAGCGCTGGAAAGCTCGATCTTGGCCTTCTCGGCAGCCTCACGGATACGCTGAATGGCCATGCGGTCCTTGGACAGATCGAGACCAGACTCCTTCTTGAACTCGTTAACGAGGTGCTCGACAAGGACAATGTCAAAGTCCTCACCACCAAGGTGAGTGTCGCCGTTGGTCGACTTGACCTCGAAGACACCCTTCTGCATCTCGAGAATAGAGATATCGAAAGTACCTCCTCCCAAGTCGAAGACGGCAATAACGGACGAGTCGTCGCGGTCGAGACCGTAAGCAAGGGCAGCAGCGGTGGGCTCGTTGATGACACGGAGAACGTCAAGACCAGAGATGGCACCGGCGTCCTTGGTAGCCTGACGCTGCGAGTCGTTGAAGTAAGCAGGAACAGTGATAACGGCGTGCTTGACAGGCTTGCCGAGGTAGCCGGAGGCGGTCTCCTTCATCTTGCCGACAACGAAAGCACCGATCTGCGAGGGAGAGTATTTCTCACCTCGGACCTCAAGCCAGGCGTCACCGTTGGAGTGGGGAACAATCTTGAAGGGAACATTGTTCAAGTCCTTCTGAACCTCCTTGTCCTGGAACTTTCGGCCAATAAGACGCTTGGTTGCGAAAAGGGTAGCCTCGGGGTTGACGACGGCCTGTCGCTTGGCAGGGAGACCAACCAGACGCTCGCCATCCTTGGTGAAAGCAACGACGGAGGGAGTTGTTCGGCCACCTTCCGAGTTTTCAATGACACGGGCCTGCTGGCCCTCCATGACGGAGACGCATGAGTTGGTAGCTGAGCGAGGAAAACGAGATAGGAACAGATTAGACAAGGGAAAGTCAGTACGCTGTTTCCGTGTCCTAGAGCTCCAGAAATCAGAATCTTTCCAGACTTGCTGTATCGCCACCTCTTGAGCTAGCTGAATTTGTTGCGTCACAACTTCAGCTTGACTTCCGAGATGCGGACAAGCTGCGCTTTTCTTGGATACTTACTTCCCAAGTCGATACCGATAACGGGGCCAGAGACCTTGCCGGAGGCGAAACGGGCGCCAATTGGTACCAAGCGCTGTAAAAGCGAATCCGACAGAAGCAAGGAGAGAGATCAGAATGTCAGTGACACGAGCTCGCCACCGGACCAATGCACTTTCGACGAGTTCGGCGCTGCTTGCACTTTGCCGTCGCCATCAGCGAGAATGCATTACTTACGGCAACACCGGGAGCGGCGGAGCGGAGAGGCTGGCTCAAGAGCCTTGTCGCCGGAGCGGCGGCACGGATACCACGAGAGAACATGGCTGTATGATGTACGTGAAGGTGAGGGTATGGGACGAAAAGATGGTGGAGGAAGAGAAGAAGTGAAGAGCCCGATTAGCGCAAAATGTGTGTGTGTGAGAGAGAGAGTTGGGCTGAGCACAAGCAGGGTGTCGAGTGTAGTAAGAAAGCGATGTGACGACGAATAAGAAGGAAGCAGAAATTGCGGGTGGAGTTGAAATCAGTTTTTCCTTTCGGGGTTGGTTGGGCTTGGATGCTGCAGCGAAGAAGGAAGAAAGTGGAATTGATCGGGTGGTTTGCAGCAAGCAAACAAGCAAGCGGATTGGACAACAGGCAGGTAAGAAGAACTGGAACGCTCAGGCTTCTTCTCAGGCTCTCTCTCAAAAAATTCATTGATTCAAGTCAAAGGGCAGCAAGAGAGGCTTCTGTCTGGTTCTTTGAATGGCACAGTTGTTTGACTCAGCTCAGCAAGCCAATCTTGCCGCCTTCTCCACTTTAATTCAATGACAGAGCCCTTTCAACCCCGATCTTTCGATTCAGCTTTCTGACTTCTACTTCTCTTCAACAATCATGTCGTTGAAACTTTCTTTGTGGAAAAGAAGCTTCGTGTTTGCCGGATGAAGAGCAGGCAGAAGTGGTTTTGATGCGAGATCGTACTTTCGGACACAGCGGTCGAACTAAGCCGGTGCCAAGCTGCAATTCACGGTGGAGTTGCAAGGTGACGCTGTTGCTCTGCTAAGCGGAATATACAGTAGGCTCAGTTTGATCCAACATCATTGCGCTCTGTTGTTACAATTTTTGACCTTTTTGCAGCCTGCTTTTCCCGACCCCCTTTTTTTTTTTTTTTTTTTATTTGCAAGAACACTCTTTGAGACGTCTGTGTGCTTTTCCAGATTCTTCCTCGACCTTCGCTGACAAAATATTATTTTGCAGCTCGAGATCGGCCAATTCCGTCCGTTCCACTACCGATGCTCGTCGACCCTATCCCTGTGAACATAGTCGGCGTAACATCTTCAGCTTGCTTGCTTGCGCCTCGTTTCTCTTTCTCTATTCCAACTCGATGTCCTCACAAATCCAAAGAAAAAGCGAAAAGATTTTATTTATTTATTTTTATTTTTAGTTTTTTATAATAACAGGCCGTCTACGGCCTATTTACGATTGCAGAGAAAAAAGAAATACGTACAAAAATAGAAGAAAGGCCACCACGAAAAGAAAAGAAAATGTACAGGAGAACAGACCCTAGGCCGCGCTCGAGCGTAGTACGCAGAAGAGCGGTCAGGGTTGAGGTGCGGGAGAAGGGCTCGACGGGGTTTTGTGCACCCTTCGTCTTTGGAAGCCCAGGCGAGTTAAGACGCATTCGGAGTCGGGAGGCTCATTGAAAGGAAAACGTTTCTGCATCGATCTTGTTCGAAATTTGGGGAGGGGGTTACCCTCGTCTGTCGGCGTTCAATGGTTCAGTTCTTTGTTCTGAGACCGGAGCAAAAATCCCAAAAAAGAGATGCCCCGGGTGGGACTCGAACCCACGATCTCGCGGTTACTTGATTAGAAGATTGCTCTCCTGCGAAGAAATAACCCCATGATCTCGAGAGGCTAATAAGCATCTGAGAAACATAAGCCACATGCCTTAATCCAACTTGGCCACCGGGGCGAACGTTTTCGGGCGAGAAAGCTTTTTTACCTACATGTACCCTCTCACCAGCTTGAAAACGCCTGCTCAATATCAAGGTGCCGGCGCCGGAGCTACACAAGGACTCCAGACAGAACCAAGCGAAGGCATAGGCCCTAGCAACACAGTCAGAGACGGCAATCACATGAATATGCCAGCACAGAGTCACGAAGAGCAGGGAATTTTGAAGCTTGGAGTGGAGCATTGGTTGCAAAAGAGGTCAAGACAGTGTATGTGTTACAAATGAGTCGTAGGCTCTCACGAAGCAATGCCTCGAGTGTGCAATGAACGTAAGCGATGGCATCGCATGGGCGAGATGGAATCTCAAAGTGGACGAGAGAGTGTGCGGTTTGCGATAGATTGGGCTAGGCGAACCGCTTTTGAACAAGGGAAGGGGTCGATTGTACTGTGCTTCTCGCTGCAGCTACACACTTCGAAATCACTCGGAGTTGTCCTGACCACCAGAAAAAGGATCAGCCTTCTTCTCAGCGCGTGGACTCGAGCCGGAAAAGACCGGGGCAGGGCTCCAACCAGAAGTGAAGTTCTGCTTGGATGGTGTCGAGACAGGCTCCTCGGTGAGGGAAGCCGAAATGTCGATGCTGGTCAACTTGGGCTCCCCGGTCGTTTCTGCGGCAGTGGCGGTCTCCTCTTCTTCGGTGGTAGCAGCGGCGGAGATTGCAGCGGAAGACTCGGGCCTCTCGGATGCTGTGGAGGCGGGGGCGTTAGGGGTGACCATGACGCCAGTCTCGTTTAGGCTGATAGCAGAGAGGGTGTCCCACTCCTGGCTTGAGGTAGTGCCGCTGTCGGTGCCTTGCTGCTGTGCTGGCTTGGCGGATGTTGAAGCAGAAGCCTCCTTGCTCTCTGTCTTATCGTCGTCGTCGTCGTCATCGTCTTCAGCCTGTGCCTTCTTGGCGGCAGCAGCAGCCGATGGCGACGGTCCATCATCGTCAACCTCGTCAAGGCCAGCAGCAGTCATACTCTCTTGACCTTCACCACCACCGGTAGCAATCTCCTTGCTGACGATACGCATGATAGTGTCGAACACCTCCTTAGGCACAGCCTTCTCGTAGATCATAATGAGCTCGATACTGTTAGGGTACACCTTCAATGCCTTATAGAAAGCAGCAGCTGCTTCGAGGTACTTGTCTGTTCCCATGGCGAAGAGCTGCTCTCCGAGCGAGACATACTTGAGGAAGCACTGCTCGCGCTCCTCAACACCAGCTGGGAAAATGCCGGGCGTGCGAACCTCTTGCAAGAGATTCTGAATGAAGCCATCTTCCTGTTGAGCACGCTTGGCGGCCTTCTCCTTCTCGAACTTGCTCAACTTTTTGCTCTCCTTTTTCAGACCTTTGCGGAATGCGGGGTCGGTCCGACGACGGTGGTCGAAGTAGATGGCATATCCCATACCGGCAACACCGAGAACGGAAAGCGATGTGAGGATGATTTGCGAAGTCTTCATTATGGGCTCAACCTTTCGTTCCAGTCGTAAGGATCTAGGATGAACAGTTGCAGAACGGACGTCGGTGATCGTCCTGTTTTCGGATGATAGTGAGATGATGTTTGAGATGGAAAGAGTTGAGATGAATCAATTGGACACAAGGGCAATTCAGTTTGCTCTACAGGAACCGATGATGCGTTCATCCGCGTTATTATTCCTTTTTTGTTTTGTTTTTGTTTTTGTTTTGTTTTGTTTTGACATCTCCAGTAACCTCGCTCTGCCGCCTTCCCTTCTGCGTACGAGAAGATCGGGTCGACTAAGCCCAAACTGCCATCAGCTAGGTGCGCGGCTTCTCTGCCGAAGATTACGATCCAGTGAGATGCTAAAGGATGACACAGAGCCGATCTGGTCAGAGGACCGGTCTGACCAGGTATCAGGTACAACACAGTCCCACTCTTTGTCAAGCTAGGTCATGAAGTAGGATACTCCCACATTTTGGTATGAGCCTCATAGATGTATATACAGTACACACATAAACTGTCCCAAGATTTTACATGTCACCATACATCACTCCAATGCTCAATAGCTATAAGTTGTATTTCCACACTGTCTCATATTGTCTGAAAGCCCTGCTTCTTCTCTCCAAGACTGTGTAATTGATAATGACATTGACTAAAAAAATTGTGCTATGAAGAAGAGCCAATTTATTATTATTGTGGGACAGTTTATGGAGTGCTCCTCAAGAACACCTTAGTACTTCATATTCCCTCCTTTGGCCTTCAGAACTGCCTTGATGCAGTCTGGCTTGCTCTCTATTAGTGTCCTACATGTCTCTGGAGTGATTGCTTTCCATTCAGCTTCACATCTCTTGAGCAGTTCATCCCTGGACTTTGCAATCATACTATACTGTGAAAGTCACATTTTGAGATGGTGCCAGAGATGTTCAATTGGGTTCAAGTGCAGCGACTGTGCCGGCCATTGCATAACCTTAATGCTATTGCCTTCCAACCATATTTTTGTCTTCTTTGACATGTGTTTCAGGTCATTGTCTTGCTGAAACGTGATGCCAGTGTATGCATGCTGAAGCTGCAAATCTGAGATTGTTTTCAAAAGCTTGTCATTCAGGATATCAAAGTATTGGTCTGAATTCATTGAACCCAGCACCAAGTGTATACCTCCCACCCCTTCCCATGTCATACAGCCCCAGATCATGATGGAGCCACTGCCAAACTTGACTGTCGGCCTGACAAGCTTGCTGTTGAAGCTGGTGTTCTTAATCCAACAGAACTGCTTACCATCCAGTCCAAAGAAGTTGATCTTGGTCTCATTGGACCATACCACATTCTTCCAATCCTCAACAGTCATGTCCTTGTGCTCATTAGCAAATTTGTGATGGGCTTTGAAATGTCTCTTGAGTAGCTTTGGTTTTTTCACTAACCTTTGTGAATTGAGCTTGAAATAGTGTTCCAGGAAGCAAACATGATGAGGCTGGAGTTTTCTCAGCCAGCCCCCCTTTGACTTTGGAACATCAGCAGAGGCACTTTTGCTGATGTGATTCACTGTAGACTTGCTCAAACTGAGTTGCTTGGCAACTGAATGGGTAGATTCCCCATTTTTGAGGTGAAAGATTGCTGATCGGTGCTTCTCTGGGGTGGTTTTTGGCATGATGGTATAGATATGATGGTGTCAGATTGGAAGCACTGCCAGATCACTCACAGTCATCTGATTGAGCTGAAACTTTCCACATCACTACTTTTGATGTGTATGAAGGTGCCCAACAAGTTACATTGCAAGTTTCATTGTAGTCAAAAGCCCACAAGGCCAGGAATGGAGCAGTGTTACTATTTAGGGGCATGCTCCATCAACTGTCCCACAATAAAAAAGATCTTGGCTCTTCTTCAAAGCACAATTCTTTTTAGTCAATGTCAATTTCAATTACACAGTCTTGGAGAGAAGAAGCAGGGCTTTCAGACAATATGAGACAGTGTGGCAATACAACTTATAGCTATTGAGCATTGGAGTGATGTATGGTGACATGTAAAATCTTGGGACAGTTTATGCGCATACTGTATATCAAGCTGAGAACACAAGGTTCTCACCACATTCACTCAGTCAATTGAGTATATATGTTTCTGTCTTTTAGCAGCAGTGACATCGTACTCAGACTCTCCCCGATCGCCAGTGATCGGGACAGAACTGTCATGGGCCTGAATGCTCAAGAAGCAGGAGGGTCACTGGTTCATATGAAAGGAGCACAGGTATTGGAGATCTAGTCGATACCAGTGATGAGCATGGTTGTAGTGCAGTCTCCATGGAGACCATGGACTCCTACGGACTCACATGCAAAGGAGGACCGGGCCCATATGCAAGGAGGGCCTGGCACAGCCAAGAGGAGGATCAAGCTCAAGGAGCATGCAGACGGTCACCACTCAGGGGCTCGAGAGATAGGAGTCATAGGAGATCGACAGGCAGGTCACTAGGAAGAGGAGCAGTGTCGAAGGAGGAGGAGCAGTGTCGAAGGAGTCGACACATAGCTCGAGGAGGACAGGAGGGTACTGGAGGTACCTCTTGTACAGTACTCGATGAAGAGGGTACTCTCTGCAGAGAGAGGGCCGGAGTAGCATCACAGGCAACACTACAAGGAGTGTATATAAGCACACCCTCTCATCATCAGTGGTTGAGTGGATCCCCATCCACTCTACACACCATAACTAGTTATCACTTCAGCATAAGTATACATTAGTTTCAGTCAGCATAGTAGCAATCTATCAAGGTTGCTCCTCATTGTAGTGTGTGTGTTGTATCACCACTCACTGACGTCCGAAGGCGGTTCATAGCAAACCAGCAGTCTGGATTAAGATAGAACCGAAGGCAGTAGTCCACTGCGGTCTGGGGATCACCTCAAGCATCAGTCAACACACTGGACACTCGTGTTGACACCACCAACACCAACAACCTCATCACCATCAGCACTCACACCAGACCTTGGTGTCATCATAACCTTAGTATCGACATTGATCATGCCGAGCTACCCCTGAACGGAGTGTCCACAGAGGTCAGCCAAAACCTACAATAGTATATACAACAAACACCACCAGCCACCACCGTGCAACCTGATAGTCACTGAGTGACGTAGCTCACTGAGACAATAGCTATCGCGCAGTTCAATAGTCACCGAGTATCTCGACAGACTGACCTGGGTTTCAGGCGCGAGACCCCTGACAATGAGCTCCTGAGTGGTAACCATCTGCATGCTTCTTGAGCTTGGTCCTCCTTGCATGTGAACCCGTCTTTCGAGCATCCTTGTCACTGATCTCCACATAGTCTGCCATACAACCATGCTTACTACCGATCTCATCCAGACCTGTGACATCGTCCTTGTTCGTGCTAACTGTCCCCTAGACCTGTGCTTCCTTCATATGAACCAACGGCCTTCCTGCTTCCTGCGCATTCAGGCCCATGACACATTACTCATACAAGGGTGATTATACATTCAACATTGCCCTTGTCTTCCTCCCTCATTCCTTGCGCATTGTCAAGTCAGTGGTTGGACATCCTGGGTCATCACATGATGTGCAAGTCTGGGCTTCAGGCAGTGGTATTGTTGTGAAGCCTCATTTGCATCTTGATGAAGGTGAGTTTGTCTGGGTTGATGCTGGTTATGGCTACTCCTGCTACACAGTTGGACCATACAGCAACACTGCAGTTGCAAAGAGCAGAGATCTCCACTACTTCAACTATTCACTCTTCTGCATTCATGTCAAGGCCGAAAATGGCATTGCTTACCTCAAGAACTGCTTCCAATGTCTCATGGGATTTCAAGGCAACCTGTATCGAGAGGAGGACCACAAGAAAGCTGCACATATGGTCCAGGCTTGTATCATTGCACATATGTTTGCAAGCCGTTATGATCAACCAGATGAGGTGGCAGAATACCTTAAGGCATCAGAAAATCTATCTGAAGCTGAAGTACTGGAGACCATGTCAGGGATGGAAGCATATCAGCAGGCTACGAAAGATGCAAGGATACAACAAAGGGAAAACCAGCAGCAATATGAACAGGAACAGGCTGCTGCCATGGAGGACATGTCTCAGAACCAAGTCCAGAAGTTCAGGCAGGAGAAAGCACTGGATCTTAGGGAGGAGATGCTCACTGCACTCTTTGCTTCTCATGGCTGCCCTTTTGAGGACACAACAGCAGAATCTCAAAGGATGGGAATGACAACATTGGCCTTCGCTGAATGGCAGGAGAGACAAAACTGACAGCATGAGGCTCACAGAAGACAGTGATCAGAACAGGTGTGATGTAAGCTATTTGCTTTAGCTTTTCAATCAAAGGTTGTGGCATTGTTCAGTATAGTGTTCAACAATGTCTGATATGATCACTTTGATCTTGACCTGGTGTAGGGAATCAGAGATTGTTTTTACTGGCTGAGTCAAGTGAAACTTCAAGATGCAAGTGTCACAGGCCTGTGCAGTTTCTTGGGGCATCAAAAATTGGGCCCAAACATATTTTCAAAGTATTGTGTTTTCAAAACTCAGAGATAACTGAAACCCCTATTCACATTCTCAAACACACGCTCTCATCAGACTCAACCTTCCCTACCACATTTTCATTGTATCCTGAACGTGTTTCGACATGCTTCAGTTCTGATTGCACGACTTCCAACTCTCACCTTTGGGCTGGTCACTCACCGCGGATATCGAGCTCTGGCGCGATCCGAACCCGTTTCCATGTCGACAATCCATTCATAGCCAACAGCCTCTCAGGCTCCGTCATCAACCGCGCCGTTTCGTTTCAACCTAAGTGCGCAAAGTACGCAATCATCACAAATTCTTTTTTCCATTAACACCATAGAATTCTAGCCCATCATGTCGTTCAACTTCAAATGGCCGACTTTCTCGGAGGCGTTCCACACGAGCGCAGCGCAAATGCTCAACAGCGCGCTCAACCGTGGACCAAAGCCAAAAGTCATTGCGGACGACATCTTAGTAGAAGAGCTTGGAATGGGCACCATCCCTCCAGAGCTCGAGATTCTCGAGATTGGTGACCTTGGTACCGACCGTTTCCGCGGCATCTTCCGACTCACGTACGCCGGCGATGCACATCTCGTCCTAAAGACAAAGGTACAGGCCAATCCACTTTCTAAACCCAACCGACCAGACATTGGCCTCTTTCCTTCCTCCAATGCATCCAGAGGTATTCTATTTGCCGCTGCGCCGCTCGTCGTGCCCATGCACTTGCGGCTCTCGTCTGTCAAGCTTCGTGCCATTGTCGTCCTGGTCGTCTCAAAGGCCAAAGGAATCACACTCGTCTTCAAGAATGATCCACTCGAGAGCGTCGAAGTGAGCTCCACTTTTGACAGTGTAGCCGTTATCCAAAAGTATCTCCAACAAGAAATTGAAGGGCAGTTGCGCGAGATGTTCCGAGAAGATTTGCCCGGCATCATTCACAGATTGAGCCAAAGGTGGCTTAGCGGCGAGGTCAAATCGGAGAAGGAGAAGGCGAAGCAATGGTCAGAGGCGGACGAAGTCTCACAAGGACCTAAGCCCACACGGACAAGAGAGCCAAGTCTTCCGCGTTCCTCCAGCGAGCCTCTTGACGTTCTCGAGACTGCCTCTGCGTCAGGCGGTCCGTCCAGACGCACTCATAACAAGGGCAGAAAGTCGCAGCAAGGAAGGTCAGCAGGAAATGTGGCTGGGTCTGCCGCTCCGTCTAGTCGCTCTCCTCCGAAAGCTCGTGGAAGCTTGCGGCGGCCTCGACACGTCGCTAAGGCTGCGTCTACCTCAGCCGCCCTGCTTCACGATGAGCTTCCTTCGACTCACGCGTCCCCCTTCGATGCCGCCTTCCCTGACATTGAGCACTACGATCCTACATATGGTCTACGTCCTGACGATCTGCCAACACATAGCGGCTTCTCTGGGCTCGGGAAACTGGCTCAACGAGGTCTTGGTGGGCTCAAGGATCTCACAGCACCATCGCCCACGCTCAGTCCGACGGAGGCCATCATGCAGGATGGCAACGACATCGATCTGGACGGAGCTGCTTTTGACGATCTCGAAATGCGATCAGATGATGTCGACTCAGAACTTGATCAGGATCACGATGGCAATGACTCGCAGGAAGGCGAGCGTTCGGAGGATGACATGACCACGGACTCGGAGGCCGACGCAGCTTCGGAAGAGCTCGAAGATGACGTGCCTGACCTGGACATGCACGAGCAAGACAGTGCTGTCGACACTTGCATTGACTACACCCGCTTTGGATACCCACCTGCCTCCGCCGCCTTTTCCGACACCCACGAGCTCAATCGCGCCTCTTCCATCATCTTTGACAATCAGCCTCAGTCGTCAACGAAGCGAGGCAAGCGAAGCTCGCAGTCTGGCCGTCCTTCAACGGGTGCTCTTGGTGCGTCTTCCACTCGATCTGAGAGATCAGCAACGTCGTCCGCTCGAAGGAAGAAGCCAGAACCTGAGATCCTTTACGAAACAATCCCCGCAGTGGGAGGCGGTACGGTGACAAGGCCTAGAATCTATCACACCGCCAGCAAGGTGCAGCCTCCGGAGGTGAACTGGGATGACGAGGACACATTTCGACCGTCTCAGTACGGTGGTACACCTTCCACAAGAACGGGTGCGACTCATTTCGGATCTGACTACGGCAGTGCCACGATGGGTGCTCAGAGTTCGCGCACCAACACAGTGCGGGGCATGCACGATTCGCCTCAGCTTGGTGCCGCCTTTGTTTCGCGCGACAGTAGTGACGAGAGCTTGTTGGACCTCCCGCCTGAATCTTACCACAGCAGCGATGCTTCCCTTCAGCAGGTTCTCGATGCAGAGCGCTCATCTGCCTCAAGCTCAAGCCAGCGAAGGAGCCTTGCGAACGGGAGGCCGGCCTCGACGAGCCGCGATTCTTCCCACCGTGATCTTTCCATTCAAGATTTACAATGGGACCACAGTGCCGCCGCAAGCACCGCACCGACTTCGTCTCAGTCGCAGAACTGGGATATGCAGAATGGATTCGATGCTGCAAGCCGAGCTGCCAACGCTCAGCTCAACTCGGAAACACAGTCAAACACCGGCATCAAGTTCCGCAAGAATAAGAGCGCAAACCACCAGCGTTCAAAGACAATGAACAATGGCGATCGTTCTGGCTTCCTTCCGAAACGCACCGGGGAAGGTCCCGGCCTTGCTGCCACTCCAGGTCGAAGCAGAGCCTCGGCTGCTGCGCGTCCTGGCTTCATCACCTATGCAACCTCTCCGCCTGGCGGTTTGGCCAGTTGGGAGCGCAGTCCACAGTTGCGAGCAACCTCAGACCGAGATGCGGTCTTTTCGACGTCACCCTCTGGCGCGCAAGATATGCTGTCGATCTCGCCCTTCCGTGATTCGAGCCTCCATCATGGCAGCCTACGGGGTGCCTCTAACATGGCAGGACCCTTTGCTAGCGCGAGCAACAGTCCGCAAGCTGCGGGTCAGTCAAAAGGTGGACACGGCTCTGGGAATGCACCGACTCGACTGTCGATCGATGCCTCTGCTCACTTCCTGGATCTGGTCAAGTCGAACCATACGTTGAGTCCCTTTACAAGGAACATGGAGCATTTCACTGTGCGAAGTGCACCTGTGACACCTGGTTGGCAGACGACGTCGGGGAGTGCCAGTGTTGTAGGAAGCAGCGCTGCCAGTGGGACCGGTACGACAAGTGGAAGCTCGCAGACTGGCGCGATGACTAAGCAACGCAAATGTAGCAGTGATAATAAGCATGCCAACGGTAGGCAAGCTTCATTTGAGCAGAAGACCCCTCGAGACGCAGAGCCGCCCGTACCTTCCTCTGGCTTGCCAGCAAGACGACGTCGTACCTTCCAGCTGGGCTCGTCCAGTTCGCACGATGACAATACTGCAGCCACGTCTTCTCAGCCCAATAGAAACGCGTCGACAAACCCAGCGCATGGCGACATTGCAGCTGGCTCTGACGAGTACGGCTTCTCACGCTTTGCTGGCTCAGGACCGAAACCTTTCAAGGCGGGCAGCTCTTCTTCTTTGTCCGCCGCTGAATCGAGCAAAGGCATTCGATCTGGCGTCAAAGATGCCCGTCGACGAAGCAGACCGGATTCGATGGGTCCACCTTCCGAAGCTGCGCGACTGAGCGCTCTGCGATGGGAAGCCATTCGTGAATAGAGCCCTGGATAGACCCTCTTTTCTAGATACCCTTCATGACGATGTAGTATACGCGTTACATGACATACCCCAATTCACTAATGCAAGTAGAAGACCCTTGGCGACTCTGAGCCGAGCAACCCATCGGAATGTAGCGTCACTTGGCGTCAGGTTTGCGTGCTGCTACGAATCCAGTTCATTAGAACCGAGCAGGCGTGTGCGCGGGGGGGATTGGGGCGTAGTGTGATGGCGTCGACAATGGATGTGTGAGGGTACGTGCTTTCTTGGCAGACTCGCAAGAAGCATTTCAACGAGGAGTTGGGTTGTTATCCGAAGGGGAAGAGATAACAAAGCAAGACAGCTAGCCTTTAAAGTGGGATGAATTGGAAGGTCTTGGCTTTCTTTTTCACTCGGTTGGGTTGCGCGATAAGGTCCAAGCTCGTGAGTGAGGAATGCAGATACGGTGGTTAGCATGAAACGTAGCGAAGCGCTCGCTAGGAGATCTGAACGGTCGGCTCTGATGTGCAGTGAATGCCTCCGTCTCTTTGGCTCGTGTGTCAAACGGAGCAGTCATCGTCGGTCAATTGATGGCTTTGGGGCCTCAAGGTCATCCCAGTCAGCTTGACCTTGGCGGTAAGGTGGTGCATGATGGCGAGTGCTCGGCATTTCTTTCATTGCATGCCTGGTCTACGCCCACAACATGCGCTGATAGCAATTTGTGAGAAGTCGACGGAATGAAAGGCCAAGGCAGACGATTAGACCGCTTCACCGCCGCCCTCGTGCGGTATGCGTCCTTGGCGCTAAGACACTTCTCGGCACACACGCACTCACACGCACGCTGAACGTGATGTGCCGTATTGAACAGCTTGCTCGTTGCTTCGAATGGTCTCCACGATCTCACAGTCACCCAGAAGCACACAGAAATTGGCCGACGGACCGAGACTCGCCTGGAGACATCCGAAGGAAACTACCGCCTCAAGATCCCAGTTCTTCCTGTTCCCTAACACCATGTGAGCTTGGATTCGCCTCTTTAGAACGACTAGGCACTTGTTTCCGCCCTCACAGTGCTGGAGTTTCCCCACTTACAATTCGGGGAACCATAGAAAAATCGTGGGGTTTCTGGAGAGAGAGCAGAGAGCTTGGGCCCTTTTGTTCGCATCCATCCAAACAGAAAACTCAAACTTGGAAGGATTTCGGCGAAATCTGCCCACCTAAACCGCTCTCACGGCAAGGGTTGAGGGTTTTTCTCGACCTGAAAGCAAGAAGAATGGATGGTTCTTTTGCCATGCTTTTCTGTCCCTCTCCCTCGCCCACATTGAGAGTCCAGAATTCGCATTGAGCAGGTGGTGAAGATGGCTTTGCCAAGAAGTTTACGCCTGCCGTGGTGGTACCACAGTAATGAAGCATGTCGCAGTTGCTTTGGAATATGGCCCAGTTCTCTCCATTTTCCAGCTTTTGCACGCCGTCACACGACCGAGCAGCTCCCGATTGAAAGGTGTTTCCCGCCTCTCCGACGATTTTTGCATGACGTTGACACTGCGATCTGGGGTTTGAATTGCCAAGAGACGGGTCTACTGATCGTAGCAGTTTGAGAAACTATTGTTCGCTTTCCCCGCCCTGCTGACCTTATCTTTTGTTCAGAGTTGCTACGGGAAAGATTCGATCGAGAGCAGCCACGATGAAATTTGATGTCAGCGTATCAGCGAGATTGCAAAGAGCTTCGGGGTCCCCCACGTTGGCTCATGGTGGTGGAACCTCTGTGTTGCGGCAAGAAGGAGTAGAAAGAGAAAGAGACAGTGTGTAGCGTGGCAGGAATCTCGTCTGGTTCTTGTTAAGCGAAGCAGTGGTGTGACGGAAGGAAGCGTCTGTTTCAGACAGATCGTAGTTGATCGATTAGGATTCCAATCGGAGATTCAGCCATGGTCTCTTTCCAGCCTTTTACTCGACTTTGACCGATCCACGGATCCGAGGACATTCGGCGCTTTCTGTATGCCGTAGCATGAGAGTTCGCTTGGGTCGAACGATATGTCATTGGAACACATGGAGCAAGGGCATGTGCTCGTGATCAAGCTTGACAAGCATCTTTTTCGGCAACAGGGCTCCGAAAAGAAGCGAAAGAAAGTGGGTGGGAGTGATCAGCGGGAAGGAGAGGTACAACAAGATTGACAGATGTGAGACAAGTCGATTTGTCGGTTCACCGGGGGAATCTGCTAAATGACGGTAGCATGTGTAACTTTTGATGCCTTCTCGGCATCTCTGAGCTATCGTTTTCGGCAGCCTTGTATGTGGTTGTGAGACTCGGTCATGAGTGTGACACGACCAAGATGAGATCCGATCCAGCCTTTTGATCCCGTCCGAAGTTCATGCTCCTTCTGCACAGTCAGCCTTGCAAGATGGACCAGTATGCCTTCAGAGCCTGATGATCATGCTGATGGCATACATCTAGGCGCATTGAGGCTGAAGCAATTCGATGCGGCCGGCAACATCGGCGACTAGTTGGGGCATGCGTGTACAAATGTCTGGGCCATCGTCGGTGGAATCTCGTCGTCGCCCAAGAGAGAGAGAGAGCCAGGCGAACAGTTGCCCTTCTTACCACGAGACAGACAGACATGGGAACTGAGAAAAATCTCTGACGGGAACTGATAAAAAGGCGGACCGGTGGTCTGGCTGGCTGGCTGGCTGGCTTGGCTTTGACAAATTCAAGGCTTGTCAAAGAGACACCGAAAGACGGGAGAAAAATGCCGCTACGAGAGAAGGCAGCAGTGAACATGGAGTAAATTTAGGCCAAGAGCGGTGTGTGTGGGACAAGAAACGAAACGAGGCGAAGATGTGGGCAAAGAGCAACCCTAAACCCACCCACATGTTTGAACTAAACGAAACTCCCCAGTCACGCAACGGCAACGAGCGTATAGGAAAGACAAAAAAAAAAGAAAAAAGAAAGGCGCTCGACCTGGAAGCAGTTCGAATCTGTCCAAAAGCTATATGCGTCTACTTAAGGCTCGGGCAAAAGGTTGACGCACAACTTGCGCGTCAGAAGAAGAGAAGGCCGAATTATAAAGTTGCTCTCGAGGGATTGACCGGCGAAAAGTTAGGCCCTGACCCGCCATTCTGAGATGCTTTTTGGTTGGACACCGTCTGGTTCCTCGAACTCGATTCAAGGCCCACAACCTGCGACCCACCAGATGACGCCTCCTTGATAGCAACGAGTGTGGCAGAGATAGCAATGGCATGTGCAAGCCATCACAACGAGAGTGGGATGAAGGCAAGAGCAACAACATATCGGAGAGGCCCGTTCGAGTAATGCAATCGCAGCGAACAAGACGTGTGGGTGGCGAGAGAGATCGGGGGGCCGCCAAGCATCCCTAGCGCACTCTTGGCAGAGACACAAACCCCAGCCAAGGCTCAACCTTTTGGCCCGCCCCTGAGCTATCATTGTCTGCGTGCTAGCAAGCGTAGGTCTTGTTACATACATTGGGCTTGCACTCATGACGGTGTGCACGACCGACCTTCCACCTTCGTCTTCAAGGCAAGAGGATCGAACTGTTCGCCGTGCAGCAGACTTTGAAATGGCCGCGGTCGGAAGGTCTATTCGAGTCCAGCCTCTGCGTTACAAATCAAGTCAATGAGATCTACAGGCGAGAAAGAGATATATATTTTTATTTTTCTTTGTTATTGTTTTTTAGTTTTTTTTTAAAACCAGTTTGGTGTGGCAGAAAGAATTTTCAAGCCCGGCTGCCTCTCTTGCTTGCTCGCTGCCAGAGAAGGGCAAAAGATGCTTCTTTTACTTTTCTTATCTGCATCGTGGATCCTCAACTCCGAAGGAGCTGCTGTTCGCCATCGTCTGAAGCTGATTGTTGAAGCAGAGACCGCAGCAAACGCAAGTCGAAGACTGCAGGAAACAGCATGCGGAAAGCACAGATAGCCCACTCGCTTCCAGTTGGCGAGCTTGTTTAGTGTGTCAACATGGACCCGGTCGTTGATCGGTCAGAAACGAGGTGCAAAAAAAGGAGCAGCAGCATCTCAACGGTAAGAGGCCGGGGAAAAGGGCAAGAAAAGGTCGCGAGCCGTGTATACCTTTTGCAAACCCTTCTCAGCGTCACATTTATGATGCTGTTGAGCGATTAGAACCGATACCTTGATCACACAAGGATACCGACAGTCACCAGCTTCAAGAAGGAGGAGAAACGAACTTCCATATCTTTAAACAACTAGCAAAGGCCGGTTAACAATTTCTTGTTTTCGATACATCTTTGCGTCGGTTGAACCAGGAAAAGTTTGAAATCAGAAAAAGGTTGTTTCGATATCTGACAGGAGTGGCTGTCGATCCGTGCTTGGTTCTGAGGCCGAGGGGCACTAGAGCCCTCTCCACAGATACTGGCAAAAAAAGCCCTTAAATTCTTGTTGCCCACGCACGCCACTTCTAGGGTTTTGCCCAGATGAAGGGGTTCACTTTTCGACTGACCGCTGACCTGTTGCCCTTTATTTCTTTTTCTATTCTTTGAGGCGCATTGCAATTGACTGCCTATTCAAAATGAGCCTTTCCACCATGTTGCAGCAGGCTGCAGCAATGTTTTGCCTTCGTTCGAAGCTCCGTACGCTCCATTTCGCCCCTGTCCAGCCCCACCACCTTGATTCCCTTTCCGAGACGGCTTTTCAGCAAGAGAAGAGAAAAAAAGAAAAAGACAAAAACTTGTCCAGCAGCCGCATCTCAAATGCCTGCCGATTGGCCAAGAGTCTGCGAGATATGAGCATGACCTGTCGTTGTCTGCTTCTACTTCTTCTTGAGTCCGACGTCGGTCAGCTTGCTTGACTGTTCAGAGATGAAGCCTTTTTGGCCTTTCCCGTCAGTCAACTGAAACGTGTGTTGGTGTAGTTTGGTCTGGTGTTGGTTTTGGTCTGGTCTAGTCTGGTCTCTTCTTTTTCGCTTTTGTTCGGTCCTTCCGACATCGGCACCAACCCTCGCCGCCCTCTGGGATTTCGCCTGCTGTTCAGTGATTTGGGCCCCATTTCTCTTCATGCTTGGCGTCCTTTTGTCGCTTTGAAGCTCTGAAGCTCTGAAGCCATTGAGAGACTGTGTTCAAAGGCCCTTTTTGCTGTGTGTGGTGATTCTAATCTCTCCAGCCCGTCGCCGCTTCCGCCCTCTTTGTCTCAAACCCCCCGAAACGGATCGTGAACGGACCTATCCCTCTCAGAGTATATAGTCGCTCAACCTCCGACAGCTTGATCTTCCAATCTTCCTTTCTCTCACCTTTCACTCTACACCTCCATCCGTCCCTCCCTTCCATTCGTCCGTTGTCCGCACGGTAAAAGAGATTAGGCACAAGCGCCGTCTCACTCCCACAACAACAGCAACAGCCCTTTCGTCTTTTCGTCAGTCGAGAGCAAGCTTTTCTCTTCCCTTCCACACACGCAGTTTCGCATCTAGCCCAGAGCTTGGGCGAATTTGAGTGACAAGTTCAACGACAGGGTAAGTCTATCCTCTTTTGCACCATGCTCACCGGCTTCTCCGCTTTCGCTTTGTTTCGCAGGTCGCATTCAGTTTGGCAAAGCGCGAGAGGGGCCAGTGGCATTTAATCAAACCACAATGCAAACAGGCTTCATTGCCTCACATCATGCAAACAGGCTTTGCCTTGTCAGAAGTCTTTTGATTCGCTTGGAGTCGGCCACCGACAGAGAGTGCAGATATGAAGTTTTTGCCTTTGCAAGCCGTGTTTCTCCCACTTTCTCATCCCCACCTTTAGGAGCTCCGTTGCTGACCTATTCAATCTGCTTCCTCTCTGCTCTTTCTTTGCCTTGCCCATAAATCTGCTCTTCCGCATCTTTAGAATCTACCTCGTCCTGCTTCTTCCCGTGTATTCCCTTTCCTTCCTCCCCCCTTCTCCACCCCCTTACACTAGCCCAACATGTCCGAAGTTGAACACGAAAAGAAGGTCACCAAGCACCGAGACATCGATGCTGAACACGCCGCCGAGAGCGGGCCCAAGCACGCTCTCGTCGACATGAGCACCATCGAGCTCAAGGCCGAGGACCTTTACGACAAGGCCAAGGTCGACATTGAGGCTATCGAGCTCGAGGATGTCTGGACCCTACTCCAGTGCAACGAAGGTGGTCTCACCGAAGAGGAGTGCGCCCGTCGTCGTGGCATCTTCGGTCCCAACAAGATTGAGACCGAGGAGCCCAACCCTATCCTCCAGTTCTTGTCCTTCATGTGGAACCCTCTCTCCTGGGTCATGGAGGGTGCCGCTATTGTCGCCATTGCTCTTTCCAACGGTGAGGGCAAGGCTCCAGATTGGCCAGACTTTGTCGGTATTGTTCTTCTTCTCTTGATCAACTCTACCATCGGTTTCATCGAGGAGCGCAACGCCGGTAACGCCGTCAAGGCTCTTATGGACTCTCTTGCCCCCAAGGCCAAGGCTAAGCGTGATGGTAACTGGGTCGAGATCGAGTCCGCTGATCTCGTTCCCGGCGATGTTATCGCTTTCAAGCACGGTGATATTGTTCCTGGTGATTGCCGTCTCTTTGACGCTATCACCGTTTCGTGTGACCAGGCCATGCTTACTGGTGAATCGCTTCCCGTTAATAAGAAGGCCGGTGACCAGTGTTTCTCCGGTTCCATCTGCAAGATGGGTGAAGCCGAGGGTGTCGTCATCTCCACTGGTGCCAACACTTTCTTCGGTCGTGCCGCTTCGCTCATTGGCTCTGACGACGAGTCCACCGGTCACTTGCAGCAGGTTCTTTCCCGCATCGGTCTTTTCTGCATGGTCACCATTGGTGTCTTCATCGTCCTCGAGATTCTTATCCTCTACGCTGGCTTCCGTTACCGATACCGCCGTGGTATTGACAACATCCTTGTCCTCTTGATCGGTGGTATTCCCATTGCCATGCCCTGTGTGCTTTCCGTTACCCTTGCTGTCGGTGCTCAGCAGCTCGCCAAGCACAAGGCCATTGTTACCCGTATCACTGCCATCGAGGAGCTTGCCGGTGTCGACATTCTCTGTTCTGACAAGACCGGTACCCTCACCACCAACAAGCTTACCATCGACCTCGAGCTCGTCAAGCTCTACTCGGACTGGGCCGGTGTCCAGGATGTCATCCGATTCGCTGCCTACGCTTCGCGTGTTGAGAACCAGGATGCTATCGACGGCACCATTGTTGGCACCCTCAAGGACCCCGCTGAGGCTCGTGCTGGTATCAAGCTCCTCGATTTCAAGCCCTTTGACCCTGTTGCCAAGCGTACCGAGATCACCTATCTCGAGGAGTCGACCGGCAAGATGAAGCGTGTTACCAAGGGTATGACCTCTGTTATCATCGACCTCTGCAAGCGCAACAAGACCGATGCTCAGGAGACCGCTCTTGAAAACGACGTCGAGGAGTTCGCCAACCGTGGTCTTCGTGGTCTTGCCGTCGCTTTCGAGGAGGTTCCCTCCGGCGAGGTCGAGGCTGAGGGTAACGGTTTCGAGCTTCTTGGTCTTCTTGCTATCTTCGACCCTCCCCGTCACGACACCAAGGAGACTCTCGACAACGCCCAAGCCCTTGGTGTTCGCGTCAAGATGGTCACTGGTGACCAACTTGCTATCGCCAAGGAGACTGGTCGTCGTCTTGGTCTTGGTGACCGCATGTTCAACTCCAAGGTTCTCGTTGACAACGCTCTTCCTCCTGGTTCTCCTTACAAGTCGCTCGACGAGATGATTCTCGATGTCGATGGTTTCGCCGGTGTCTTCCCCGAGCACAAGTACGAGATCGTCAAGCGTCTCCAGGGTCTTGGTCACTTGACTGCCATGACTGGTGACGGTGCCAACGATGCTCCCGCTCTTGCCCGTGCCAACGTTGGTGTTGCCGTCGAGGGCGCTACCGACGCTGCCCGTGGTGCTGCCGACATTGTGCTCACCGAGCCTGGTCTTTCCACCATTGTTGAAGCTATCCGTCAGTCGCGTATCATTTTCGGTCGTATGAAGAACTACGCTGCCTACGCCGCCGCCATCACTATCCGTGTCGTCGTTGGTTTCGCTCTCCTTTCCTTTATCTGGAAGTCCGATTTCCCTCCCTTCATGGTTCTTATCATTGCCTTCTTGAACGACGGTTCCATCATGACCCTCTCGCTCGACACTGTCAAGCCCGCTCTTGAGCCCCAGCACTGGGACCTTACCGAGCTCTTCTTCTGCGGTTCGCTCTACGGTCTTTATCAGGTTGCTTCGACCCTTGCACTTTACGCCGTCATCTACGAGACCACCTTCTTCGAGGATACCTTTGGCGTTACCCCTCTTCACGGTAACCCCAACGACCCTCACATCCACATGATTATCTACCTCCAGGTCGCCATTCTCGCTCAGGCTCTTATCTTCGTTACCCGTTCGCACGGCTTCTCGTGGATGGAGCGCCCCTCGTTCGCTCTTATGGGTGCCTTCTGCCTTGCTCAGCTCATCTCTTCGATCATTGCTGCTTACGGGAACTGGGGCTTCACCAACGTTCGTGCCATCGAAGGTGGCTGGATCGGCATTGTCTGGGTCTGGAACATCATCTGGTACTTCCCCATGGACTTGGTCAAGTTCTTTGCCAAGTTCTTGCTCAAGAGCATCCGCTCCAAGAAGACCCCCGCCGCTGCCCACGAGAGCCTCAGCCGCACCACCTCGCGCGCCGAGAGCATGTATTCGAACCGAACTTCGTTCCTCAAGCGTGCTCAGCGCAAGGCTGGCTTCGGTGGTCAGAAGGTCCACATGTCGAGCACCGAGCTCCAGCGTCTTGGAAGTATCCAGGCCCAGGAGGCCTCGCGACGTCTCTCCAAGACCCAGTAAGCGGCTCGCACTGGCTTAAACAGCATTGGTTGTTCGATGTTGTCGCTTCCTAATTCCCCTTATATTTTCCCGTTCTTGCTCCTTATTGCATATCCGCAGTGCACGCCTGGTATTACGTTCATCTTGAATGCATTGTTTCGTTATTCTAAACGACAGCTGACATGGCATTTGAACGTACGGTGCGAATGTCCAGTCCCGTGCTTGCCTCAGCGCTCACCAAGGGCTCTGAATACTGCATTCACCTGGTCAGCGCATCTCGTTTGGCTGATTGACGTATAGATGTCGCCAGCCACGAACGCGCTTGTCGCTCTCACTCAAACACACAGCATCTTGATCACACTCTTTGTCTCTCTCTTTATTCGCATCACTTATTTCTCTATTGCTACAGTATCGGTTCAATCATCAAACGACTCTGCAACTGTGAGAGATGTGGGCGATGACCAACGAGCTGAGATGAAAAGGGAATGCTGATCGGATGCTGCGGCAATTGACTGCGCGCCTAGACCCTGTATGGTGGTCTTGCTGGACGGCAAACTTGCAGTGTCGCTTCAACTCAGCAGTTTTGATTGCAACAAGCTCAATCTATGTCATAGGTTCAAGCTTCCTTGGCTATCAACAGCTGGCGCATCCAAGCATAGGCATCAGAGACGGGCCGAAGGGGCAACTTCGTTGGCATTGGAAGCATTGGCGTTGGAGTTACATCAAGATCTAGCCGAGAAGGAGGATGACGTCGCATCCCGTTGACGCCAAGTCGGCCATTACTCTCTCTGTTGCACTCAGTGTGCTAGCTTCTCATGCGTGGTTGCAGTTTACGCCATGCGCGCCGACTTTAAGAGAGCACCACAGCAATGTATCAACGGAACACTGGCAGAGACAACGAGGAAGCTTGTGAGCTGGCATCGGGTGTTGTAGTCGCGCGTGACCAGACCAACACTTTCCTCTTTTTGCTCTTCGGGTGAATTTTGCTTGCGCCACTTGTTTGCCAGCGTTGACCCTTGACGTGCCTCGGCAAATGCACACTTGTCTCCCACGCGAGCATCCCTCCCTCTCCCCTTTCAGCATCCTACCCTCTAGTCTTTCTTGAATACTAGCGTCGCTCAATCGACCAATGCATAAGGTGAAAGGGTACACGAGCAGACTACCTTGCTAGCGGATCGATGAGCGCAAGGAAGAGAAAAAAATAAGCCACCAACAACGAAACAGTGGTTGTTGAAGCAGCAAGAAAAGTGTTGGTCTCCGAGTCGGACCTTTCAAACTGCCAAAAGAAGAGAAGGCTTTCGCTGATGCCTTCTTCCTCTCCGCAATTGCCTTTTTGGACCCTTTGAATGCTTGGCTGCTCCTTGACTGAGGAATTGAGACACTTCTTGCCGCCTTGGCCGGTCGTCGATCTTTGTCTCAGTTGTCGAAGAGTTCGCAAACAAAATGCACTGCAGCCGACCTACAGGGCTGATACGCGAGTTTGTAATCCTTTGTCGTGCTGCAATAGATGCTGTTGTGGTCATGCGGATGGCGATGAAGGTGGCATGGAAACCAAGTAGGGCAGATGAGGGTGGTAGGAGGAGGCGGCAACTAAAAGACACATGGCCGCAACGACTACTGGCAAGAGGGTCGGGCAACTTTGTTAGACACCGAGAGAGCGTAGAGTGCAATGAAGTTGGGTACCCGGGGTCCCAACTCCGGCTTGTCGAACCAGAGATACAGCGAGGACGATCGTTGATCTTCATTGCAGTCGCAAAGGTTGATATAACGACGGGTCAAGGTTCGCGTCCATCAAGTCTTTATCCATCATCCTCCATCGTCCGCTCTTGTATAATCCCTCTCCTCCATCTACGTCCTTGCTAGACTGTACTTGATATCGCATCCCTTTCCGACACCACGCTCTTCATTCGACCTCATCGTCCCTCCACTCTCATCTCGTGGCGTGCTCAGACCTCCGCAACTATGAAACTCACCACCTCCCTTTTCGCAGTGGTCGGCGCGCTGGCCGTGCTCACACCTCTCTCCGCCGCCACTTTTATCGACTCCACCACAACCGACAACCTTGCCATTCGCAGCAATGACCTTGAGCCACGGGGAACCGAGGGCAAGTGTCTCGAAAGACACCGCAAACACCACCACAAGAAAGGCAAGAAGAGTAAGAAGGCCAAGCAGCTATCAGAAGAGCTTCCACAACATCACAAGCAGAAGACTAGCTCGACAGGTCCCAGCGACGACATTAGCATCTCAGCTATTCAAAAAGCTACACAGGAATCCATGAAGGCAGAAGAAGCCGCTTTAGCTAGCAAGACAAAGGCGGAGGCTTTGGGGAAGGCAGCCCTCGAGAGGGCCAGACAGGCTTCGGAGAGTTTGAAAAATTCCAAGCCCAAGACGACAACCGGTGGCTCGAAAGGTGCAGGTGATTCGAGCCAAACTCCCGTCATGTCAAAGCCCTCCAGTGGCGGCTCTACTGACTCTTCCGGTTCTACTGGTAGTACAGGATTCACCGGGTCTACTGGTTCTACCGGCTCTGCGCCCTCCGGCTTCGCCTCAACCATTCTCAAACTGCACAACGATTATCGTGCCAAACACTCCGCCCCGGCTCTCGTATGGGACTTTACCGTTGCCTCTGCCTCCGCTTCTTGGGCAGCTGGCTGCAAGTGGGCCCACACGCCCAACAACCCTTACGGCCAGAACATTGCAGCAGGTACAGCCCCGCAGTTTGGCGCAACAGACTCAGCTACAATGTGGTATGACGAGATCAAGCTGTACAACTTCGTATCGGGTGTGTATAGCGATGCGACGGGACACTTTACTCAAATGGTCTGGAAGTCGAGTACGAAACTGGGTTGTGCGATCAAGGAGTGTAGCGCAAGTCAGATGGGGTTGGGCAGTAGCGGAACGGCAAGGTATGTCGTGTGTAATTATGATCCTCCTGGAAATTACTTGGGGAGATTTTTGCAGAATGTGCTCCTCAACTAGGTAGAGGAGGAGAATAAGGAAAGGAATGGATTGGTGCAGGCTCATCGGTCTCTATTGGAAACAAGGCTGGCCCTTGCTGTGTCGCTAGTGACAAAAATTTAGCTTGGTTCGATGTAGCATTAAAGGCATTCGTAGATGTAGTTTCTTACATGTAATCTCTTCGGAACAACACAGCAGGGCATGCACTTTGTGAATGTGTGCATGAGTGAGAGGATTCAGATGATGGCTTGGCAGATGATCTCTCATTCGACAAGCAAAGAGGGTCACAACTTTCACACCGAAGCAAAGCATCGAGACAAAGGGAAGAAGCGTGACGGAACCCCGCTGCTCTTCTTAGAGTTCGGAATCGGGATCGACATTTCCCACACTATGCCATTACAACAAAGGGCTTGACAGCACCACATGATCAGAAGGCCCTGCCGAAGGCGTTAGTTCCCAGTCAAGTGTATTGTCCAGAGTCAACCGAGCGGCCCTCTCTGCAAAGGTAGCACGACAGGGCCCGAGCAAAGGTGGTTTTTGAATGAAGACACGGACCTCAGAAGGCTTGAGGTGCAGATCTATGTCCTAAGGCGGTTGTGGCGCCAAACATGTGCAGTAGCTTTCTCAGAGCGGTTGTGATTGTGCACTCGAAAGCTCACACGCCTCTTCCGCCTCTTTCGGTGCTGCCTGGATCGACCAAGCACTGGTAGAGAGAATCTCAGCCTAGAAGAGGGACATCTGACACGGTCTATGGCCCCACCTTTTAGAGCACCACGAAGAAGTGACACATGGAACAAGTGTGGCATTTCAGTCTTCACAGATGTGCCCAGTCAGACACGCATACTTAAGCCTGGTCCCACCTTTGAGTCACTGAGATGTTCACTTCTGAGTTTCGAGACGTTGCTCTTCACCCGCCATCATCTCTCCTGGACCCGTCTCGAGCCGGCTCGTTCATTTGGACCACGTTTCGTTGGATGTCAGGGCACCCACTCTGGGCCGACAAGAGCACAGACTAGGCCTTAGACTCGCCTATCAGAAGAAACAAGCTTCTCAGCACCGCCTACACTTGCGCTATCGTATTGGAAACGGTGCGGGGCTGCGTTTCCGGTGGAAAGTTTGTATGTTTCGTGTAGGAGTTTCACCGGATATAACGCCAGCGCACACACCCACACACACCCACACACACAACAGCGGTACAGCTTGATTTACAGGCTCGAATTCGGAAAAAGCAACCGGAGAGCAAGGGAAATTGGACCCTGCTTGCTGCTGTTGCTGCTGTTTGCTTGATGTCCTTTTCCTGCGCAGTCTCGGCTAAGAGGGAATGGCGAGTATTCATGCTTCAACGGCATACTTGGCCGTTGACGACTCGCATGCTTCTACTTCGACATCATCAAGCGCACTGGCTATGCACACGCCAGCTATTAGGCGCAAGGATCACCTCGATATAAGAGCCGTTTCCCATAAGCTTTCGATAGCTTCACTCCGACCACCACAACACTCGCCAGAGACAACAAAACAATTCAGAGGAGAGGTAGAATCAGGTTGCGAATCCAGCAAGACTCTTCGTAAAGCTCGTTCCTTGTCATCTGGTGTCCGTCGGCTCTCTAAGCACTTCAGCTTGAGCCATAAAGCGCTTACGACTAAGCCGCCACCACCACTGCCACGCAACGACTTCATTTGTGGGACCACCGGACCCAGCACCCACAGCAGCTACTCGAAGAAGTCAGCTTCATCCAAAGGCTGGTTCTCTTCTCTGTACTTTTCCAATCTTTCCTTGTCTTCTTCGTACAACTCGTCACCGACGTCCTCATTCGGTTCTTCGTTTGCTACGTCGGAGTCCTCCCTCTTCTTCCCATTACATCCTGACTTTGAGCTAGAACTCGACATCGCGCTAGAGATGGCGCCGCACCAGCTGGGATCGGCTTGGAGCCATGACTCCTACAATGCTATGCAGTATCTGCGTGCTCGCACTCCATACCCGCCAACGATGACCGAGACTGTGTTTGACTACCATGCACAAGGCGACAAGACCTCTTCCGGCAAGAGCCAAGACCGATGGCAATCAGCCCTTGAACTCGGTTGCGGTCCTGGTCAAATGTCGATCCATCTCGCAACCCGTTTCAGCAAAGTATACGGCCAAGATCCGTCCCCGAACATGCTTAAGCTTGCAAACACCGTCAAGCATATGTCAGCGGAAGAGCTAGCCGAGGTCAAACTTCCGCCCGTACACAATCCGGAAAGGATCCAGTTCAGCCAGGCTCGTGGAGAGGATCCTATCCTACCTCCAGGTGAGAAAGTGGACCTTATTATGATGGCAGCCTGCATTCATTGGATGGACTGGGAGACTGCAGAGTCCAGCAAAGCGAACTGGACCAAGTGGTCGCAATTGCTGAAGCCAGGTGGATCGCTGATCGTGGCAGGTGGCCGACCTGTGATCGGGCCTTATACGGGAGAGAAAGGAGATCAGATCCGACCTTTGCGAGATTGGCTCATGGACTTCCCTTTGGACCTGCCCGAGATCAACAAATACTACAGCACGGGCAATTCGGCTATAGAAGAGCTACGCAAAGGAGGACTCTATCGCAAGCTTCGCATGCCCTGGACTCTCGAACCCCAGCTGGCAGAGCTGTGGGAGAGCTCTTCATACCTCTGGATCCCGATCGACGACTGCACAGTTCTCGGGGACAAAGCTACTTCTGCTAGACAGTTCCAGGTTGACGATCCTGAAGAACTGGCGAACCAACTCAAGGATCTTCCAGACTGGGTGAGACCGAACGTTGGAAGAGCAGCACAATGCGATAATTCGCAAGGTGATCTGTTGATCTCGATGACCACACCGCGGAAGATGGCTGATTGGGTCCGATCGACGTCGGCCTATCTGAAGTTTATGCAGGATCATCCAGAGCAAAAGACACTTAGTTTGCAGTGTGAGGACGTGGCTGCAAAAGAGATCCAGAAGGTCTGCGAGAAGATTGGGATCGACTATGATTCTCAGATCGAATGTCACCACAGCGGTGCTATACTTTGTATCAGAAGGAGTGAGAAGGAGTTTTGATCTGCTGGAAAGATCAGCGTCTCACTGCTTCACAGGCCTTGGTGAAGGTTGCTTCTCTCGCTACAGTGCTCCCTTTGTTTCCTTGCTAATAGTTCCGTATCAAATTCGTTCTTGCTAGTTCTGCATTGCTCCCTCTGTCTACGTACATGTATCATCAGTATTCCTCGTTGCAATTTGCTATCGTGTAATTACATGATTGCCGTTCAAAGTATCTCTTCTGTCTGACAAGAGAGGATGTGAATACGGCGTGACGGAGAGCTGGCTGTCGAGCGCGTCTTGTCCTGCACCGCGACTTTTCAAGAAGAAGCTTTGCATTTTTTGACGCTGGAGAGCTAAGGCGACGTGGAGGTGCTTCTTCGGCAACATCGTTGATGCTGCTCGAGGCATTATTACTTGCGAGTCGGGGCTTGCCGACAACTTGATCTCCTTATATACATCACATCGGCCTCGCATCAGCCGCTGCGCCGCTACGCCGCTACGCCGCACCAGGTTTCAGGCTTTTCCCAGAGCAGTCGCTTAAGCAGGACTGCTGGAAACGTGCCGGCCTCCTTTCTTCGGCCCGACAGCATATCATCAGCATCTCAGCCGCTTCGAACCACCGAGCAAACGACAGCTTTCACATCGTTATGTCAACTCAGCATCAATATCCCAAGCTCTGAATCGACGCCGAAGCTGGCTTTTGCCAAGGTCGGATTCAGCGGTTGCCAGCGCGACTCAGCATGCCGTCTACTTGCGCAGCAGCATCCGACCATCAGCAGCCCGTCCTGTTGCCAGTCGGAGCGGTCTGCGAGGTCGTCGAAGCAGGCAGCGCTACATGGCATCCAGCCACCATCATCTCACGTCGGTCGGGTAGCTCTTCCAATCCACCGCCGGGAGCCGACACAGACAATGTGCAATATTACATCCATCGGCATGACCAGGACAAACGCATGGATGGCTGGGTCGACCACGCATCCGTTCGGCCCTTATCCGCCCCACATCCTCTCGTCGATCCGCATTCGAAACCGCCGAGAGGCATCAATGGCAACAATGTGCCTGTTCAGCGCACACCACATTCAATCGAAAAGGGCAAGAGAAAAGCCGACAACGAGCTCGAACAAGCACACGATGATGCAAGCCGTACTCCTTCTACTAGCCGACAGGCTTCTCCCGCGCTTCAAGAACGCAGCCTGAAACGCCGAGGAATCCAGAGAGCATCATCCGACACACCAGCTTTGCGAAACATCGATCGAGTACTGTATGGCAACTTTGACATCAAGACGTGGTACTACAGCCCGTATCCGTTTGACCATGATGATGAAGGGGGAGACGGGTTAGCTTCGCATTCACCCTCTTCATATGCATCATCAAGTCACGCAGCTAGCAAACGATACCAATCGCCCTCTTCTCTACGACTAGGAGGCGGCTCAGCCGCTACCTCCAGGCGAGGAGCACGTAAAGATAGCCCCTCAAGTTCACTCGGTGGAGCTCTTTCCACATCAGCACGAGATGCCCCCGCCATCAGATCACTATCAGCCGCCGGCGGTGCCGAAGTGGCCTCTCCGTTCGGTCGTCAATCACCAGCCACAGCTTCGTCCACCTCTTCTCGAGCTCGCAAGGAAGCGGCAATCGCACCCACCAAATTGCTCTGGATCTGCGACGGATGCTTCAAATACATGAAAACCTACAACGGCTTCGCCCATCATCGCAAGTTTTGCCGCAACACCCATCCTCCTGGTCGAAAAGTCTACCAACGAGGCGCACACATCATTTGGGAAGTCGATGGCGCTGCTCAGAAGCTCTACTGCCAGAATCTTTCTCTGTTCGGGAAGCTATTCATCGATCACAAAACCATCTACTTTGACGTCGAACCGTTCCTCTTCTACGTGCTGACCGATGCAGCGACCGCTAGCTTTGACCATCCGTTGGGCTTCTTCTCGAAAGAAAAGGTCTCGTATGATGATTACAATTTGGCTTGTATCGTTACTTTCCCTCCATTTCAGAGAAAGAGCTTTGGCACGCTGATGATCGAGTTCTCGTACTACTTGTCAGCGAGGGATGGGATGTTAGGTACTCCGGAAAGGCCGCTGTCGGATCTAGGGTTGAAGGGGTATTTGTCGTTCTGGACAGCGGTGTCGTTCAGGGCGCTAATATGTTGCTTTGAAGGGCCATTGCGTCTAGCAATCGGTACTACTGCGAAGCAGAGGAGAATGTCTTCTGCTCCGAAGCCAGGCGATGCTGCGGCAGATGCAGCTGGGGTGACAGATTCAAAGGCAAAGGCCGAGGACGCTCTGCGGAAGTGGCATATCCTGCTTCAACGATCTAAGCTGTTGGACATTCCGCTCGACTCGATCTCGCTTCAGGCTGGATTTGCAGAGCTGCAAAAGCTGGCTTCTGAGGCAGAGGCTACAGACGCTCTCGACGGTGCAGTTTCGGGCTCATCAGCTGCGGCAAATAAGAGAAAGCTCAGGCTGAAAGGATGGGCTGGTAGCACACCTCAACGTATTCTTCGCCAGCCATCTGCCGCTAATCAGACCGGGGCAGGCCCAGCAGCAGCAGACGGAATGGCAAGACGCTCCTCTCGAGTTGCCGCAAATGGAGGATCAGAGAAAGGAGAGGACCTTCACCCTGCACTGGACATCTCAAAGCTCGAGGAAGAACCATGCACAATGACAGTGACAGTGGAAGCTCTTTCCCGACTCACAAATCTGCGAGCCGACGATATTGTTTTAGCCCTCACAGAGGCAGGATTAGTGGATGCGTCCACCACGCCTTACCTCCCCACCACAGACGAGACTGTTTCGTTGCTACAAAGCGGATCAGACGCCACCTCGTCCAAAAGCTCGACTCGAACAAACGGTGATTCTTCACGAAAAGAAAAGCTAGCATTACTCCTCACGCGAGACGCAATCCGCGAAGCAATCACACGCTTCAACATACGTCCTGCAGTCCTCGACGAATCTTTCATCCTCATCTGATCCACTCACACGTCAAACAGTTCCGCACACACTCACACACTCTTGCAATCTAACCCTGTTACCAATTTGGCTTCTATTCGGATTTGAATTGCATCACTTGTCAGCACCTCTCCTCTCCAACCTAGCCAAACTCTCCGCAGCCTTGGCCTTTGCCACCTTCGCAAACGCCGGTTCACCCTCCACCCCAGTAGCCGTCTTGTACGCTTTCTGGAAATACACCCTAGCCTGACATTTGTCTCCAGCCATATCGCTCAACACACCCAAATTGTAGAGGAGGGTGAGCTTGACACCGAGACATTCGTGTTTGACTTCTTGAGTTCTTTCTTCTGTTGACTGCACCACTTCTTTCAATCCTGCGGAAGAAGAGGCTTCGAAACTGGCGAGTTGAACAGTTTTATCGGTGATATCGAGACCTTTGAGTGCCCATTTGGTTGCGTCTTTGATGTTAGAGGAGGAGAGGAGTTGGGAGAGATTGTTCATAATTAGGCCTGCTTTACATCTCTCGCTTGCTGTTGAGGAGCGGTTGTTGACGGTATTGGTGGGTGGAAGGAGGATGGAGAGCGTTTGAAGGTAGAGGGGGACTGCATATTCGGGTAGACCTTTGCCGGCGTAGAATGTGCCGAGTGCTTCGATGGAAGAGAGCAGGTCGAGCTTCGTTACCCATGCTGGCAAATCCAAGTCCGCAAGGGAAACGGAAGTTGGTGGTGTCACGGAGTTCAATGTTCCTGCTCCACTTCCTTTCGCAGATTGCTTATCGGTAGAGTCGTCCGGCTGTCTAGCAGCAGAAAGTGCAGAAGCATGCACATCGGCCGGCAACACCAATCTAAACAGCTCCTCAACACTCCACACCAACCACCTTTCCGCCGGATCTTGTGATTCGGCTGTGCCAGTCAATGCAAACCTTACCGGCTTGCCATCGTCCCCATCCTGAGCTTGCCTTGCTTTGACCTTACTCAGCAACTCAACCCTTACCTCGGGCAACTGACCCAACGATCCCAACTTCTGCGCCAATTGCACACCCCTCATCCTGTCTCTATCTCCTCTCTTGTACTCTCCCTTTTCGTTCTGCACGATACTTGAGTATTTCCCTTGCTCCATAACTTCCTCCCAAACATCCTCCAGCACTTCATACGCCTCTCCCGCTCTCCCTTCATTCTCTAGCAATGCAGCAAGTGCAATAGCAATACCAGAGATCTTGAGCATTGCCTCACCCCTCTGTCCCTCCGGCTGACCTTTGGGTGTAGGTGTGGGCTCATTCAGCTCGCCTTTAATGCTTCGGGCTGTAGAGAGAGCTTTTCGGAAGTAGGACTCTGCTCGGCGAGTATCACCACGATTACGAGCTTTGAGGGCTGCGCGGAGATCGTCACGGATAGAGACGGGCCATGCTGAGAAGGAGGTGTAATATTCATACAGACCAAAGGATGTTACGGCGATAGCGAGAGCAACGAGGGATGTGAAGAGGGTTCCGACGCGGACTGCACTAGGGCCGGTGGTGGAGGAGCGAGGTCGAAAGCCTGGTGTTGTGACATTGCCAACTTGCTTGGTGGGTTCCGTCGATGCTAATCGTGTTTGAAGTGATGCGTGTCGAGTGGTGAGAGTTGTACGAGTCAACGTCGGGCTCCACGTACGGCTCGGGATAGTTTGAGATCGAAGGCTCGAGCGAGCAATTGCACGAGCAGCTATCGAAGCTGTTGTGAGCGAGGCCATGATTGCGATCTGATGACCGTTGGTGATAGTATGATGAAGAGAGAAGGAGTAGGGAACCAGGAAGACATTGAAGGACTTAACTGACACAACAAAAAAGAAGCAAGCACTCAACAGCGGTGACTTTCTTCTTAGCGAAGCGCTTTCTCCACTTTTTTTTGTTTTGTTTTTTTGCATCGACCGATATCTATCGAAATCGCCGATTAGGGTCAATTGGACGTGACCGAAGCAGCCGTGCCTTTCTTCTCGCGTTGCTGTCAAGGACAGCCTTCTCTAAATGTGAGGATGATAGCTCCCGAGCTTCTGACGAGCTCAACACCCTTCCCGACCTGACCTTCTTGAACAACGTCGACGTTTCCACCTGCTACCATTTCACTTCGCCAAGCATCAACACCATGTCAGTCGCAAGTTTCACTCAAGACTCGCTCGCAAAGGGCATCGAGTCCCTCCTCGCCTCTCTCCCCTCCGACCTATCAGCACTTCCACCTATCACCCCAACACCGACTCTCCCTACCACCGAATCCTCCGTCTCAGCCCTTATCGACCACACCCTCCTCGCACCCAACGCTGCCTTGGAGCAGATCTCATCCATCTGCGCCGAGGCCAAACAGTACAACACAGCCACAGTCTGCGTCAACTCCTCCATGATCCCTTATGTCGCTCAACACCTCTCTGGCTCCTCTGTCCTACCTATCTCGGTCATTGGTTTCCCATTCGGCTCAGCCAATACAGCTTCCAAAGTCCTCGAAGCCAAGATCGCGTGCCAAGGAGGCGCTAAAGAGATCGATATGGTCATTAACATCGGTCTTCTCCGCTCTCAACGCTATCTGGAAGTGTACAACGATATTCACGCCGTTGCTGAAGAATGCCACTCTCATGGAGCGAAACTCAAAGTCATCCTCGAAACGGCTATGCTTACTAAGCAGGAGATTGTAGCAGCGTCGTATTTGGCGTGTCTGGCAGGAGGAGACTTTGTCAAGACAAGCACAGGTTACGGCGGCGGAGGAGCAACAAAGGAGGACGTTAGACTGATGTACGAAGTTGCCAAGCAAGAGCGATTGGGTTGGGATGGAAAGCAGAAGGAAGTGAAAGCTAGTGGTGGGATCAGGAGTTTGGAAACGGTGCATCAGATGGTGAAGAATGGCGCGACAAGGGTCGGTGCAAGTGGAACAAAGGCGATCGTTGAACAGATTAGGAGTGGGAGTGCTGCGCCCACTTCCACTGGGTCTTACTAGGTTTGTTCACATCTTGTATCATCGCCTGTAACATCATCGAGAATATAATTCTATGCAAAATCACAGACATCTCACGGATTGAGCGTGTCCTCTAGTGGCCTTGAGAAGCGTTGCGTTGTAAAGCTGTTATTGACAAGCCTACAACTTTGAAGCGAGCAACTGAGCAGAAGTCAGTTTCCGACCCGTACCCGTTTTTGATTGCTGGCTGGGCTGCTGCTCTTGCCTTCCATCATCCACCCACCTCCTCACACAATCGACCAACCTATCAACATCCTCCACCGTGTTGTCAGCATGAACACAGATCCTCACCCTATCTCCCCCCTTCGGTACTGTCGGATGACAGATCGGTCTAGCCAGTAGACCATTTGCTCTCAAATGCGCTGCCAGCTCCCTGGCGTGTGTCGTCAACAAAGGAATGATCGGCGAAGGCTGCTGCATTGACCATTTCACAAAGTCGTTCCCCTCTTCCTTCCCTAGGCTCTGGGTGTTAGGCTTGAGATGCGGCGGTAATGCGACCGTTCGCCTCCCCCCACCTGCTTTCTGGGCTTGGATAACACGCTCAATCCCATCAACCAACCGCCTCGATTTGGCAAAAGTCCTCCTAGCCCTCCTTTCAGCATCCCCATCCTTTACCGAGATAAAACTAGCCTCGATCGATGCTAGCTGAGGATATCCGAGTGCAGTGCTGAAGATGAGCGGCCTTGCATAGTTGATCAGATAGTGCCTTGCTACTTGACTGCAGAGAACGATAGCTCCGCTTGCACCCCATGCTTTTCCGAAGGCCATGAGTCTTGCTTTGACTCTCGTGTCATCCTGGAGGTTGAGCGCATTGACTAGCCCTCGACCGCGCGAGCCATACAGTGCGGTAGAATGCGCTTCGTCAATCACAGCGCAGATTCGGTCTTCCGCGACAAATTCTGACAAGGTATCGAGTAGTTCGCGAAAGGGGCAGATGTCGCCATCCATAGAATAAACGCTTTCGACTGCTAGCCATATGTTTCTTTCCCCATCACTTGAGCTGGACGCAAGTGTTCCCTTCCGTGTGAGTTGTGAGAGGATCTCGCGGAGGTGAGAGACGGAGCTGTGCCTGAAAGGGATTCGCAAGTGGGTAGGTACACGAGATCGATGCAGCCCATCGTGAACAGAAGCATGCACTAGCTCATCGTACAGCACTATGTCTTGAGGTTGAGGTAACGTGCTTAGTAGCGAAACGTTTGCTTCGTACCCAGAGTTGAAGAGCAATCCTGCTGTAGATGAATCAAAGTGCTGCGTGAGCTCCGTTTCGATCGATTCGTGGATGGAAGAATTGCCATCGAGCAAACGCGAGCCTGCGCTGCCAAGTTGAGAGTTGAGCGAGGCATTGGAGTTGATGAGTGATGCGAAGTCTGCTCGAACGCGAGAAGACGTGGCGAGACTCAGATAGTTGTTGCTAGAGAAATCGGCGAGTGGTCTTTGGTTGCTGGAGGAAGGATCAGTTGAGGCGGATGTGGTAGGAAAGATGGTAAGTTGACGGAGTGTTCCTTTGGCTGCACGCCTGTCTAGGGCCTTTTGGAGGTCGTCGTCTAGCGCCATCCTCTATTTCCATCGAGAGAGGGAGGAGGAAACTCTATGGTGGTGTGAGGAGCAGAGCCACGACGGACAAGATCGACATCAAGGTTAGGTGCTAGTCTGTTGGAAGAAGACAGAGTTGACGCTCGGCTACAGTATCCTTGTTGGGGAGAGCGAGTTCAGAAAGGGTTCTCGCTGTCGGTCGTGTTCTGTTGGCCCGAGAACTTTGATTTCTGACCTAATACACAGCAGCTGTTGAGAAGAAAATAGCCGGGCCATCACTCCGAATTCTCTTCCCTGCCAAAAGCCTTTTGTCTGCTTGTTTGATCGGCAGTAGACACAATATTTGATGAAAATCCGAAGCAACGGCACGTTCCGTTGAAATCCAAGGCTTTGAAGCAGTCAGGCACAGACCATCACCTAGTTTCGTGTTTAATGACCGAATGGCTGTAGAGACTCGCTTGGAGCCACAAAAAATAGACAAATGTCCTCCACAGTGAGAACAGTCACTTTTGCCCGTCAGTCACGTCACAGCACGGCACGGCAAACAATCTTTGGACCCCACACAGCCTTCCTCGTAACCATCAATTCTCGACAAACTGCATTCAACGGCGGTGCTCAGTTGCAAGACGTCACTCAGTCGATAGTTCTCTCTTCCCTTTCATCTACCACTACTTTGAGCATCATCCACGAGCTCGCAGAGGGCAGCACACCAGGATCGACCTTGCACACTTCATTGTGGCAGCAATCGCAAAGCTCACTTGTGATCATCTAAGGGGCTCAAGACCAAGCAGCACACCCCGCTTGGCTTTCCTTTACACCCAGAACGAGGACCCCACCACTGTCCGATACAGAGTAAGCAACGACGACCGCTCAACACTCACCTTGTCACCACAACACCGACTGATATCTCATAGCTTCTCCTCCGTCGTCGCCAAGGGATCAAGATGTCTTCGGCAGCGACGTACGATCCAGCCTTTGCCTCAGCAGGCACCTCCCTGGCTCCATTCATAGCTACAGACGATGCCATCATCTCAGGTCAAGCTGCTCGCGCCAGTATACCCAACCTCGAGGACCCATCAAATTCCACTGCGCTGACTCCACTCCGTGCGCACTACCTTAAAAAGACCCTCATCCGTCTACAGATGCAACGAGAAGTAGCTCAACTCAACACCAAGGATGCTCTCTCCACCTTCGGTCCACCTTTCCGACCGTCACCAGAAGCACGCAGAACAGATCTACCACTGCTCCGATTCATGTTCCAGCACTTTGTTCTCACCTTCCCTTTCCTCAGGTCAGCACCGCCAAATTTCTTCTCAGATAAGGTGCAGGTCTTCTTTGACAAGTTCTTGGAGCGAAACATTAGTGGCACAGACGACAGAGACGAATCGACAAAGCGTAGAAAGCTTTCCAACAAATTCGAAAATTACTTTGTGCTGCTACTGGGTTCGGCGATCAAGGTGGAAGGTGTTGGAGAGGATGTTGTACGCATTTCAGAACGCGATAGGCTCAAGATGAGTGCAGCCGAGGCGAGACGCAAGGCCGCATTGGGTAGAGCTGCTGCATCTCCCGAGCCTCTTGATGTGCCTTCGGATGAACGACCTTCCTCTTCGCATTCAGCCGCATCTTCTTCGTCAGGCTCACCTAATTCCGGCTTCGATATCAACGTCGTATCAGTGCGCAACGTTGTTACGAAAGGAAGGTTGAGAAGTCGAGCGCATGAAGAGTTTATCATTCGCACACGAAGAGGGTATGGCCAGCCAGATATTTATGTCTCTCGCCGTTACGGAGACTTTGCTAGACTGGCAGAGACACTCAAGGTGGAGTACCCCGACGAAGGCATCAGGCCACCGCCGCCCAAAGATCGGACCAACACCGACATCGCTGACCCGTATCGCAAGCCGCCTGCTGATCCTTCGCAACCATCTGAAAGCGATGACGGGCACCCAAGAGCTTCGATCGATTCCACCAGCTCTCAAGGACGCATACCGCTGCCGACGGGTCCACTTGCAAGGGAGAAGAATCGGCTTACACTACGCGCCTATCTCCGGTCACTACTTGGCAGTCCAGCTGTAGCTGAAAGTGCGGTTTTGATGGACTTCCTCACTGCAGAGCCAACCACCCTTACCCGCGCCGAAGAAGAGGATGCCGCGATCCGAGAAGGACTTGACCATGTCCGCGAGGAAGAACATAAACGCTTCTCCGACGAAGCCGCCAAACGAGCTCAAGAGCTGCATCAGCACCTCAAAGGGTTCAAGAAGGACTTGGTCCAGCACGATGGTCTCAGTCGTATCTTTGCTACTATCAAGACGACACCTCGCGTCGAAGATCTACCGGAGAAGTACAAGGCATTGCTCAAATGGGCACGCATCAGTCTCGCATCGACCATCTTCCAGATCTTTATGGGAAGCGATAACTCGTCCGAGATCTTTACGCAGATGAAGCGGATGCATGGTATGATGCCTTACTTTATGCTTCGTGGTATTCTGCGTATCTCGAACCCTATGGCGATGGTAAGAGGCGTGCTCGACATTTTCCTCGCTCAACCATTCGGACAACGCAGTTTGCTACAGCGTATGTTCTCAAGCAGTTTGCAGGACGAGGTGCGCGAGCTGGACGAAATTTGTGCTGCTATCTCTGCCAAAGTTGACGATCCGGTCATTTGCGAGAAAGTGCGATTGTTTGTGTACGCACCTTCCGAGATCCAAGCTCTGCACCGTCAAGACGCAGAGGAAGAACGCTTGGATCTGCTCACCACCATTCTTCGTTCGCAAGAAGCTCCCGCACTCGGTCGAGCGCAGATTCACCGCGTCGTGAAAGCAAGTCAAGCATACGAGGTGTACAAAGAGTACCGCCGTGGCCTCAAGAACCCTGACCTCGAAGATGAAGGTCCGCAAGACGACGATGCTTGGCTGTACGAGGATTTGCATGTCTTGACCAAGATGCTTACTCGTAAGCGCGATAAGGAGCAGCTTATTTCGTTGATCTTTGAGGGCGTTACTGCGGAGTTGTTGAAGGACATGGTTACGATCTTCTACTCTCCCCTTGCTCAGGTGTACAAACTTGCGAATATTGCTGATAGCTTGTCGGATCTACAAGCGTTTATTACGGACTTGATCAAGACGGTTGAAGCGAATGAGGAGCTCAGCTATACCGATCCCACACGCACAGTACAGGTATTCGTGGACCTTGTGGAACGACACGAAGGAAGGTTCTACAACTTTGTCCATCAGGTTCATTCGAAGGGTTCGGGATTGTTCGATGGGTTGATGCACTGGATTGAGCTATTCATCAACTTTGTTCGTGGGAATGAAAGGTCTGTTGAGGCTGTCTCGCAGCAGCCTAGTAAGGACTCGGATGAAGCGTTCAAACAACAGGGCGGGATTGGAGAGGTAGACCTGGAGATCTGCCTGCCTGCTGGTGGTGAGGAGCGGAAGAGAGCGTTGAATGAGATTGATGCGCTGGTGCTGTATGCTTATCGGCTCAAGTTTGTTCGTGAGCTAAAGCTGAGGAGGAAGCTGGCGGATCGAGAAGTTGCTGGACTGGCAGGTAAGCTGATTGGTACAGAGAAGAAGAGGAGAACCGATGGGCTTAGCGAGGAAGATGATAGCGCATTTTTCGGTGCTATGGTGGAGAACCTTGGTGTGGGTGATATCTTTACCGGAGAAGTGGCGGATGCAGAAGCAGAAGAGGAGGAACTCGAGACTTCTGATGAGGTCGAGTCTGAAGATGAGGAAGATGTGGATGGAAACGACCGACCTCGTTTGAGCCGCAACCAATCTAGCGATAGTGACGAGACAGCGGAAAGTGAGGAAGCAGCTGCACCACGATGGAGACCCACTCCTTCTCGCCAGACCACTCTCACTCAAGGAAACCTAAAAACCGTGGAGAAGGACCTCCCAACCCCGTCACAGGCAGCGTCCACAGAGGCGAGTCACGGAGAAAAGGCCCGCAGACGTCGCAAGATCCCAGCACCGAAAGCACCGGAACTCAAAGTGCTGCCGGAGATGCTTCCACTATTCGTGGAGATGGTCAGGCCTCTGCTTCGGCCAGCCAGGACGGCTAGCGCTTCGAGCTATCGTTCGTACAGCTATGATCCCCATCAACAGCAGCAGGGGCAGCAGAAGCGCGGAGGCATCGATCGATTGACGACTAATTTGCAGGACATAGACTTGGCAGCGACGTCGAGTCCGACTTCGTATTTTTCTTTGCCGTTCGCGACTCCAAGGGGCAATGGCAGTCAGGGTCAACAGGGCGACGAGCGATTACCGGGAGAGTACAAGTGGTAGTCATTGCTCATCTTTCATCATTGTTTCTTATCGATTGAAAGGATCATGCACCAGAATGCCGATTTTCGACTTGTGATTGAAGCGTTTTCCGATGCTTTAGTGTGCTATAGTTGAAGATACGTCGGCATTCCAATCGGACTTAAAAGGCTTACCCGAGACACCGATAGAGCAAGGTCGTGGATAAACAACATGCTTACAAAATATATGAAAGGTCGTCATAACAACGAATCAGGAGCATTGCAGGAAGTACTCGACTCATCTCAGTATGGCGTGCTAAGAAGAAGATGCTAAGGTATATATATGCCCTTGTAGTTACACTCATCCATAGCAATGATCAAGTATTCAAGGAGTCAAATACCTATGGTAAAGAAGCCTGATCGTGGCTTCGAAGAGGTGTATCACGCTTTGCTATATTTCAACTGCTATATAAGGCATCTGGGCTTTGTTGAGGTGTTGTGAAGTAGCATTTTTCAAGTTTGTTACAGTTTGAGTACAAACAAATTCGCCAGCGGAGATTTCGAAAGATTGCGTGCTTGAAAAAGCCTTGAGGCAGCTGTGTTGTGCTGGTTTTTCTTCCTGATGCCACGGTCGGCGTGATATCGGGAAGATCTCTCTTTGCCTGCAGCCAAGTTCTTCTCAAAAAGGTTAGATCCGGATCCGACAAGAACTTCTGACTTGTTGAGGCTCGAATGGCCCCTACAGCTTACCTTGTCCTCTTCTACCATCAACTCTATACTACCCCTTGCTCTACCCAAGATGCACGCTATGCTCAAGTCAGGTCTGAGCACGGCCGCCAAGGTCTCTCGCTCGCGCTTCACCGCCGGTGCTGTCCGTACGCTAGCCACCGTCTCCGACTCGCCCGTTCAACATGGTGCTTCCGGTTCCAGCAGCCACAAGGTTGTCGTCATTGGTGGTGGTTCAGCTGGTATGGCTGTGAGTCACCAGCTCATTCGATCCGGTGCCTTTGCTCGGGATGACATTGCCATTGTTGACCCTTCCGAATGGCACCACTATCAGCCGGGTTGGACTCTTGTAGGTGGCGGTCTCAAGGACAAGCGTGATCTTCGCCGACCTCTCGCTTCTCTCCTCGATCCTAAGCTCAAGCACTACGCTTCTTCCGTCGACACATTCGCCCCTGACCAGAACCAGATCACCCTCGCAAACGGCAACACTATCGCATACGATCAGCTCGTCGTCGTCCCCGGTCTTAGCATCAACTATGACACTATCAAAGGGTTGCCCGAAGCCCTTGCTGACTCTTCCTCGCTCGTCTCCACCATCTACGGCTACAATACATGCGACAAGGTTTTCGACACCATCTTGAAGCTCAAGTCGGGCAAAGCGATCTTCACTCAGCCTGCCGGTGTGATCAAGTGTGCCGGTGCACCTCAGAAAGCCATGTGGTTGGCATTGGACCTCTGGAAGAAGGATGGTCTCTACAACTCCGCTGACCCTTCCAACTCGCCTATCTCGATAGACTTTGCTACCGGTCTGCCAGTCATGTTTGGTGTCCCCAAGTACAGCGAGCGTCTGAACGAGCTTCGTCAGCAGCGCGGTGTCGAGGGTTTGTTCGAGCACGACCTTGTTGCGATCGAAGGCAACACTGCTGTTTTCAATCGACCCAACGGTGCCGAGCAAGTGCGAAAGCGGTTCGACTTGCTTCATGTCACACCAAAGATGGGTCCGCTTGCAGTGATCAAGAACAGTCCGTTGGCAGATGGAGCTGGATTTGTGGATGTTGATCAGGGAACAACACGACACAAGAGATTCGACAACGTGTGGAGTATTGGTGATGCTTCTTCGTTGCCCACCTCGAAGACGGCTGCTGCTATCACGGCTGAGGCTCCGGTATTGGTGCGTAACTTGGGTCAGGCGTTGGAGGGTAAGGAACTTGATGCGGCGTATGACGGATACACGTCGTGCCCATTGCTCACTGAGTACGGCAAGGTGATGCTTGCGGAGTTCAAGTACGGTGGTCAGCCCAAGGAGACCTTCGGTTCGCTTTTTGGTATTGACCAGGGTGTGCCAAGAAGGGCATTCTATCACTTGAAGAAGGACTTGTTCCCTTGGGTCTACTACAACTCGTACGTCAAGGGAACATGGAGTGGACCTAAGGGATTCTCTTTCCTTGCAGCGACAATCAGTCCAGAAGCTGTTGCAGGCAAGCGTTCTTTCTCTTCCCTTAGCAACTCCCGCAACAGCAACACAATCCCTGGCTCGCGACGAGGCTTTGCAACCTCCAGCGTCGGTCTCCGCAACACCCCCGCTCGTCGACCACGCGATCCCCTCGACGCTTCCCCCGATGCTACGCGACACACCCTCCCCACAGGCGAAACCTTCATCGTCCGTCCTCCCCCCACCGCCACCCCCGTCCGCTCCACTATCTATCAACCTCAACCCCTCCTCAACGCCCAACCCTCCTCTCCCGCCGACGAATCTTCCCTCCCACCCGCACTCCGATCTCGCTCGCATTGCGCCTCGTCACAGAACAAATCCTCTGCTATCACACCCAAGCAGATCGCAGAGATCCAGCGCCTGAGGAAACAGGACCCAATCGTCAACACCAAATCCAAACTTGCACAGATGTTCAATTGCAGCCCACTCTTCATCTCCATCGTCGCACCCCTACCTAAAGCGGTGAAGCAGGTGAAGAAACAACAGGATGATCTGAAGAAGCAATCTTGGGGTCTGAACAAGAGAATTGCTCGTGCTGAGAGGGAGGAACGTCGTTTGCTCTGGTAGATTCACCGCCTTGCATCAGTGTAGCTTGTAATATATACTTCCTTTCCAGACTACACCGACCACAAAAAGAAACCTGTGAGCAGAAGGGTCTGTGACCTCAATTAGGCCCGGAGTTGGACAACGAAAGATGGTTCAATTAGACCGTGCTGATAAAAACTATATGCGTATATGTATACAAAACAAGGCTGGTCTATCACATCCAGAATCACTGTGGCCGCTTGGCGTAGTGGTATCGCGCTTGCTTTGGGATTTACTTGAAAGAGTTCAAATTGTGAATGCAAGAGGTCACGAGTTCGATCCTCGTAGCGGCCCTGATCCCGAATATATTTTTTGCCATTTTGTTGGCCTCCACGAACGCTGAATCACGAGGGGAAGGCCCTCCAACTTTTTCGAGATGGTGTCACTGACAGGTGATTACTGATCCGACAACTGTCAACCACAGCAACGACGACGTCTACATCCCTTTCGACTAAGCAAATTTGTCGCCTGACCTACCGAGCATGCCCCCAATCAATCGCACAAGCGCCAACTGTAGTACAACCGAACTTTTGGACCAATCGAACCAGTGAAACGTCAATGGCATCGTGCCATCCCCCTTTCCGACCATTGCTCAATTTCTCAGACCTTCGAACTGATTTTTGAAACAACCTTTGCCTAAAGAGCGGCGCTGGGGAGCCCTCGACACAATCTTGGGCATAACTGGCAACATTCCGACCCCCTTTCATTAAGCTCTCCGCCATCAGCCTCACCATATTGACCCCCAATCGGCCCAGGTGGCGACGAGAACGCTGTTCCTAGCCCCTAGGTGCCCAGTGCGCTGTGCGCGCACAACTCAGCCTCGGAACCGACTTCATCGAAGGGGCCCAAGCTTTTGAACCTGCAAGACCTAGCCTCAAGCCGCCCACAGACATTGCCTGTCCCCACCGCTCGGAGGCGTGGGCACTTTTCCTCCCCGCAGAGACAACCAGCAGCCAGTCCCAGTGGAGCAAAAATGGCAGCAACAATGACCTGCCAACCGTCTAATCAGCAGCCTGCGGAGCAGAACCAGGGACAAATCGCAAACCTCCATCTGAACCCCTCAACTCGTCCGTACCTTCTTTGCTTTATCGATACTCCTTCTTCCTGCCCGGTGTCATGGGCCTGAATGCGCAGGAAGCAGGAAGGCCATTAGTTCATATGAAGGGAGCGCAGGAATCAGGAGATTGGTGACAAGGACTAGGCTCACATGCAAGGAGGACCAAGCTCATATGCGAGGAGGACCAAGCTCATATGTGAGGAGGGCCAGGCACAGCCAAGATGGGGACCAAGCTCAAGAAGCATGCAGACGGTTACCACTCAGGGGCTCACAGGATAAGAGTCAAGAGAACTGTCACTGGTCAAAGGAAGAGGAGCTGTGTAAAGGATACTGGCAAGCAGGCCCTGAGGAGGAGGAGCAGGGTTGAAGGGGTCAACACAGCTCCAGAAGGATAGGCGTGACAAGCAAGCAGGGCTTGAGGAGGAGGAGGCGCCTCATCAGGGACCCCTGGATAGTACTCGCAAAGAGGGTACTGTCAGGGGTCTCGCACCTGAAACCCAGGTCTGCTCGTCGAGTTGCTTGGTGACTATCAAGTTGCGTGACAGCTATTGTCTTGATATCGATCTCGGTGAGCTGTGTTGTTTGGCAACTATCAAGTTGTGCAATGACAGCAGGTGGCATTCAATATGTATGTATGCTATTGCAGGTTTTGGCTGACCTCTGTGGACACTCCGTTCAGGGGTAGCTCGGCATGATCAATATCAGTATGAAGGTTATGGTGACACCAAGGTCTGGTGTGAGTGGTCTTGTTGATGATGAGGTTGGTGGTGTTTGTCATAGGCCTGAGTGCGCAGAGCGAAGGGAGACCGAAGTTCATATGAAGGTAGTGCAGGAATCGAGGAATCGGGCAGATTGCAGGAATTGCAGAAGAATTCAGTGAGATTGGTAATAGACACGGTTCTATGACAGATCTCAATGAACCCTGCACAAACAAAGTTAGTATCACGATTTCTGCCGAAATCTGTAGCAAGAATGATACTATGGCAGATTCTGCAGAGATCAGTGACAAGGACGTCTGTACGACAATTTGTAGGCAGGCCGGGGTAAGCTCACGTATGAAGGGGACCAAGCTCTACCAGGCCGAGGACCAGGCCTTGCCAAGAGAGGGACCAAGCTCAGTGACACGCGGTCGGTTACCACCCAGGGGCACACAAGATAGGAGTAGAGGAGGACTGTCGCTGGTCAAAGGAAGGAGAGCTGTGTAATGGACACCGGCAAGGAGGACATGAGGAGAAGGAGCAGTGTTGATGAAGTCGACACAGCCCAAGAGGGACAGCTCAATGAGGAGGAGGAGTCTCATTGAAGACTCCTGTGTAGTACTTGACGCAGGAGGTACTCTCTGGAGAGAGAGCAGGAGCAGTGTCACTGGCGACACTACGAAGAGGTATAAAGCCATACCTTCTCGTCACAAGTGGTCGAGTGGATCCCATCTACTCTACACACCATATAAACTAGTCATAACTTTAAAGCATAAGTATCATTAGTTTCCAGTCAGCATAGTAGTAATTGATAGATTGCTCCTCATTGTAGCATGTGTGTTGTATCACCACTCACTGACATCCAAAGGCAGTTCATAGTAAACCTGCGGTCCAGATCAAGATAGAACTGAAGGCAGTCATCCACTGCAGTCTGGGGATCACCACAAGCGTTAGTTGACACACTGGACACTCGTGTTGACGTCATCAATCCATACTCACACCAGATCATTGGTATCAACATCAAGTTCACTTAGAGTTGTATCACAATTGATCGTGCCAAGCTACCTCTGGACAGAGTGTCCACAGTGGTCAGTCGAAATCTGTCATAACGTAAATACAACTACAGATTCCATTGAGAAAAGTGACAGAGACAACTCTGTTGCATATTTCACTAAGAATCGTAATACCATTAACACTGCCGCATAACTTGACAGAATCGGTAGTAGTATCAGTACTACTACAGATTTCAGGTTTCAGGCGCGCGACCCCTGACAGTGTTGGTGATAATGTTGGTGATGTCAACACGAGTGTCCAGTGTGTTGACTGATGCTTGAGGTGATTCCCAGACCGCAGTGGATGACTGCCTTCGGTTCTATCTTGATCTGGACCGCAGGTTTACTATGAACTGCCTTCGGATGTCAGTGAGTGGTGATACAACACATGTGCTACGATGAGGAGCAACCTATCAATTACTACTATGCTGACTGGAAACTAATGATACTTATGCTTTAAAGTTATGACTAGTTTATATGGTGTGTAGAGTGGATGAGGATCCACTAGTCCACTGATGATGAGAGGGTATGCTTATATACACTCCTTGTAGTGTCGCCTGTGATGCTACTCTGGCTCTCTCTCCAGAGAGTACCCTCTTCATTGAGTACTGTACAGGGGGCCCCTCTAGTACCCTCCTGTCCTCCTTGAGCTATGTGTCGACCCCTTCGACACTGCTCCTCCTCCTAGTGACCTGCTTGCCAGTCTCCTATACACTGCTCCTCCTCCTTCGACCGGTGACGGTTCCTCTGGCTCCTATCTCTCGAGCCCCTGAGTGGTGACTGTCTGCATGCTTCTTGAGCTTGGTCCTCCTCGTGGCTGTGCCTGGCCCTCCTCGCATATGGGCCTGGTCCTCCTTTGCATGTGAGTTCATAGGAGGCCCATGGTCTCCATGGAGACTGTACTATGACCATGCTTACCACTGGTACCAGCTAGGTCTATGGCATCTCCTTGTTCACCAGCCTGATCTCTGATACCTGTGCTCCTTCCATATGAACCAACGGCCTTCCTGCTTCCTGCACATTCAGGCCCATGACAGGTACTCTCTGGAGAGAGGGGGCTGGAGCAGTGTTGCAGGCAACGCTGTATAGGATGTATAAAGCATGCCCTCTTGTCACAAGAGGTCGAGTGGATCCCCATCCACTCTACACCATATAAACCAGTATTACTTCAGCATATAAGTACTCATTAGTTTCAGTCAGCATAGTAGTAATTAACAGGTTACTTCTCATTGTAGCATGTGTGTTGTATCACTGCTCACTGACGTCCGAAGGCGGTTCATAGCAAACCAGCGGTCCAGATTAAGATAGAACCGAAGGCAGTAGTCCACTGCGGTCTGGGGACCATCTCAAGCATCAGTCAACACACTGGACACTCGTGTTGACATCACCAACCTTACTACCAACACCATCAACCTCATCATCAACACTCACACCAGACCTTGGTGTCACCATAACCTTCGTATTAATATTGATCGTGCCGAGCTACCTCTGGACAGAGCGTCCACAGCGGTTAGTCAAAACATGCAATAGTGTTACATCATCCATATATACACCCAACAAGATCAGCGTAGCCTCAGTACTACCACTGACCTCAGGTTTCAGGCGCGCGACCGCTGACACCGATCTCAGCGGGATTCGTAATACCATCCTCCCTCGTACCGTTCCTGGTGAGATCTGTCATAGAGCCGGTTCTACTACCAATCCCAGTGAACTCTGCTACAAATCCCACGCTCTGCCCGATTCCGTGATTCCTGCGCTCCCTTCATATGAGCTTGACAGATCTTCTTACCACTTGCGCATCAAATCCCATGACACCATCATACCTGATGGGGTATTACCTTTCCCACTGCATTCTGTGATACCAACCTTGTTCCTGTTGATCTTGGTGGATTATGCCATGCAATCATTTCTACTACTGATTTCAGTGAACTCGGCCTTAGGCTCTTGTGTAGCCTGATCCTTCAATTTCTGCGCTCCTCTTCATATGACATCAGTCTTCTTGCTTCCTGCGCCTCTGGCCCCATGACAGCACATACCTCCTACCCATGTCATACAACCTCAGATCATGATGGAGCCACTGCTGAACTTGACTGTTGGCCTGACAAGCTTGCTGGTGAAGCCAGTGTTCTTAATCCAACAGAACTGCTTACCATCTGGTCCAAAGAAGTTGATCTTTGTCTTGTCAGACCATACCACCTTCTTCCAATCCTCAACAGTCATGTCCTTGTGCTCATTAGCAAATTTGTGACAGCCTTTGTAATGTTTCTTGAGTAGCTTTGGTTTTTTCACCAACCTCTGTGCTTTATAATGACAATAATGAAGTGCTTTTCTTACTGTGTGTCAGCGGTTGCATGCCTGAAACCTGAAATCTGTAGTAGTACTGATACTACTACCGATTCTGTCAAGTTATGTGACAGCACTAATGGTATTTCGATTCCTAGTGAATTATGCGACAAAGCCGTCTCTGTCACTTTTCTTGTTGGAATCTGTAGTTGTATTGTCGATATGACAGATTTCGACTAACCACTGTGGACACTCTGTCCAGAGGTAGCTCGGCATGATCAAATATGATACGACTTATATGTGAACTTGGTATTGACACCAATGGGCTGGTGTGAGTATTGATTGATGACGTCGACACGAGTGTCCAGTGTGTCGACTAACGCTTGAGGTGATCCCCGGACCGCAGTGGACGACTTCCTTCAGTTCTATCTTGATCTGGACCGCAGGTTTACTATGAACTGCCTTCGGACGTCAGTGAGCGGTGATACAACACACACGCTACAATGAGAAGCAATCTATTGATTGCTGCTATGCTGACTGAGAAACTAATGATACTTATGCTAAAGTTATTACTAGTTTGTATGGTGTAGAGTGGATGGGGATCCACTTGACCATTTGTGACAAGAAGGTATGGTTATATACCCCTTTGCAGTGTCACCAGTGACGCTGCTCCTGCTCTCTCTCCAGAGAGTACCTCCTGCATCAAGTACTACACAGGAGTCTTCAATGAGACTCCTCCTTGTCATGATGCTATCCTGTTCTATCTTCCTTAAGCTGTGTTGACTCCATCGACACTGCTCTTTCTCCTCATGTTCTCTTCGCTGGTGTCCGTTGCACAGCTCTACTTCCTTTGACTGGCAATGGTCCTCCTCAATTTCTACCTTGCGTGCCCCTGAGTGGTAACCCACTGCATGTCGTAGGGCTCGGTCCCCCTCTTGGCAAGACTGGGCCCCTGGCCCAGTGGAGCTTGGTCCCTTTCCCATATAAGTGTGGTGATTTTTGCATGTGAATTGTCATATGTACGTCCTTATCACTGATCTCCACAGAATCTGCCACAAGATCATGCTTCCTACCGATTTCGCTGGGATATGTGATATCGGTCTCATTCACACATCTCTTGGTGAGATCTGTCAGAGAGTCGTAACTATTACCAATCTCACTGACTTCTGCAATTCCTGTGATTCTGCCCGATCCCTTGATTCCTGCGCTGCCTTCATATGAACTTCGGCCTTCTTTGCTCTGCGCACTCCAGCCCATGACACTGTGGTTGGGCAAGCTTTGATTTGAAACATCTCCTGCAGTGCATGACATGCTTTCCTTACCATGGAGGTGGAATTGAGCTTGAAATAGTGTTCCAGGAAGCAAACATGATGAGGCTGGAGTTTTCTCAGCCAGCCCCCCTTTGACTTTGGAACATCAGCAGAGGCGCTTTTGCTGATGTGATTCACTGTAGACTTGCTCAAACTGAGTTGCTTGGCAACTGAATGGGTAGATTCCCCATTTTGGAGGTGAAAGATTGCTGATCGGCGCTTCTCTGGGGTGGTTTTTGGCATGATGGTATAGATATGATGGTGTCAGATTGGAAGCACTGCCAGATCACTCACAGTCATCTGATTGAGCTGAAACTTTCCACATCACTACTTTTGATGTGTATGAAGGTGCCCAACAAGTTACATTGCAAGTTTCATTGTAGTCAAAAGCCCACAAGGCCAGGAATGGAGCAGTGTTACTATTTAGGGGCATGCTCCATCAACTGTCCCACAATAAAAAAGATCTTGGCTCTTCTTCAAAGCACAATTTTTTTAGTCAATGTCAATCTCAATTACACAGTCTTGGAGAGAAGAAGCAGGGCTTTCAGACAATATGAGACAGTGTGGCAATACAACTTATGGCTATTGAGCATTAGAGTGATGTATGGTGACATGTAAAATTGTGGGACAGTTTATGTGTGAGCTGTAGTATAGTGTTTTAGCTCAAAAGCTTGGACACCGTATTTAGACTGAAATTTCCCAATAAGTGTCAATAAGAGTTAAATTTTCCAACATTTCATACTTCGCTATACTTCAACTGATGATGTTTTGGAAAGCGGTCTGCTGAAGAGGCTTTCATTTTCATTTCATTTTGCGATTTTGGTGCGAGTCTAGTTGAAGCATGTGAGACCTCGGCGTAGAAGCATGCGATCGCTTGGAGCATGCAGTCTTCGCCGAGCCCACATCCAATCACCAACCTCGCTCCCTCGGACTTGATGCAGCGCCCGGGCCGCCCGCTCTATCAACCCCTAGTACCATACACACATGCGAAGGGCATCGACGCATATATAAGCACACGATTCACTATGTACTTCGATACGATTCATCATCGCAATCGACACTTGTGATCGCTAACTTTTGACGCATCTCCGATTGATATCGACAACGTTATTGAACTAGTCTTGCTCCATGTCTCGAGCTTTGGTCAGCGCCATCATCTTAAGGAGACAACTAAGATAGCCTCACCTCAAGCAGTTGCATGGCTTCTGTATCGATACAAGTGCAAACCCTTCTCATTTGTCCTACACACGGGTGGTAAAGGAAGAGCGAGTTCAAAGGAGTGTACCACACTCCTTCCCTGCCGAAAAGCGTCTTTGCTTACCACTGCAGACGACCGTGCGATAGAGCTGGTCTGTATTTGCGGGACAAGTCGGGGTCAATCGGCACTCCTTTTGGCTGATTGGTCCAGCTGCAAGGGGAGATGGCGCAAATCTGATCTGATAAAGGTGCATGATTGGATGTGGAGTTGAAAGAGGAGCACAAAGCACACGACTGAAGAGTAGACAAGCACGCAAGACTGCTCGCTCGCTCGAGTCTAGTGTCGCAGTGTGCTGAAAGAGTGCCGGCTGGAAAAAGGCCGATAAGATGCCTCCACAAAAGCAGCGCAGAGTGTGACTTGCATAAGACTCGCCTCAGTCAGGGTTATAGATAGCACTTGGCCCACATCAGCATACCCACACTTCCTTATCTCACACCACCACCACCACCACCTTTCTCACCATCTAGCACATATAGCCTCACGCAAGCTCTGAACTCCTTACTCTGAAGATCTGTAGCTAAACAAACCAGAGACTCGAGGAAACCTCGCACAAGATGCTCTCGCGAATAGCGCGGTTGAGGCAGCTGCGTTTGCAACCCACCGCAACACCCATCACCAGTGGTCTACGTGGCTATGCAACACCTGTCAATCCTTCCAGCTCCGTTGATGCACTTTTAGGTACATCTGTACCACCACCTCCGAGAGAAGGTCAAGAATTTAGCTCAGCACCCGGTACTTACAGCACACCTTCCCGTTTCGGCAGCAAGGACCCTAACGACATCTCCGACCTCCTTCATGGCAATTCTCGACAGCGTGATCCCACTCGTGGCTCATTTTCGAACAATGGCCGTACCAGAGAGAGCATCCTTGCCGATCTGCAACGCTTCAAAGGAACAGCTATCGGTGCGGAGCGCAAAGGCATTCCGATCCCATCCCGTGATGAGATGCTAGAGGAAATGTTCAAACGTCCTCTACGGGAGCTGGAGGAGCGGCGAAACATTGCTGATCGAGAGCATCCTCACCCCATTGATGCACTCTACGGGAGGAATGAATTGGATGAAAGAGTGCTGGCTGCTGCGAGGGCGCTCTATGCCGCTTCTACCAATCCTAGCCCCCGGTCGAAGGATGCAGCAGAAACATACAAGGCTGCATCAATAGGAAAGTTGGTGGGGAGATTGGAAGCGAGATCAGGGTACCAGCTATCGATTGAGCTTCCGTACGAGTCTACACCTTCGGAAGAACGTAAAGTGCCTTTGACATCTGCTCATAGTTCGGAGGCGGAACTAGAGGAAGCCAACGACGATGGAGTGTTGCTCCTGGCCTATGTTTCGAATTTGAATGGAGCAAGAGGAACAGAGCGCATCAGTGTCTGTTCAGGATTTTCCGTGGAGGGTGGGGATAAGATTTCGGCAGAAGATGGAGATGGGAAAGGAGCGTTAGTCGTCTCGTGTGCGCATACTTTGCGAGCTGCTGAAGCATCTAAGCCAAAAACAGAGGCTAACTCCTCGTCCAACACCGACACCGAACCATCAGCATCTGTGTCATCGGACAGCATCGCACTTGCCATCACCCGCACTGGCGCCATCTATCCAGTACGAAACCTCATCTCCAGTCTCCCCACATCCGACGTCATCCTCCTCCAACTCGGCACAACACCTCTCACCCTCAACGCGAGCTCGTCACCTACTCAACCCATCCGTACACTCCCTGTCTCACCCTACCCTGCACACGTGAATAGCGAACTCAGCGTCTCCTCCTTCTGGGGCTGGGAAGACGATTCCGGCGCCATCCTTCCCGCTTATACCTACGATTACGATCAACAGCAACTCTCCCTCTCTCCTCCCTCTTCCTCCTCTTCTGCCCCACCAGGAAGGGAAAAAGAGCAAGTCAAACTCGAGAGAGACGATGCGGGCAGAAGTCGGTGGGGCCGAGCACGCCTAGTGGAATACAAAGACCCTTGTGGAGCGAGTGCTATGGTTGGCACATACGACGAATTAGCCCAACTAGACTACAAACTCTTAGTTTCCTCCCCAGCTAATCCACCAGCACTACAAGGAGATTACGCGTTAAGGCTGTCGAGTACTGTTAGTGAAGCGAGCCGACCAGCTTCGCTCGCTAATGGTTCTGGTGGAAGCGGAGCAGGGGAAGAGAGTGTGGTGGGCAGCCAGACGAGAAAGCCATTGCCGAACTTCCCTCCTCCCGGATCAAGCGGTGGGCCGGTAGTTGATGTAGAATCGGGTAGTGTGGTGGGGATCGTCAGAGGACATAAGATGAGTTCTTTGGAGGGAAGGAGAGGGGATGCTGTGCCGGCGGAGAAGGTGTTTGAATGTAAGTTCCCCTCCTCTCTTTACCTTTTTGAGCTTATTGAGATGAGTTGACACTCACTTATTTTGGTTTCGTTTCTGATGATGACCTCGGTGAAACAGTCTTTGCTCTTCCTGGCCTCGGGAGGAAGAACTAAGCAGAGATACTCTTCAAACACAGGTACACAAGCACACTTGCATACGATTGATACACGCATTTGCAATTTCATCTTTTTCATTCTTTTACAGGCGGTTGATAGTGAGCAGGCATGCTTGAGGGTGCTCTACGTCTTGCGGACCATCTTGAGCTGTTTCGAGCAGCAGTCCGGATCTGTTCGATATCGTTCCAGAGGAGCTTTGAGCTGCGGTTCGGAGATTAAAGCTTGCAGAAAGCACTGATGCTTGCTACGCCTGTCATTCGTCATCCCACAAAAGAGGAGTTTTTGTTAGCGTCGCCGACTTTTCTCACCACACATCACACCTTTCTGTACATGATACTTACCTCCAAGCCACAACCCACCCTTCTCCTTATCCCAAAGAGCGGTAGTAGCACCGCTCATCCCAGTTCCATCGTCCTCGAACATTTTCTCCACATTCCACTTCTTCCCGTAGAACCTATCGTTCCCTGTGTTCGCGCTGATCTTGAGCACTGTACTGGGCGACTTTTTTTCATACGGATCAGCAAACTTAGCCAACAACTTCGGGACATTAGGGAAACAAGCTGCGTAGATATTATCGTCTTCATCAACGGTGAGATTGTCGGAAGGATATCCGATATGAATGACGTCGATGAGAGTAAGAGTGTTGTCGGATTGAAGTTCGAATACGCGGATTGCGGGTGCGGCTGATGCGGGGACGTAGAATCGGTTTGCGTGTTTGTGGCTCCTGACGATTCCGTTGGGGTAGGGGAAGGGGCCGGGCTTGGCGATTTTGCATCCGGTCTTGTCGCAAAAGCCGAGGTCACTTCGGGGGAGAAGGAAGTCGAGTTTCCTGCCAAGTCCGGTTTTGGTCTTGTGGTCGTTAGTAAAGACGAAACTGTCCGGTCCTACTGCTGCGGGGCGGTTGGGAGTCCTAATCGCCTCCCCTATATACGTTCGGATGTGTCGCATTCTGCCTTCGCCGAGGGTAGTTTCGAACAGCTCGAACGTCGAGTTGGCTCCCATCTTGGTCGCATCCAAAACAGTCTTGGTCACGGGGTCGATCGGTGGTCTATGATTGTTCAAAAAGATCCTCAACGTCGGCTTCAACTCTGCACTCTTGGCTGGGATTTCATACACTGAAATACCGTGCAGATTAAGAGTCCCCGTATACGAGGTCGGCTTGACCGTGGTGATCCTCGAAGCGATCGGACCGGTCGCCTTAGTGTCCAAGATAGCAACATAATCCGTATTAGGCCTTCCACTAACATCCAGGGCGTCGATCGCAGGAGTCCAAGCCATACGGCCTTTGATGTCGGAACAAGCGAGGTAGAGCAATCCGGAGGGTCGGTGAAGCCACATATCTTCGCATGCTTCGAGTTCGGGGATGGAAGTACAGGTGTGTGTGGTGAAGTTTAGGGGTCGTCCGAGACCGAATACGTCGTGAGATTTGGTACCGGGGCCGGAGAGGAATTGGATTGCCAGAACGCCGAGGGCGATGGGGATTCCGAGGTAGGTCAGCAGTCGCGGCATCTTGGAAACGAAGAGGGTGAGCGCGGGTGGGCGCCGAGGAGGGTATGGATGGTGACTTCGGATGGTTGATACAAGGTAGAGAAGGGCGGAAGTTCAACGAGCAGGAATGCTGTTGTAAGTGGGTTGCACAGACCACACGCAAAGGCTTTCATTAACGGATTATCGTGATAGCCGTCCATGTGACTGGCGGGTTGACAGGTTGGGGGTAACAAGCCACAATAATGACGGCTGCTGCTGCGGTGGGCACTGGCTTTTCAAAGGTGTCCGCTTCACCTGAACATTTGCCTCAAACTCGCAAAGCGCCAGGCAGTCTTGAAATGCTTTCCCCGCATTTCATCTGCGTTTCCTTCTGTTCAGGAATGTTAAGCCGAGAGGATGTAATTTTGAAGACGGGCTTGAGAGCGTGTGGAGGTGGAGATGCACGGTAACGCTGTCATTCAGCGCCGACTGAAGGACAAGCAAGCGAGTCAGCTTGAGATGAAATGCCGTCCTTCACAGCGCTCTCTTCGCCAAGAATGGCACAACCGATCCTGTGCTGGCGAGAAGAAAAGTGTCTGATACAGTCCCTTCCCGAAGTTTGGGGACAGAGTTCAATAGACAATCATTCAACTTGTGTGGTAGCATACCTTCCATCCACTTGGATAACTGATGTCTCATAAGTGTCAGGCTGTATGAAACACACAATGAGCAAGTCTGAAAGAAGGGCTTTTGATTGCAGTGAGTCTCGGAACTGACTAATACTTGAGTGGACCTCCATGCTTAGTAAGCATCTGCTCCATCTGCAGCTCCATCAACTCAATCACAGGGTTGATATGCTCAAGCATGATTTGTGTGTTCCACACTTCCTCTGCAGCTCTTGCAAGCTCATCCTGGGTTTTTGGTATCGGTGAGTGCTTACCAAGCAGATTTTTGAATACATACCGTATGTTCTCAATAGGATTGAGATCCGGCAAAACTGGCAGGTGTGTCAGCGGTTGTGCACCTGAAACCCAAAATCTGTGGTAAAAGGCAACTATGACTAATCTTGGCAAGATCTGTTGTAAAAGCCTTCTATTGTTATTCTTGCTGGAATCTGCCATAGAAGCCTTCTATGACAGTTCTAGCTCAAATAGATTGTAACTAAAGGTTATCACAGATTTTGACTGACTGCTGGGGACACCCCATCCATATGTAGCTTGGCACAATCAATGTCCAATAGTTTAACTGAGATAACACCAAGGTCTGGTGCAAATGTGTTTGCTTTGACACAAGTGTCCAGTGTGTCAATGAGTTGGTTGATTGATCCCTGAACTGCAGTGGACTACTGCCTTCAGTATGAGATTGAGAGAGCTGAACTGCAGTATGAAACCACCTTTGGTATTGGTCAATATCCAGACTGCAGTATGTACTGCCTTTGGATGGTGTCAAGTAGCTTGTGATACAACACACGCACTAAGTAGATGAAATGCTCTGCAATTCTTGCTGTTGACAAGTCTACTACATATACTTGTGTGAAAGTTATAGCTAGTAAAGTAAAGTGTAGAGTGGATGGTGATCCACTCAATTACTATGACAAGAAAGCATGGTTATATAGACGTTCCCACAATGTCACCTGCGACACTGCTTCTGTTCTAGGAGACCTCTGTCATGGGACCGGATGCGCAGAAGCAGGAAGAGTAGAAGTCAGATGAGGAGGAGCGCAGGAAATGCAGGATCGGGCCAATCAAGGGTTACAACAGAGTTCTTCAAGATCTGTAATAGAGAGGCTCTATGACAGATCTTGTCCAAATCGGCACAAGTGGGTTCATATCACAAATCTCACTGGAATTGGAAGTACCTCAATTGTATGATAGATCTTGTGGAAGCCGACAAGAGGACACCACTTCCCACAGGTCTCACAGCAGGCCAAACGTCAAAGACATTGGGTCCGCCACCCTGACGAAGCAGGGGGCCGACCCGACAATGAACTCGGAGCAGGAGGGTGGGTGAGATGAGCGAAGGGTGTGAGTCGCTACTTGTCAGAGGTCATGCGCCCAAAACCTGATATCTGTAATAGAAACATGTCTATTACAAAACTTGTCAAGATATGTGACAATGCTTGAAGTATTGTGATTCTTGCTGAGATTTGTAGTAGAGACATCTCTATTACTTTTCTTGCCCAAAGATGTAGTAGTAATTTTGCTATTGCAGGTTTCGACTAACTGCTGTGGACACTCTGTCCAGAGGTAGCTTGGCACAATCAATAACTTGTATGAACTTTACACTGACACCAAGGTCTGGTGTGAATGAGATTGTTGGTGGCACTGACACGAGTGTCCAGTGTGTTGACTGAATGCTTGAGGTGATCCCCGGACTGCAGTGGACAACTGCCTTCAGTTCTATTGTTATCTGGACTGCTGATTTGCTATGAACTGCCTTTGGATGTCAGTGAGCAGTGATACAACACACACGCTATGATGGAAGCAATCTACTTGTGATTGCTACTTTGCTGACTGAAACTAATGTATACTTGACTAGAAGTGATAATTAGTTTGTATGGTGTAGAGTGGATGGAGATCCACTCACTTGTTATGACGAAGAGCATGGTTATATACCCATTCCTGCAATGTCGCTTGCGAAGCTGCTCCTGCTTTGGAAGGCCTCCTTGACACTGCTCCTTGTCAGGGGTCTCTTCGACTCCGCTTCTCCCCCTCGTCCTTCCTATCCTTCCCATCCACTGTGTGATGCTGCTCTCTGGTCCCACTTCTCTCACACCCTGTGGATGGACAGTCTTCATGCTGCTTCATCATAGTCAGGAGCCACTCCCACTTCATCTGGGTGACAACTTGCACCCCTTTCATCACCCTCCTGTTGTTGGTGCCCACTGTAAGCGGTCGCGCGCCAGAGACTTAGCTTTCGGGTGATATATTAGTAATGCCTGAGTAAGGTCTACTCAGTGTGTTCCGCCTAAATGTAACCAAACGTCACCATTTGGTGAGTCTTGACTGACTGCCTTGAACACTCTGTTCAGAGGTTGTGTGGCACGAACAGTGATCATGATGAGAGAGTAAAACACCCTCTCTTACAGTACGAGTGTTTGTGGTACTGTTAGTAATGCTCTTGGACATCGTCTGGACCGTGATATGCTGATCGCCTTCAGAGGACAGGAGTTACTGGACCGCAGGTGAGGTTCACCACCTACAATAACTGACTGGACTGCTGGTGTCAAGCAACACTGCCTACAGCAAGGGACTGGACCGCAAGTGTCGAAGGACACTGCCTACAGTTGACATCTAACAGTGATATGACACACACGTTAAGAGTCGATGCAAGAGTGTTGCTATTGCAATGATACGTAACTTGAACAACTAGGTAAGTAAGAAGTAAGTATAGTATAGAGTGGATGGGGATCCACTCATATGCTGTGATAGAATGAGAGTATTTATGTGTTCGATTGGTGCTGCCCACAACACCTATCCCACTCCCCTTGAGGGGCCTTTGTCCCCTGTTCGACACTGTCTTGTCCTGCTGGCATCAATCCCATTGGTACTGTGCCCCTACTGTTTGCACGGTGTAAGGGTTGTGCAACACTACCCTCTCGCCTTCATGCTCTCCTTCTGCCTGACGATGTGTGATGCCCCCCTTTCGGCCCAGCTCCTTCTCGACTTTGTCTTGTGAATCCCTTTAGCCACTTGTTGTACCTCGTGACCAAACCCCTTGGTCATGTGGTCACTTCTGTGCTTGGACCTGTGTGACTTTACACACGCACCCTTCGAGCGGTGACCGTCCGAGTGATACTGAGTCTCCTAATACTTGCTCGTATCAGCCAACTTTGTTGAGGCATGCTGATCTGTCTGATTCTGACCAATCTCCGATGAGATTGAGCTGAGACCCAGGGTACGATTGATCTCGTTGTTCCCCGATGGTCCAGCGCCGATCGATCTGGCGCACCCTTCATATATTGCTCTGTTGCGCAACCTTCATATACTGCTCCGTGTCAGGGGTTGTGCGCCTGAAACCTGAAATCTGTAGTAGTACTGATACTACTACTGATTCTGTCGAATTATGCAGCAGTGTTAATGGTATTGTGATTCTTAGTGAAATATGTGACAGAGCCATCTCTGTCACTTTTCTTGCTGGAACCTGTAGTTGTATTTATGTTATGACAGATTTCGACTGACCACTGTGGACACTCTGTCCAGAGGTAGCTTGGCACGATCAATTGTGATACAACTCTAAGTGAACTTGATGTTGATACCAATGATCTGGTGTGAGTATGGTTTGATGACATCGACACAAGTGTCCAGTGTGTTGACTAATGCTTGTGGTGATCCCTGGACCGCAGTGGATGACTGCCTTCAGTTCTATCGTTATCCAGACTGCAGGTTTACTATGAACCGCCTTCGGACATCAGTGAGCAGTGATACAACACACGCACTACAAGGAGAGGCAATCTATTGATTGCAACTATGCTGACTGAACTAATGAGTACTTATGCTTCTGAAGTATTGATTAGTTATATGGTGTAGAGTGGATGGGGATCCACTTCGACCATTCATGATGAGAGAGTATGGTTATATACCTTATCGCAGTGTCACCAACGACGCTGCTCCAGCTCTCTCTCCAGAGAGTACTGCTCTTCGTCGAGTACTATACAAGAGTCTCCCATGAGACTCCTCCTCCTCATTGAGCCCTGTGCCGTTCCTGAGCTGTGTCGACTCCATCGACACTGCTCCTCCTCCTCATGTCTTGTTTGCTGGTGTCCTCTATGTCATGGGCTGGAATGCTCAGGAAGCAGGAGGGTCACTGGTTCATATGAGAGGAGCACAGGTATCGGAGATCTAGTCGATACCAGTGATGAGCATGGCTGTAGTGCAGTCTCCATGGAGACCATGGACTCCTATGGACTTACATGCAAAGGAGGACCAAGCTCAAGAGCATGCAGATGGTCACCACTCAGGGGCTCGAGAGATAGGAGTCATAGGAGACCGACAGGCAGGTCACTAGGAAGAGGAGCAGTGTCGAAGGAGTCGACACATAGCTCGAGGAGGACAGGAGGGTACTGGAGGTACCTCTTGTACAGTACTCAATGAAGAGGGTACTCTCTGCAGAGAGAGGGCCAGAGTAGCATCGCAGGCGACACTACAAGGAGTGTATATAAGCACACCCTCTCATCATCAGTGGTTGAGTGCAGCCCCATCCACTCTACACACCATAACTAGTTATCACTTCAGCATAAGTATACATTAGTTTCAGTCAGCATAGTAGCAATCCATCAAGGTTGCTCCTCATTGTAGTGTGTGTGTTGTATCACCACTCACTGATGTCCGAAGGCAGTTCATAGCAAACCAGCAGTCCAGATTAAGATAGAACTGAAGGCAGTAGTCCACTGCAGTCCAGGGATCACCTCAAGCATCAGTCAACACACTGGACACTCATGTTGACACCACCAACCCCATCACCAACACCAACAGCCTCATCACCATCAACATTCACACCAGAACTTGGTGTCATCATAACCTTAGTATCGACATCGACCGTGCCGAGCTACCCCTGAATGGAGTGTCCACAGAGGTCAGCCGAAACCTATGATAGTATATACAACGAACACCACCCGTCGCCACCACGCAATCTGATAGTCACCGAGTGATGTAGCTCACCGAGACAATAGCTGTCGCGCAGTTCGATAGTCACTGAGTATCTCGACAGACCGACCTGGGTTTCAGGCGCAAAACCCCTGACACTCTACACAGCTCTCCTTCCTCTGGCCAGCGATGCTTCTTCACTCCACCTATCCTGTGTGCCCCTGAGTGGTAACTGACCGCGTGTCGCTGAGCTTGGTCCCTCTCTTGGCAAGACTTGGTCCCTGGCCTGGTAGAGCTTGGCCCTCTTTGTACATGAGCTTAACCTCGGCCTGTGTGTGACTCGTCATACGGGTGTCCTTGTCACTGTTCTCTGCAGATTCTGCCACAAGAGCATGCTTCCTACAGATTTCACTGGGATTCGTGATATCAGTCTCATTCGTGCATGTCTTGGTGAGATCTGTCAGAGAGTCATATCTATTATGGATCTCACTGAATTCTTCTGCAATTCCTACGACCTGCCCGATTCCTCGATTCCTGTGCTGCCTTCATATGAACTGATGGTTCTTCTTGCTTCCTGCGCATACCGTCCCATGACACTCCGTTGCGCGACATACTCATGGCTGCCATTGATCAATTTGGCTCACTCTCTTGCGCTATCCTGCTGACCCTGTGACACCCACCTACTGGCACTGACTTCATCGTCGTGCATGGCCCCTACTTCATCTGGTGGTGACCTCTCCCTTATTTGGTATCCTCCTCTTGCCATATCAGTGATAGAGGCATCTCTCAAACCAATCCTTGTGAGGTCTGTCATATGAGCGTGGTATTACCATTCCCACTGAACTCTGTGGTTTCGACCTTGTTCCTACTGATCCTGGTGAGTTCTGTCATAGAGCTGTTTCTACTACTGATCTCAGTGAACTCTGCCTTAAGCTCTCACTTAGCCCAATCCCATGATTTCTGCACTCCTCTTCATATGACTTCAGAACTTCTTGCTTCCTGCACATCCGGTCCCATGACATGGATCCCCATCCACTCTACACCTTACATTACTAGCTATAACTTCACAATAAGTATACTTAGTAGATTTGTCATCAGTAGCAATTGCAGAGCATTGCTACTACCATAGTGTGTGTGTTGTATCACCACTTGACACCATCCAAAGGCAGTTCATTCTGCAGTCTGGATATCAATCAACACCAAAGGTGGGTCCATACTGCAGTCTGGCTCTCTTGATCTTATACTGAAGGCAGTTGTCCACTTCAGTTTGGGGATCAATCAACTAAATCAACCATTGACACACTGGACACTTGTGTCAAGACAAATGTATTCACACCAGACCTTGATGTCATCCAAAAGAAACTATTGGATATTGATCATGCTGAGCCACCTCTGGACAGAGTGTCCCCAGCAGTTAGTCAAAATCTGTGATAACCCTTAATTACAAGTTATTCAAGCAAAAAAGGTCCTAGAAGGCTTCTATGGCTGATTCCAGCAAGAATAATTATAGAAGGCTGTTACAATAGATCTTGCCAAAATTGATTGTAATCAACCTTTACCATAGATTTCGGGTTTCAGGCGCGTGACCGCTGACAATTGCCACAGACCATGTTGGTGTTTGAAGTGTTCTTGCTTAGTATGATGGTAGTGCTATTGCTCAATGACGACAACAACCCAAATGAGGGGTATCGGCTAAATTAGGAAATTACCCGACTGTCCTCAAACTTGCATACAGGGTCTGTACAGTATCTATACTGCTCTGTGACGCTCTTAAAGGCATGCTGGCCTTCTTTACACTGTGGCGCTATTCTGCTGAATCACTCAGCGACTTGGAGGCCAGATTTGGACTTTCCTGTCTTGGCTGCGACAATAGACACAAGCAGATCCTCTCGCATGACAGGGAACTCGGCCCGTCCTCCTTCTTCCTAGTGTTTTACCTTCGTCGCTTCTTTCTTCTTCCCGACCAGCCATCCTTCCTGTCGCAAACGCTTCGAGAAACTATCATCATCTCGTCGTGTTGACAGCTGAACAACATGCCCGAACCCAAACCAGCTCCAGTCCTTGATCCGGACCAGGCTGCTGCTGTTGGCGCTACTCCAGCTTCGACTCTTTCTGCAGCACAGCCCACCGATCCAAAGATGCCAGCTGCTGAAGACCCCGCCAAACTCAAGGCTACTCACCAAGAGACGCAGGAAGCTGCCAAGTTTGCAAACAAGGAAAACGTCTCTGCTCCTGCTGCAGCACTTGACCATGAGGCCCATCTTCACGAGGTTCCCAAGGCCGAGGTCGCACCTAGGCGCGTCACCGATCTCACAGGTACTCAAAATCACGTTCCCGCACCTGCTCCTGGCGATTCCAAGCGACCCATCGAGCCCGAACTCGAAGACTTGGGCTGGAGCGAAGAGCCCACTGTGCCCATTCCTGTCTTGCACGGCATGAAGAATGAGTCGCTCTGGCTTCTTGTTCGTCGATTCAACAAGCAGACCTACCGTGTCAAAGCACTTGAAGACGACGCCAAGGTCTCCAAAAGGGACTTTGACATGTACATCTCCAACCAGGAGGAGTTTCAGCCCGATAAGCTCAAGGCTACTTTTGAACGTTTTTACATCACTGTCGTGGTCGGCACCGTGGCTTTCATCCAGCACATTGCTCGTCTTCGTTCCTGGTCCGAGCCTAAGCGTACAGGTGGATTCATGGTGGTCTATATCGCTGCTTGGGTGTTGGACCTGCTGGTACCCACCTCGTTGATTCTGATTCTAGTTCTCATCCTTTCGCCTCGTGCGAGAACCGTTCTTTTCCCCTCTGCTCCGCTCGCCGCCATCGATCCCAAAACAGGACAAGCCAAGGCACCCAAAGCAGGCCATCTCGGTAGCAAGAGCAGTCTGACAGGTGCTGCTGAAACTTTCGAGGGTGAAGCCGTCGAGCAGGAAGCGTCCAACTTCGTTGGTGCCCTTGGCAGTGTCGCACTCAGCACTGCTGCTGGCAAGTCTTCCAACCAGGGCGCTGAGGCCTTCCGTGACGAAGACGAAGAGGGCTCGGACAATAGCGACGACGATACTTCTTCCGTCAAGAAAAGCAACTCGACTACCAAGAAGTCCAAAAAAGACGCAGAAGACAAGATCCCTGACCCAACCAACGTAGCAGCTGTATCGCACTCTGCACAGAGCAAAGCTGCCGGCGAAAAGGCGGGTCATCCAGACAAGGGCGATCACACCAAAAAGCCCATGGAGCAAGCCATCTTTGCCAGCCTCGCACCCTTCATGCACATCCTCAACAACGTTTGCGACGACTACGAGCGATTTGGCAACGCGCTTTCCCCGACACCACCCTTCTCCCGCTGGGTGCCTCGATACCGATTGGCTGGTGCCATCGTCCCCGTTCTGTTGGCTTCCTTCTTCATCAACGAGACCATGATCTACAAGGGCTCTACTTTCGGTATGGGTTTCGCGCTGTTCGGGCAACCTCTGATCGATCGAGTCAAGTTCCCAGAAGTCATTGCTTTTCTCGACCGCAATGTTCCGGACTGGAGAGAGTACCTCGAGTTGCGACTCATGTTGCTGCGTGGTGTTCCCACCAATGCCCAGCTTACCGTTACTTTGCTTAGGATTGGAGAGGCCAACAAGTCACCCCTTCCTCCTCCCCCGCCTACTGTTGTCTCTCCACCACCCAAGGCATTTCACGGATCCGACATGGCTGATCACCCCGACCTACCCCCTGAGTATGCTGAGCAACTCGCGGAAGCACAGGCAGAAGACGTAGCTAGCCTTTCAGATGGCGAAGACGAATCAGCCACCGATCCCAAAACGGGCAAGAAAGGCAGTAAAGTACTTAGCATCCTCAAAGGCGTCACCAAAGCAGGTGTTGAAACTGCTCTCGGAGTCAATCGTGTCAAAGCAACCACCATCCAATCTATGCACGCTAAAGCCAAGCTCGGCGTGGTTCAGTCCGAAGCAGCTGCCAAGAAATACGCAGCCGACGGCCCAGTCAAATTTCAAGCCCGTTACAAGGGAAAGAAAGGTCACGTGTACATTCTTACCACCGCCGCCACACCCTCCGTTGCTTTCGAACGAAAGGGCAATGCAAGCCCAATCGCTGCCGCTGCAGCTGCTAGCAAGGAAAGCTCAGCAAGTTCGGCTGCAGAAACAGCACAAAGGTTGGTACAACAAAAAGGCGCGACGTTCACTATTGCGATTGATGAGATCAAGGAGATTCACAAGGTGGGAGGTTTGGGCTGGAAGGGGAAGCTCGTTGTGGGTTGGGCGTTGGGTGGGGAAGTTGCGGATGGCATTGAGATTGTGGATAAGCAGGGTAAGGTGTATAAGTTGACAGCGATGGGAAGGAGGGATGAAGTCTTTAACAGATTGATTTCGCTTGGTAATCAGAAGTGGGAGGCTTTCTAAGCCTTCGATTCACGCAGAAGGCACTCTTTTTAACGTGGCAGTTCTGTTCCGCTCTCACTATATCCTAGCCTCACTCTTGTGTTCAATCCACGATCCTGGACCACTCTATGCAAGACACGTATGAGGAATGTGTTACATTCCTATTCCGCTATGATCACATGCTGTTGACTCCACCAGCACCCCAATCCCACAGCCATTCATCCAATTCAAACTTGACCCGTTTCGCCAGAACTGCTACGACGCTATAACTGACATTCGTCCTGAAGTTGATGCTTGTACCCAACTTGTCCTGTGCACTCGTCCTCACTAGCATCCTCCTCGCCACCAATCCGTTGATCTGCGAATACACGGACAAACTTTTACTTCTGTATTCCCACAGAGTTGATCTGTCATTCTCTTTTTCCTTCTCTCCGCCACCACCACTGCTGGACGAAAGATCGTTGTCCGGGTTAAGAGAGCTATAGACCATGGACATCTCTGGCGCAGCCTCTGTGATCATCGCTTGAAATATGGAAAGAAGGCGGTCGATAGGAAAAGGTTTAGGTCCCAAAAGCTGTTGTCGATTGAGATTTTCGGTTTGACCATCTTCATTTGTCGCCCTCGGCGCGCTTTTTGATGATCTACCCCTTCGGCCACTAGCAGCATTTCGACCTCTACCAGGACCTAACTTCCTCCCGCCCTTCAGTGACTTTCCTTTCCCACTTCCGGAACTTAGACTCAGCAGCGAATCGTCCCTCAAGAAATACCTTACATCTAACCGGCTTGGGTTGTAAGACGCGAGGAAACTCGCAATGACCAAGAAAGTCGGAATGAGCGCCAAAGAAGGTAGAAGGGAGATTGTCGCTTGAGAGGAAGCTGAACGCATACGTTCAAGGGAAGCTGTCTCGCGTTCGAGCCATTCTTCTTCGTCCAGCTTGCGTTCTTCGTCTATCATTTCTACTCCTTCCATTTCCAACGCTGGATCGAGGGATGGGTTGGAGGGTGTTGAAGAGGCCGAAAGACGTGCAGAGCTAGCCTGAATACTTTTTATGCGTGATTCTTGCGTCCATTCTCTTGGACCCATTTCTCGGGTCTGCAGTCGAACGATAACGTCTTTGAAAAGGTGCGAGGAGGAGAGAAGTAACGTTTGAACGTCGTTCGTCATACATTCCCTTGTTTGGACGGGAACGACAAAGCTGTGCCAAACAGCAGCACTCATCGTCCTCAACTCTTCAATGTCGCGGACGTTGGACCGCACAGAGTCGTAAAACACGCCGACGAATTGTTCGTACAGCCCTCGAAGTGTCTGTTCGGTGACCTGCGCTCCTGAGTTCGCCTTGCGCAGTTTGAGAAGGGTGGAACGTTTGCACAGTGCAGGAGACGTTTTGGCGTGCATTTGCGCCGACTGTACAGACGAGCCGTAGGATTGCCAGAGTAAGGGAAAATCCTGCGCGAGAATCGAGAGAATGTCTGTTCGAGTGAGACGCGGAAAGCGAACAGTGATCGGTGCATGCGCTACAGTCAATCCACTCGGCGTCCTATACTGAGACCAAGCCAGAGTAGAGATGAAAACTGTACTTAACCTCCCCGCCTTCCCTGTAAGAGAGGGAAGTCGACAAAAAGCAGTCCAGACCTGTTCAGGCCACAAATCTCGAATCCTTTCCGCATCCTTTATCACCAGCACCACTCTACACTTCGACTGAGCATCGATAAGGGTGCCAATACGCCAGAGAAAGTAGTCTAACGAAGGTTCAGGACGGCGGTGATTGACTTTGGATCCGCTGGCTACTGTTTGGTCGGTTGGAATGGTGGAGATTTGTGATTCGAGCGAAGTGAGGATGGTGCGGAAGAGTGTTGTAGGGTTGATCGAGGTGAGAGGCGAGACGCTACACCATAGCAGCGGTGTTTTGGATTGGGAAGGGGAATGGGCGAAGTTGGTGAGAAGGTCCGAGACGAGTCGTGCGGCGGTGTTTGGGCTGCATGCGTCTTGTAGTAGGAGTGAAGGTGGGAGTGGCTGGGAGGACTGGCCGAGAAGGCTTGTGAGAGATGCAAGCTGGTGTTGCCTCCCAGCGTGGGATTGGTGAGGAGCCATCTTGAACACCAGCGAACAAAAGGCGGAGATAACATGGTGTGATAGGAAGTATCGATGGTGTCGGTGTTGGTCTCGAGATGAAAGCACGGACGACCCTGAATCGTGAATGGCGTTTGGTAGACCTGTGGATCGGGGAGTGGAGGTCCGCTTCGGGAATTTTTCATCTGCGAAGTCACCTTTTGAGCTTGGTCCCTTTCTGACTTCCCCCCCTTCCTTTCGCTTTCATCGCATCGATTGATCAGCCAGGTCGACAAAGGCAACATGGAGCTTCTCATCTTATCGCCAATATCATAGAGACGATGCTTGATCATCTACAGCGGAGAAGCTGGCGGTCGCTTCTGGTGACAGCTCACACGAGCTCAGCAGGGGCCCGTGTCGCTTCCAGCACCACCAGGACACCAGCTCGAGCGCTGTCATCAAGTAGCGCCAGAAAGGAACCTCTCGCTAGACCATCAAAATGTCGCTCGTCTCCACAGAATAAACCCAATCCTATGGGCCGCTCACAACGCCGAGGCTTGCACTTCAGCCATGACTTAACCAATCGACCAGGCCCCGGCACTCTCTCAGCGCACAAAGCCACACCCTTGGACGAAGTCACCAGACTCCGCGAGCTCATCAATCGAGCCAACGCAACCAACTCCAAACTCTCCAAAGAGCGCATCCTTTCCGAGTTCGACGACCTGATCCCACTGCTCGCATTTCTCTACGACCCATACTGTCGGCTTCACGTCACTTCTTCAGCCGTGCACAACTATCTCCAGCAAAGAAAGAGGGACAAAGATCGGCAGAGCAACCAGGCTCCACTCCTCAACAGGCCCTCAAATAGGTCGAGGGACAAAGCTCGTGCGGCTGCTTTGAGGGCTAAACAGGAGGACCAGGCCACAGAGCGAATACCGGCTACCCTGCTCGAACTGTTTCATTTGCTAGCTTCTCGAAAAGTCACAGGTCATGAAGCGCTGGCGGTGATACGTGTCTTCTTGGAACAGCATGGGATAATTGAGCAACACGAATATGCATTGGGCGGATATGATGATCCCAACATGTCAACGACGGAGCTGTTTCGGAAAGGTCTGTTGCGTCCGACGTCTTTGGAGATCTTTTATAGATGCCTGGATCGCAATCTCAAAGGCGGGTTTGGGGAGCGGATCCTGCAGCAAGCGTTTGCCGCCAACTCTGATGCATCAGCCAGCACGAACGGAAAGGGAAAGAATGCAGCAAAGCAAGGCCGTGCAGCCAAAGCGCCAATCCCCTTCCGTGGTTCGTTCGAAGTATCTCTAGGCAGAACAGTGACGCGTGAGGAGCTACCCAGCTTGTTTGCCAGTAAGGACACGTCAAAGTGGTACGCCAGCAGGAAGCTTGATGGTGTTCGCTGTCTCTTTGTGGTGCGTCTTCAGAAAGAATTCGATGGGAATGGGTCAGCTTGGTGGAAAGTTGCGTCGATTCAAGCGCTGTCGCGTGGCGGAAGGCCTTTCTCAACGCTAGCTGTGCTGGAGAAGGAGCTTGCGAGCTTGCTGCCTTCCTGGCCTGGACTGACGGACTTGCTGGACGACTCTTCAGGCTCAACATCCTCTGAAAGTTCTGCGATGTCGGGCATGGTAACCCTCATCCTCGATGGTGAAGTATGCATTCTTCGACCTCCAGAACAAGCATCTCCGTCTGCGGCAAAGCAACTCGACGCTACCATATCATCCGCAGAAGGCGACCCAGCCAAGACAGAGCAGCCCGTGGTTGAAGACTTTGCGGCCGTTGTCGGCCTGATCAAGCGTAAGAACTACACAATACCCGAACCAGCCTTCTTCCCGTTCGATCTCCTAACCCTGGACGAGTTTACTCAATGGCGGTCTAACTCCCCTTCCAAACCCACTTTCTCAAAACGACTCGCACCCCTCGAATCCCTCGTCACCTCCTTCGAGGCGAATGCACGAGCACGGCACAAGCAGAGTTTGATCCGCAAGCTCTCACAGCACGTAGTTTCGAGCACAGAAGACGTCGGAGAGATGCTAGTCACGGCCTCTCAATGCGGGTGGGAAGGCCTGGTGCTGCGCCAAGACGTGCCGTATGAAGGCAAACGTAGTTCAGCCATTCGGAAGTTCAAAGAGTGGAAAGATGCCGAGTACACAGTCCAGGGAATCACCGTCGCTACTATGCGGCTGCCGATCAATGGGCGATTCGAAGAAAGGGAGGCGATGGCAGCGATTCAGATCGAGCATAAAGGGGCAAAAGTCTCGGTTGGATCTGGTTTCACACCGGAGCAAAGGGTTGAGTTTGCAAAGGATCCGAGGAAGATTGCGGGGAAGGTGGTGACTGTGGAGTACTTTGATGAGAGCACGACGATGCCGAATGGGTCAGCCAGGAGCAATGCCTCGACCGAGGGGAATAGCGAAGGCCAAGGCGACAAAAAGGTCTACAGTCTTCGCTTCCCACGAATCAAGCAGATCTGGGCCGAAGAGCGCGACATCTAATCAACTACTCTGGAACGACAATCACATCATCATCGCCATTCCAGCCTTCAGATCAAAAGCACAAACAATGAGTACATGATAAGCAACAAGGAGACAACTTGCGATTCATGAAGCATATGTGAGAGCTAGCAATCCAAGTCTGCAAATTTAACTCCGGTATAACAGCAAAACCCGATCCTTTGTTGAGTGGAGGCTTTAGATCTTGGCCATAGCGGCGACGTCCGAGGACTGGACGTAGTCCTCGCATTCGTCGGCGATGCGCTCTTGAAGTTCGTCAAGTGAGACCTTAGCGTCTTCGACGACGAGCGACATCTGAAGCTTGCTAACACCGTAACCGATAGCGACGAGTTTGGAGGAACCCCAAATGAGACCGTCCATCTCGATAGCACGAACTGCGCTTTCGAGAGCCTTCATGTCGGTCTCGTCATCCCAAGGCTTAACGTCGAGGGTGACAAGGGACTTGGCGGCGGCAGCGGGACCCTTGGCGGCCTTCTTCTTGTTGTACTCGGCGACACGCTCGGCCTTGATACGCTCGGCCTCCTCGTCGACCTCGTCGTCGGAACCGAAGAGGTCGACATCGTCATCGTCGTCACCACCGGCAGCGGCAGCGGCAGGGGCGGCGAAGACGCCGGAGAGGAGGGAGGCAGCCTTAGACTTGTCACCAGTCAAGTCCTTGTGCTCCTGCTCGTAAGAGGTGATGTGCTCGTACCAGCGGGCGACGTGAGAGTACTTGTCAGCTCCAGGGGCCTTGCCGAGAGCCTCGTAGACGGCAACATCGGCCTGCGAGGGCGAGTGGCTGTATAGCAGCAATTGTGTAGGCAGAGATGGAGAAGAGAGTGTCAGAATCACTGTCAACTTTGGACGAGAAAGTCCACCTCGAGTGTGGTTTCTCTCTCGAATTTCCACAGCTCCGGCCAAGTTGACCTTGCAAATATCCTTGGACCCTTCGATGAGGCGAGATGTACGTGTGCAATTGCATGGAACAAGATCAGATAGCTCGGAAAAAGTTGGGTTTCGTCAATGCAAAAAGGTCGCGGGGTCTTAAGCCGCTGGGCTCGGAAACACGGACCAAAGCAAAATATTCATCATGTTGTTCCACTGCACATAATCTATATCCCATAAAGTATCACATCTTATCAAGAAAGCAAACTTGGTTCTCCAGCTGGTCGTCTGCGTAGCGTTGTAGCTGATAGAGACTCGGGAAGAGAACCGTAGAAGAAATGGATGCTTACCTGTCAACGTAGGACTTGTCGGCGAGGAAGTCGTCGAGCTTGGAAAGGTTGGAAGCCTGGGAGAAGTCGGGAAGAGACATTGTGTAAGATGTGTGATGTGTGTGGTGGATCAGAGACGATGGTAGATGAGAAGAAGTATATTGGATAGTATCGCTCCCTCGCTGCTTCGGTGAGAAGAAGAAAAATGGATCAAAGCGCCAAAAAAAAAGAGAAAGGAAAAGGAAAAGGAAAAAGAAAAAGAAAAAGAAAAAAGAAAAGAAAAAAAAGGTGAAAATCCCACCAACACAGAGGACAAAAAAACAAACAGACAGCACTTCACAGAGCTGTGGTCATCCTTCCATCTTCTTCCTGGTTGGCGGACCGTGCTTGTTAGGGCTCAAAGGGAGCGAATTTCCATTTTTGTGCCAGACTGCAGCTGGTGGTGAGGGAGAGCAACACGCTTGGGCCAATGAAAATGCAGCGCTGGTGGCAAACACCCGATCACAGTCAAGCCAGATTCTGGCACGTGCAGAATTTGCCCATCTTGAAAACTGTTGTATACGACGCTCTGACATCTTGAGGAAAATGATTTGTACCCGAGTTCCGGTCTCGTTTCCACAGACGCGGAGAACAAAGAAGGGTCGTGCCTTTGGCAGCTGATGGTGAACGGGCGACAGAATGACCGGTTTGAGCAGCGGTGAGAAGCAAGCAAACTCACACAGCATGCAGCAAGCCGCAACTGCAATCAGTCAAGAAGCCTCTCTTGTCGAATTGAGCTCTTTAAGTGTGTGGGATGACAATCGCCTTCCTCTCTTCCAACCACCCGGACGCTTTACTTCCTTACCACCGCTACTACCCTTCTTGCACGGAGCACCGCGCTGTTGTACTCCCTCCATCATCCTCCTAGCTTGTCATCCTCCTAGCTCGTCATCCTCCTAGCTCGTCATCTCACCTTCCGCGTCAGTAATCTGCTGAGCCCTCAGCAGCCATCAGCCTGATCCCACCATCACCCCATCCCAGGCCTCCTTTGCTCCCGCTCTCTTGATCCCTGCATATTCCATTCTACCAACATCACTACGATCTCCGTACGCGTACGTGTAGTCGCCGCTGCTCTCCACCATGAAGCAGCAGTCCGTAACCGGGGCATCCGCCGTGGGCCCATCTCGCGGTCTCCAATCCACCAGCACCCACAAGAATGGCACCAAAAACGCTAGTACCGGAATCGGCGGTCTCCCCGGAGGAGTAGTTGGCCCCGAAGCAGCTGGTCTCGATCCATCCGGTCCTGAACACTTCTTTGTCACCCTCGCCGCCTACGCAGATGCGCTTGACGCTTTACCTCTCGACCTCACCCGCAGCTTCTCCGACCTTCGCGAGCTCGACGCCGTCCTCGGCTCACACCTCAACAGCCTCACCGCGCGTCTCAATCATCTCACTGCGCTGATTGAAGATCCCGATGTTGGCCAAGGTCAGCGTCTTCTCGCGCTCAAAGAAGTTGCAGAGGAGGCACGCGCCTACAAGATGGGAGGCGAGGACAAAATCCGCGTAGCTCTCAACACTGCCGAAACCATCATCAGCCATACTGACTACATTGACGCGTTGGATGCTCAGCTTGATCGCTTCCCTGAGATTTCGGCGTTGCTCAATCCGACCAAACATCTCAAGCTCGACCAGTACTACGTGCCTGGTTCGCTCAAGGATCGGAAGCTCATCACATCGCTCGACAGCCACGCGGGTGCAATCGGCTGCTCGGGTGCAGCAGATGTCAACGGTGCGGGCGGATCGAAGAAGAAAAAGGTTGGCACTCATGTTGCTGCTGCGAGCGCTGCAGGTGGGAAGAGCCACAAAGCTTCCGATACAGCCTCTGTTGCAGGTTCGACAGCTGGTGGGGCGAGCTCGAACAGCAAGAAGCGTAAAGCTATCTCTGGTGCTGCTGTTGGTGGTTCTTCTACAAGTGCTGGTTCTAAGGTCGCCAAGTCTTCCGGCTCAGGCAAAGGAGACGAGGATGTCAAGTCCGCCGCCAACGGGGCCAGTACGCACAAGAAGAAGACTGATGGTAGCTCTCATACTGCCGGAAGCGGAAGCAAGTCGAGCAGTCATGCGGCGAACAGCAACACACGTCTTCCGCGCGCAGCACATGCGCATGGCATCTATACGGAGGACGACGAAGAGGGTCCCAATGGTCGCAAAGATGGTGCTTCGCGAAGAGGTGCTGCTGGCGACGCGGATGAATCTTCTGCCAGTCGTAGCAGGAACAGCCGCGCAGTACGCACCGCCACCACAACCCAACGCAGCGATGACGACGACGAAGAGCTCGACGATCCCGACGCAGACGAAGAAGAAGAGGCCATGCGATCTTCAACCTCCAAATCTCGCAGCCGAGCCGGTCGTTCCGGTGCCGCCAACTCTTCCACCTCCCGCGCTAGAGGCGGTGCAGCCAGTGCAGCAGCTAACTCCCCCCACACCGGCTCCACTTCCGCTTCTCGTGCAGGCAGTCCAGCTTCGGCTGCAGACGGAGGCGATGATGCGGACGAAGCACGTTACTGCTTCTGCAACAATGTCTCGTACGGTGATATGATCGGATGTGATGACGACGATTGTGAGAGGGAATGGTTCCATTTGGGTTGTGTGGGGTTGACGAAGCCTCCTCAGGGTACTTGGTATTGTGAAGCTTGTTTGGAGAGAAGAGCGGCTAATGGTAGGGGAGGAAAGAGTAAGAAGGCTAAAAACGGCGGTGGGAGCAAGTCTAAGGTTCGTCGTTAGAGAGCATTCCCAGACGAGCAGAGTTTCTGCACCGTCGTTACCACTACCATATACCATCTGTCACCTTCGATTCCGGTTTGTATTCCTTTTGTTCGCTGTATTCCGTATGCTGTGACTTGCTTTCAATATCTTGTTAGTCATAGTCTGTGGAGAGAAGGTGTAAGGTGAATAAAGTGCAAGTGTTATTGTCGAATCGGGGAATAGGATCGACGATAAACGAGACAAGCGTCTGGAGCCAAGTTGCGGCGAATTTTCTGAAGATTTCGAATCTTTCGAAGCCGCATGGCGTCACAAAACGTTCAAATGTGCCGAATTCACCAATCTTTCGTGTCGGTCTCTGTGTTCGGTCAATCTCCCCTCTCTCTCAAGCGCTTGCTTGCTTGCTGGTCGTGCAGTGAGGCCATCATCCCTCGTAAACTTTGATTGGTTCTCGATCTTTCGCTCACACATCTGACCCTGTAGATCTTCTCCATTCTATATAAACACTTACCTTGCTCCTTGGTCTTCCTATTCCTTTTCCCTTAGCATCAGACTCTATCACACCGACATCACCTGAACGCAAACGCAAAGATGACATCTCCAGCCAATTCCCCACCCTCCTCAGTCCCCTCCTCACCCCGTCGTAGCCTCTTCTCCCTGCCCGGACTATCCAAGAAGAACCACCACCCTTCCTCCACCGACGGCAGCACCACTCCCGGAGGTCAAATCACCCAAATCGTCCAGACACCCATCCTCGAATCCTCCAACCCGCTCGAAAAGTCTTCTATCCCCGCCGAAGCCCGCGAACAACAAATTGTCGGTGTTCCAGGTGCAAAACTCTCTTCCGAATCCGCTAAGATCCTTATCGCACTCGATGGAACCGAGGCTGGCGACAAAGCCTACAAGTACCTCCTCGAGAATAAAGTCCTCAATACCGACAGCCACGTCTTTTTGTGCACTGTTTTGCCGGCAAATATCATCTCGACGCCCTGGGTTGCGGGCCCGCTAACTATCGATACAGAGAAACACAACGAGCTGTTGAAGCAGATTCGAGCACAGGCGGTCGAGAAGTTGGAGCCCTACAAACAGCAACTCAAGCAGAAAGGGTTTAATGTAACAATTCACGTATTGCACGGTGACGCAAGAGCAAGTTTGGTAAGGGTAGCAAACTATCACCACGTCGATTTGGTATTGGTGGGTAAGAGAGAGAGGAACTGGAAGAAAGGTTTGACTACGTCGGGGACTGTCAGTAGTTATTTGGTTAGTCATTCAAGTGCGCCGGTGCTTGTTATCAAGTAGAATGCAACCAGCATCAGCATGGTTTTGAATCTGTTCTAGTCACCCAGCATACGTGAAATGCAAATGGTAGACACGATACGCTGTAATATGCACGACAGTCGATCCGATGTGTGAATGAATTAGAGTTGCGAGAATGACCAAATAAGAACCGTACGAAGCTATAACTTGCGATGATGAGTGTAGTAGAGTGAGATTGAGAGTCTGATACCTGTTTGTCTCAAAAAGAGACCCAGCTATGCCCCCGAACGAATAGCAACAAAGTCCATTGCTATTTAGTGCTCCCTCCCAATCTGCAACCACCTAGTATCAGGAATAATCCTCCCCTTGTTATTCTTCTTCACCGCCAGTGCCCCCCTCCCCCACCCGGTCCCAATCACCCTTGCATCCCAAGGCAAGTTTTCCGGATACAGCCCTTGCAATCCCGAATTCGGGGCAGGACACCAATTAAGCAGATCCGCAATTTCCGGAGCCGAACTCATATATGGATGAAACCTTCTCGTCGGATTCCTTTCAATCCTCTTCTCCTTCAATCTACCATGACAACCGTACATATCCTTATCGTACAGCACATACGCTTTCACCTTCTCCCCCCTGTACTGGACACTCGCTTCGGCATCGGATAGCTCATCGTCGATGCCGACGTACTGGAAGGTTCGTTCGCCGTTTTTGAGAAATCCTTGCGTGTTCCATCGGACTGCTTTTGCGTGGAGTTCTTCGAAGCGGGCCTTTTTGAAACCGTAACCGACAACAGTGATCCGCCCGGGATAGTGGCCAGTGTATTCGCGGAAACGGGCAATGGAGAAGAGGAGGTTTTCGAAGCTGTCCAGTGCGAAGTTTTCGGTTGTCATTCGGGCGTCTTGCAGTCCGTGACGGGTGGCTACAGCTGCGTTGGCATGTGCGAGACCTCCTATCGACGACGATGAGGAAGGTGTTGAGTTGCTGAGACTTCCCGCAATCATCGGCAATTCGAGATTAGCAGCAATAGCAAGAGAGAAATACGACTCAGCCTCCGTCTGAAGCGAATTAGGTCTAGTCTGACCACCCGAGAAAACCAGAAGCGCACTAGGATCTTCATTTGTAACCTGGACACCCTTTTCGATGTGCTTATAGAAAGACTTTACGCTTCCACCTTTCTGATAGTCTTCGAGGATCCAATTTGCGTCGTTGTCCTTGCCGTTGACGTCGCAACCAGCCCAGATGGCGTGGCCTGTGACGATCACGAGGTGGTTGAGATGGTCGGTACCGTTGCGAGGTAGTGGTACAGAGGCACTGAGCTGATCGGGGGTATAACCGTGGAAGGATTGCCAAGAGGAGAGACCTAGTGGTGGAGAGTCCCTGGCGCGAGAGAAGAGCATGTATCGGAGATTGAGGAGCGCGGAAAAGCCGGCAAAGCCAAGAAGTAGAAGGATGCCGAGATTTGTGACTCTTGATCTTGCAGAGAGACGGTCGTGGAGAGAAAGACCGCCTGGTTGGCCTGAGGCGCCATTCAAGGCGAGGGAGATGCCGGACTTACGAGCTCCGGAGAGGAGCCCTCCGGATGGTTTCGGTACCATCTTCGGTGTATGTGTAGGGTGTTGAGCAGAGGTGTGCTATGTCGACTTGCTGAGAGTAGATGGCATGAAGAACGGTCTCTGAAGGCCTCCGGTAGAAGTCGAAGCTGTCCGCGACGACCGGGCCGATGAAAGTAAGACGCTTACAAGCCTGCTCGAGGCCAGTGCGCTGGCCTTGCGTGTGAGTGGACGAGTGCACCGTCTAATTGTGGGTCTTGTGTTCGAACGGAGAAGGATACAGAAAGCTGAAGAGGTGCGCTGCGCAGGAGAATTGAGATGGTCAAGAAGGAACAGAATGCTCATATGGTTCTCGATGTGGACCCCGGAAAGCAGGCCGTGTGGTTCGAAGCTATTCACACCATCTTGGAGCGAACCTCGTGAAGGCGCAGAGCAGCTGCCGACACTTTGTCCAACAATTCGCACACACGCAGCTTCGATTCTGGCAGCCATCTTCCAGAGTTGCCAGAGTCAGGATTGCCGTTGCTGTGTTAGAGCCCGAGCGTTTGATGCGATTTCGCAGATCGGGCAGCTGAACCGCAGATTTGTCTCTCGAACTTGATGGACCGGCAAATCGAAGCAACCTCTTTTTCCGATCCGTCGATGCTCTGCACTTTTCTCACGCTGTTTCTTTGCTCATGGACTGACTATCAAAGTGTCGTGAGCAGCTGAACAGTCATGTTGGCGGTTTTTGGATGTCCTTCTCCGCGTGTCAAGAAGCTGTAGTGCCTGCATAGCTAGGTTTGAGTTGCTGCCTTTAGTGTTGGTCAAACGCACAGAATCGCGTAGAAAAAATGGTTTGAATAATTCGAAAAATTCGGGCGGGATTGAAAGATGTTAGCAAAAAACTATCTGACATTTCGAGATTAGCGAAAACCTCCACACACATGCACGGTCTCCTCAGTCAGCTTTCTCCTTGACGTTGATCCGGTGCTTCCCTTTTTCCACTCCTTCCTTCCTTGTTCTACCAACAAGAAGATCGAGCCATGTCAGATATACGCTCAAAAAGCGCCAGCTTCCTCAGCGACGCAATCGCAGCCGCAACAGGTGGTCAAAATGCCAGCTCGGCAGCAACACAGCTCGAGCAAGCACTGTTCGAAAAGCACCGACAGTCCACCTCGAACGACTACCGCGGCGACATCCGAAACATCGGCTTGACACTCAAGAAGGACAATCCACAACTTGCGAGCGATCTAGCAGAGGGAAAGCTAGCGCCTGGGCAACTGGTCAACATGTCGTACGAGGTGAGCGTGGATGTACCTTTTGCGCGCGTGAAGTTCAGCAATGTTACTGACTTGAAAAATGTTTGATCCACTTGCGCCAAACACAGGAAATGAAAACGGAGCAACAAGCAAAACAAGACGATCAACTTCGTCAGCAAAACCTACAAGAATCCGTCGGAGTGGACGAGCTCGATCCGGACCAAAACAACATGATCACTTCAGAACATGGTATATCTCGGATGCAAGAAGGCGACATGGAAACATATGGTGAAGCCGACAAGGCTTCCGAAGGCGAGTTCAAAGCAAGAGCACAACCCAAGGTCGGCGAAGCAATGCGCGATATCGAGTTCGAGACAGGTGTATGAAGCGTCTGATCACAATAAGCACACAAACTTCTCCGCAATCATAGGTGTGGCTGTGATAATAGTACATTGAACAGCTGTGACGTCCAAAAGATGCAAAAGTATAGGTACAACTACAGGCGATTAGAATGCAAGAGAAGGAGAGAGTATGTGCGACGACAAAGCCAAGAGCAGGGATCACATGGGACGACCAGCAGCAGCCTGAGCGGCGTCTCTGCGTGCCTCTGCTTCCTTTGCTTGCTCCTCAGCACGACGCTTCTTACCCTCTTCGGTCATCTGCGCCAAACGGTCGTGATCCAATTTAGGTTCGACGTGTGTTTCGTAGTTGCCTGCGCTGAGGCTTCGATCGTATGCTTCACCGATAGCGGCAAAGAGCTGGTCTAAGTTCTCGATGGCGTCACGGAGCGCCTCCAATGCCGAGGCCTTGTCTGTTGTCCAGCGAAAAGCAGAAGAAAAGCGAAGAGCGGTCAGGATGCTGCGCTGCGAGAGTATCATAAAGGAAGAGACATCCGCAACTTGACGACAGTGACCATGGCAAACAGACTTGCGCTTCTAAAGGCTCAGTAGGAACGATTGTACAAGAATCTTAAAAAAAAACTTTCGTCAAGCTCCAAACAACCTGGCAGGTTGAAGGGCACATACGATCCCTTTTTCTCATCTCCGCCAGCGAGGATGCAAGTCTGTTCTGTTGCGATGGTGCATCTGTCTGTCGTCGTTGCCGATGCTGTGTTTGAGGGTATCAACTTACCATACATCTGAATGCGAAGGTGGATCTTGTTCTCGGAAGGATGAGGGTTGCTGTAACCGCAGAACTCGACTCGAGGGCTGAACGAACGACAAGACAAAAGAGGTAGCGTGTCAGCATGACTGCCGCTGAAGCAGTGAGGTAGATAGATACGTTTGCTACTGTCTTGCCAACCAGAGATGCCTCAGCAACGAAGAATTCCATTATTGTATTTCCCCCACCACTACTATGAACCAATGCGACTTGGCCAATTCGTGTAAAGCACAATAGTTTACAATATCATCTCGGGACCATCTCCAGAAGTTGATGACGTTGTAGCAAGTGCGATGGAAAGACTTACTCTTTCATGATAATGTATCGAAGCGAGTTGCCGAGAGTGTGGTCCTCCTCTTTGAGGCAGAAGGTGACGGCGGAGAAGTCGGGTTCGTAGCCTGGCAGCAAGGTGAGCTTGTCGGATATTGAGGCAGGGCCGTCGCCCATGACCTCTGCGAGGTTTGGGTTCGACATGGTGCCAGTGTCGAACGCAGCGGAGCGGATAAGAAGGAGGAAGAGGGAGATGTAGGGATGGTGAGAAGGAAGGCTAAGGTGGAGCATGGAAAGCATTTGACACTTTTTTTCTTCTGTTTTGGCGCCTTAAAATTTTTGAGTGTGGAGAAGAAGCCTTGACCTTTTTCTTTTTTTTTCTTTTTTTTTTTTTTTTTTTTTTTTTATCGTACGAAATAAGCCCCGTTTTGGCTAGAACTGCCAGACGGAAATTTGTTTGCAACTTGAACGGGCGACTCGATTTCGAGGCAGCACCTGAGCAGTGTAGCCGACACTCGATCCAGATGAGCAGCGACTCAGCGCGCCGTTGGTCAGGCAGAAGGGCAGAGACGTGTCGTGATTCAAGGCAATTCAAAGCAGTTGAGCTGAGCGTGAGAAAAGGGCAAATTCAGCCTCATTTCTTCACACTCGTCGCCCTTTTTCTACCTCTCTCAGCTCTTGGAGAAGGCAGTGGCCTGAATATCGTCGTATCGCTTCGCGACCCCACCCAACCGAGCGTCCGCCATTCACTCACACAGTCTGCAACGGCCAAACGGCCAACGGCCACCCGTCAATCCGCATCCGCATTCACCTTCTCTCAATCTCAACCTCAACCCTGATCAAAGACCGATTCAATATTCCTTCCTGTTGGTTCGGTTTGATTGTTTTTTTTTCGACACCGTCGTCTCGTCGCCCTCAACACCGTCGCGTATATCCGCAGGCGTCATCCAACACCGGTGGTCGCTATCGTTGCGCCTCCGTTCCCTTCCCATCCATCTTCTCGGCACCGCTCGTCGGCGCGCGCCCTTTTTGTCGCGTCTATCAGGTCGACACCATCCCAGGACCCGTAGCATTCGACTTCTTCGTCGACGTGGCCTTCTGCACGCCATCCATCACGCTCCCTTGTCCCCTGAACCAATCTGTCTTCACAGGTTGCTATCTGTCGTGGTCACTCACTCTGGCGCACCACCTTGGACACTTTGTCTTGCATTGACGTCAAGCCTGATCACGCATACAATCGAGGCCATCTAGACCAACGCGACATTCGTCAAAAGCAGCGGACTCCAGTCGACTTTGTCTAGCCGTCGTCCGCCGCCACATCCATTCATCACAATGTCGGCCACCGTCAATGGCGCCAGCAATGGCGCGCCAGCAGATGGTCAGCCACCTGCGCTCAGCGTTCAAGCGCAACAGATGTTGACCGGCATGACCAAGGAAAGGCTTCACAGCATGATTGCTCGCATGCAACAGCTCAAGGCCAGCGGTGTCGACGAGTCTACCAGCCAGGAATACGCTACCCTCGTCAACACCCTCAAGATGTTTCAGCAATATCAGGCTATGCGTCAGCAACAGGCCGTCGCAATGCAGGCAAGAGCAGCACAGCAGCCCGCTTCTCGATCTTGGTCCACTGCATCAGCACCCTCGGCACCATCACCGTCACAGCCCGCCAATACTTCGACATCTGCTGCCGCAAACGGCGCGCCATCCACCAACGGCGTGCCCGTCAAGACCGAAGAGAACATCACTCGCTCCTTGAGTCCGGCAAACTTCACTCCTGATCAGCTCAATGCTCTTAAGACCCAGATCATCGCGTTCAAGCTCATCTCACACAACCAGCCATTGCCGTCGCATTTGCAAGAGGCCATCCTCGCTGCAGACCGCGAAGCTGAGACTCAGGACTCGAAAAAGGGCGAGCCACTCAAGACAGCGACACTAATTGCCGCTGCTGCTGTCTCGTCTGCAGAGAAGAGTGCATCGGAGGAGGCAACAAAAGCAGGCACGTCAAAGGAAGGTGCCACCGCCACCACAACCTCATCAGAGACTATTTCCGAGATCCCAAGACCGCCAAGTCCAAAAAACGACCCAAGCAGCTCTATCTACCCTTACAATGCCTACGTCCATCCCTTCTCGTACATCTCCAAGCCTTTGCTCGAAGACGATGACTACACAGTTACAAAGCAGCAACGCCTCTTGATACCAAGTCTCATGCCCGCCGGTCTCGAGCCTAAGCTCTTGCTAGAGGAACGTGACCGATTCGTTCAGGCTCGTATTCGTCAACGCATCCGAGAACTCGAGTCGTTCCCTGCCGACATGTCGCAGAACCCTACGATGACAGGCCTCAAAGACAAGGAGAATGCACACGACCTCACATCTCAGCTTCACGGCAGCGGTCTCCAAGGTGACAATGCTAAGCTGAAGGCACTCATCGAGCTCAAGTCGCTGCACCTCCTCGAGAAGCAGAAGCAGCTTCGCGAGCAGGTCGTGCAGAGTCTCAACCTCGCCACCACGCTTGGTCTTGATCGTGTTGCTTTCCGACGTGTCAAGAAGCAGACGTTGCGAGATGCACGCATGACCGAACAGCTCGAGCGCAAGCAGCGTGTCGAGCGAGAGAAGCGTGCCAGGCAGAAGCACATCGACTACCTCAGCACCATCTGCAACCACGGTCGAGACCTCGTGGCTGCGCATACCAAGGCCAACGATCAGGCACGCAGATTCGGCCGTGCCATGCTCAAGTTCCATGCCGACACAGAGAGGGAGGAGCAGAAGCGCGTTGAGAGGATCGCCAAGGAGCGTCTCAATGCGCTCAAGGCCGACGACGAAGAGGCTTACCTTAAGCTCATCGACACTGCCAAGGATACGCGTATCACCCATCTTTTGCGACAGACCGACGCCTATCTCGACAGTTTGGCACAAGCAGTCCAGGCACAGCAGAACGACGACGTCCACGCCGAAGCCATCGCTGCTGAGCGAGTCGTCGAGGACACATCCAACCAGGAGGTTGGTGTCGCTGTCGACGAGACCATGTTCGGTGCCACACGTCAGGACGACCCGAGCGAGGACCGTGGCAAGGTCGACTACTACTCGGTGGCACATCGCATCACTGAGCGTATCACTCAGCAGCCAACAATTCTCTCGGGAGGTACACTGAAGGATTACCAGATGAAGGGTCTGCAGTGGATGATCTCGTTGTACAACAACAGGCTCAATGGTATCCTGGCCGACGAGATGGGTCTCGGAAAGACAATTCAGACCATCTCGCTCATCACCTACTTGATGGAGTTCAAGAAGCAGAATGGACCATTCTTGGTCATTGTGCCCTTGTCGACGCTCACCAACTGGGTCAACGAGTTCAACAAGTGGGCGCCTACTGTGTCGACGCTCATCTATAAGGGTACGCCCAACGTGCGTAAGCAGCTTACGGGTCGTCTCCGCTCTATGAACTTCCAGGTGCTGCTCACCACTTACGAGTACATTATCAAGGACAAGCATCTGCTCGGAAAGATCAAATGGGTGCACATGATCATTGACGAAGGTCATCGTATGAAGAACACCCAGTCCAAGCTCACCATCACCTTGACACAGTTCTACACAAGTCGATATCGACTCTTGCTCACCGGTACTCCTTTACAGAACAACCTTCCAGAGTTGTGGGCCTTGCTCAACTTCGTCTTGCCAAGAATCTTCAACTCGGTCAAGAGTTTCGACGAGTGGTTCAATGCTCCTTTCAGTAACACCGGTAACGAAGGTGGGATGATGCTCAACGAAGAAGAGGCGTTGCTGGTCATCAAGCGTCTTCACAAGGTGTTGCGACCTTTCTTGTTGCGTCGTCTCAAGAAGGATGTGGCTTCGGAGCTTCCAGACAAGGTGGAAAAGGTAATCAAGTGCAAGATGAGTTCGCTCCAGTCCAAGCTTTACCAGCAGATGAAGAAGCACAAGATGATTTTGTCCGGAGAGGATCATGGTACGAAGAAGGGCAAGCCGCAGGGGATTCGTGGTCTGCAGAACGCCATCATGCAGCTGCGAAAGATCTGCAACCATCCTTACGTTTTCGAACAGGTCGAGGTAGCTATCAACCCGACCAAGGAGACCGGACCGGATCTGTACCGAGTATCAGGAAAGTTTGAGCTGCTCGACAGGCTGCTTCCTAAGCTTTTTGCGACAAAGCATCGTGTGCTCATCTTCTTCCAGATGACTGCCATTATGGACATTATGGAGGACTTCCTGCGATACCGTGGCTTCAAGTACCTGCGTCTTGACGGTGGTACCAAGCCCGACGACCGTTCGGAGCTGCTCAAACTCTTCAATGCACCTGGATCGGACTACTTTGTCTTCATCCTGTCGACGCGTGCCGGTGGTCTTGGTCTTAACTTGCAGTCCGCCGATACTGTCATCATCTACGATTCCGATTGGAATCCTCATCAAGATTTGCAGGCTCAGGATCGTGCCCATCGTATCGGTCAGAAGATGGAGGTTCGTATCTTGCGTCTTGTTACGGAAAAGTCGGTGGAAGAAACGATCTTGGCGCGAGCGCAAGACAAGCTCGAGATTGAAGGCAAGGTCATCCAAGCCGGTAAATTCGATAACCAGGCCACTGCTGACGAGCGAGAGCTGTTGCTGCGTGCCATGTTGGAAGCCGACAACGATGACGAGGATGAAGATGATGGCGACTTTAACGATGACGAGCTCAACCAGCTGCTTGCGCGTGGTGAACACGAGGTTCCAATCTTCCAGCAGATCGATAAGGAGCGGCAACAGGCCGATGCCGAGTTCTGGAAGTCGTTGGGTTACAAAGGCAAGCTTCCTGAGCGTCTTATGCAGGAGAATGAGCTGCCGGCTGTCTATCAACAAGACTTTGACGCCGACAATGTCCTAGCGGAGGTTGTTGAAGAGGAGCCTGCGACGCGAAAGAGGAACGTCGTTCACTACGATGATGGTCTTACGGAAGATCAGTTTTTGCGAGCTCTCGAGGACGATGATGTCGACCTTAACGATATTGTTGAGCGCAAAAGGGAGAGGATCGAGAAGCGCAGAGCCAAGACTATGCTGCAGTCAATGGACTCTACTGAAGGCACACCTGAAGCAGAAGGCGGTAGGAGGAAGAAGGGTGGTCGAGGTCGTGGTCTAGGTGGTGCCAGCGAGACACCCGACCCTTCGCCTGGTCCTTCTGCCCGGAAGCGTAAGCGATTCGGAAACGCCTCCATGGACGGCTCACCCGACTACGAGGAAAGTCCATCTGCCGCACGCATCGTTCAACCCAAACGACGCAAGACTGGAGGAGAGGACGATGTCCGCGATCGAATCAAGTACGCGCTCAACCAGTGCTACCGTGCTGTCGAAACATGCTTGGAACCTGAAACAGGTCGTAAACGCTGCCTACTCTTCCTGGACGTACCCAAGAAGAGCGACTATCCGGACTATCACGTGATTATTGAAAAGCCCATTGCGATGCGACAAATTAAGCGCAGAATCGATAATAGGACGTTTAGACGCGTCGACACGTGTCGCGATGAATTTCATCTCATGGTTAGGAACGCAAAGACGTACAACCAGGAGGGTAGTTGGGTTTATAACGATGCAGTGGAGCTGCAGAAGGCGTTTGATACGACCTATGGTATGTTATGTCGGTTTAGTGGGTTGCCTGGGTCCGAGAATGAGGGTGAAATGCCAGTAGGGGGTAACGGGGAAGGTGTGGATACGAGTATCGGTGGTGGTGGGGATGGAGGGGAGGATGAGGATGAGGAGGATGAGGAGGTGGAGGAGGAAGAGGAGGAGGAGAAACCCGTTGCTCCTGCACCGAGAGGCATTAAGATTAAGTTAGGGAAGAGGAAACCTAAGAAGGGTGGCAAGAAGGAGGATTCGGATAATGAGGAGTGAAGTGGGGTTTCGCTTACCCCGTTCGTCACGTCTGACCTCGGACTCTACGGGCGACTCACGGTCAAAACATTCGGTATCTAAACACACAAAGGGGGGTCTTTCCTGACAAATTTCTAACAGCTTTGATCATCTCATAATGTACCATACACTCTCCGTTGCTTCCTCCACCGACAAGGAGGAGGAGCGACAGGAGCTCGTCGATTCAGTGAATTGCGAGTCTTTCTATTCATTCTGATGTCTTGTGATACGCGTGAGAGTGTGTGCAGGATGGAGCTGCGAGCGGGGAACGGGTCCTTTCAGGGATGGGGAGTGGGCGGTGTCGTCGAGACGTCGAAGAAATGTGGTGGCGGTGCAGAGGTAGGACAACGACATTGATGTCGACGATGTCGACGCAGCCAGGCCAAGACACAGGTACGGTGGTGGGGAAAGCTTCCGTGCCAAGCGAGTGCAGGAGTGCGGGATGGTGGGCAGAATTTCTCTATCTATTAGATTTGACAAAAAATGCGAGACAAAGCTTGGCAACTAGTCGTCACGATCATCGCTCCTTCATCTCATTTCTACCATCGTCACACTCGTACCATGCACAGTCTCACAATTTGTCCCGCTATCACGCCTGAAGCCCATATGGTCACCGTCGAAAGTATTTGAAGTCCATTTTCTTGCTTCTCTTGCCGTCTAGAACGGAATGAAATCCGAATTTGAAGGACTAGACCGAGACCGAAACCCAGGGGCAGGATCCGATTCAGACCTTTGCGTACGCATATCACCCCTGACACCGGGCTCTCTATCTTTTTGCCAACCGAACCGTAGCCATCTACTGTGCATGAAGACGCCTTGGATGGAAAGTGTACAGATTGCACTCGCGGCCTGTTCGTGACTGGCTAATTTGATGAAACCGTATCCTCTCCCGGACGGGATTCGGGCTTCGAGCGGCTGTCCGTGATTGAAAGGGGCGAACATCCTCAAGAGGTCTTGACGGGAGGTGAGAGGGGATAGATTGCCGACGTAGACGCTGGTGAGGTCGGGTGAAGGAGCGGAGGATAGGACTTGGGAATAGGTTTTGTGGGTCAAAGAAGGGTTGGTGGGTTGGGTGGAGGAATCGAAGCCGGCGGTGTGACGTCGAGGAAGGCCGGGGAAACGAGGACGGTCGGTGATAGAGTTGGAAGGGGTGGATGTGTAGGAGGATAAGACTAGTTTGGTTGAGAATGGGGCGGGTCGTTGTTGTGATTGGGAAGGACACGTTGGATAATCACCTGAGATTGTTGTAATCGCCGTGAGTGGTGGCTGGTTCTGGTTCTTCTGATTAGCCCAGTTAACACGAATCTGTCGGCCACCTAACCACTGTCCTTGCATAGTAGTTATACAGGTCTCTGCATCGTTTCTGCTACAAAAGTTGATAAACCCAAACCCTCTCGACTTCCCTGTTTCCGCATCATACATTACCCTCACATCCGCCAAAGAGGGGACTCTCGAAAAGAGTGCATGCAACGAAGCATCATCCACTTCGGGAGAAAGATCCCCAACAAAGAGATGAGAGTGACAAGCATTGCTATGCATCGCAACTTGACCTCCTCGTTCTGCGGGATCTACTTCTCCCATTGCTGCTGGCGATGTTGCTGCGTCAGAATGCATACTATGTTTAGCCCAAGTGACTTTGATCGGAGTGCCAAACCATAACCATTCATGCATTGTACGGATAGCTCGCTCGGCAGATGCTGCATCGACATACTCGACAAAGCCATACACTAGACCTCCAACAGGACGACTAGTGACCACTTTGGCAGATTGGATTTGACCCAATGAACCAAACATCTCGCACAGATCGCGCTCAGTCGTCGTCGCTGGTAGATTAGCGACGTGGACGAGAGGTCGGATGGGAGGCATAGACTTGTCGACACGTCGAGACTGGGTTGAGCTTGGCCCCGGTAAGACTGACATGTGGGGCATCGTCATAGTTGAGAGACTGATGAGGACGAGAGGACTGTTGACGACGATGGCAGGAATGACTCTACGTATCGCGTCGCATGAATACAAGGAGCAATGCGAGGGAGATGGGGGAGCAAAGGAAGGAGAAGGGGGAGGGGCAATTCAATAAAGAAGGAGATACAACAGAGCAATGGCTGGTGATGCGGGTCAGCTGCTGATGTTGCTGATGACAAATGAGGTGTGGACGGATGATGACGAGTGGAAGGCAAGATGCAAGCGACGGAACATTGTCGATACAGGTTGTAGCGAGATGTAGATTGATACAAACACTTGTTACCTGTTTGCTCGCCGGCCACCTCCCAGCTCTTAGGGGTCGATAGAAGCTCAACAACGGATGGTGATGGACGAGGAGCTTCGATTGGAGGCTTTGGTCGATGCCAGTACTATTTCTAACGACTCACAGAATCGAAGAGAGGGGCTATAGACTTACTATGCTTCAAACTTATGGGACGGGACAGGGCGGAAAGTCGAACATACAACTTTGCATGCTACTCTAGTCGAAGATGATGATGATGACGGCGAGGATGATGGTCAAAGTTGTCGTCGATGCTACACAGGAGTAGGCATGTTCTATTGGAGTTTGTTGATACTGAGCGTGCTGCAGCGAGATGAAAAGAGTCGATGATCGGTCGCAGTGAGAACAACAAGAGCAAGGCTTTAGAAGTATATGGGAGTATTCACCGATGCTCCCACACCTAACGTCGAATCAGTGCAACAACGAAAGAGGGTTGCGATGGACGTTCAGTCCCTCCTCCGGGTAGGAAAGAGGGCGGTGAGTGGCTACAAGTCTGGTCAAGCCGATACATGGAAGAGTGAACGGAAGGTAGTATTCACATCGCGGAGCGAACAAGAGACAGACCGTATTCAGAAAGTATGTATTAGAGTCAGGGGAGGGAGAAACGCACGACCATTCGGAACTGCAATTCGGCAAACACATGCATGGATGTCTAGGCAGAAGAACAGCGGATCTTACTTGACACAGCAAAGGGTGAAAACGACTTTCGCATCCGAAGTCAAGATGAGTGTACAGTAGGATCATGCTCAAAGCAAAGACAACGAGAAGAATGATTGACCAGAGACAGACGAACTGCATTCTTCTGCAAATGTACATGAACCCCGTCAAACACGAAGGACCGAAAGAACAGTACAAGGCGCTGGTGAAGGGTGGTTATACATGCATCCTCGTTCCGAGACCGTTTGATTTGCTGTGCACGAGTGCCAAGTTCGGCTGCAAGATAAAGAAGCCACCAACCACTACCATTTTGTTCTTGATCTTCTTCTGCTCTCCGCTCGGCCCATGCAACGCTTCGAAGCAACCATTGGTACCAGAAGCTCACCGCCGCACTGACTTTTCTGCCTGAGCCCGTGTTTCGGGAGTACCGCAAGGATGCCACGTCCGGTGACTTTGAGAAGGACGTCGTTCGATTAGCCAACGACAACTAGGCCCGTCGTTTCGGCTTCTTCACCTCCTCCGCCTAAGCCTCAAAATCAAATATCACACAGGTATGGCGTTGAAGAGAGAGAAGGCGAAGAATAACCTTTGGCGCGCAAACCAATGGGTCCTGAAGCATCGCTCTCGTTGGGCGTCCTGGATCGGAGAAAGAACTTCTTGCGAACCAAAGGAAACAATGGCTTCGACAACCAGCACAAGAGGAGAGGCGAAAGGAGGGTACATTTTTCGTGAATGTCTTCGGCAATCATAGTGGAATCAGTCAGCTTGTGAAACGCTCAGGCCTGCATGCACGTTGTACCACTGTATCTCATTACACTCGTTCTACACCGCAGGAGTGAAGGAGGAGCCAGCGAATCAGCTGGTCTAAGAGAGGGAGGGAGAGAGGAGTGGATAGTCCAAATTGGCGAGAGACATCGGTTCGCACGCCGCTGTAGAAAGCCCACAGGCGAGGAGGAAGAGATGCAGCTGCTCATGTGCCTCTGTGATTACCTGTTCACTCATGCTCTCCCTGGTCGACGATGATGAGGAGCTGCATGGAAGGAAGGACGGGGGGAAGCGGAAACGGAGAGCTCGGTTACTGAGAGGCTTGCATACGTCACACCAAGATTTTGGAGAGAATGGCTTTTCTGTACTCTGTCGTCAAACGGCAGCAGGAAGAAAGAGAAGGAAGGAGAAGACCGAGGTTGGAGGGGAGCCAGAAGCTTCTATGCGCTAAACGAGCCAGATCCGCCCGGAGAGCGCGGACACTTTTTCTTCTCTTTTGGCCGCAGAAGGTCAGATCCAGAGAAGGCGGCCGACTCGAAGGGGGAACAAATCGAGTGGTGAGGGAGTTGCGGATGGGCAGGCTGTGTATTTTGGCAGACTGTGTGATTTGGGGGTTGGGAGTGTGACAGCATGGGCTCAGGCCAGAAAACGAGCTTTAATTTTTTTTAGCTTCATGTCAACAAGACAACGGCCAAATGCCGTTCAACGCGCTGTAAATTCAATTTATTTTTTTTTCAATTTATTTTTATTTTTATTTATTATTTATTATTTTTCTTCTTCGCCTTTTGCTGCTGCTGCTTGGGGTAAATTATTCTTTCTTCCATGACGGCATTTGAGTGAGAAGCAGATCAGAGAGGCGCTTTAAATTTAAGGTAGAAGGCCTTGCTTTTGAGCTTGCATTCTTCCAGCGCCCTTGCATCCATGCGAGAGTCCTGTCGTGTTTCGCTTCTTTGTCTCTCGTGGCTTTTCGTTGCTGCTCAACTCATCGCTTATATCTCTCACACTATTACCTTTTGGGCGAGTGCTCGAGCCATGCGTTCCGCATTTACTCGGACCTCTCTCTCACTCTGTCTCCACTTGGAATCATATTCGTCCCTTTTCTGCCTTGTGTAACCCTCTGTCTCAGTGAGAGTGTGGGCACAGGCCAGTATACAGGCTCGTATGGACGCATCACACTCGTGACTCTTCTACATTGGTGCCGAGCTTGCCTGTTTCATGAAGCGAGTATAGAGTTTCGTTTATTCATTCTTTTGGTCCCAACAACTGCAATTTCAGATGGTGGACACTGCCTCTGCCTTTGTGAACCGTCTGATTCTTGTTACATCTGAAGCCATGTTGTCGACTCCTCTGATTCGACTCCCCGTTGGAAAACCAGCTGGTATCTTGTCGTCATCACTCGGAACTTGGTTCGCCGAGGCAAGCTGGACTTCACATTTACATTCGAATGGCTCGCTCTCTGTCCTCTCTCCAGCCCAGATACCATTGTCTATGGACACAGTGAGCAGAAATGGAACCGGTCAACAAACTTTTCAAGGACACCGACGAGATGGGAGCGATCATCGACCAGTTACAAAGGAATACAACTTGCAAGACCGCCGCTGCTTGCTCGCTTCAATCAGACCTCTTTACTCAACCTCGCTAAGCAAATATCTTTTTTCCCATCCGAATCACGTCTTGCATCCTCCAAGACCACTTTGTACCTGCGCCGAATCTCCGCCGATAGCGTTAGCTGAGTTCTTGAATGACTGCGCGAGACTCGAGTTGGGATGAAAGATGGCCCATCCGCATTCGGTTGAAACGATCTTCTTGCCGAAGGGACACGATCCAATTATACAAACAAACTCTCAGCCTGAAGGAAAGCTCGGCATTCTGTTCGGACAAGTTATTCTGCTTCAGTATCTTGTCTGCGTTCACCTCAAGATGCTCCTCGTAGCTGGTGAGTCGATGTTCTTATGCTTTCCTACGACCATCGAACCCCCCAGATAACGGCCCATCCGCATCCACGTCATTGTGACTACACCAACTCAACCGCCGGTTCCAGCCCGAGCACGGCAGATACTCATGTCCTTTGACCTGCTACCACACAATTACGGGCCTCTTCACTGTATCACTCTTCTCACGGCTGAAATATGACATGCGAGAAGGAAACAAACGCCCAATTGCGATTAGAGGCAATATCTAGATAGCATACCAAGTCATTACGATAATCCATTCCACACCCTTCCATACAAGCCTTTGGCTACGTCTCAGCCTTCCTTCTCATGATTCGCATCACGCGATATTGCGGCACTGGGCTCTTCAGTGATCCTCCTCTCCAGCAAGTGGCTGAGCTGGTAACCTGAACTCACCTTCTCATTCTGCGTAGCCGCAAACCCGGAGTCTCCAGCTTGCACCATCTCCTGATCATCTGAAGACCCAGCCGAATGGCTATGCAGCACCGTAACCTGCTGTTCCAGCGTCGTCACCGACCCTTCCACTGCACTAGCCTCACCCATCTCCGCGGCATCCACTACACCATGTTCCACCTTCCACTGCGCGAAATCTTCACTACCTCCAAACGGCTGCCAAATTTCCAACTCGGGATAGCATCTCCTAACCGATGATTCGGCTCCCATAGCCATCAGTGCCATGATCGGATTCGTCAGCAGCGAAAGAATGCCGCCGAAAAGCAACTTGATGATCATCGGAATCCAGGTCCCTGCCAGTTCGCGGCCTCCGTAGATCGGCGCAACGATCGCAATCGCTAAGGGCCAGTACCACCAAAAAGTAAGACAGCAGAGGAAGAACCCTTGTGCAGCCGTCCACACCAATCGCTCTAGCCGTTGTCGCCATGAAATACCGGCTGCAAGCAAATCATTCCTCTCCGACCCAGTCAGTACTGCTCGGACGAACCACCACCACCAACCGTTCAGCTTGGACTTTCCTTCCGCTCTACCCATTCTGCAATTCTTCTCTTCCCGCTGTACATCCTCTGGCATGCGAACACCCAGCCAGCGTCCCTCCGGTCCAGGAGTAGAAGGCAAGTGCAAAAGGGGAGGCCAGGGACGCCTTAATGGTCCAATCGGACCCGCGTACAAATCATGATGTACCAGCGAAGAAGTAATGATAAAAGAAACAATCTGTTGAATAATCACCGTCACCCCCATGTCCCCTGCCACTGTCTGCCTGTTAAACGTCCAAACATCAATAGTAGGTTGAGTCCTGTACAATGCTACCGCAACACCAAAGTTGATCGCCGCTGAAATGAGCATCGCAATAACACCCTGTGCGAAGACCAAATACCACCATTGACCATATCCAAACGTTAACGGACCCGGAACCATCCAATCCCTCAAGGTGGCAGGTTGGTCAATGACGACACCAGACCGCTCGTACGGAGCGGCAAAAGGGATTGCTCTTCGTTTATGTTTCCACCACTTCCCTTGATATGAGGGTTTGTGCGGATCGCGGTCGGATAAGTGTAGCTCGTCGGGTCGTTTGGCTATTGATCGGCGTGGTTCTTGCATCGGATCGACAGGACCGGATTCGGAGGGGCGGATGAGGGAGATAGATCGACGGAATGCGCCTGAGGTTTGAGGTGCGGTGCTGGCTTCCATGCTGGCTCTGCGTTGGTTGAGGCCACGCCGTGCACCCGATTGTGAGCGTCGGTGAGTAGATCGTACAGCAGCATCAACGGGGTTTGTGGCTGAAGAGGAAACGTTTTCGCTTCGGTCCCGTCTTGGTTGGTCGGCGTAAGAGAGTGAGACCCGCGGTCGAGTTGCAGCGGCCGCGGTTAGAGTTGAGCTTTCAGATGCGCCGGTCGAAGGCTGGTTGGGGATGGGCGTATTCGCGGATGGCTGAGCAATATCAGTGGTGGGATACGTCGGGATCGCTGACGAGCTTGTTGAGCCGGAGATAGCAGCTACCCCCTCAACCATGCCCTGTTGCTCTGATGTATCATCCTCCATCTCCCCCAAAGCTGTATAGTGGATACGATGATATCGATGGTGATGGTAGTAACGAGGAGAACAACAGGGGTCGATCCGCGTGCAATCCACCTCCCATCTATCTGTCATCTGACAAAAGCAGAGAAGAGTAAGCGCCTGTCTGTGTTTGGCGACGGCGTTTGAACCCTTTCGCTATTTTCGCATCAACGCCAAAAAACGACTCTCGCTGTAGAACCGGCAAAATTGATATTCGAGAGCAAAACGTGCCGTGCCGTTATGGCGATTGCAGATCCCCTCGCAAGGGCGGAATTTTTGGTCACTTGTGCAACACTACGCGCCTTTGCATCCGGGGGAAAAATCTATAGAAGATGCCGAAGGAAGCGATCCAATAGGATGATATATGCTGACATAAACGTAATCAGGGATCTGACGGAACCGATCTGTCAAGAAATCGGGTACAACACTGTCCCGCTCGTTGTCAAGCTAGATCATGAAGTAGGATAACTCCCACATTCGGCATGTACCTCATAGATGTATATATATATCAAGCTGAGAACACTAGGTTCTCACCACGTTCACTCAGTCAATTGAGTATATATGTTTCTGTCTAAAACAGCAGTGACATCGTACTCAGACTCTCCCCGATCGCCAGTTATCGGGACAGAACTTCTTCACTTTCTAACAGAACACAGCAGATACCTTTTCGCTCCGATGCAAAATGAGTTCACTCAACTGGTTGCGATCAGATCCTCCCCTCATACCGTCGTTCGTCGTTTCTGTTGGACGCGCAAGGTTACAGCTTTGACCAGGCAAACTTCAAAAGCCCACCTCTGAGCCCTACTCTGTAGGACAGCACACAAAGCATCTCATCGTTGACCGGAACATCACGTCTCATCTTCAAAGCGCACCTTTCGTTGACCTGTTCAGCGTTCAAAAACCTTGACCAAAAGAACATGTATTTACTAAATGAGATGTGAAAGGGGATAAACAACATTATGCAGCCGCTGCAGCATGGGCTGCCTAATGAGCCTCCAACCTCCATAGTTACTCGAGCCCAACCTCAGTACTTGCGCCACTCTCCAGTGCGCCCTGCGCCCAAGCTGGTACTGAACTCTTCCACTCAAGTTCACTTTTGCCAAACCAAGCCACCTACTCCAGCCCAGCCTAGTCTAGCTAGCAACAACATCCCCTCTTGCAGCAGCAGCGCGCACCGGCTCGAAATACGCATGATCCTGGGCCTCCTTCGCGGTCAATCTTTCCTGATGATCATACCTCAGCAACTTGTCCAAAAAGTCGATCGCATCATTCGAAATATACCTCTGGTTCTCGCTCGTAATGAATCTGCTCCAGGGTTTCCTCTGATATCTACCCAAAATATCGTCATATTGAGGGTCAAGATCGATATCGTACTTCTCCAAATACGCGTACAGCTCGTCTGTGCCTAGAACTTTGCAAATCTTGACGAGTTGATCATAGTTGTCGTGACCATGGAAGAAAGGTTCTTTGCGGAAGATCATGCTTGCGAACATGCAGCCTAGACTCCACATGTCCAGTGAGTAGTCGTACTCTTGGAAATCTACCAAAAGTTCGGGACCTTTGAAGTATCGTGAGGCTACCCTAACGTTGTACTCTGTATAAGGGTGGTAGAACTCCGCAAGACCCCAATCGATGAGTCGAAGTTTACGCTTTTCATGATCAATCATAACATTATGCGGCTTCACATCCCTATGCATAATCCCTCTCGAATGACAGAAATCCAACGCCTTCAACAACTCGAAGATGTAAAACCTCACATCGAAATCGGTAAACTTCGGATAGAGGATCTTGAAATCGGTATTGTTGATATACTCGGTGATGATCGATGGTGTTTTAGACTGTGGGTCTCGTACGACGTCGAGCAGTCCAACGACGTTAGGCCCTCCAGCGAGGTTTTGAAGGATCTTGATCTCTCGTTTGATCTTTTTCTTTTTGACGGGTTTGAGCACTTTGATGATGCATTTCTCGGGAACACCAGAGGCGGAAGCAATGTTGACTCCTTCGAACACTTCAGAGTATTTACCACGTCCAACTTTTCGGAGGATCTCGTAGTTGTCTTGTGTGCCCCATTGAACTGCGAGGTTGTCGTAATCCCACCAGGGACGACCAAACTTTTCGTTGGCGCCGGGGTAGACCCTTGCGCAGCTGCGTCCTCCGGACATGATTGTGATGTGGGACGCTGATCAGCGGATGTAGCTCCTAGGAGATGATTTGACCGTGTGCAGGTGAAAGCGATGCAGGTGGTGACGAGTGCGGATGACGGTGGATCAACGAGCTTCGGTAGAACTTTCTTCGACTCGGTTTCCGGGGACTAGTACTAAGTCGTGCGGAACTCCTGAAAAGCCGTGGCAAGTATGATGTGTGGCCTACGCGATGATGCGGGATGCGAACAAGCCAGCAAGAGATCAACGTGGGGTCTAGAAAAGCCGAGTATGCTCGAAGATGCGGAGTAAGAGCCGGAGTGCGGGATATATGACCCTTTGTCGAGATGTTCCCGTTGGATGAAGGGATAGTCGAGCAGCAACCTGTAGACTGATGCGGGACAGGTTCGGATGCCTTGCTGGTAGCTTTCTTTGGGCTACGTCGTTGCAAGCAAGCAAGAGGCGGAGAAGGGGTAAAGTGCGGGATGGTGGTAGTGAAGAGAAGGTTTTGATGATGAAGCGTTGGCATAGCGATCTTCTCTCCGACCTGCCGATTTTGCCAAAGAGAGATGGCTCAGCAGTCAGTCGCTGTGGACAGGCCAACTCCAACGTCAAAAAACGTGACTGAAATCGAACCGCTGCTGGCTAACCGAATCCAGATCAGCTTCAGATCGGCGGAAGAAGAGAGCTGCAAATTTCGACGCGAGAGCCTTTGTCCAAGGCCACATTGTGATCGTCCTCGAATGCTGCAACACATGATGTGATGTATATACACAAAACTCGGTCCAAAGGTTTATGTACATCTATCACGGCTAGCTCAGTCGGTAGAGCGTCAGACTCTTAATTACAAGGGTTTCAGAGTACTTTCTCGAAGATCATCTGAATGTCGTGGGTTCGAGCCCCACGTTGGGAAGCTTTTTTTTGCCCCTTTTTATTCATCATTAGGGATGTTTAAGCCGTCGCGCGAGGCTAAAGAAATTAGAGTAAAGCAGCAGGGTTCAGCCAGAAAAGCTCATCTGGGTTGAAGGGTGATTATATAATAATGATGTAAAGCTAGCATACAGAGGAGAAAATTTCAGTTTTCTGCTGGAGGTCCGGTGGTGCGCCTGATTTCAACTGAGCTAACCTCCACACAGAGTTGAAAACACAGAAATTCCAACCCTAGGGGGTTTCAGTTTTTTTTGCCCCTCGAAAACTAGAGTCTTCCAATAGTGAAAAAGGCCAGAAAATTGATGCCCCCAAATGTAAGCTGTGTTTTTAGAGGGTTAATTTTTGAAGCCAACAAAGGGAGGGTAGTGTCAGCTGGAACATGAAGTGTCAGCCAGGAAATGAAGCAGTTCCAAAATCCAAACCACCTGTTCTGGAATTCAAACAACCTTGTAGCTCCACCATCTTTGACACTCTCATCACACAATCAAAGTATATACAGTCATTATTGACACCATGGGTTCATGCAAAACAAGCTGTGCAGGAAAAGTGGAGGCATTTGCATGAGTAGATCATGTGCAACTTCATGTGCAACATCAGGTGAGTGAAAAATCAGGTCCAATTCTGAAAACTCTGCTAAATTGGTACTGCTGAGGTGTCTGGGGTCATGCACCTGAAACCTGAGATCTGTGGTAGTACTGATACTACTACTGATTCTGCCGAGTTATGCGACAGCACTAATGGTATTACGATTCTTAGTGAAATATGCGACAGAGTCGTCTCTGTCACTTTTCTCGCTGGAATCTGTAGTTGTGATAATGCTATTGCAGATTTCGACTGACCACTGTCGGACACTCTTTCCAGAGGTAGCTCGGCATGATCAATAATGATGTGAACTTGCTGATGACACCGAAGGTCTGGTGTGAGTATGGGTTGGTGATGTCAACATGAGTGTCCAGTGTGTTGGCTATTGCTTGAGATGATCCCTGGACCACAGTGGACAACTGCCTTCGGTTCTATCGTTATCCAGACCGCTGATTTGCTGAGAACTGCCTTCGGACATCAGGGAGTGGTGATACAACACACGCGCTTCGATGAGGAGAAATCTATTGATTATTACTATGCTGACTGTGAACTAATGATACTTATATGCTTGAAGTAATACTAGTTCTTATGGTGTGTAGAGTGGATCAGGATCCACTCGACCATTTGTGACAAGGAGGTATGGTTATATACCTCTTTGCAGCATCGCCAGTGACACTGCTCCTGCTCTCTCTCTCCAGAGAGTACCTTCTTCGTCGAGTGCTATGCAAGAGTCCCTGTTACTCTACTCCTGTCCCTCTTGAGCTGCGTGCCAACCTCCTCGACACAGCCCTTCCTCCTCATGACCTACACACTGGTGTCTGTGACACAGCTCTCCTTCCTCTTAACCAGCAACTATACTCTTGACTCCTATCTTGTGAACCCCTAAGTGGTAACCAGCTGCATTTTACTGAGCTTGGTCCCCGTCTTGGCAGAGCTTGGTCCTCCTCGCCTGTGAGCTTGGTCCTCTTCGCGTGTGACTTCATCGTACAAACACCCTTGTCACTGATCTCTGCGGAATCTACTATATGACCTCTCCTACCACAGATCTCAGCAGGATTCGTGATATCATCCTTGTTTGTACCGAACTCACTGAGATCTGTCATAGAGCCGATTCTACTGCAGATCTCGGCGAATTCTGCCGCAATCCTACGATCCCCTGATTCCTGCGCTCCCTTCATATGAACTAGCGGGTCTTCCTGCTTCCTGCGCACTCAGGCCTATGACACTGTCTCTGTCACTTTTCTCATTGGAATCTGTAGTTGTATTGTCGTTATGACAGATTTCAACTGACCACTGTGGACACTCCATCCAGAGGTAGCTCGGCACGATCAAATACAATACAACTATAATGAACTTGATATGGACACCAATGAGCTGGTGTGAGTATTGATTGGTGACGTCGACACGAGTGTCCAGTGTGTCGACTAACGCTTGAGGTGATCCCCAGACCGCAGTGGACGACTGCCTTTGGTTCTATCATTATCTGGACTGCTGGTTTGCTGAGAACCACCTTCGGACGTCAGTGTGCAGTGATACAACACACACACTACAATGAGAAGCAATCTATTGATTACTACTTGCTGACTGAAACTAATGTATACTTGTGCTTAAAGTGATAACTAGTTTATATGGTGTAGAGTGGATGGGGCTCCACTCGACCATTTGTGACAAGGAGGTATGGTTATATACCTCTTTGCAGCATCACCAGCGACACTGCTCCTGCTCTCTCTCCAGAGAGTACCTCCTGCATTGAGTACTTCACAAGAGTCTTCAATGAGACTCCTCCCCCTTACTGAGCTGTCCCTTTCGAACTGTGTCAACTTCATCGACACTGCTCCTTCTCCCTATGCCTTGCTCGCCGGTGTCTTCTTCACAGTCATCCTTCCTTTGGCCAGCGATGGCTTCTTGTTACTCCTATCCTATTGCCCCTGAGTGGTAACCGACTGCGTGTCGCTGGGCTTGGTCCCTCTCTTGGCAAAGCTTGGTCCTCGGCCCAGTAGAGCTTGGTCCCCTCTCGTATGCAAGCTCAGCCCCAGCCTGCATGTGAGTCGTTGTATGGACATCTTTGTCACAGATCTCCGTGGAATCTGCCACAAGATCATGCTTCCTACAGATTTCGACGGGATTCGTGATATCAACCGTGTTCCTGCATGTCTTGGTGAAATCTGCATGAGAACCGTGTCTATTACCAATCTTGCTGAATTCTTCTGCAATTCTGGAGATCTGCCTGATTCCATGATTCCTGCACTACCTTCATATGAACTTCGGCCTTCCTTCGCTCTGCGCATCCAGGCCTATGACAATGACCTGCTTGCTGGTGTCCTTGGCACAGCTCTTCTTCCTTTGACCAGCGACAGTTCTCCAGGTCCTTATCTTGTGACTCCTGAGTGGTAACCAACTGCATGCTCCTGAGCTTGGTCCCCCTCACATGTGAATCTGTTGTACCATCATCCTTGCCACTGATCTCTGTGGAATCTGCCACATGGTCTCTTCAACTACTGATCTCGGCAGGATTTGTGATATCATCCTCACTCGTACCTATCTCACTGAGATCTGTCATAGAGCTGATTCTACTGCAGATCTTGGTGAATTCTGCCGCAAATCCTACAATCTGCCCGAACCCCTGATTCCTGCGCTTCCTTCATATGAATCAACGGGTCTTCCTGCTTTCTGCGCATTCAGGCCCATGACACATCTTGTCCTGCTGAGATGTCGGTGCAATCGGCACCCGCATGAGATCCATTGTACGATCACATTACTATGGATCCTGGCAGAATTCATGATACAATCCTTGTTCATGCCGATTTGGGCGAGATCTGTCATAGAGCCTTCTCTACTACAAATCTCAATGAACTCTGTTGTAAATCAGTTGAAGAGTCGCCGGAATAGCCAATATGCAGGAAGTCCAAGTGACCGACAGGCCTATTCATTGCATGCATGGCAAATTGTATGGCGACTAATTAGGAGACGCACACGAAAGGAAAACGCCGAGGCACCACATGGTAAACACAACCCAGAGGAGAATGATAAATGATCACATAGACAGGACGAAGGTATATATACATGCAATCCTGTAGCAATAGTCCATTGAAAATCTGAAGCATTTGCACCTACTACACACCTGTACAAAAGGAGCTAAGCAGTAGCCCTGACGAAGTGGTGTCGAGCATATACTTCGACTAAAACCCTCGATTTTCCCGATCCTCGATTCCTGCGCTCCTCCTCATGAGGCTTCCGCTTCTCATAAGGCTTCTGCTTCTGCTTCTGCGCTTCTAGTCCTATGACAGCTCGTATACCTCGTGCAGGCGATGATGTTCGTGAGCTAGGACGGCTTGCAACATGAACAAAGGCATTTGCTGCAGATTCAGAGCCGACCACAGCGGCAGTAGCAGCACGACGTTTGAGCAAACTTGCGGATGTAGGCTCCTTGCCATTGTGTGCCCTAGCTTGTTGGTGCAAATTTGATCTTGCAGTGTAGAAGGAAGTGTGAAGATCCTAGCTCTGATCACCTTGGGACCCCAATGGACAATTCAACATCTCAACAGGAACAGGAGTGTTGAGCAGATTGGTCATCCTTTGATTGCAGACAGAGCCTGCATGGTTCAAGGTACGACTGCGGGTGGACATGGCCAGGCTTGAAGTCTGGACATGCACTGAAGGTGTTACTGGCGATGTGGTTCCAAGATGGATTGTGCTTGATGTAAGGCCAGCATCCAAATTAGAGGTAGTTTTTAATGGACCAGTCTCACCTTGAATGGAAGCAGATGAAGGCAAAGGGAGAGGGTCATATTCACCCAAGTACGACAGCAAAGGACTGATACGGCCATTCTCATCGCTTTGTTCAGGCCTACCTCCCCGTAAAGAACGATGGAAGGGGACAACAGGAGAGGTAGACCCATTGCGTGTAACACCGGGACTGGACGGACCTGACGAGGACGAGGATAGTGTCCTAGCATGGCGAGACGACAATGGCGTCGGCGTGTCTCGTCTCAAATCCAATGACCGTGAACTCCTATTGCGTAAAGTGCTTCCTTGCGTTTCCCATGCGGTTTCGCTTCGTCGGCCGACCCTGTGCAGCAAATCATTCGCCGTCGGAATTCATATCCTTTCACCCTCTACACGCGGTCCATCTGCTACTCAAAAAGCAATGTTTGCTCACACATCCGACCTTCTCACTCGATCAGGTCAAAGGCGGACATTCACTTTATTCAGCTCAGCTGGTTTCTGAAGGGAAGGATTGAAGGATTATTGCATTCACTAAAGTACAAATGTAACTGTGACATATTGACATCAAGCTAAGAGTTGGAACCTTTCCTTCGACCAACACCGCCCATGAACTTGCTCAATCGGTGTCCTGGACCCGATCCTGAACCATGCTTGCTAGCACTCTGACCATTGTTGCTTCCGCCCTTCATCGAGACCATATCCGCAATAGAGTAGCTTGAATCTTGTCTTGAGATCGATTGCTTACTGTAAACTGCGTTGTCAGCTGTTCGACGATCGGCATACACGGCGGGAGCGGCTGTGGGCACGTCGGCGATTCCGCCTAGCATATCCTCGGTGATAGGAGGGAGCATTTTAGCCGCTTGTGCTAAAGAGGTGCGGTCGGCGTATGCATTGCTGATGCCTGTGGCCATGGATGCCGTCGAGTCAGATCGATTCAGGGCGGCATTGTTGCTCGGCATTGCTGCTACTGCCGCAGGTTCCGCTTGACTTTGTGCCAGTGGGTCGGCTTGCCTGGTCAGGAAGGCTATGTGTCGCTGAAGTGGAGATTGCGCAGCACCACTACCACGTCGACGGTAGCCAGTCTGCAGACTTGGCTGCAGATCCTGTCGTCCTTCATCAGCGTTCGAGAAACTGGGCCCTGCGTTGGCACGATCCATGGCACCCATGCCTAAGGTGAACCCTCTGCTCATCGTGCGCTCGGGTGATCTCCCGGCATCCTCCTCGAGACCGCCAGTTGCACTGGTGCGTTCAAGCGATGCAGATCCTGCTTCGCCCAACATGCGGACATCCAGATCGAGACGCTGAATCTCTTCGCTGAAATTTTGGATGAAGAAGCGCTCCAGCGTGTCGTGGAACGGCTTCATCTCGGGAGGGCAGAGCTGGGCATGTAAGCGAATGCAACGGAATAGCACCATCGCTTGAGCGTTGATCGCCTCTCTCAATCCATCAGCGACTTCCTGTTGATCCGCGTGAGAGGCCAGGTACTCTTCAGTGAAGAAGGTACGCTTGTACATCGGCACACCTTCGTTCGCTGGTGCATCCACGGCACCGTTCAGCGCCATCGAAAGTCTGTTCGTGTTGATCTTGCCAGTCGAAACCTTGCGGGTCGAAACGTACTTCTTCTCCAACGTTTCGAGCTCGATCGTCTTCGCCTTGACATCTTCCAGAGCTTTCTCGAGGGGACTGATCTCGACGACATAGACTTCTGCCACCTCACTTCGGCGCAACACGGTTGGGAAAGCATCTTCGCATCGCAAGTACGTCTTCTCCACCCACTGCTCCGTAGACGAGGCGCCAGCCTTCTCGAAAGGTCGCACAAACGAAAACAAGTCGGTGCCGCTGTTCTCGTAGTAGGCTCGGACGGTAGGAGGCACTTCGGCGTTGGTGAAGATGTCTTTGGAGCGATCTGGTTCTGGCTGAACAGCGGTAACCTGCAGGAACTGCCCTTCCGACAGACGCACCTCCTCGTCTGGCACCGCAGCGCTTTTGATCAGGGTCGCTTTGGGGTGCTTGGCGTGAAGTCGATCGCAGAAGGCGGCAAACTTCTCCCATTCCTGACCGCGGTAGACGAACATCTTGTGCTGCAGCGCAGGCGGCCATTCCTGTCCGTAATACGCAACACGGAAGTAGGCCGGGAATGAGCGCTCTTCGGTGGCAATCTTCTGGTACAGCTTGGCCTGGTGATGCAATACCTCAGCAAGACGCACGTAGTTGACCGAAATATACTCGTACTGCTGCGCCAGCTCGCGACAGACATCGATCGAAATCTCCCACGCCTGACCCTTGCCCAGATAGTCGAGGATGAGCATGTACAGAGTCTCCTTGCGAGCAAAGTGAGACTGGCGAGGAAGGTCGAGTTCGGAGATAGGCTCGACAAAGCTGTCCATGTCCCACGAGTGCAGGTCAGCATGCAATTTCAGTGTCAGAGCAGCTTCGACGTAGTTGTGATTCTCGAGATGCAGGTTGACGAGGCGCAGCACGTGCGTCGAAAAAGCAGTGACTCGATTCGCCTGTCGCAAGAATCCAAGCAACTTGAGGGTACCAGCGATGCGGTCGTCTTCGTAGCCTTCCTCGAGCGGCAAGCTTCGAACGCTGAGCAAAAGGTCGAGGAAGCGGTTCACGGAAATGAGGCATGCATTGACCTGCTCGCGCAGACCTGCATCGACGTTGGGGTTGTCGAAGAGCGCCCGCAACTGACCAATGAAGAAGGCACGCGAGATCTCGTCGCCTTTGGTGTGCGTCATGAAGAGGATGTCGAGCTTGTCGATAATCTCGGCTTCGATGACTGTAAAGTCGCCATTGAGGTGCCACTCGGAGGTGATCATAGTGGCCAAGACGCGGACAGCGCATGTCCTGAGCTCGTCGTGATGCGAGAGACACAGCTCGAGGACCGGCTCCACGAGTGACGGAACAAACTGGACCTGGAAGCCACCCGTGTTCATTCGCTCGTCCGATTGGCTTGCCTGATCGTCAGTCGACTCTTCGCCTGACTTCTCTGGCCAGCCTATCGAGGTCCACAGCTTTGCAAAGATTCGAGCGCCCTCGCCACGAATGTCGCCAGCCAGCCTCCAAACAGCTCTGCGCCTCTGTGGCTTGAACTGCTCAATGACGAGTTGGTCGCTTGAGAGCAATGTCAACAGCATCGTAAGGCTCGAACGCCAGAGGTTCGTGTTAAATGTCTCGCTCCTCTCTGCAGAGGGGATGAAGTGGCGCACCATCACCGAGGCCAGTGGGTCCGCCATCTTGAGCACCATCTGATGGCTGAAGATGTTGAGGTTGAGCCAAGTGCTAGGGAAGGTCTCGTACGATAGAATCGACGTAGCAACTTCGAAGAAGTCGAACAAGATCTTGGACATTCGCTCATCTCCGCCAAGATCTCGCTCCTCTTCCAAGAAGCTCGAGAGATGCTTTCTTGGACTGAGCACGATGAGGACCATCAGCACGGCGCTGATCTCAACAAGACCGCAGTTAAGGAACTCTGTACGGTCGCATCGACGGTTTCGGCGAGACGAAGGTCCATGCACGACGGAGGCATTGCCTTGAGGCCGCCTGGCCACCAGTGGAAATGGATAGCTGGAAGGGAAGATGACTGGAACTGGCGAAGGTGTAGTTGATGGAGCACGATGGCGTTCAAGCGCTCTGATAGTGGCTCGACTGGACAGCTCGCGATAGGTCTCAAGGAGTTTGGGCATCATGCTGAGCAAGTAATCGACGTCGTCTCGCTCCTGGCGAACCTTTGTTCGGGCAGCTCGAGCAGCCGTCAAGCCCTCATCTGGTCCCCCAGTAGCCAGACTGACCTGTAAGCGGTCGAGGATCACTGCCAAGATAGTGATGGCGAGTCGCGCTGCCTCGATCCAGGATACTCGAGCGGCGTCACGAGCGTTTTCGTGTGCTTTTGGTGGAGCATGGGCAGCCTCGTCGTATGGACCGAGATGGGGGCCGATCCATCGCACAATGCTCGGGATCATCTGCGAGCGGGAAGCCTGCTCGTCAAAGAGCGGGCCTTGAGTGAGCTGAAGGATGTGCAACAGCTTCCAGATGGCCATCTTGCCCTTTGTGATAAAGACGCTGTCAGCAAAAGCAGTGGCAGTGCGAACCAGCTCGTCGGTGGTGAAGACGCGAACGAGGTCAGGCAGGATCCCCGCGAAGTGTTGCAGCGCAAGTGTCTGTGTGCCGATGATGGAAGACGGCTTGGTTGCGCTCATGAGCTGATTGATGCTGCGGAGTAGACCTTCGAGCTCGCGTTTGAAGCCAGCTTCGAGATGATCAAGCACCGCACCTCCGCCAACATCGCGATCACCTCTTTGATTCTCTCGACTCTGGATGATGAACTTGAACAGGTACGGCCAAACTTTGATGGCAGCACGCAGGTCCTTGGAGGTATCGGGTCGCGATGGGTCTGCCATCAACTTGGACATGGACGCGATCAGCTTGTTGTGAGCCGTTGTAAATTTGAAGTGGCGCTCTATGTAGACGTCGAGCGTAGCGCGAAAGTTGTTGAAACGGCGATCCTGCACAATGCCAAGCACGGTGACGAGACTGTTAAAGACGAGCTCGTCCAGCTCGCCTCGGCTGTTCCTACTGCTTGTAGCAATGCCAAAGAGCGAGTCGAAGATGTCGCGCAAGAACTTGACGATCTCGACCTCACCAACAAAGGTGAACTTGTTGAGCACGCTCCTGAGCTCCTCAAAATCTTCAGCAAGGAGGCGCTCCCAGTTGAGAAGCTTGAGCAGCACATCGTTCTGCGAGTACTTTGTAGAGACCAGGAAGGTACGCAGCGTGAGAATGTCGCGCAATGGCTGCACTGTGGAAGCTAGACTGGGAGGGACCACGTCGTTCAGGTTGCGTCCAGCGGGGGTGACAGGTGGCAAGTTGAAGTAGAGATCAGGTCCGATTTGAGACGGAGGCCTGTTAGTGCGCCAGAGGAAGAGTGTATGGCTGCCGTCTGGAATGAAGGCTCGATTCGACTCGAACAGGGGGAGATATCCGTGAGCGAACGGCTTTGGCATGGACGCAGACGGTGAAGCCGAGGTCGCATTTATACCAGCAGCAGCGCCGTTGTTGGCTGCGACGGAGCCACGCTCTTCCTTGGTACTGCGATGACGAAAGGAGAAGAAGATGTGGCAGTCCTCCATAATGTCGTATGGTAGCTGCAACTTGATCAGTTCACCCCAGGTAGGTGCGTTCTGATGGTAGAAGACAAGACTATCGAATTGCGTCAACAAAGCCTCGCCGGCACCACGAGAGATGACATCCTCAACTACACGACCGTCTCGCGTGCGCACTTCGGCAGAAACTTGAATGTTACGTAACGATCCTCCTGCCATCTTGTTGCCTGGAGGATAAAACTCTCCACTCCAGAGCTTGATGTACGCTTCGTTCCTGAGATCACCTGGGAAGACGACATCGGGAAAGCCAAGACGGGCAGTAGGTGGTGTGTCCTGCAGCAAGGAAGGGTTTTCCCGAATGATGGATGCGGTATCGCCGTAGAAGACTTTGACATTGACGGCCAACATGTCAGCGCGCGGCGACTTTTCGAATCCTCGTGTTCGCGAAGCAATGATTTCCTGATGAAGTGTGCTGAATGCAGCCTCGTTGACCGGTATCAAGATGGGCATGGTGTGCTCTCGCATTGTGGATGAGGAAGCGACGTCGGTCTGGAAGTGATGGTGCTGGCCGAGCTCGAGCACGGCGCATCCAAAAGGTCGGCGGAAGGAATGGTCGCCGGTCATACGTTTGGCTCGGTAGGATGGAGTATTGCCGATGGATGGATCGGCAAAGCTGTCGGGGCGATCGTACAGCTGATCCTGACCTGCGGCCCCCAGAGGCGTTGCTTTGATGTCCCCAACGCGCATGCCACCGTTTCGAACAATGCGACAAACAATGTTGAGGCCTTGCATGTCGCTAGCACTAAGCTCTGTGAAGAGAGCGCGCATCTTGCCGAGCTGACCGCCCGAGTCTTTGACGGGAACACCACGGTGATTGAGAATGACGCAGAACTCTTCTGTCAAGAATCGTGACTCGGCACGATTGTAGAGCGAAAAGTAGAGTTCTACAGTCTCGCCGGCGGTGCATGGTGTTGCAACAAAGGCGCGAAGATCGAGAAAGACATGGAAGTACTTGGCCGCCGCAAGCTGATCTGCACCATGGGCATTCTTCGAGACAATAGAGTTGAGTCGACCACGCCCCTTTGTCGAGACCGAACCTTGTCTACCTGCCAAGCCGCCTGGGCGTGTGTAGTCATTAGAGATGCCTGCAAGCACTCCGGCACTATTGGTGGTTGGCGAGGAGATGCCGAATGCGTTCGAGGCGTACAGATCCATGCCTCCTGGCGCTGGTGCTGTGGAGGTCTGATCTTGCTGATCGACGTATGCGAGCTCTGCCTGAAGAGCAAAGAGTCGGATGCCACTGATCCAGCTGTCCAGGTCGGCATCCTTGCCATTGATGTCAAAGTCAACCAGCCCACCGCGACCAGGGTGTCGGACGATGACGTCGAGACCCTGGACAACATTGCCCTTGACGAGGCGCGCAACGCATTCCCTCCTCAACTTGCTGACTTCCTCTGCAGATAGTGTTTGAGCGAGGAGCTGCTTTCGAGCCATGAAAAGCACCTCGATCTGTTCTCTGACTATATTGAGGAGATCATAGTCGCGCTGACTCATGTAGCTGTACATGAGCGCGGACCATTCGCGTATGGCACAAGCAATCTCGTCGATCAAAGGCTCATGTACACCTGACAGCGTCTCGTCGCCGCATTTGAGGCTTGGTAGCGGTGGCGGCGGTCGTTCGACAATCTGTCCGTTTATCCCAATCTCCTGACTCGTTGCCTCGATGGAAGGAAGTTGCGCGGTGTTGCGCTGATTCGGAGTGGATGGCTGTGAGCTAGACTCGTCAACTTCGGGCAAGGTCTCCATATGTGATCTCTGTCGAGGCAGTGGGCCTGTTGCACCGACGACACCAAGCTTCTTTGCATGTTCATACACTGTAGCCAGTCGCATCTCTGCATCGTCGAGCTGTTCGCGAATGTGGAGGTGTGTGGAGGGGAAGACTCCTACGTAAACTTGAGGCTCCTCGTTGACAGAGGTATTCGCCTCCTGGCCAACGACGTGGAAGGTGCTGTAGTCGCTGAGACTACTAGCGCTTGCTGCTGCAGTTGCTAGACGGTTGGTAGAGACAACATAGCCGCGATACCAGCTGACGTCGGAGTGACCAAGCTGCTCAAAAACGTAAATTTCGTCTCCAAGCTCGAGCGCGATGAGGTTATCTTGAAGGTTTTGGACGACATCTGCGGGGAGTGATTCTAGTGGCACGGTAAACGATTCTAGCAGGTCAGTGTCTGGCGAAAATGGATGCGTGGCGAGACCACACAGGATCTTTGGGAGCGGCTCCCACCTGCGATAGGCCGACGTGCTTGCCATCTTGAACGTTGACAGCAGTGCCGAAGCCGTTGATCGTATTTGTTAGTGTCGGTAGGCAATCGATCAATCCGATCCTGATGGAATGAAGAGAAGCGCTTCTTGAGAGAAGGTCGAGAGCGAGCGGATAGCAAAGAGAGCCGAGCAAGGGAGAGTTAGGGTATCGGATGGCAAGCCGAAGCTGAGTCGTGACCAAGACAAGTCAAAAAGGAGCGTGATAAGGTTGATTCGGAAGCGTTGCGACGGGTTGCGATGAGCGAATGACAATGGCGAGCACCGGAGCAAAGGTTGATAGGCGGGTGAAAGATAAGTCAGAAGATGCTTGCAACCCAAACCATCACGTCCCCAAGCTAGGGAGGTTCGAAGCACAATTGTAGCGTTGACAAGAGTAGCTCGACCGCTGCATGGATCCATAAGCGACTTGCTTCGCTTTCGAAATTCGGTGAGGCAGATGGGTGGAACTATTATTATTACTGTATCCCCTTATAGAAGAGCGGGTCGGTGGGGGGGGGATGAAGCGTAATGCAGGGCTCGGTGATGTGATACAAGTATTGAAGTGTGCACGATGTGGTGTTGAGCTGCGCCGAGGTTATAGAGTGAAGAGCTTGATGGGTCTCGCTTTCTCTCTTCTCTCACCAGCATTCGTGCTTCTCGCTTCCAGCATTGCAACTTTCGCTACGCCAACACTAGTGCGCTACGTCTTGGAAGAAAGGCCGAACCAAGGCTTGCAAAATGCTTTTCTCAGGTTTCTCCGTGAAAATAGGGTTGCATCACGTGATCGGTAATGAAGGCGTCCAATCGTCTAGGCTGGACTTAACAATCGAGTTCTTCCGCTTCTCCACTCCTCTCTTCACTACCTTGATCTCCACCAAAGCCAGGCGTACTATTAGCAGCCTGGTTCGACGAGCACGCATCAAATGTTGACCAAGTTACAAGTGTCCAAGGAAGGGTGAATTTTTGTTGATACACTGTTGCTACAATGGCTTGTGTTCCGTCGACTATCGGATCTCGATCGCAAGCTCGTCCACAAGTCTAGAGAGAACATCCGAATGAAGCTGATTCACCTCGTCGTTTTCCAATGACCGGTCCATTGATCGATAGTTGATGCGATAGCACATACTCTGCTTCTTTGTCTTTGGGTGAACAAAGTCATCGATCTTAACAACGTCTTCCACCAGATCACCCACCCTGTCACGAACGGTCTCCATCAGATCGTTCTCGTGGAACTTTCGGTCCTGAGACAGCCAGAACGAGACGTCCTTGTAGCACGGTGGGTACTTGGAGTATGGCTTGAACGTCAACAGCTTTGACTTTTGAGCTGCTTTGCTCGACTTGGGCTGACCTCCTGCTGCTGAGACCTCGTTGCTACTTGCGCTCGCAAACTGGCCGAGGAAGCGAGGATCTTGTGTCCAGAAGAGACGAATGTCTGGAATCGAGTACAGCACCATTGCGATGCGTTCTAAGCCCAAACCAAAGGCCCATCCGAGTCGGTCCGGAACATCTGCCTTGTCCAATGTCCTCTGCTGAACAACGCCGCATCCGAGAATCTCGAGCCATTTGCCTCGGAACCATACCTCCACCTCGTACGAGGGAGACGTGAAGGGAAAGAAAGCAGGGATCCACCGCACACGCAACGGATCCGCAGTCGAGCCACCTTTCTGCACCCTCTCAAAAGCATGTCGCTCGCCAAAGAGCTCATAAGTCAGGCTGTTGAGTGTAGCTTTCAGATGTCGAACCGCCAACGCAGCTTCCCGCTCATCGTGATGCGCCTGATACCCACCTGCTTCTGATAGCCCAACCACGTCCTCGATCTCGAAGTTTGCTTTTGAGAGCTTGGCCTCCATCTCCGAGCACTCTTGTTCCACCTTCCCGCCTAGAGTATAGTCCTCATGCTTGAAGATGGCTGCACCTTCGACCTGATGGAAGATGGGATAGTGCGATGCGTCAATCTCGTCTCGACGATAGACGTCGGCGGTGTAAAGCCATCTCTCGTGTCCATTCCGGAACGTTTCGACTTCGTGTGCGGATGTGTGAGTGCGAAGACAGGTGTTGCGGTTCACATAGTAGGTATCGGTGGGACTTCTTCCAGGGTGATCAGCGGCGATGCCGAGGTCTTCAAAGTTGAGTTCGGTTGTGACCACCGGTGATGCGGCTTGTATAGATGTAAAGTTAGGGCCAATGGATGCTTCGATCTGGTCGCGAAGCAGTGCTAGCGGATGGTTTTTGGTGTATGGGAGAATGGGCGTTGGAGAGAGCCGTGACAGGATTGAGGCAGGAATGTTGGTGTAGTCGTCCGTACGGTACTCTTTGCCCAGGATAGTGATGGTAGTCGGAGAAGGCAATCGGACAACGACGGTGGTGCTAATCTCAGCAGCTCTTGAAGTTGAGAATGACCTTGAGCCAAATTGGGGGTAGAAAGTTGCGCTTGAGCGTGCGAGCGAAGCTGTTTGTTCAGTGCGAGCCCGAGTGTGCAGATGCAAGGCGAGATTCTGAATTCGTGCATGGATCTGAGCCGGTCGAGCGGTCTGACGAGCTCCAAGACAGGCTCTACACGCCGACTGTGACAGAAGCCTCATCTTAGAAGCGATGATGGAGTTTGAGGAGAAGATTATGGATGCAGCAAAGGGTTTCCGGTTAGAAGAGAGGTTTCAAGGCGTTGACTTCTGTTCTCCCGACATTTTTTTGGCTGCTGGATTCGGGACTCGGCGAAAGCTCGCAGGCACGCATGCGCTCACCACGATCCTAGACCTGCTCTCCATCATCCACATTGCGATAGTCAAGCCTTAATAGCAAGGCAGTGCTTTGATCTACACCAGGATCTCACGATGGATATCTACGACCCAGGGCTGATGGGTGGTGCTGGCCGTGTCGACGGCACAAGCACACCAACCGGCACCATCTCAAACGATGGACCCAAAACCGAACTCGATCAGAACGTTGAGAAGCTCGTCGGTAACATCTCCAATTGGTGGTCAGGCTTTGCGAAGAAGTCACAAGACTCGATCAACCAGGCACGAAAGGAGGTGGAGACACGCGGAGGCATTGTCAACTATGCAAAGCGCGAATACGCCAAGCTCGAGTCTTCGATAGGCGAAGCACAGAAGAAGACCAGAGATCAGAGCCAGACTCCATCACAACCACAGGAAACTTCTGAGGAAGGTGAAATTGGCGCTGCTACTAAGGTGTCAGAGTCCGAGGAGGTTCCTGTTCGATCCGAGACCAGTAAGGGAAAGCAAAGAGCTGTTGATGACCAAGTTGCACCCTCATCAGCAGAAGCTGGGACTGTCACAAATCAAGGACCAACTCTGGGCGCATCGGTCTCATCACTCTTCTCCAAGATCACTTCTGACCCAAGGATTGCTCAACTCCAGCAATCGCTCACAGACACTCTGCAAACTGTTGCGACACCCCAAGGTCAACTCTTGGACAAAGAAGGCGGCGATGCGGAGAAGAAATCTGGAGCAAACCTTATCAACATTCAAGAGTCGCTCTCCAAGCTTTCTTTTACGATTCAATCGCATCTACCGCATCTAGACTTGAAAGAGTCGCAACAGCTGGCAACACGATATCTTCGTGCAACGGAAAGCTTTGCACGAGAGGTTCAATCGGATATGAAGGACTTTGTTGGCGAGCTGGTGCAGATTGTCCCGCCTGAAGGCGAAGGTGCCGAGAAGAGGGAAGTGCAGGCAAGCAAGACGATCGATGCTGAGGCAAAGATAGTCGAGGCAGTTGACAAGACACCATCAGCGACCATTGCGGCGACGAAGTCGGCACCGAAATCATCCGCTGCAGCCAAAGCCGGTCCCACAACCACATCTGCTACTACAGCACCCTCGGAAGACGAAGAGGATTTTGCATGGGATGAAGACGATGAAGAGGCAGCTGCAAGTGTAGAAACTAAAGCTGTCGCAGCAAAAGAGAAGGAAGCGATTCCGGCTGCCAGCACTGTTGCAGCGACCGATAAGGACGCCAAATCAGTCGAGAGTAAGAAAGAGGAGACGGATGAAGACTCTGACTGGGAATAAATACTGAGTGGACACTTCCGTATGAGACCGATGGCACACGTCTCTGTGTACTCAGTCTCACCGTACATCTCGATAGCGTAATTAGACAGTCTCTCTAGTCCCGAATCAGTCACGCCAGACAAGCGATTGTGTCGTACATGTTCACATTGAGTGCCGACTGAGCAATGATGATTTGTACAGTATGTACAGAAAGATCACTCTGAATCGCTATCGTGAATCTCGATTGGCGGCGGTGAAATCGAAGGCTTTTTCAGGCCGCTGTCGACACCTTTCGAAGTCCAGAAGTCGTTCTTGGTGCGAGAAGAGATGCGCGTCATACCTCTCGCACTGCTCGACGGCTTTGGCGATGACTTGGCGCTGCTCGCGTCTGAGAGCGTAGGCAATTGAATTTGATCATCGCTCCGTGCAATCTCTTCGTCACTGTCTTCTGAGACAAAGGTGGAAGGTGCCGATTGCGACAAGTCTTCCAGGTCAGCCTGAGTGATTTCTGTTTGTGCTTTTCGAGCACGCTTATTGCCAGACGCGGCAGCGTTGCCTTTGGTAGAACGACTTGCGCTGTACCGTGAATATTCTTCCTCTTCGTCATCCTCTGACTCTGCAGGAGTGGGCACGTTCTGCGCTCTGCGTTTTGTAGCTGCATCACGTACATTCTGCGTCGCAGCAGCGGCACCGCGGATTGAGAAAGACGGCATTTCGCCACGTTTGGCCTTGCTCTGTGTGTCGCTGATGGAGACGATACCACTGTCGCCACGAGACTTGGTCTGACTTAAGCTTTGTGTGCGGGACGATAAAGAAGCAGAAGCTGATGCACGTGGCTGAGCATGGTCTGTCTGAGAAGACGAGGATCGTGCAGGAGGAGGGCTGCTAGGCGGTGCCGGCCTGCCAAGCTTGAACTGCAATGACCCAGAGAAGTAGAGCTCTTCCATCTCCTTCCTTTGACGGACAACCGGATTCGAGATGCCGAGGATGGTGCCGAGCAGGCTGCGTGGATCCTTGTCATCTTTACCTCCTTCTGCTGTGGAGTCACGCACAAGGGCACGCCTAGCTTCAGCGTCGGAATCAGAGTCGGAATCGACCGAGAAACGACGATGCTTTGCACGATTGGAAACTGCTCCGTATCTGCCAGAGATAGCTTTGTTAGCCTGCTGGCAGATTGCTGCTGTTAGAATGTCGAATGCACCGGCTAATGTGGATCTTACGTTGATGATACCGAATGAGCCCTTGGAGATGTCATTTGATGGATCGTGCGGGTCCTCGATGCACAGCATGAATGGACGTCTTTCGTCTTTCCAGCCTCGTCTGGCTTTGCTGAAGTATCCACCTCGACCTCGGATAGAAATACCGCAGTTGTCGTAGCCAAAGTTCTTGCCATACAGCTCCAGGAATTCGAGGAGAAGGACACCGAGGCTTCTGCCGGGCTCGATCTCACCTCGCTGCAATTTAGGATGGAGCTGAAGGAAGCTGATGACCATGATAATGATACTATAACTACCAAGGCCTCCTGAAAAGACTTCACTCATGCCTCGTTGCATGAGAAGGTGCTTTACGACAAGGATGAGGGGACGGATGTGAGGCCATTTGCGCAACCAGCCATTGACATAGCTTGCGGTGGTCAGGCCATTCGTGTGATTGAGCGAGATGTCGACCTTGAGACGCGCATAGGTTGTGACGAACTTGATGATGGGCACTTTGGCCTTGGCAATAACTTGGACATCTGTGGCAAGGTTGTGTCGTCTAAGGCAGGCGGCCATGGCGCGAAGAGCCGACTGCGTGCGAAGGTTGGCCATAGACCGACTGACGACGACCAGATCGAGATCGCCCTGCGGAAGATAGAGCTTGGTTTCTTGACTACCAAAGGGACGTACTTCTGCATCACGAAACTGAGACTTGATAGCGCGAGCAATGAGCTCGATGACCATGCAACGAGTTTCATGTTCAGCCCCTGTCGGCGCCATCCACTGGTCAAATGCAATAAGCTCGCGATGCAACGCTTCTGCGCCATTCTGACATTTGCTCCATTCCACATCGGCTGACCAAGGGGTGTGACGTGACCTTGCCATCTCTCGTTCCTTTTTGGTGCGTCGGTCATCCTCACGTTCGTCGGACTTGCGCTTCTTGCCTTTGCGTGCTGCACTCAAGTCATCATTCTCGCGAGCCTTTGATCCACGCGCTCCTCTTGCCTGAGTCGAGTACTGCGGTGCATCGTCCTCATGGTCGGCGCCAAAGTCGAAAGCGATGAAATCCTGGGCGCCGAACGCCTTCTCCTGTGTCGCAACAGGCATGTTTGCTTGTGAGGCAAAGCGTTTGTGCGGTGGCGCTATGCTAAAAGGCGGCGATGCTTTTAAACGCTACAGCACGAGAGCCAGACGGCGAGTGCTGAATCTGAGCTGCTTGTCTTGTCGATGCTTGGATTACGATGCTATATTGCAATCGGAAGGGCCGTGGCCTCGAGCCTGCCTGAAACGAATGGGTCCATCCGATAATCAAAGCTCAGGGCGCGTTCCGCTAAGTTTCGCCGAAGTTAATTGGCCAGAATTTGCGACGCTGAGCGTGAGGCGTGGGAAAGACCACCAAGCCACGCTTGCGTGTCAATGTGTAAGATATGGTGATGATAGGGGAAGAAGAAGGCGAAGTAAAGCACTCTCGCAACTGGTTTGAATTCTGTTCGGGTGAGCCGACAGGCATGTCAGCAGCCTCGCACCGGTTTGGAGCCCATAAATTTTTTTTTAATTTTTTTTTTTAGAAAGGCTTTCTTCTCAACAGCAAAACCAAGTGAAGAACGAGTCGTCAATTCGCAGGCGCAGATAGAGGCTGCTGAGCTGCAGCGATTTGACTTCCGTTTTCCGTCTTCCGAAGTCTCTACTACTCACCTCTCACCTGCAACTGCTTGTGCGGGGACAAGCAACCTTTGTCCAACACCATACTACCTTCTTCCTCTCCTCACTCAAGAGCTCTGATCGCTCCCGCTTTCCAAGATGAGTGGCTACGGTGGGCGCGACGACTATCGCCGCTCCGGCTCATCCCATCATCGATCCCGCACTAGTAAGCATGATTCCTCGCATTCGTACAGAAGTCACGGACACGAGCCAACCAGACGACGTTCTCGTTCTCCTTCCTCGTATCACCACTCCTCTTCACGCAGCCACCATGATCGCTCTCAAGATCCCTACCTGAACGAGCCTGACCACAGCAGACGGCGTGACTATGGACGCGATCGCGACTGGGACAGACGTGACTACGATGCACGCTCCGGACCCGATCCATATCACGACAACAGGTATGCTAATGACGGTTTATTACGGAGCAGCCGTCGACGATGGGATGAAGGACCATCTGCTCCTCCACCTGTTCTTCCCACATTTCCCGTGTCTGACGCAGCGAGATTGACCTCACATAGCCAGTTGCCGCCGAGACCACTAGCTCCACCGGCAGCACCATCAGGAGCCCCACCAGGAGTAGCCCCAGGACCACTGCCCGCCTTCTGGCCGCCACCTACAGCTTCTACTGCTTTGTCCACGGCACCAAACCCCAATGCACCGCTTTCGCCTGAAGAGCAGGCAAAGCTGGCCAAGAAAGCTCGTCTTGAAGCATGGCGCAAGGAGCAGGCCGCAAAGAAGGCGCTAGAAGAAGCAAAACAGCGCGCACAGTCGATCGCAAGTGCTGTTGCGCCTGCGTCTCAGAAAACACAAGCGACCGTCCCTTCCTCTACATCGCAGACAGCACCGACTTCCATCAATGCCACCGGTCTCCGCACACTGTCCCTGCGAACAGATCCTTCCCGCATCAATGCGCAGAACCGATCTCGTTCCATGATGGAAGACGCTTCCGAACCCTCCACAAGAAAGCAGATCAACCGCTTCGACGGTCTTCCTCCTTTAGACCCTACTGTCCAATCGAGCGCACTCAAAGGCTTCCTTGCAAACGACGACGACGACGACGACGACGATGACGATGACGATGACGATTCAACACCGCCTACGCCGTCATCGAAACGAGCCGACGCCAACAATAACATGGATGTGGATGAGCAAGAGGATCCTCTCGACGCCTTCATGTCTACCGTCAAGAGTCAGGTAGCCCAGGTCAATGCAGAAGATCGACGCAAAGCAGGCACCATTGGAGATGCCAGCTCGAAAACAAACAAGCCAAAAGCTGTCATTCTTGGTCAAGATGACAGCGGCGACGAGGCTGAAGACCCAGACGAGGAGCTTAACGAACTCGACCGTGTGGGTGTAGCAACTGAGGATCTCCTGGCCATCGCTGCCAAGAAGGTCAAGAAGAAAGAGCTTGCTACCGTCGACCATGCCAGCGTCGACTACGAGCCCTTTTGCAAAGTTTTCTACCATCCTCCTGCCGAGATCGAAGATATGTCTGAGGAGCTTGCCAATCAGATCAGGCTCGAGATGGACGCCATCGCCGTGCGCGGCAAAGACTGCCCGAAGCCGCTCATCAAATGGTCGCACTGTGGTCTCCCTGCAAGCGCCCTGGATGTTATCAAAAAACTTGGTTATGCTGCACCTACACCCATCCAGAGTCAGGCGGTCCCTGCTATCATGTCTGGAAGAGATATCATTGGAGTAGCAAAGACCGGTTCGGGCAAGACCATGGCCTTCTTGCTGCCCATGTTCCGACATATCAAGGATCAACGTCCTGTCGAGCCTTCCGAAGGTCCCGTAGGCATCATCATGACACCTACACGAGAGCTGGCCGTCCAGATCTATCGAGAGATGAGACCTTTCATAAAAGCTCTTGGTCTACGTGCTGCCTGCGTCTACGGTGGCGCTCCCATCTCGGAACAAATTGCCGAGATGAAGAAGACAGCGGATATTGTTGTCGCAACACCTGGTCGACTCATCGACCTTTTGACCGCAAATTCTGGTCGTGTAACGAATCTGCGACGAGTCACCTACCTCGTTCTCGACGAGGCCGATCGCATGTTCGATATGGGTTTCGAGCCCCAAGTCATGAAAATTGTTAACAATATCCGCCCAGACCGGCAAACAGTGTTGTTCTCCGCCACCTTCCCGAAGCAGATGGAGTCGCTGGCACGCAAAGTGCTCAAGAACAAGCCTCTGGAGATCACCGTTGGTGGTCGCAGTGTGGTGGCAGCTGAAATCGAGCAGATTGTCGAGGTGCGTCCCGAGAATACAAAGTTCCACCGCTTGTTGGAAATTCTTGGCGAGCTCTACAATCGAGACAAGGACGCACGTACCCTCATCTTTGTCGATCGTCAGGAGGCAGCCGATGACTTGCTCAAGGATCTCATACGCAAAGGCTACGTCACTATGTCGCTGCATGGTGGCAAGGATCAGGTCGACCGCGACGAGACCATTTCCGACTTCAAGGCTGGCAATGTGCCGATTGTGACTGCCACATCGGTCGCTGCTCGTGGTCTCGACGTCAAGCAGCTCAAGCTTGTCATCAACTACGATGTGCCCAACCACATGGAGGATTACGTCCATCGTGCAGGACGAACGGGTCGTGCTGGTCAGAAAGGAACTTGCATCACCTTCATCACGCCCGAACAGGACCGATATGCACGTGACATTATCGCAGCGCTCAAAGCCAGTTCGGCACACGTCCCAGCGGAGCTCGAGGCCATGGCGGAGTCGTTCAAGGAGAAGCTTGCAGCCGGCAAAGTCAAAGCTGCTGGCTCCGGATTCGGTGGAAAAGGTCTGGATCGACTCGAGACGGATCGCGAAAAGGTGCTCAAGGCGCAGAAGTCTGCTTATGGCGAAGCCGACGAAGAGGGCAAGGCAGCCAATGGAGGTGCCGGCGAGTCTACCGATGCTACTGGCAAGACAGGCGCGGCGGCTGGCTCGTCCAGCTCAGAGGATCAGCTGAGCAAGCTTCAGGGCATGAAGATTGAAATCATGCATGGTGCAGCTCCCGAATCGGTGCGCGAGAACAAGACCGTCTCGGCCAGCGACGAGGCCTCAGCCGCTGCAGCCAAGAGCAAGGCCGATGAGGAGCAAGAGGCTAAGGAGGCGGCACAGCTCAAGGCGCAAGAAGCTGCCTTGGAAGCAGCCAAGGCTCACGGTGCAGACACGACCAAGTTGGCAACTGTGCTCGAAAACATTCGAAAGCAAGCCAACGCACGAAAGGAGGCTTCCAAAAACTCGGATGCGGACAAGCACAAGGATCGAAAGGCTCGCGATCCAGATGCCACCGACTACCATGCGATTGTACCGATCAACGACTTCCCTCAGCGAGCGAGATGGCGTGTTACCAACAAGGAGACCATGAGTCACCTGATCGAGTCAACAGGAGCATCGATCACAAACAAGGGTGTGTTTTACAAAGAGGGTACGGAGCCGCAACCTGGCGAGCCACCCAAGCTGCAGCTGCTTATTGAGTCGAATAACAAGTCGATGGTGGAAGATGCGGTGCGAGAGATTCAGAGGTTGCTGGTGGAAGCAACCCAAGCGGCGCTGGAAGCTGAAGCACGGAATCCGGGAACAACAGGTCGTTATACTGTTGTGTGATCACGACTTGCTGCCCAAAAACAATTCCAATAGTCGTCCTACGTTCGAGACTAGAATGATTTGAAGTTGTCCTGTGTGAATGTGGTGTGTATTATTAGCTGAATGAGCAGGTACAAGTACAAATGCTGATGTGCTGGAATGAATCAGATAGAACCTTCAAGGAAGGCAAGAAAGCGAGAAGCGATAGCATATTCCGTCGAAGGTTGTTGGCCTGCATTCACGTTACCCGCTCTTTGATTACCCTTAGAAGCATGTGAGGTCAGGGAAAAGTGTACGCCTTCAGATCGTGCTGCGTTTCCAAGCTGGTTGATCTGTGCTGAGCCAGAGCTATGCATCCGTACAAATTGACGTCGGATTCTTTGTAGAGACGCCATTGTTACTGGCTTGTCGCCTGGAGGGGTGAAAGAGAGTGGAAATGGCCCTGTAAGGCTGGGATGGTTGATTGGTAGGTCTGTGCCTGGTTGGAGGCCAAAAGACGATTGGTGTTGCAAGATGCACGAGACGACAGTTTGGGAGGACGATTCGAGAATGGAGAGGTAGTTGGCTGTTGTGGAGCGTGTTGGAGCAACAACTTCGGGTGCTTTGTTGACGGATCCTTTTGTGGATGCTTCCCAGATGTCATCGAATGGTATTGGTTCGAGAATGATCCTGCTTTCTTCGATTGTCTCTGACTGCTCCTGCAATCCTTCGGATGCTGCCGGGGTGAGAACAGTTGGCACAATGATGAGTGGTGAATCCCACCTGGTCATAGCATTTGGCTCCTCAAAACGCATGAGAAGACTGTCGAACGTCTCGTCATCATAGCTTGCATCTTCACCACTCACCTTCCTCCTCTTACTATTCCAGAACTTGCAGACTTGCGGCGGTGCGTGGATGTGGATGGAAAGACAGCGCACACCTACTTCACGTGCCGCACACCAGAGCTGATATCGAAAGCCTTTGATATTTAGACCTGCACCGCCATCAGCAATAACGATCGTATCCTTGCCTAGCGCACGTGTCACGGCAGAGAGATAGGACGCTCTTGCGGGCTTCTCTGTTCGTTGTGAGGAATAGGCGGATCTTGCGACGTGAACATCGTGGTCAGAGACGATTACCACCCGGTTAGGAAGTTGAAGTGTCAAAGAGGAGGAGGAGGAGCCGGCTTCCTTGATTCTGCGTTCGATATCTTGCTTGATCAGTGCGGAGCGGATCGAGCGGCCAGAGCTGGCTAGGCCTGACACTATGATTAGCGCCATGACTGCTGTCTTGCTGATACTCTGATACTGTGTTGTATGGTAATGCCAGCAGCGAGGCACAGCGAGAGTATCCAGCCCAAGTGGTTTCTTCTTGGAGCTCCACAATGAAGAGTGGACCTTGGCTGTGATTTGTAATCATCAGATCATCAAGCCCAAAAAAATAATTCAAAAAATCTCAGATAGGGGTTTTTTTCTGTTGTTGCAGTCTAACACCAAAGCAAAATCGGTGCAAATCGGACGAAAACGCAGAGCTCCACGCGACTCTAAGCCGGAAATCAACGGAACTGCTAATTTCAATGCATTACCAAAGCAGCTGTCCTTTCCATACAGTAAGAGCCTCGTTGTAAGCGCAACTTTCTTCCGCATTGCAGATGGCGAATACAGTTCTCTGCTTGCCACTTGCAAAAGCACAAGCGCGTGCAATAACAGGAAAATCATTGAATTGAAGCTTTGCCAGTGTCCCAGGCTGCAAAGATCCTTTTTTTTGTGGTTGGGCGACGAATGAGCGGTGCTGTATTGGTTACAGTTGAAGCGGATGTGAGAGCAGGAGCAGCAAGCTTATACGGCCGTCAGCGGGCCGGCCGTGTTTGCCCCGCAAGCTGAAAAGCAGTTCTGTCCGCGAGTGATAGCTGATTAGCCTTCAAGCTATGCTATGGCCGAGTCTGTGTTGCCCAATCTCTCGCAAACTCAAAAGTCCCGCTCCAGAATCTGTACATCCATCATCTTGATTCTCTCCTACACCACCATCACGCCTCCTTCACCTGCACAGCATTGTATAGCTTTCCAGCTGCATACATAGTGCAGTCGAGACTTTCTCTTTACGCTTCATTCAGCTGATATAAGCAACCGCCTGATTGTTGTTGTCCGACCTGCAACACAATCAACCATGATCTTTGGAAGGTCGCTTTCGCGCGCCGTCGCGCGTGCACCTTCGGCCAGCTTGGTCGCACCATCACAGCGTCTTGCCGGCTTCCACTCCACCGCCAAGGCATCTCGTATCATCGCATCCCAGCCTTTGCGTGCCAAGGAGGCCGCTCGCCCTCTCGACGCCGCAAAGGGTTATCCTGTCATTGACCACGAATACGATGCTATCGTTGTTGGTGCCGGTGGTTCCGGTCTCCGCGCCGCTTTTGGTCTCGCTGAGGCCGGTCTCAACACTGCCTGTATCACCAAGCTTTTCCCGACCCGATCGCACACCGTCGCCGCCCAGGGTGGTATCAACGCAGCTCTTGGTAACATGACCGAGGACGACTGGCGATGGCACATGTACGACACCGTCAAGGGTTCCGACTGGCTCGGTGACCAGGACGCCATCCACTACATGTGCCGTGAGGCTCCTCGTACCGTCATTGAGCTCGAACACTTCGGTCTTCCCTTCTCCCGAACCAAGGACGGCAAGATCTACCAGCGTGCTTTCGGTGGTCAGTCGCTCAACTACGGCAAAGGTGGCCAGGCTTACCGATGTGCCGCCGCCGCCGACCGAACTGGACATGCCATGCTTCACACCCTCTACGGTCAGTCGCTTCGCCACAACACCAACTTCTTCATCGAGTACTTCGCTCTTGACCTGATCATGGAGGATGGCGAGTGTGTCGGTGTCACCGCCCTCAATATGGAGGACGGCACCATTCACCGCTTCCGCGCCCATAAGACCGTCCTTGCCACTGGTGGTTACGGTCGTGCCTACTTCTCCGCCACCTCGGCCCACACCTGCACTGGTGACGGTATGGCCATGGTTTCCCGTGCCGGTCTTCCCCTCCAGGATCTCGAGTTCGTTCAGTTCCACCCTACTGGTATCTACGGTGCTGGATGCTTGATCACCGAAGGTTCGCGTGGTGAAGGTGGATACCTCCTCAACTCGGAGGGTGAGCGATTCATGGAGCGATACGCCCCTACCGCCAAGGATCTTGCCTCGCGTGACGTCGTCTCGCGATCCATGACCATCGAGATTCGTGAGGGTCGTGGTGTCGGTCCCGAGAAGGACCACATCTACCTCCAGCTTTCGCACTTGCCACCTGAGGTTCTCCACGAGCGTCTTCCCGGTATCTCGGAGACCGCTGCCATTTTTGCCGGTGTTGATGTCACTAAGGAGCCCATCCCCGTTCTTCCCACTGTCCACTACAACATGGGTGGTATCCCCACCAAGTACACCGGTGAAGTTTTGACCAAGGACCGCAACGGCAAGGACAAGGTCGTGCCCGGTCTCTACGCCGCCGGTGAGACCGCTTGTGTTTCGGTGCACGGTGCCAACCGTCTTGGTGCTAACTCGTTGCTCGACATTGTCGTCTTCGGTCGTGCTTGTGCCAACCACATCAAGGAAAACCTCTCGCCAGGTAAGCCTCACAAGGAGCTCAAGGGTGACGCCGGCGCTAAGTCGATCAACGACCTCGACTGGGCCCGAAACGCCAACGGCTCCAAGACCACCGCCGAGATCCGTAACGACATGCAGCGTGTCATGCAGTCCGACGCTGCCGTCTTCCGTACCCAGAAGACGCTCGACGAGGGCTGTCAGAAGATCGACAAGGTGTACGAGGACTTCCCCAATGTCTCGATCCAGGACCGCAGCATGATCTGGAACTCGGATCTCGTCGAAACTCTCGAGCTCAAAAACCTTCTTACCTGCGCCGCCCAAACCATGCACTCCGCAGCTGCTCGTAAGGAATCTAGGGGTGCTCATGCGCGAATCGATTTCCCTGATCGCCTGGATGATCAGTATATGAAGCATACTTTGTCTTGGCAGCACGAGAGCACCGGCGATAAGGTGAAGCTCGACTATCGAAACGTCATTTCAACTACCCTCGATGAAGCAGAGTGCAAGCCTGTCCCTCCATTCAAGCGCCAGTACTAATTTGGTAGTGTTGATCATCTTAGCGTCTTGAAATCCATGTTTTGACCCATTCTATCCTGTTTGTTCGAAGTGAGAGTGTGATGAGGAGAAGGTACGATGTGGCCGGACCGCAACGCCGATCTCTCGCCGGCTAGACACGGCGCTGGAGTGAGTTGCTACATGCGTCAGACACCCCTCTATCGCTCGAATCTTTCCCGTGAGTTGCAGTGTCTCGTCATGTTTCGTTGCGAGGCGGTTGTGCGAACGATATGACATGCGACCAGGAGGACGAGGTCGTGTCAACGAGTGCCGGAAAATAAAATATAAAGAAAATTAACAATTGAATGTATTCTTTTCGATTTTTTGACGGCAGCACAGCGCGTCAACTCGGCGTTGGCAAAGAAAGCTGCAAGTTGAGCAGTTGGGTTTCACAATTTGAGCTCTCGCTGCAGATCATTCGACGCTTGACGCGAGCAGAGTCTCAACAAGACTTGTGTGGATCTTGTTTCAAATTGACCTCGACCTTCTTCTCGCAACGTCGTCACATCAACGACCATACAACCCGACAAAGCCTTTCTGTAACAGAGCAGAACTTTCGATCCATTCCTTTTAGCACCATTCCGCGTTAACTGGCCGGTCCAGCAGCGGCAACATTCTGATCGGCTCTCTTGCGCAACCAACTTCTGCGCCGTAGCCAAGTGCTGGATCCAATTGAGCTGCAATCCGACGAAACGAAGAGAAAGGGCTTCCCTCCGTTCAGCTGCGGATTGCACTTTGCAAGACAAGTCTCACATGTCGACATCTCGAGCAACACAACTTCTCCCGCCAGAATGAGCTCTGCACCGGCTCGCAGCGGCAACGCAGCTAGCAGAGATCGGTCTCTTCACCATCTTCTCGACCCAAACGATCTGCTGCCTGGTCATACAACCGCCGATTCCTACAGCCTTCGTCATTTCACTCTTCGCGCAGGTCTACCAGATTCACCGAGCTGGCTCAGAGCTCAAGCATGGAAGGTGCTGCTTGGCTACTTGCCGCCAGAAAAGAAGGAATGGTCATCAACACTAGCAAAGCGACGTAGGGATTACTATCAGTTTCTGAACGACCTCTCACCACCCGCATCTTCTTCAGATCAGCCTTTACACGCCAGTCAGCTCACCAACAACGACCGACTCCTCGATCAGATCTACAAGGATCTCGTACGCTCGCGGAAGAATGGCTTCGCCTTTTACCAGGCCTCACCACGGCCAAGTGCATCATGTCCTATCGTACCGCTTCCTAATGCTAAAGTTTCATCAAGCCCGCAGGTCAGCAGGGCTCCAGTTGAGCGACTTCAAGGCAGAGATAGCCTCTTACATCGACTAGCTGCGGTCAGTCACGAGTACGCACAGCTGCTTTCGATCGAACGCCTTGCATCCGCTAGCACATCCACCGGCTCTCGACAACCACCAAAGATCCTCCACGTGCAGACAAGTAGCGATCTAAAGGCATTGCAGGGCCCGGCAGCAGCCAATGGTTATGCTGAAGTGGAAGACGCAATCAAGAGTCCACCCATCTTGCTCTCTCCGCCTTCACCTGGCGGCGTTTCTCAGGAGTCATCACAGCACCCATTTGCTTCTGCCGCCGATGCGCTTGAGGCATCAACCGACACGGAACCAAGCTCCAGACAGATCAAAGCTGAATACACTACAATAGCAAAAGAAGCACAAAATGCAGCTCTTCCGCAATGTAACTGGCATTCCTTGTTACGCATCCTCTACATGTTCGCTCTTCTCAACCCGAGCATTGGCTACGTTCAAGGTATGAATGAAGCACTCTTCACTTTGCTCTATGTCTTCGGCTCAGCACAGTACCCGACCGCCGCTCACGACACGCTGACGCCAAGCAGCTCTCATCAAAGCATCGCAACTGTATCTGACCGCTCGAATCAGAGGCCTTGGGACAATGATGTTGATCTCGCGGATCTCAATACACACGCAGAGGCTGATGCGTTCTGGTGCTTTTCAGCTCTGATTGGTGAAATGCGAGAGCTTTATGATTTCGAAAGGGTCGAACAGCAAAGTCGAGCTGGTGCCGCTTTGGTCGACCATCAACCTTCGCAATCTGGAATGGCAGGAGCTCTCCGGCGATTCAGTCTTCGCATCAAGTGGCTCGATCCACCATTCTGGAGGGATTTACAGACAGCCTCTCTCGACCCACGGCTTCCGTACTTCTCGCTTCGCTGGCTCGCGTGTTTGCTCAGCACCGAGTTTTCCCTGCCGTCGGTGTTACGTATATGGGATGCCCTTTTGGCTGAGCAAGAGACTGCCGGTGTCTCGGGATCTGCCAAGATCGAGTTCCTCATTGACGTTTGTGCTTCGATGATGTTTACTATCAAGGACAAGCTGCCAAGCAGTAGCGACAAGGATGTCGATCTCGAGACTGAAGGCTTCTCGTTCGGCATGCGAGTACTGCAGGAATATCCGGATGATGACATTGAACCGCTGATGGAGTCTGCCACGCTGATTCGTCAGCGTCGACTTGCTGCTGATCTCACGGGTGATGGACCTCCGGATGATAACGAAGAGGAGGAGAGTAATCCGCGGCTGGCTGCAGTCAAGGCAAGGGCTGCACAGGCTTGGCGAGACTGGAAGACCCCACGGCAGAGCAGCACGAACACGGTTACGTCGTCTCGCACTGTTGACTCGCCTGATAAGGCAGCTGCGCCACTAGCGACGAAAGGAGGCTGGCTCGTATCCAGGGCGCGAGGCCGGCCTAGCTTGACTGCGACAGACGAGACTGACACGTCTATCGCAAGCAGCACTGGCGACAGTGCCGTCTCAGATATCTCCACACCTTCCAAAAGCTCTTTCGGCGGATTCTTAGCCAAGTACGCAGAAGCTGTACAAAGCAGCGACGCCGCAGCTAACTTCTCGAAAGCCAGCACAAATCTCACAGCAAAAGCCATGGCCCGCTTCAGTGATCGTGGAAGTCGAGAGTCCACACCTGATTCTGGAATGCCTTATCAAGGTCAGCCCTACGGGTCACTAGGGCGCGGCTTTCCTTCCAATCCCACCGCATCAGCGTACGGTGGTGCCGAACCTCGCATTGCCACTTTTGGCTCGATTGGAGCTAGTTTTTTCAACAGACAAAAGCGGAATGCAAGCGAGAGTCATTCGCAGTCTGTGGGTGGATATTCACCAAGGACACCCGACATGACTCGTTGGTCTCGTGATACGATGCCTGACTTCCCTCTTCCCAACGTCTCTGATAGCCCAGCAGGGCGAATGGAGTATACGGACACATTCGGAAGGCGAATCAGCATGGCTCAGCATGCTCGCGGTGCTTCTCCAGCTTCGTCCGTCACAGGTGATGACAGCGAGAGAAGAAGCGAGAACGGACTCAGCAACTTTCCTCTGCCGAGTATGCGGGCTGCTGCGAGGATGGGCATTTTGCCAGCGCGGTACCGCGAAGAGTCGATTAGTCCGGGAGGACGTGCGGTCGGACCCAAACCTCTCCTCCTCTCGCAATCAGCCCGACCGCCCCGTGAGGGAAGCAACAGTCCAGGATCGCTAGCTGTGGACGAACCCTCGCGCAAGATCTCGTCCGGTCCAATGGGTCACAGTATGAGCAGAGGTAACAGTCACCAAGATTCTAGAAGCGTCAGCTCTTTCAGCGGCAGATCGTCTGCAACGGGAAGCCGACGCAGCTCAGTAGCTGATTTCGGCGAAACAAGCATGCCTGGACTTGCTGAGGAAGGTGCTTTGCCGCCACTGCCTAGTCTTATGGGTCAAAGTGTGTATACTTATCCCCTCGGCACAAATGCAGCGGACACGGGAGCAAGCTTGGCTTTGCAAGGTGCAATTTCAAAAGAAGGGACAGTATCTGCTGGTGCGTTTACTAGAGCTACTAAGATTGCAGATGCGGATCGAGAGAGGCCGGAGTTCGGACAGGTGGCAAGCTCGTCTGATATTCCATTAATCGCTACAGGTGCCAACATTTCTCGACCAAGGGCGTCGCATAGGAAGAGAACATCGAGTTCAACAGTAGAGTCAAGAACAGTGTCAACTTCTGGGTCTATGACGGGAAATCAGCTGTCGAATCGTAGTAGTCAGACGACAAGTGTCGTTGACGGCGCTGCTATCGAAGAAGGGTGGGAGGCGGGAGAGGTTGTTACGGTCGAGGGACCTGCCTCTCTTGGAGACGAGGTGGTTCGAAAAGGACACCAAACGGGTCGGTCAGACGGTAGCTCCTCAACTTGGCATGCAGCGGAGGCCATTGTATTGACTGATGAACCTCTCCACGGCCGACTCGACACCGCTGCTTCTGCAGCAACAGCAGCTCCGTTCGAAAGCGGAGACACAACCCCTCTCCCACAAACGGTTCGCAAATACACCTTAACGGACGAACCTCTTCCGCAAGCCGACGCTCCTCTTACAGCAACCTCATCCATCATTCGCACAAAACGCTTCACGAAGAATCGACAAAACTCTTCTTCCTCAACCACAAGTCGTAAATCATTAGCTGGGTTGCGTAGATCTAGTAGGAACTCGCTGACTGAACAAGCTCCTACTTCACCCGTGATTGCGTTGCCCGAGGTGATGGAGGCTGATGCTTACGGTGGGATCGCAGCTGACAGTGGGGTCAATGGAGAAGGAGAGCTGCCATTCGTTTCAGCCCGTGGTGTGAGTGGTACTGGTCATGAAGAATATCCCGGCAGTCCTTCTTTGGATGATAGCTTCAACATAGCCTCATTGAATATTGCAGATGGTGTGGAGAGCGGTAATCGGAGACCGTCCACTGACAGAAGCGGATTTATTTAGCATCACATGATCAATCCTACTCGCTGGTTAATGCGCAACTCTTGTTGCACAAACGCGTACACACAGTACAACGATTCTAAGGCAACTTTGTGCTGAGTGACACCGAACTCTCTGAGAGAGCAACTTCCTCGTTCTGGAGCTTGAATTGTGGCCCTCAGGAAGCGGAGAAGCTGGCAACGAACCATTCGCGCTTCGCACCGGTCAGAACGGCAACGGAAGAGTCCTTCAATCATTCGTGGTGGACTCGTCTATGAATCCCAGCTCATGCTCACACGGCCGAAAGAAATGCAAAAGGGTTTGATTGCGGGTCAGCAGCGAAGCGTGCTGGCTCTGAGGCTCCCGGCCCGCCGTATGGGGGCCGGTTGAGCACAGAAGAGCGAAACAACAAGGGAGGGAAAGGGCGGGTCACAGAACAGAGCAAGGTCGTGTGATCTAGGCACGCCTGCGACAAGAAAGATGATGGAGAGAAAGGAAGCAGGAGTGAGCAGCGCACTGACTTTTTATCGGTGCGATGAGGTGAGGTGGAAGGTGGGAGGCGTGTGCGCGAGCTCAGATGTGCACGCCGGTCACGTGCTGCACACATACATACACACAAAGCTCTTTCATTGTCTTGATTACATCATTCAATTCGTACAGATACATGCAGTGGCTAATCATACATTGCTTAACATCGTTCTTTCTGCGACTGTGCCGTTACTGACCAGAACCAAGCACACGACTGACCCTCCTAGCAGCTGTTCTGCCCAAACTCCTCACAACAGAGGATGCACCACTTCCCTCCGCATCATCATATCGGTAAGCCTGACGATCGGTCGCGCGCGGAGTACCTACATCCCCACCCAGAGCCGCAGCAGCGGTCGGCGTAGAAGGCTCATTCCTCTGCCCAAGCTGCGTCTTTCTCGCAGGTGAATGAATGCTTTCTTCACTAGGTCTCGAAATATTCCTCGGCGGTCTAGGTGGACGAGTCAGCTTTGTTGGTTGCCTATTTGTATTCTCTCCATCAGCAAGAGAGGAAGAAGGAGAAGCATTGGTATTGTGGAAATTGATCGTGTGTCGACGATGAGTTGGAGCCGTTCTCGCAACTTGAGCTGTTTCTTCTGCTGCAAGATCTTGCTCTTCGGTGCTTGTTCGAAAGGTGTCAAGTTGAGCTGCTAGGGTGTCGGCTACACGGTGGGGGCCGTTCCCTCTGATGGTTGCTACTTGCCTTGTGCGTTGGCGGGAGGAAAGTCTCGCCATTTCTCCGGGAGGGAGGGACCTTGAGTTGCCAGCAATGACTCGTCCGAACTCATCCGTCTCTGAGAGTAGACTTCCATGCTGTCCGCCTCCTCCGATTGTACCACCTTCGCTTTCAACCTGATCCATCCCACTAACTCCGTTCTGAAGACTGTTCTCGGGACTCGAAGCGACGACGCTTGATGCAGCCGAGGTTGCAGAGGGCTGGAAAGATGCTGTTGCATTCGAGACCGACGGGTTGCTGAGTCTAGGTCGACGCAGTGTAAATGCTAGCGGAGGTCGAGCACTACCGGCTGAAGCGCTGTTGGCTCCAGCAGTGGAGGAAGCATCACTGGATGAAGGGAAAGGTCGGCCAATGACGCTACGGCGCGAAAACAGTGGCGAATCCTGCGAAGTCTCAGGTGGGAGTTGGAGAGCAGAACGGTCGAGTCGACGCTGAGCAGCGCTGGACAAGGGGGAAAGCTCGGACGCTGAGCGACCATGATTGCTGGTGTGACCAAGAGAGGTCATTGAGCGGATTTGGGAAGCGGTGAGGGTGCCGCCGCGTTCTCCACTGCCCAGGCCGCGGGTTGAACGGACGAACGGTGATGGCGAGTCAGCCTGCAGACTAGACCCACCTCGTACTGAAGAAGTTGCTCTGCGAAGCAAGTGGGCACTCCCTGCTTCAGCACCACCACCAGCTGCTTGATACGCATCGCCTGGAGTCAACCCTGCCGCTGAGACCCCACCCCCGATGCGTGAGAAAGGTCTAGGCGAGTGACCCATTTCAACAAGAGCCTGATTGAACTGTGCTTGTCTCTCCTTCTCGGTGCGGTCAAGAAGGAAGAGTAAATCCTGAATAGCTCGCGCTTGTTCCAGCACGAGCTTATTGACGAATGCAAGTCCCTCGTCTAGCTGGCCGAAAGCGTCGGTGAAAGCATCGCCTGGACGTCCCATCAGGTGTCCTTCCGTGGCAATCGGATGCATCGAAGAAAGCTCGGCCCACATGGTCGAAGTGCTTCTAACGATGGCACCCATCAGTTCTACTGTGCGAGCTGTGTGCGATCCCACTGCAGCAGACCCGTTGGGGTCACCAACAGGCGTCTTGCTGTACAGAGCTTCGTATTGGGTCAGACGGATGGCAAGGTTCCGGATCGGTGCGGGCTCTTCGCCGTTGGAAGCCATTCTCTCGCGGCGCTCCGTTACGGGACTGGTGGTCATGTGCCCTGGAGAGGTGCCGAGGGATGTTGCGCTGCGTTGAGGTACAGACGCACGTCGACTGGGACCGCCTCGAAAGCCGACGAGCTCGTGAATGCGATTTGCCGCATCAGAAGAGTTGTTCGGATCAGGTGTCGGCAAAGCCCGGTCGTACCGAGATCGCTGTGGATCCGTTGAAGGGTACTGATGCATATGCTGCGGTCTGAAGCTATCGTTAGGCGACCTCTGCAAGCCCATCACAGATTGAGGCCGAGTCGAGCCCAATACAGGAGATTCGAGATCGAGTGAAGATCGAGTGCTGCCAAGTAGCGCTTGAGCACGAAGTGAAGGGAGATGCTGTTGACGTTTATCGTGCTCCGATCCGGCGCGTCCAACACGCAGATCCTCGATCTGGTTGCGAAGGTTATCCAAAGCAGCATCATCCATGCGACGAAGTCTATCGTTGTACTGTCGCGGACGGTCCGAAGAGTTGGTCAAAGAGGAGGAATGCTCTGTTCTGACAGAAGGGCTGTGCGGACGAGCGCTGGTAGTCGCAGGTGGAGGAATAGCATCAGCTGAAAAGAGACCAGAACCGTATTGCTTGCGCATGCTGACTCGTGAAGCAGCGCGGTGCAGTTCAGAAGCGCTACTAGATGACTTCTGAGATCGATTGGAAGACGTAGAAGAGATCTTTCGTGCGCGAGCTTCTTCGCTGGGAGAACCAATTTCGGAGGAGCGAGGGAGGCGGCGAGTTGCACTGGAAGGCGTGCTATGCTGCGAGCCCCTCGAGAGATGTCGCTGAGCGAAAGAGACATCGACAGAAATGCGGCTACCTTGAGTGCCAAGACGACCTGCATAGTCCAGTGGCGCGGTATTCTCATCTGCAGCAGCATCCGATGCGTACCTGCGACGCTGGATGGGTGAGCGTGAGCTGCTAGACAGATTTTTTGCACCCTCCTCTTTGATCTCGTCCAGGCTATCACGGTGAGTCGAGACGGGACTACGGATCTCATTACTGTCACCACTGAGCTCCGATGATCTAGGCTTTGGAAGCATCTCTTCTCGACCATCGCTGCGATCAGATTCATCTGCACTGGGTCTCCGTTGATGCGCAGCTCTGTATGCGCGGCGGATCTCCTTGTCGGGGAGCCTGAACTCAGCTGGCATGGGGCTGCGAGTCGAGCTTGTGTTGTTGGAAGATGTTCGAGCGTCAAGCGAGTGTCGACCTGAAGATCTCCCCGTAGTACGCACAAGTCGTCGCATGGAGCCTGAAGGCAGCTCATCGCCGCCCGTATACCTCGACGAACGAGCTGAGCTGTGTGTTATCGCTGTTCCAGAGTCCAGATCATGACTGCCTTGTCGCGTAGGTGATTGTACATCGCCTAATGACTCTTCTGCATCATATCGGGAAGAGCTGACGGACAAGGTAGTTGATTTGCGTGGAGAATATTTGTGCTGAGAGCCTGATCGTGGGAATGGATGCTGCTGCTGCTCATTCCCTACGTCGTCGTCGTCGTCTTCGAAACCAAGTCGAGACTCGGAGCGAAGCTGAGTGACGTCGCGCTCGTGCAATTCGCTTCGACGTGGTCTTCGCCCTGAAGGAGACTGCGTGGAGCCAGCATGTGAGGAGAGGGATGAAGAGGCGCGTGCTCCTGCTGGAGACGCCTCAGCAGGCTTGGTTGGTGACTTGTCCATTCTGCTTGTGGAATTGACCTGGGTCGAAGATGGCCCGGCTGCTGATGTGTGATACTCTCTTCGGAAGCTGCTGTCGTGAGGCTGAACCAGACTTGATCCACCGATGGTGTCGCTGCCGGTATTGGTGGAAGAGGAAGCAGCTGAAGAGGAGCGGGACAAGGCTGAGGCAGTGTTGTGATGTGCGGAGGGTAGCTCGAGTCGTTGTAACGACGGGCTTTTATGGCTGGAAGGAAAGGCGTCGTTTGAGTCCTTTCGAGAGCGTCCAACACTCCCACTGGCACTGCTGGTTGTCTCGCTGTAGGGAGGTGTGGGAAGGCCGTAGATTCTATTCTTCGCAGCTGAAGAGGCTTCTGTAGATGGACCAACGCTCAGTTCTTGGTCCATCTGATAGCGGAGCGCGTCGACAGAGCTGATTTTTGCTTTGTCTCGACCATGAGAAGCTGTGCTTAGCCAGTCCGTTCGTCGAGTAGAGGTGTAGGGTGTCTCTATTCCGTTCTGATAGTCTGGCATCGAAGAGACTTTGCTGGCTTCGTTGGCTTCTTCCTATGCTTTCGGCTCGGCAGTGACAGCGACTTTAAGCTTGAGCCGATCTAAACGCTATATGGTTAGAGTTCAGGTGGATCGCGCTCCCAGATGGAGCTGCTAAGTCGGCAAGCCTGCTTGCAAATGATCCGAGTCGACTGAAAGGAAGAAAGGCTTGCTGTGCATTCGCAGTTTCGCCGGTCGTTGCTACGTGTGATGGCGGAGCTGTAGCAGCTTCAGCGATACTCTCGCTGCCCTGCACGAGACTCGGATGGTCTCTGAGTCCAAGACGAACAAGGTTAATAGTGAGGGGCATGGAGCTAAGTGGAGCCAAGCTGCCAACGCTTTAGTAAAACTATGTAAGCTCTAGTTCGATCTCACATTGCCGCCACCTTCGCTTACTCGGATTCACGTCATCTTGGTCCAGGCCGGCGGTCGCGATAGGCATCGATCGGCATACCAGCTTTACAATACCTGAGGAGTAGCAGATAGTTTCTCCCTTACGCTTCAGCTGTAGCATACCTCTGTATCGTACACGCATACACAGAGTGCTGGGAGACAGATATATATACCATTCACTGTCTTGTACTCAGTTCTTACATATGATTGCAATCGATACTTGTGTTTAACGCCATTTGCCGCACACGTCCTTCCTGGGCATACCCACCTAATGCGTTGACCGATACAGGTTCGTTGATCAATGGACAGTATCAGCCAAGGCATTCATCTGTGGCAGAATTGTGGGCTGCTACCGATGCACAAAGCGATCCTGCACACTCGAAATTTGATACCCCTTATATGTCGGTCCTTTAACACTATAAACATGAATAATACGGACCTGATCTCTTCTCACATCTCATCATTGTTGAAGATTACGATCCAGTGCAACGCCAAAGGATGACGCGGGGCAGATCCGGTTAGATGACCGATCTGATCAGAGATCGGGTGCAACACAGGCCCGCACGTTGTCAAGGTAGATCATTAAGTTGGTCTACTCCCACATTCGGCATGTGCCGCTAACATGTATAAATATCTCACAGAGAGCACTTGGCTCTCGCCACATTCCCTTAGTCAATTGAGTATATTTGTTTCTGTCTTTTAGCAGCAGTGACATTGTACTTAGACTCTCCCCGAACACCAGGATCGGGACCGAAACGACTTCAGTTTCCAACAATCATCGGTACTTTGCTGTAAGAACATCCCAACACTTCTTCAAGACTCGCGCCAAGATGTTCTTGCCTCAGTCTCTCCTCTTTGCTGTCCTTTCCATCTATGGCATCGCTGCCGCCGCCAAAAGCTCTAGGTCATCGAGCTCTGCCAGTAGAAGCCGCTCTAGCTCTAGCTCTGCACTTGACTTCTGGCTCACTGCCTATGCGATCAACGCTGTTGTCAGTGGTCGCATGCCCAAAACCTGAGATTGGTAATAGAGTCTCGTCTATTACAGATCCTGTCAAGTTATGCGACAACACTTGTGGTATTGCAATTCTTGGCGAAATATGTAGTAGAGCCATCTCTATCACTTTTCTCACTCAGAACTGCAGTAAGGGTTTTGCTATTGCAGGTTTCCACTGACTGCTGTGGACACTCCTTCCAGAGGTAGCTCAGCATGATCAATAACGATGTGAACTTGTACTGACACAATGTCTGGTGTGAATATGATTGCTGGTGGTGTCGACACGAGTGTCCAGTGTGTCAACTATTGCTTGAGGTGATCCCCAGACCAAAGTGGACTACTGCCTTCAGTTCTATCCTAATCCAGACTGCTGGTTTGCTATAAACCGCCTTTGGACATCAGTGAGCAGAGATGCAACACACACGCTACAATGAGAAGCAATCTATTGATTACTGCTTGCTGACTGAAACTAATGTATACTTATGCTTGAAGTGATAACTAGTGTTAGGGGTCTCGCGCCTGAAACCCAGGTCGGTCTGTCGAGATACTTGGTGACTATCTAACTGCGCGACAGCTATTGTCTCAGTGAGCTACGTCGCTCGGTGACTATCAAGTTGCGTGATGACAGCGGGTGGTGTTCATTGTATATACTATCGTAGGTTTTGGCTGACCTCTGTGGACACTCCATTCAGGGGTAGCTCAGCACGATCAATATCAATACTAAGGTGGCAACACCAAGGTCTGGTGTGAGTGTTGATGGTGATGAGGTTGTTGGTGTTGGTGATAGGATTGGTGGCATCAACACGAGTGTCCAGTGTGTTGACTGATGCTTGAGGTGATCCCCAGACCACAGTGGACTACTGCCTTCAGTTCTATCTTAATCTGGACTGCTGGTTTGCTATGAACCACCTTCAGACATCAGGGAGTGGTGATACAACACATGCACTACAATGAGGAGCAACCTTGATGGATTACTACTATGCTGACTGAAACTAATGTATACTTATGCTGAAGTGATAACTAGTTATGGTGTGTAGAGTGGATGGGGATCCACTCAACCACTGATGATGAGAGGGTATGCTTATATACACTCCTTGTAGTGTCGCCTGTGATGCTGCTCTGGCCCTCTCTCTGCAGAGAGTACCCTCTTCATCAAGTACTGTACAAGAGGTACCTCCAGTACCCTCCTGTCCTCCTCGAGCTATGTGTTGACTCCTTTGACACTGCTCCTCCTCCTTTGACACTGCTCCTTCTCCTTCGACACTGCTCCACTTCCTAGTGACCTGCCTGTCGGTCTCCTATGACTCCTATCTCTTGAGCCCCTGAGTGGTGACAGTCTGCCTGCTCCTTGAGCTTGGTCCTCCTTGTGGCTGTGCTGGTGGCCGCCTGCATGCTCTTTGAGCTTGGTCCTCCTTTGCATGTAAGTCCGTAGGAGTCCATGGTCTCCATGGAGACTGCACTACCACCATGCTCATCATTGGTATCAACTAGATCTCTGATACCTGTGCTCCTTCCATATGAACCAGTGACCCTCCTGCTTCCTGAGCATTCAGGCCCATGACATGCGTTTTACAAAACAAAAAAAGAGCAAAAGCTTACATAAGCTACGCCAAACGAAAAACAAAACCGTGTTTTTGAAAACACGGCTTTTTCGTGCGTTTTCAAAAACGCAAAACGAGTTCACTCCACAACAGTGAAAGTATGTGAGCACTAGTTCGATCTCACACCTTTGTTGCCTTTTCAAACTCGGATCCATAGCAAGTTGTGGAGGCCAGTGCCACGTCATGTTTCATAAGCTTATTATTAAGTTACGTCTCTTATCGGCCGTATGACTCATGTTCCATATGCTTACTTTTAGGTTGCGCCTCCTTTCGGCCGTATGATTCATGCTTCATATGCTTACTGTTAGGATACGTAATTTATCGGCTGTATGATTTTATCGCGGTTTTGGAAACCGGCTTTTCCTTCAATGGGGTTCAACTTTGCTCCAAAAATGCGCTTTTCAAAAAACCCGCGTTTTTAAAAACGCAAAAACTTTGGCACCCCCTCTAGTTGATATTGTTGGAAACTGAAGTCGTTTCGGTCCCGATACTGGCGATCGGGTAGAGTTTGAGTACGATGTCACTGCTAGTTTTAGACAGAAACAAATATACTCAATTGACTAAAGGAATGTGGCGAGAGCCTAGTGCTCTCTGCTTTGTATATATACATCTTTTTGGCACTTCCCAAGGGTGGGAGTAACCCCTATTCAATGATCAACCATTACAACGAGCGGGACTGTGTTGCACCTGATCTCTCGAAAGATCGATTCTCCCGAATCCCTGATCAGATCGATCCGTCCCGATCTCTCCACCATCGGTTCCTGTCATTTCAGTTGAAGAGGATAGAAGTCACACAAAGCGTAGAAACTGCGGAGGTAGTGCTTACGGCCGAGTAAAAGGATAGAGCATCCGAGCATGGGCCGCATGTGTCATGACCTACTCAAGACAAATGTTTTGTTTTGCTCCGCAGTCAATGCAGCACTCTACTGCTCCTCTTTTGTATATATATAGACTCCTTCTCTCCTCACTCTCTCTCTCTCCCCCTCCTATCATCAGCAATCACATGAAAACTTCAACTGGCTCCCAACATGGGGCTCAAACCCACGACATTCATATTACATTCAGCATGACATTCAACACAATACTCATGCATCAAGAGTCTGACAAGTCTGACAGTAAGTACAATGCCTCCATTGACACGAGCAGGACAGACAGGAAGGGAGGAGAGAGATGATGATCAAGCGGCCGCCACCGCAGGCAATGGTTGCAAGGAGGGTTGGCTCATGCAGGTAGTAAGGATTCTACAGTTGGCAAACCCGGCATTGACAGCGGAGGAAGCAATTATACAAGCAATGAGCCTCGTCAGCATTAGCAATCAAGCTCCAAAGGGGGAGGTGGAGAAGATTCCCAAGGACGTCTCAAGTGCCATCACGCACATCAAGAAGCTCAGCGATAACAACTGGCATACTTGGGAGCCCACCTTCATCGACTGTCTGCAATGGGTATGCAATGCGAAGGAAATCTTATACAGCGAAATAGCACCTGGAAGTGAGGGATACGATGAGGACCTGGACAAGGCGCTGGTAGGCCTCATCCACGCTTGCTGTGATCACAGTCTGGAAAGCCGCATCGACACATACACCATCAGGGGTGCAGATGAGGAGGTCCAACTTGGAAGCACACTTTACGCCAAGCTTAGGAAGGCACTGACATTGAATGACGTGGTGAAGCGAGCGGGCCTGCAGGACCACATCCACACTGTATGACTGTACAATCGGGATGTCATCAGACTAGGAAAGGAACTGGACTCCATTTGGAACGATGCAGTGCGCCTGGGGAAACGATTCAATGAAGACCTCAAGAAGTCTACCCTTTATCGCTGCACAGCTCAGGATTGGTTCTATGCTAACTCTGTTGATGCACTCAAGACGGCCAAACCAGACTGTAAGTACGATGAAGCTTACCATGCACTCGCGAAGAAACAGCAAGACAGTGAGCTCTTGGGTCGCATCAGAGGAGCCACCAGGGTCGCTACGAGCACGGAGCAAGGGGCCACCGGTCAGGTGGAGCAGGGGCCCAGGGGGAGGCGCGATCCGTGCAACCCATCAGCCCCTCCAAGATGCTATGCCTGTGGAGGACCCAATCACATTGCTCGCAACTGCACGAACAACAACAATCCCGCATCGAGCACGAGCAAACCCGCTACTCATGCGACACAGGAACCGAGTCACTAGGAACTTGGGTGCACCTTCCTAGCAATTGACAGAGGGGAGCGATCAGCATGCAACACCTGGATTGTCGATTCAGGTGTGACCCATCATATGGTAAATGATGAGAGGATGCTGCTCACCTTGACAAGCAAGGATGGACAGATCAGTACAGCAGGGGATGAAAGGCTTTGGGTAAAAGCCATAGGGGATGCCTCCCTTCGGGTCAGTGAGGCTACCATCCAGCTATTGGATGTGCTCTATGTGCCAAAGCTTAATTCTAATTTATTGTCCATACAAGGCTTGATTGAGAACAGTGCACGAGTGACCTTTGATGAGTTCGGGACTACCATAAAGCAGAACGATGGTACCCAGGTGCAATTCAGGAGGAATAGGAGACAAGGCCGCTTCGAAGTGCGAGGACAAGCACTAACCTTGGAGCTGGAGAAGACTCTCAATGACGTCCCAGAGGACAATGAGAACACAGGAAGACATAACGACGTCCCAGAGGACGGTAAGAACACAGGAGATTGGGACAGCTACCTCTGGCATGAAAGGTTTGGACACCTGGGTTGAGATAAGACAAGGCAGATCCAGGTGCACTACCTCAGTACTGATGAGAGGATGGAGCACGAGTCGAAGCATTGCAATGCATGCAGTCAAGGGAAACAGACCCGAGCACAGATGAGTCAATCAGAGTCAAAGAGAGCAGAGGCGCCACTAGAGTTAGTACACATAGACCTGATGACAGATCTTAAGGGCCATGCCAACTACCACTATGCACTAGTTGCAGTGGATGGCTTCTCCTCCCTGATCTATGTGGAACCACTCTGCACTAAGAGTGCTGCACTCACAGTGCTAAGAAGGTGGATCACCAGGATGGAACGAGCAACGGGCAGGAAACTCAGAATGCTCTGCAGTGAAAATGGAGGAGAGTGGTGCAGCTTAGAAGCTGAAGACTGGCAAACTCAGGAGGGTTTCAAGTGGCAAAAGAGCATTCCGGGATCAGCGTCCAGAATGGACGAGTGGAAAGAGCAATCAGGTCGGTCCAAGAAAAGATGTGCTTGATGCTGATTGGTCAAGCTTGCCCCAGAGAGTTGTGGCCATACATAATCATGGCAGCGGCGCACATGATGAACCTCACCCCATCAGCCATCAAGACCATCCCCCACAAGGCCTTTTACAGAACCGCCACACACAAACTGGCCCAACAGCTGCAAGTTTTTGGGTGCCTGGCATGGGTCCACATCCAATGGAAGGATCAGCAAGGTAAGTACGGACCTAGAGCGAAACCAGCCATTATGATCAGGTACAACAATGAACACAAGGCGTGGAAGTTCTGCAACCCAGACCAGCCCGCGTCAATTCAATGGAGCAACTCAGCAACGTTCCATGAAGACAAAGGGTGGAGTGATCGCCAGCAGGAGACATGCAAGCCCATGGAAGTTGAGGAGGAGGGTACTGCACCAACCACAGTGGAGGAGGAGACCAGGTCGGAGGCTGCAGTGGAGGACCTCCTGCCCTCCATGGACAGCACAGTAGGCGCTGCCAACACAGCGGTGCTGAACCTGGATCCAACACTTGGAGAGGCGATGAATGGTGAGGACGCCCAGCTCTGGAAGGAGGCAATCCGAAAAGAGCTGGAAGGACTCGAGGCAATGGGGACTTGGGAGGTGGTGAATCACCCGTCAGGAGTACCACTCGTGGACTCTAAGGTTGTGCTTCAGCTAAAGCTCAATGCTGATGGTGTACCCATAAAGCACATGGCACGACTGGTTGCGAGGGGTTTTACACAGAGAGAGGGAATCAACTATCAGGAAACCTTCTCTCCAGTAGCACCCCTCGGAGCAATCAGAGCTATCCTAGCGCTAGCAGTACAAAACGACTGGGAGGTGCATGCACTGGATATCACGATGGCCTACTTAAACTCCAAGTTAAAGGAAGTGATCTATATGAAACCACCAGAGGGATCAGGAGTAGCACCTGGACAGGTATACAAGGTGGTCAAGGGCCTGTACAGCCTAAAGCAGTCTGGGCGGGAATGGAACCAGGAGTTTGACAGGTCTTCGTGACACATGGGATTCTTCCAGGTGGAGTGCGCTCCCTGCATCTACACCAAGGGACAGGGCAAATGCATGGCCATCATGGTCATCCACGTCAATGATACATTAGTCATAGCAACACGGCTGGAAACAGTCCTAAAGGTTAAGAAGCAGATTGGTCCAAGATGGAAGATGGAAGATAGTGGTGAGGTCTCTCACTTCCTAGGCATCAAAATTAGTCGAAACCGTGTGATGCGCACCATGACAATTGGTCAGTCAAGGTACATTGACCAAGTGCTGGCCAAGCACCTGGACAAACACACCAAGCTGACCATGGTTCCAATGCAGAGCATACCAGAGGGAACCCTTGTCGCAAGTGCAGCACAACAGAAGGAGTACCTGGTGATCATTGGCAAGCTGCTCTGGGTTGCCAATAGCACCTGGCCCAACCTTAGCCTCGCTGTGGGTGTCCTCGCTAGACACATGGGTGAACCATCACAGGAGCATTATCAGGCAGCACAAAGGGTCTTGCACTGCCTCGAAGGCACAAAAGAAGTTGAATTGGTTTATAGGGGAAATATATCACAAGAGCCACTGGTCGTGCACAGTGTTGCAAACTGGGCAAGTGATGCCACCATACAGAGAAGGAGTATGTCAGGGTCAGTGGCGTTAGTGTATGGGAACCCAGTAGCCTGGAAGTTGGTGACACAAAAATGTGTATCATTGTCCGATGTCGAGGCAGAGTTCATTGCAGCCACGGAGGCAACACATGAGGTGCTCTTCCTCAAGCAGCTACTACGCTCAATTGGCATTGCCACAGGCATCCCGACGGTCTACTCAGACAACACTGGTTGCATACAGGTTAGTAAAGACCCAGCACAGCACTGGAAGCTTAAGCACATTGACACCAAGTATCACTTCGTCCATAACAACATCCAAGAGGGAAGGGTGCAGATCAAGTACGTGGACACCACAAGAAATCTGGTGGATGTACTCACAAAGCCAATCGGGAGACAGGCAATGCAGCAAGCAAGATCTGGGCTGCACCTGCAAACACCGGCAGCGGTATACAAAACAGAGTCCCCAAGCTACGCAACAGTATTGAAGAACGGAGGACATACCTTGAAGCAACAGCACAATGTACAGGGTACATATGCTGTTGAGGGGGGGAGTTGAAGAGGATAGAAGTCACACAAAGTGTAGAAACTGCAGAGGTAGTGCTTACGGCCAAGTAAAAGGGTAGAGCATCTGAGCATGGGCCGCATGTGTCATGACCTACTCAAGACAAATGTTTTGTTTTGCTCCGCAGTTGATGTGGCACTCTACCATTCCTCTTTTGTATATATATAGACTCCTTCTCTCCTCACTCTCTCTTTCTCTCCCTCTCCTATCATCATCAATCACACGAAAACTTCAACTATTTCTCCCTAACTTGTTGGATCGGTACCTTTGTCACACCCTCTCGATCCAGCATGTCCATCTGATACTATCAATCCAAACAAATGACAGAGGTGTAGAAGTCTTGGCGCTGTGAGTGGCTTGGTCATGATGTCAGCTAGATTCTCGCTGCTTTGGACCGGGGCGATAATGAGCTGTCGACTTGCAATTTTGTCTCAGCTCCCTAGCCGCTACCACCAGCGCTACGTATTATGCCTTGACAGAGCTGTTTGCCACCGTGGGTTGAAGTCGAGAAGACCAACTACATATGAGCCTGTCGATGGTGAATACATATCCAGAGGTAGACCTCCTGCAGTCTCGTGAACCAGCTCAGTCGCTGTCAGCCCATCCCATGAGCATAAAATCAAGTGCGGATGCGCATCCGCTTGCTTCCCTCCTCGTCACATTAGTGCGCGTCATGTCCTTCATCACCGAAAATGTATTTGATAACAGACATGTTATATCGCACCTAATGTCATCTTTGTTGCAAATGTCTTTTTTTTTTCTTTTTTTTTCCTTATAAATACGTGTTTTTTGAGTACTCAAAAATGGGAAAAATACGTCAAAATCGAGAAACACGTGTTTCTCAAAACAGTCAAAGTTTGATACCCCCTAAGGGAGGGAATCCGGTGGGAAAAGAAAGATTGGCAAGGTCAATGTTGAAGCGACATTTGCGGAAATGAGAAGATGATGGTAGGAAGTAGAGAGGAATGCCGAGCAAACAAAGCCAATTGAGCGGGTTGTGACACGTGTGGTCCAGCTCAGATGCGAACGCCGTGTCACGTGCAACACAGGATACAGTTGCAGATGACTGAGTCCCGTGATCGCTGGTTGTTCGGAATCCTGCGCACCTTTTTGTGTTCTCAAAGCTGTAAAAGACACAGTTGATATTTTGGCCTGCGGTTCGCAAGCTTAAATACGCTCCTTTCCTAGTCTTCATCACCCACATAGGCGTTCGTTCGCCAGGATCATCCTCAGTTCCACGAAATGAACTCCAGCACTGGTAATGCCGACTTATCCGTTGCTGTCTGTCAAGTGCATTTGGCTCTCTGCGCAAGTTGAAAGTAGAAACACCACTTCGTTGGGGCCACAATCAGGTACCCTTCGGACAGATGTATAACTACTAAAAGTCTTAATTATTAAGAATGGAGGCTACAAAACATGAGTATATATACCTTCTCACCACCGCTGACACTCACTGTGTTGTTCCAGGTGAGTCGTGTATCCTTTCCCACATAACTCTAGACCGTCTGTCCAGCGGCATCCCCTTTCATAATCGTCGTCATGTCAACGCACCACTTGGCATACCTCATATCTCGCTATCAACCCTCGAGAATAAGCTGCATATGTCACGAACTTCGGCCTTATCTCAGTCTCGTCAACACCTGGCTTCATTTCGGTCTCCTGGTCGTGAATACTCCGACCTGACATGTTAGTGAGAAAATGTGAAGAAGTGTAGTCCCGATAACTGGTGATCGGGGAGAATCCGAGTACGATGTCACTACTACTTTTAAGGCAGAAACATATATACTCGATTGACTAAAGAACGTGTGTGGCAGGAGCCTGGAGCGCCCCCCCCCCCGCCTTGATATATATACAAATGAGTGGCACTTGCCGAATGTGGGTAGATCCTACTTAATGACGAGCTATAACAACGAGCGGGACTTTGTTGTACCCGATTCTCGATTTCCGATCAGGTCGTCCCTCACCCGATCCTTTTTGTATCTGCTTACGTCAACCACTATCATCACGTTGGATCGTCATTCTCAATAGTTAGACCCTGGAAATATCGACGTATCTTCAACTGCGCATGAGCCCGGAGTTCGGCGACGCGTTACAAGTCTCAAAAAAGAAAATGTGTGTCACAGGGGCCTAACAATATGAAAGAAAAAGCGAAATGTGGAGAATACACAGCCTGGACCCTAAATTGTGTGAATCACAAAGCCTTATCTCAATTGCTCAGCTGATGTATCCCTTCTCTAGCAACGAGGAAAGACGCCGCTGCTCATCATCTTGACAGAGAGCAACATACGATCCCATACAACAACGCTTAAGCGACTTGCAGGTCACCGCCAAAGTCGTATCATCGAGGTGGGGCCAAACCTACCAACCACCTCTCGCTCTTCCTCTTCACGAGCATGTCGACGTACCCTTCATTGCGCTTAGACTGCGCAAATCTGCCGACATAAGTACCGATTATGGCATCGTACTTCCTACCGTCCTTCTTTTCCGGCTGGGACCTTTCGACCGTCTCCGCATTCTCCCTCTCAGCCGGTCTTCAAAAGAGGATCCTATCCTACCTCTTCAAGAGAACACTCGGACACCTTGTCGATGGAGGTCAGCTCGATCTTGCTCAAATCGATGCTGGTATCGGCAGCGGTCGTATCGAAGTTCGCAATATTCAACTTAACTCAGACGCCATCAACAGCCGACTATCTTCGCTGCCAGTCACATTCGTCTCAGGTCAGATCGGAAAGATTCTCATTCACTTGCCCGTGCCCAACCTCTGGAGCGGCGAGCTATCAATTACAATATCAGACATCTCGGCCATCATCAAGGTCTCTCCTGAACCCACGCCTCAACATTCAAACCCGACAGATGATCTCTCGGCATCCTTTGCAAGCGCAGCTAGTCAGATCTTCCTCGAGGACGAGGAAGCCAAGGAACTCGAGGAGTCCATCCACGAATCACTTGGTGCCGAAGAGCTTCCAGAAGCACAGCAGCAGGCCAATGAAGAGCCTGGATCTCTCATAGCCACATACGTGGAAGTTCTGTTGACGCGGCTGAGAGTCGCAATCGAAAATGTACACGTACAGCTCTTCTCCGACGCAGCTGGTCTCTCCGTCAAGTTGCGGAGCGTGGCTGTTCAAAGCTCGAACACACGTACCGAGGAGCAAGCTCAACAGCAACGCGATTCAGGAAGCATTCCACACAAAAGGCTCTTTAGCGCGACAGTACGAAAACTTGAGCTTCAGGGACTCGAAGTATGGCTGGAAGACAAACGGGCCACCGCGGAACCTCACGCCTACTCCTCCTCTTCTTCCGAAGCATCGACTGATGGCGACGACTCCATAGAGCAAAGAGGAATTTCTCAAGACCTCGAGCAATCAGTTGTATCCTTGCAAGAGTCGTCAGCCAGTCTGTATGCAAGTGCAATTGCAGAGTCCGTCGACGAAAAATCATTCGACGATCAGAAGACAGGTGCGCCGCGGCATCCAAGTCCCCCGCCCGAGCAGCCACCAGCAATCAATACGAATCATCTTCTCTTGAGCTTCGGCCAGGAACCCTTCGTGATGACATTCAAGACCCTGAAAGAGCGTCAGCAGGTGCCGAGCTCGCAACATGGTGCCCGTCGCCCAGTCCAGCGACTCGTCAGCTTCAGCACCGATATTGATGTACAGATTGGCAATGGCGGCACCGTCTTGTTCATCGATCACGCCAGCTTGCTCTTGAACTTATCACGGAAACTTACCAACGGAATCCCTCGCAATGACATTGTGGAAAGCTCATCGGACAACAAAGCGCAGCCCGCTCCGCCATTCAAACGCTCCTATGCAAAGAGGAAGCTAGAACTGAGCTGCCACATCAGCAGCTTCAACCTCATCATCGGCTATGACGATCCCATGATCGACAGCAAGACTTTATCATCGATCGACGCTTTTTGGACTAAGCCTTCTCGATCACATCCGGACTTTGGCCACCTTCGATTGCGCTGTGACAAGCTGAGTGCAGTGTATCGCAGCTCTCCCGATACTGATGGCAAGAAGTCGACGCAGCCGAGCATAACATTCACAGTTGAGGATCTGGGCCTCTTTGAGTATTTATCTGCCAATCTCTACGAGCAGTGTCCACCTGATGCATCCCGAGTCCTCCCTGTTTTGATTTTGGACCCGAATCTCATCCAGTCCACTCGGTCGAACCTTGGAGCGACTAAGCATTCTCGGCACGACTACGCAAGCAGTACTGTCGATGTCTTCGACTGGCGCTTCAACGGTCCACATCACGCACCTGTTCAACGGCCATTCAAGCCAGGAGAGAGCAGCAAAGCTATGGGCATGAGAGCTACGCGCTTCGGGTCGTCCGAGCGTCGACCCTCGTTCTCATCCGGTCAGAGCCCTTACTATCGAACTGCATACGGTGAGCGCGGCTGGAAGCTCAAACCTCAGTCCAAGCCCCAGAATGCGACGCAGTCCCACGATGCTGAGAATCTGCAACCCAACGTCACTGTATCTGTCTCGTCGGCCAAGGATGAAGGATTGCAAGGTCGAGTCACAGTCGCAGTGGCGCCCATACATCTGTTTGTTGATGTCTCTCTCGTCACGCGCCTCATGCCTGCATTGCGCAAATTCGCAGCTGCTCAGCTCGCGGCTCTAAGGGAGAACGCACAAGCGAGCTATGAGCTATCTGGCTCTCTTGCAACCCTTGCCACCAGTGTGGCGACCATTCAAGCATCAGCTAGCGGTCTTCTTGACGACATCGGCACGGACGTCAACACTCCGAACAACAAGAGCACGTTTCGAGTCGACCTGAAGATTCGCCTCGTCCGCCTAGAGATCAGGACCCCCAGAGTGAGCTACGATGCTGCAGCGTTGGTCGGATGCGATATCACTTCAGCAAGAAGAGTCGGGCTGGACAGGCGATCCGGCATTCTCGTCCTCCAGGTGCAAGGGCTAGATGTCCGTACGGGCATTACAGAGCCCCTGCGACCGACAGGAGTAGTGCGTTTCGCTGAATCCCACGGAGCAGGCACACGTTCGCGAGTCACGGAATCCATTTTGACCTGCCAGGTCAGCGCAGAAAAGGTGTCTGCCTACTATGCTCTACCATCAGACTCACGAGCGTTGGTCTTGGCGTTGATTGAGGGAGTCCACGACAACGATGCCATGCAAGGGCCCTTCCAAAGCTCGCCTACTACGTTGCTCCCGCAGATTCGGCTGACTCGCTCTTCAGAGCCCAGACATGAACTTGGCAGCGGCCCATCGCCTGGTCTGCAGGCCAAAGATCGATGCAACATTTCAATACCGTCCGTCAAGGTAGAGCTAGGGAAGCAACAACTCGACTCGCTTCAGTACATGGCTGACGACTTGACGCAGTCAGTCAATCTTTGGAGCTCGGACGACCTGGATGATGCAGACAGTCTTGACACCGAAGGGCTCAAGATCCTCGGAAGCCGCTTCTTTGGCAGCCGAGCCGGCATGTCAATCATGTCTGCTAGTACAGACTCGACAGCGACTGCTCGAGCTAGCAGCAGGAGCTCGTCACTGCTAGTGACGGTCATGCAGGCATCCATTCGCCTTTGGCTCCCAAGCTTGAAGGCGAATGAGGAGGCATCCAGCGGAGGCAGAGAAGCTAGCTCAAAGAGTCTTCTACTATTGACCTCTGACTTCGAGCTGCTCTTCGACAGCGACAAGACCCGAAACATTACGCGGATCGAGGCGCGACTACCTCAAATTCAATTGAGCGTAGAAGCGGGAAGCGCTTCTGACGCAACAACGAGCTCACTCTTGGCTTACAGAACTATGGAAAGGAGCCTGGATGATCGCGATCACCACGGGATGTTGCTGCTGGTGCTCGAAGCGTATGCCGACCCTGGCACTAGCTATCGCGAGCAAAATGTTGATTTGACGCTTTGCTCGATCACGCTTTCCCCATCTTTCGACGAGGAGCTCATTCCGCGTGTCAAGCGACTCTTCAAAGCGCCTGCCGGTGTCTTCGAGAACGTTGAGCCAAACGAGGTGACGCGAATCAGCTTCAAGGCGAAGAACTGGTCCATCTACGTAGCCCCTCCCGGCACCACCCATCGAGGATCTTTGGCAATTGGCGAAGCCTCAGTGAAGACAAAATTGACGTCGCATGCTCCCAAGACAGCCATCAAGCTGGCTATAGGCGATTTTGACCTGTACGTGATCGAGTCCGAAGCTACAAACACTTCTGCGATTCCTTTGACGGCGCGCTCGGCAGCCGAGTATTGGACCAAACGTGGGTTTGCTCGCTTTATTCATGTCCCTGAAGGCAAGGGCAGCATCAACCTGAACACGCTCACGCGTCCGGAAGTGGACGTCAAGATCACCAAGCTGCGTGTCAAGTTGCAGGCGACAGCTGATACGCTGGATGTCGTCACAAGTCTTGTCGGCGCGATCACGGCCGGCCAGTCTCCGACCCAGAGCGACCCTGGAGCGGAGAACTGTTCGCTGAGTTCATCTGGAGAAGCCGATGCTCGCTTTAGGCAAGACCTCGCAGCTTCGCAAGCGCCGTCAGTCACAGGTTCAGTGAAGGTGGACAACTCAGACCGAATGGCAGAGCTGATGTCAGGCATCGAAGATAACGCATATCGACTCGCATCGCCGCTGCCCATTACGGCGGACTTGGTGGACGATGATGTGCCTTCTGACGCTGCCTTTCTGGGCGCAAAGGGTCGATACCATCCGGAGATCCTCGAGATAACGCTGGACTCTGACGAGTTCTTTGGTGGCGAGTCTGTGGCGTCGTTATCGCTGCTCGCTCCACGCACAGACACCGTCATCTTTGCTGATGAAGATGTGACGGTGCGACTCCTCGACCCAAAAGGCATCTGCCCTGTGCAGGAATACTTCACAAACTCTGACCTGGAGCCACAAAAGGAGTCTGCTCTAGGTCCAACAGCAAGCTCGGTGCGAGTGCGGGTGAGCAACTTCGATCTCTCAGTGCGCCTACACTCTGGCTATGACTGGGAAACCACACGTAAGGCTGTTCAGCAGGAAGCCAAGCTGGTCAGGAAGCGTTTACAAAAGATTAAGCAGCTGCTAGCGGAGGGACAGGTCCCTGACGACAGCGTTGAGGCTGCCACAAGCAACCTTCTCGACTCGATTCACATCAGCCTGCCGAAGAATCCTGACGAAATGGATGCCGACGCGATGATGCAAGCAGTTGAGGACGAGTTTGGTGATCATTTGGATGCCGCATCCACAGCTGACAGCAACGCGTCTACATCCTGGCAAGCACTGCCGACACTTCGAAGCGGGCAACCTGCATCTCGCTCCGAGAAGACGATGTCAGAGCACACAAAGTTACATCGCTCAGCACGATCTCTGATCGACTTCAACTTCCGCGGACTCGAGGTGGAGTTTGACAGAGCTGACCCTCAACAACTGAGTCACGTCATGTCTAGGATTGCAGTTAATGCTCGAAGGTTCGAGATCATCGACAATATCAAGACATCGACATGGCGTACCTTCTTGACCGAGATGCAGGATCGCAACACAGCCCTACGTCACGATGTCGAGAACAAGATGGTCAAAGTTGAGATCCTCAATGTTCGACCACAAGGGGAGGCGCTGGGTGATGCCTCTCTGTCTGAGACGCCGGAGGTTCGTATGCGCGCCAAGATTTCGCCCCTTCGACTCCATGTTGATCAAGATGCTCTCGACTTCCTCAAAAAATTCTTCATCTTCAAGCCACCAGGTCAAAAGGCACCAGCGACGCCCACGCAGCAATCGAGTCCAACGCTACCTTTTGTTCAATTCGCCGAGGTGCTACCGATCAAGATCAAGTTGGACTACAAGCCGAAGCGGGTGGACTACAACCTGCTTCGACAGGGCAAGACCATCGAGCTAATGAACTTCTTTCACTTTGAAGGTTCCGAAATGGTGCTTCGTCACATCACGCTGCGGGGCATCAATGGCTGGGCTAGGCTCTTTGACACACTCAATGATATCTGGACGCCGGACGTCAAGGCGAATCAGCTAGCCGACTTCCTATCAGGCTTGGGTCCGATTCGCAGCCTCGTCAATGTCGGTGCAGGTCTAGCTAACTTGGTGCTGCTTCCCATCGAGCAGTATCACAAGGACGGTAGAGTATTGCGTGGCATGCAGAAAGGCGCTGCAAGCTTTGCCAAGAGTACAGCGTTGGAGGCAGCGAGGCTCGGAGCCCGACTCGCCACTGGAACGCAAGTGATTCTGGAACAGGCGGAGCACATCTTGGGCGGCGAGATGCCAGAAGAAGTCACAGCTCGTGCCGTGGGACCGGATAGCTCTTCCGAGATCTACGAATCGTTGAGCGAAAGCATCATGGTCTCTTCAGCTACATCGGAGACTGGCGCATCCTGGCTTCAGGACAAAGACGAGAGTTTGGTCAGTAAATACGCCTCACAACCGGACAACATGCGTGATGCGCTTTCACAAGCTTACTCCGGGTTGACAGAGGGGCTAACTTCGGCGGCACAGACGATTTTGGCGATTCCGATGGAAGTTTATGAACCTGATGAAGGTGAAGGCAGTGGCACCGGTGGAAGTGCGGGAGGAGGAGGAGTGGGTAGGCCCGTGGTCAAAGCTGTACCAATTGCTATCTTGAGAGGCGCGAGGGGAGCTACGCAGGCCATTGCAAAGACTATGCAAGGTGTACAGGTCACGTTAGGAGACTTGGAGAACGTGAGAGAGGGGAAATACAAGCAGCCGCACAGTCGGCATCGATGATGGCGTTTACCAAGATTCAGCATCCTATTCATTCATTTTTTCGGTCGCATAAGCACGGAAAATCGCATTCCATCATCTGACAGTTGTATTGCACATGAAAAGAACTGTTTTTGCTACCGTATCAAAGACCCATCTATCAGATCGAGCTACATTCTAAAAATCGGCGGAGGCACCATTAAGCCTTTTTCGAAAAGCTCGAAACGATGTTAGTGATAGCCCCTTCGGCAGCCTTGACACCAGCAGCGAACTGAGCGTTGTAAGCAGCCTGATCGCTCGCCTTGAAACGATCTGCATCGACGTAAGCTTGGAAAGTGTCAATCTGGTATTGAGTGCCGAATCCGAGACGAGAGAGAAAGTCGGTGGAAGCAGCGAGGATGCGCGATGTGTAGAAGCCGTCTGAAAATCCACGGCTTCCAACGGTTACGTTTGTTGCAGCTACGCGGTCTTGTTGAGCTTGTCGAGCCGCGAAAGTTGTATATCCTCCAATATCGCGTTCGACTACCTGTTGAGACTCGGCAGAGGTGAAGAGGGAACGACCGAAACCGTTGGGACCGACTTTGTTGATGTCATCGCCGTCGTCTTCCTCGTCCTCGTCGTCCATGGAAAGGAAACTGTTGGCGGACTTCAGAGCAGAGCGAGCAGTTGGAAGACGAACACGACTGATTGAGGTTCGGATTGACGACAAAGCCGAAACCTTATCCACTGTCACGTTACCAGCATTAGCCGAGGAAAGCATAGACATCGGAATACCCCAGGACGAAAAGTTTCCAGCGAGGAACTTCTTAGAGGCACTTTGGAAACACCAACCTGAGTTCTGATCGCAGTTTTCCATCTTGTACGACCAGAAAGTCCAGCCGGATCCCTTGGACTGCCAGATATCTTGTTGGGTCTGGCAGAATTCAGTCTGGTCTTGAACCGGGCTCTTGCTGTCCTGGATGGAGCTCCATGCGAGGGCGCAGGACCATTCACTAACGATGAGGTTACGACGAGCGATGGAAGATTGCTGTTCAAACTGGTTGGAGATAGAGCTGTCGAGTTTGGAGATGTGACCTTGAGCGGAAAGGGCTTGGTCCGAGGGAGTATAGACGTAGTATGCGTGGTGGTCCGAGATGACAAAGTCCTGACGCTTGGAGACGAAAGCTGCGCCTTTCTCGAGGACGAATGCGTCGTGGAAGTAGAGCGGGATGGTTTTGGCATACTGGGAAGCGGCTCGCATGGCGTCCATGGCGGTGGGGAGCCACTTCCAGTAGCTATCACGGTTTTGGGGTTCGTTGAGGAGCTGGATACCAACAACGTTGGTTATATCCGAGATCTCCTTAGCGATCCAGACGAGCAGCTCGGTAGTCAGAGCCTGGTTCCAGGTGTTGTACCATTGAATATTACCATCGTTGAGACCGGAGTGGGCCTGACCATTCTGAGAGCCATACGCTCCGTGAAGGTCGACAATGACACCGATATCGTATTTTGCCGCCCAGTTGATGGCACGCGCGATGTACCTCCAGCTGAACTCGTACACCGATTTGTACTGATCAAAAGGGCTGTAATGAGTGAAGTAGAGGCCAGCAGACCAATAGCCGATAGGTAATCGAACAGTGTTGATGCCCATAGCAGCTAGATTGCGGAAGTCGTCTTCCGTGATCCAAGTGTCCCATCGCTGCTCCATGTAAGCTCGAGCAGACATGAGACCATCCTTGGAGGTGCCGAAACCATCGAGGATATCGAACTCAGCCTGCTTGGTTCCAGTAGCGCAGGACATGAAACCATCTTCCATCCAACCCTCCTGCACGAACCAAGCACCAAGGTTGACACCCTGCTGCTGACGATAGCGCATGATGGTGGCTTTGAAGGGATCGAAAATGGGGAAGGTAGGGGGAGGTAGCTTTTCCCATCCACCAACAGGGGTGTAGCCAGTGGAGAAAGGGCAACCGCCTGGGCCAACCTTTGGCAAGGAGGCGAGCTTTCGACCTGAATCGGTCTGGTTTTGAGACTCGACTGGAACGTAGAGTGTGGAGGGCACACCCCACTCAGATGACTCGTGTGTAGCATTCCAGTCAGTCGTCGAGTCTGAATCTTGGATCTGAAAAGTGTTGGTCTTGATGTTAATCGCATTTCGACCGTCCGTGGTGAAGTGGGTGATCGAACTGGTCTGTTTGGCAGTCGGGAGCTGCGGGATGGGCTTGTAGTTGGCCGCTGCGAGGGAAAGAACGCTTGCAACTGCATTGAGACTCGTGTCTCTAGGGATGAGCCTCATGACGACGGGTCCAAGAAACGGATTGGGTTGGGGAAAAGAGTGTGATACAAATAAATAAGTCTGAACCAGTCAGAGGAGCAAAGTTTGCAAAGAAATGAGGCACCAATCCTGGTTGTAAGGTGAAACTTTGGCGTCGAAAGAAGAAACAAAGGACAGAAGAGACGCAAAAGGGGAGGACCAGCCTGGAAGAAGAAGATATGTGACGTTCGGAGGAGATGATGATGGAGGGACGGAAGAAAGGATAATATTTGACAACAACAAAAAGGGGGTGAGGTTTAAGAACCTCTATCCAGCTGAGGAGACTGAATCCCATCAGGACCACTAGGACGGGGAAGAAAGTTTGGGCAGCAACAGGGACAGAACATCTGAGCGAATCGAGAGTTGCTGAAGATTCGTGAGGAGCACAGTACTGACAATGCGACGGGATCCCGAGAAGCCTGGCCTTCAACTTCTCATGTCTAGAACGAAGACTTCCGCTTTTGGACTTGAAGATCTTGGCAGCAAGCAAAATAGCTAAAGCACACTAAGCCAAGAGACTCGGTCATCCTACTCATTCGAGGTACTGCAGCGAATAAGCTTTTGGCAACTTTGATTGAGTATAACTGGCTCCACCACCACCTCTTTCAGTGAAGCAATCGAAGACTGCACGGTGGAGCGTGACAATTTCAGGACCGAAACGCTTGCGACTAGAATCTCATTGCACCGGTTGGGAGGTATAAACCTCGGCATACACCGCCAAGCCTGATGTCACCAGGCAAGAGGAAACATCAGAGTTATACGCTGCTCTTCAGGCTTGTCTCGGTCACAGGGGCGATGACAGTGAGAGGGCAAAGAGCCCAGCAAAAGTGCATTGCTTTCAACATCCACCATGCTACGAAGCTGCGCAGACATGTTTTCGACTATGAAAGGTAGTCTATGACTTGGCTGCTATCAGACTTGGCCGAACTTCGCAGCCAGTTGTTAGGCAGAGAGTGAGCTCAGTGAATATTTCTGAGGAAGAGATTCGCAGAAAATGACATGTCGCGACCGTCGGCCTGAGATTTTCCGCTGGAAAATCCGTCCCGTCTGAACTCAATCGCACGAAACATAACCGAAATTGTATAGTAATACAGACTCTCATTCCACAGTAGAGTAATATAGGAACCAAGCAAAGGCCACCGCTGTGTGTTACATGCGCAGGCTATATGCGCGTTGTAACAATGAAAGTAGATGGATTGCAGGAAATGAGATCTAGATGAAGGCCAGCTTAAGTACTTGCTTCCGTACAGGCAAGGAAGTATGATCAAAGATTTGCAGATAGTTTCGAACTTTCCTGTGCAACATGTATTCGTGCGAGAAGATATTGGTTGAGCATTCTCATGTGTCTAGTATTTGCATGAGGGAATCACTATTCATACGAGAGTGTCATCCAGGTGTAACATTGGCCCCACCAAAGATGTCACTACGAGACAAGCATGGAGCGAGGAGAAGGAGTGAAGAGCGAAACCGGGGAGATGGTTGCTGCAATGAGGAGAGGTGGGGCAGCTAGGAGGTGACCGGAACCTGGCTGGTGGCAGCACCATAATCAGGTGATGTCTACGGCAGAGGCAGGGGCCAGCGAAGGCACCATTGTTCTAGGATGGCAGAGTCAGTTACAGTGTTCTCTGGAACCCATTTATCACAACTGGTGTGGTCAAAACGAACAAGATACTGCTTGCTGCGACAGTGGGTAACATGCTCTTTTAAGATTTCAGTGACCTGCAACGTGGTGATGGGTTTGTCAGAGGGCACATAGGGCTCAAGGTGCTGAACAGAGATCACCGGGTGAAGATGGCTTTCCTGGGGTAGGGAAATCTCATAGGCGAGATTACTGACCACACACTTGATCAGATAAGGACCGATACGTTGAACACCGAGGTGCTGATCAGGAGGGAGGAAACTGGGTGGCAAGGAGTACCTGTTGTGCAGTTCGAGCCATACCCAGTTGCCGACAGCCAGCTTGGGTGGGTGTGTATGCAGAGAGTCGTACCGCCGTCACATATAGGCCTGAACCAAGGCAAGGTGGTCCAGGGCCTGCTGGCGCAGGGCCAAACAGCAGTCCAGTAAGGTCAGGTCGCCAAGCGACATAACCGGTTGGAGCATGGTAAATGGATCACAGAGTCTCAAGCCATATAGGAGATTGTTCGGTGTGGCATTCATAGAAGCGTTGGGATGGTTGCCAAGAAGGAGTTCAACCAGGGGTAAGTGGTCAGCCCAGTCGTCAGACCAGGCGTTGCAGAGGCCGTGTAAGAGCAGTTCCACAGACTGGATAGTGTGTTTGCTTTGTCCATCGCTCTTATGGTGTGTGATGGAGAAAACAAGTTCACAACCATAACGGGTGTTGAGACTGCACCAGAACTGGGACCTTAGCTGCGAGTCACAATCACTGATAATCTTCTTGGGCCAACCCACGTGAGGCAGAAGCCGTTCTGCATATCGGAGACTCCACCTTTCGGCGCTGGAAAGGAGGTAAATGCGGCACGTGGCTGTGTCGGTAAGGATGAGGACCGTGTCGACCAGATTGAGGTCGAAAGAAGTGCAGGCAAGGGGAAGGCGTACAATGAAGTCACATGAGATGGTGGTGAAAGGGGTGTCAGGAGCAGGAAGGGGCTGGAGCGAGCCGTAGGGCCAGTGGTGCAGTGTGCGCATTTGCTGACATTGGGTGCACTGTTTGACAAAATCCTCAACATGATGTAACAGGTGCAGGGCATAAGCAACTGCACGAAATTGATTGAAGGTGGCTTTTGTGCCCAGGTGGCCTGTATGTGCAAGACCGATGACACATGGTAACGTGGTGGTACCAATGCATGGCTTCCAGACGCTGGAAGGGGTGATCCTGCAGAGAACATTGTCAACATTGAGTCTGAACGAGCCCTTGTCAAAAGGAAGAGTACCATTTCCTGCGGCTGCCAATTCCTGGTGCAAGTGCTGCAGCGCAGAGTCAGATTGTTGAGACTGCTGGATGTGGGTGATGAGCCCTGGGTCAATAATGAGCTCATGAGCGTGAAAGGACACCGACTCTGTTTCTGAAGCTTGAATGCAACTCAGGGTGTCGACGTGAGCCATGTAGATACCCTTGTGATGCAGAATCCGGAGCTTTGGACGGAACTCGGCCAGAATAAGGGTGAAACGGGCCAACCAGGGTTCCAGGCCGCTGGTGTGGAAGAGAAGGGTTTGGCATCGGCAATAGATGTGACCACTAGGTGGTCAGTGAAGAGGAGGTGGGGGCCCGGAGAGGCATCCAGAAACTGTTTCACGCGAAAGAGGGCCCAGACTGCTGCAGTGGTCTCCAGCTCAGTGGGCCAATATGATCATTTGGCCAGCTTAAGGGCACGGGAGTCAAACCAAACTGGGGCCTCGGCCGCCATGTCGGTGGAATTTGGATGTATGGCATCCACACACTGAATGCTATCATCTATGCCAGAGTTCTGGCGATTTTGATGAAGAGCTAATGCAAAACCATGCTGTTGGGAGGCATCCACGTAGAGCAAGAATGGCTGTGAGTAGTCTGGAAACCGGAGAGCCTGGTCCTGGAGGATCATTTTGAGTTCAGTTAATGACTGCCGTGCACTAGTGTCATTGGGTACGGATGTTCCGGTGCAATAGCATTTACAAGCTTGTCCAGTTTTTGGAGAAAGCTGGAGAAGTGTCATTTTGAGATGTTGTAGGGGGGCAATGAGGGCCGAGAAGTGGGGTACGTAATTCTTGTAGTAAGAGAAGAACCCCACGACGTGTTCTAATTGATTCAACATCGCCGGGTAAGGAATAGACTTGATAGCTTCGCACTTGGAAGGCATGGTATGTGTCCCTTGTCCGCTCACGAGATGGCCAAGGAGCAGCACCTCCTTTCAGGCCACGTGGGCCTTATCCCGGGCTAGAGTAAGACCGAGTGTCTGGATAGCACCCAGGACTGTACGTATGTGGTCTGCGTGCTCGTCAAGGGAGTTGGAGCAGACGCTGAAGTCATCGACGTAGACGAAGGCCACAGAGCTGAGTCTGTTCACCTTGAAGGTGTAAGTTAGAACCTGCTGCAGGAACGCTACTGAGCGAGATTGACCCATTATAGTACAGCATAAGGTTTCCTGACCACGATGTGTGAGGACAGTAGCTTTCCAATGATCATCTGGGTGCAGTGGCATTTGGTAAAAGGCCTTGCACAGATCAAACATGGTGATGTATTTGGCACCTGCTAACTTCTCGCAGAGCTCGTCCGGTGTCAGCAGCAGGTAAGCGTCTGGGTCTACTACGTCATTGAGCTGGCGTAGATCCACAACCGGTTGGGGTTTACCCTTATGGTAAACCATGAATACTGGCCAACCGCATGGTGTACCAGGAGGGGCCGTAGTGAGCTCATCAAAAACTAAGTCAATGGCCTGGTGGTCACGTGGCGAAACCCTATAAAGACGAGGTTTGAACGTGTGAGGATTCACATCCAGAGTAGTAGATGGTAGACACATGGCCTCGCTGGTACAGAGGAGGCCGAGCTCAGGTTTCCACACCTTGGGGAATTCAGAGAAGATACTGAGGAAACATTCTCAGAAGTCTTGTGAGACACTGTCATCAAAAATCGGCATCGCCTCCAAATGTGGATGGTCTGGAACAACAGTGAACAGAAGTTGGTAACCATCCATATCTGGTGGTGTGCGCATGTCCAGTGCCAAGACGTCGAGGGACAGGGGAACTGAGACCTGCGCCACAATAGGGGCAGTCTGTGGCCCGGTGGTGGCCGTGCAACTGAGAGCCGAAGTGCGCAAGCCGCAAGATTGCAAGGTGACAACCCCCTGTAGAGTGTATGCGAAAGCAGACGCTAGCTTCACTCGGCCGAGGGCACGTGATCGGGTCACATGTGTTCTAATTTTCCTGTCAAGTTGTCGCACGCTTTGTCTGCGCGCTTTGTCCTTTTTTCAAGTTGTCGCACGCTTTGTCTCAAGTCGTTGCACACAACCCTCTCCTCCTCTCCACCAACATCATCTCGCTGCTCGACACTGTCAACAGCTTCTTCTTTCGACCTACCCACCTCTCCCATCCCTGTTACGCTTCGTAATGTTTATCAGTCTGTCAGTGTTGTCTTGTCTCTTTAGGTCTCACGCGCACTCTGCCTCGCTTTCACGCGACACTCGACCATCTGTAGCCCTTACAGCCACGGCTGGGAGCTCGCAAGCAACTCTCCTGAGTTAGGCAATCATTTTTCTTCCTCATTCTGCTTGTGCACGCGTGTACCCGTCCTTGGCCCCTTAAGAGTGATTCAACGCGTCGTACAGAACGCCGTGTCGCAGGACGAAATCCATGCCCAGTATGAGCTTAGGCGGGAGATCGTCAATTACGTAAAACTGGATCTTCATGCGAGCAACAGTCTGTTCATGGCAAGGCACGTGGAGAGGAAACGCAGCGCAATGGGTGGCACACATGGGAGTGCTTGCAGTACGAATCACGAGATTTCTGGTAGTTAAGGTGTGGGGAAAACGCTCAAGTATTGCCCAATCAATGAGGGATACTGAAGAACCAGTATCTAAGCAGGCGTGGAATGCATCCCCTGCGGGGGGTTTAACATTGATGCGTAGATACATAGGTGCTAGTTGGAAGGTGAGAGGTAGGGATGCATTGTCGATGATCGGTGCTGTGGGGACCATGACATGACCGACAAAGGGCGGTTCCGGAGGCATTCTTGGAGGAGGGGGCTGTGGCGGAGACCCCTCCTCGAGATCCTAGGCTGAGCCAAAGGAGTCGTCAGCAGAGGCATCCGGTGAATACGTCATAACTGGAATGTCATCGACCTCCGAAAGATTGGTTGAGTGGGAAGAGCGATCAAGCTCCAGATACCAGTATTCAAGGTCGGCATAATCCTCCTCAGTTTGCTCTGTAGCATCGGCGTGGTGTGCAGCGGCAACTTGGGCCTGACATGGGAAGGGCCTGTCAGTCTTGGTACAGTCGGCGTCCCAGTGCGAGCCGCCACAGTGGTGGCAAGGCTGGGGAGGAGGGCACTGTACCGAGCGGTCAGCCAGGGCACATGGTGGAAAGGTTGGGTGGAGGCTAATGTTGGGAGGAGGCCACAGTGTTTTCACGTGGTGTTTGGAGACAGGAGCCGGCATTTGCTGCTGCTTGGAGCAGCGAGTCAGAAGGGTTGCTCTCTGAGCCAGGCAATGGCAATGGAAGACGTTCAGGTCACCGGCTTCCTTGCCTTCGAGACTGCTAGCAAGGACATTTCTCATCTCAAACAGGAGACCGGCGAAGATATACTGGGCAATCTGCTCGGAAGCATGAACACCAGCAATGCGAGCTAAGTGGATCTTGTGTTCATGATATGCATGATATTCACTAGTGACGTCATATCGCAGAGTAGTAAGGGTGCTGTGGGCTTCGGTTACGCTCATTCTGAAACAATCATGGAGGAGACGGATCCAAGCATCCGTGCTTACCCATAGCTGCCCGTGCTCAGTCTCGCTTAAGTTTGTGTACCAATTGGTTGCTGACAAATGCAAGCATTGGGGGAGTACCTCACATATGGCGGCCTGGCTCTTAACAGCTGCCATGTCCTGGATGCGACAGCAGAATACCTCCACGTCATCCCCCGAATTAGGGTTAAAGGTTGCAATCTCCTCAGGTTTCAGAGGTCGATCTCTGCCAAGGAGGAGAGAGCCCAGCGAAGTGCGACCATAAATTCACTCCTTGCGGAAACTTCAGTCAAAGTGGTGTTCGTCGTGAGCCTCATCAGGGAGGAGTGGGGAGTTAGGAGCATGGCGTTTGGGCATTGATCGTGAGGGCAGGTAGCGAGAGCCTTGTCCAGCAAGGATTCCCTTGAGGAGATGGAAGGTAGCAGCCTGTTGCTCGAGCATATGGGCCTGTCGCTCCTCCATGAGGTGATTGGTGGTAGCTTGCTGTTTGAGGAGCATTCGTATCCAAGCAGGTGCATTGGAGTTGTCAGCAGCGGAGGACATAGCTGTATGTGCACTTCCTGGCTGCAGCATATCGGCTTCGGGCATGTTCGGAGTGATTGAGGTTGGAGGAGAGCTTTCAAGGAAGGAGTTCTTAGTTGATGATGTCCGCTGGTGGGGAGGTACCTCTGGACGATCAGGATGATCGAGCGGTGGCAACAAGGAGCCACCTTGCGCACAAGTAACGTAGCGTGGAGTTATGTTGCTTGAGGTGATTGACTGTGGTCGACTCGAAGGAGTAGTTGCTGTCATGAGAAGACGAGTGCTACCAATGTTACATGCACAGGCTATATGCGCGTTGTAACAATGAAAGTAGATGGATTGCAGGAAATGAGATCTAGATGAAGGCCAGCTTAAGTACTTGCTTCTGTACAGGCAAGGAAGTATGATCAAAGATTTGCAGATAGTTTCGAACTTTCCTGTGCGACATGTATTCGCGCGAGAAGATATTGGTCGAGCATTCTCGTGCGACTAGTATTTGCACGAGGGAATCACTATTCGTACGAGAGTGTCATCCAGGTGTAACACTGTGTCACCCGTCCTGTCATGACCTCAGAAGTGGGTTCAAGGGAGACTCCTTCATGGCGCCCGATATGGCCTAGATCGCTCTTCAAAGCTGGTGCTTAATCGTCATCTGAGACCAACACTGCAAACGCCATGCTTCGCCGACTCGGATCTGACGTGAATGCATCGCCTGATTGTCAAGGTGTGCGCGTCTGGGGCTGGACTCAACAATCGACTTGTTCCGCTTCTCCTCTCGACTCCCCACTACATCATATTCACCAGGAGCCAGGCATACCATTAGCAGCCTGGTTCGTCGTTAATTTGCCCTCCCTTTATAGCCTCCCTTTCCGCTCGTCTCTGCGCTCGACCAGCCCCCAGTTAGGGTTGGTCAGGAGCCTCCTTGCGGAGCTTCGAGGACCTCACGGCTCTTTGACTGCAATCCACTTGATTTTTTCGTGTTATGGTATTGGCTTTCTCCCACATTATTATTTACGCCACTGTGCACTAGTCCACTAAGTTAAGTTACTGGTCCGCCTGACTGCTTGGGGGCCAGTCGGGAGGGGATCCACTTCGTGGGAGCATGTAAGCTTCATTGCATCCTTTGGGTGTCACCGTGTCCCCTTTTGAAAGCCACAAGCTCTAGGGAGTGGACATGTGATTTCCACATTTCGTATGCATGGTTGGAACAAAGGGCAGAGACACATCAGCAGAAATGTCCATCGTATTTAGCTTGCCGAGCATCTCTGCATCTCTTACTACCCTAAGTCTCGGCCTTTGAGGTCTTCCGCGCAACAGCACGCCGCAACAGGAACAATTTGAGATCGACCAGACCCTGATTCGGAAGGTGCTCTCACCTTTCGCTTCCTTCTCATCACCAACAGCAGCCTGTAGGCCGTACAGGAGCATCAAGAGGCAATTTCGACCGATCATCTCGGTCGCTCTACTTAGCGAGGTGTCTATCCTCATTCTTGGTGGTACAACACATCTCTTGCGTCCTTTGCTAAAGGGGCTGCTAGACGCCCAGCATGACGCTGCTCGCGATGAGGTCAAGATCAAAGCACATTCGCCTCGCAGACAAGTACCTTGTGTTGAATGGCACAAGTACCACCTATATCGATCCAGACACCTGCACAGCCCTCAAGGATCCTCGAGTGGAGTACCGTCAGGTCAACCTCGGCATCGCCTCCAACCTCTCGAAAGTCTATTACCATCCTAGGGGTGTCTCGTACGACATTGTCTTCGACTTCACAAGAGAAGGTATCGGTCAGCCAAACGTACCTGAAGAGCTGCTTTTGGAGCGAACTGCCAAGCTGGCCAAGTCCATTGCATCCGTTTCACTTCGCAGAGGTGTCAAGGCCCACATCAGAGACACTGTCGCCTTCAACACAGTCGACTCCAACGCCCCGCCAGCCACAGAGTCGGATGCTATCAAGTCTAAAGGAGCTCGAGGCTACTGGTGGTACGAAGCAGAATGAGCAGCAGCCAGTGTTCAAGACCTTCCACTTGCCACCACAAAGTCTGCCGAGGTCGTTGGTCCCTTTGTCTTCTACGGCTCGATCCCCTCTCGCTACGCTCTCGGCAATGTCTACCACTATCTGGGCGAAACAATGAAGCTTTTGTGGGGCCCAGACCTTCGCATTGACACAATCCACGTTGATGACTGGTGTCCAGCAGCATGGAAGCTCGTCCAGTGGATCTCATCAAGACCTCGTTCCGAAGCAAATCAGCTGTCTGGAGAAGACCTTCCACCAGTCCGAATTAAGAACACAACCCAAGACTCCCCTCGAGAGAAAGTAGACCCAGAATGCTGTCCACGCTCTGACACTCCTCGAGCACCCGTCTTCAACCTCGTCGACGATACCGACGTGAATCAGGGCAAGCTTCTTCGGATGATTGGGGAGAGCTTCAAGATTGAAACAGGCTTTGTCAATGCTTTCATCAATGCGTATGCTCGGGTGGATCTTTCAGGCGCTGCAGACTATATTACCGAGAAGCACGCAAAAGCTATCGCAGAGATCGTCCAAAAAAACGGGAATAGACGATGTTGCTTTGAAGGGTTGAATCGATACTGAGATGCTCGCCAACTGCTCGCTTGTATTGAGCAATGGGAAGATCAAGAGGGTCATCGGGTGGGCTCCACAGGTGGATCTCAATCGAGAAAGGCTGGATGATATTGTGGACAGACTCAGGGAGCTGAATCAGTTTCCGAAGCGGGATCCGGTATGAGACGCTGGCGTCAGAAATAGAATGTGCTCATGTACATACACTCATGCTTAACTCGATAGATACCTCTGAATCGCAAACGAGATGAGGAAGATGATGAATGTGGGTATATGGTTGAGAATGTAGTCGTGAGGTAGTGGTCAGATAGCAAGCGACTCCTTCCCAAGATCCCATTCTCTGACCTTTGTCTTCGGCTGCCTATCCTCGGCGTTGCATCTTGTGGAGCTTTCTTCCTTCAGCTCTTTCCTCCGCTCGTCCGATCGACAGCGAGAGCTTTTGCGTTCAATCGAGAAGTCTACGCTCCTGCGTCTTGATGAATTCCCCTTCTCCCGATCCCCTTCTTTGCGTCGCTTCCTCCTTTCCACGTCCCGTTCTTCGCGCTTGTGGCCATGATCATCTGCATGTCGATGCTCCCTGGATTCTTTGTGGCTCGAAGGAGGGTGCCTTGATTCACCTGCGTGATTCTTGCGCTCTGTTTTACCATTCAAATGTCTTTGAGACCCATGTTTCGAGTAATGCCCCTTATTGCGACGATCATCGCGAAGCTTGTCCTTCGAGTGTTCGTCGGAGTGTCGCTTTGACTCCGCTTCCTCACTTTTAGAGGCAGACTGGTCGAAGTAACGATCCATCTTGCCTGACAGCCCGGGAGACTCGCTTCGCCGTCTCGAAGCACCGTCTTCGAGTGTATGGCTCGGGCTCAGCGCGTCATTATCCTCGTCAGACCAGCCTCTAAGCTTCGAAGAGGGTCCGTCTCTAGTCGAAGCGGGTGAACGTGATCTTGACTTTGCGTCTCGACGAGCCGCCCGCTCCGCTTCTCTCACCTGTTGCCGGAGCAGCGCCTGATTGTGACCCTCTACGTTCGTGATGACCAATGCTAGGAATTTCTTGTTTGTGTTGGGCACTCGAGATCTGCTCGGTCCGGCTGTTTCGGCATCGTCGTATGCGTTTGAATGCGTGCCTCCTTTGTTCGAACTTGCTTCTTTGGCTCGAGATCTTTGAACGATTTGATCTGCGATGTATGCGTCCAGCTCATCGTCTGGTACAGAAGCCAGACTCGACTGCGGGGCTACCGTGGCCCGCTTGCCGCTCATTGACATAGTGTCGGCATCATCTTCTGTTCTTGAGTAGGTGGGCGGAAAGGAGGGTGGAAGGCGAACGAATGTTGAACCTTTAACATGCAGTTCGGGTTCCGGAACGCGGTCGAGAAGATGTGGAGGATCTCCGAGCTTTTTTGGCTTCTGGAAGCTTTCGATGCTTACTTCTTCCAACATCCTTCCACAAATCCAACAAGCAGCAATGACATATGACCAGAATGGCTAAAAATGGCATGTTGCTGCTCAATGGCCTTCCGACTAGATCTAAGTTCACGATAGATGGCCACACCGAAGCATACCTGACCAACGAGCAGTTCGCAGGCATCAAGGGTCTCCCTGCTGGCTGGCACTGCATCTCTTGGAGCATCGCATCCACCCAAAGCTCATTCCAGGCTGGTGCGGTTGGTGTTGAAGGCTCTGTTCGCAACGTGCTGCTCAGATGGTTCGATGAAGGCGAAGCCTCAGTACGAGAGCTCGACCGTGCGCAACAACGTCTCGTAGCGCCTGATCAGCTCGGCTCTGGTAGCAGCATTGGGCGATCCAAACAATTTCGCACCTCTCGGACTTTCGACCCGTCAAGCAAAGCCATATCTACCATCATCACTCTAGAAGTAATGAACAGCGTCGAACCTCGATTGCTGCCTTACCCATCAGCAGCACGCAAGCCATGGCAAGATGCACTACGGCATCTAAGTGTGGACAACGGGCGCGTCGGGAGGAAAGTTGTGGTACGGGTGCTCGGTGTGGACGTTCACAGCGGTGATTCTAATACGGATAGCCTAGCTACTGGACCGAGTCGCGCGAGAGACGGTCTCGAGCAAACATCGATACAGCACACCGGCAATCTGGGGAGAAGCGAAAACGGGAAGATCATTTGGGGCAAATCGAGGCCAGAGAGCGAGCGAGAGGCATTAGAGCTCTTTGGGGTTGTCGCTGCCGATGATGACGAGGAAAAATATGACTTTGCGGCGAAGGAAGAGACAGAATTGAAAAAGAGAAAGCGTTCGTCACCAACATCAAATGGCAAGACAAGTGGCATTTTGGACGACGAGGACAGTCTGTTGTTCACGACCTTTGACTTGCAGCGAAGCTGGCCACCGAACTCAATCGGAGCGGACATCACTCGATGGAGCGAAGATAAAAGCTGGCTGTTGCAAGACGTGGCTTGTCGAAGTCGTTCCAGCATCAGCGAAGACGACTGTTATCTTCCGGTTCTGTGCGAGTTCGAGCTTGCGTTCGTACTTTTCGTCAGTGCTAGCAACAGTTACGTTTGGGAACAGTGGAAAGATCTCGTGGCTCTGTTCTGCCGGTCCTCTACCCTCATCGGTGCCTCTTCAGCCTTCCAAGTCCACCCATCCCAGACTAGATCACCCTCTGTCGTACCCACTCAAATTCGACTTGATTCGCACATAGCCTTCCTTTTCACCCTCCGATCTCAACTCGCCCTCCTACAGCCCGATTTCTGGTCAACCCAGACTTCTTTCGCCGAAGAACGAGCAGTACTCAAAGAACTCGATACCTTCCGATCTAATCTAACACGCTCCCTCTCGGCAGCCAGCATCCAACACACCGATCCTGGGGCTCAGCTCGAGGGAAAAAGAGAACAACTGGTCACTGCTTGGAGGACGTTATCTCATCTCACGGCTAGCAGGTTCGGTTGGCAACTCGATCGAAGATTAGACGAGGAAGCAGAAGTAGAAGACGATATGCAGGCGGAAGAAGGCGAAGATGCACCCATTATTGTTGAGATCTAAATCAGTAGTATTCCATTTCACGTCTGAAGGCAGTCTAGGCCTGCGGCTCTGCTTGTGCTTGTTCGGCTGCTGGGGCAGCTGCTGCCACGGGCGGCGGGGGCGGTGGGAATACCTCCTCCACAAGACCGGGTAGGAACCGTTGCAACCGGTCATACGTCAAGTCGAACAACTGCGCTTGCGACGTTGTCCTCTCCCCAATAGGTGGTGCTAGGAGTTGGCTCGCTGACATGACCAACAAAACATTCTTGAGATTCTCCGGGATTGCTTCCGTCAGAGGATTGCGACGTCCAGCATTACCACCCGTCGAATTGATCATTCGGTCCATAAAATCCAGCACGTCCAACCAGAGTTTTTGGAACTCGTCTTGCTTCTCCTCTGCCGACGGAGCAAGATGCGGCATGAGATGAAGGAAGGTCTTGCAAATCAGTGCTGACGCTCGAATACGAATCTCTAGCATCCCGCCATTTTTGTTAGCCGCTGATGGAGGGTCGATCTGGTAGACCTGAGGTTTGAGCAAATCCTCGATCAGTGGGAAGAGCGTAGCCGAGAATACGACTCGGATCAACGACGTTCGAGACGGTGGCTCTGATACCAGCTCTGCAGAGAAGAGCACACGCTGTAGCAATGTGACTGCTGCCGAGCGTACTGGAGCATAGGCGTTGATCCACTGTCGTGCGAGACCAGTAAGCAATGCGAGCCAGTACTTGCTCCAGACTTCATCGTTCTTAGCACTATCTGAGCCTCCGCTAGCCTCGGCGCTGATCAAGCGAGGAACTTCGGTCTTGAGCGCCTCGAGCAAGTCTACGGACTCTACACCTCGCTCTTGCATCACCTTTTCTGCCTCCGCCATCTCCTTCTTCTCGGTGATTGTCGTACGACGCTGTGGTGATTCGCGCAGGATCATGTTACGCCAAGCGGTGGTATCAGCACCGTAGGCAAAGTCAATCAGTTGCGAGACGACGGGCAGGAAGTTGTCAGGCGATAGCTTCGACGAGGTGCCGCCGGCTTGTGTGTCCTTGCTGCCTTCTGTCGACGCAGGAACGGCGACGATCGCCTTGGTTGCCTCGAACGCCAAACGGGCGGAATCAGCGTTCCGCACGTTCGAGTTGTCCGCAATGAGCGCTAGCACTAGACTCCACTCGGTGTGAGAGCGTACGAACGTGGGATGAGAAGCAAGGATGCCAGTGAGACCGGCAAGAAGCTGCTTGGAGCCGGAGATGCGGATCTCAACAGGCAACTCGCGAAGCAAGTCCAACGCTAAGAAAATCTGATCACGGAGGGACTCTTCTGCAGCAGCAGCGCCGATGACACGCAAGAGAGCTGCGACCTCTCGCTCCACCATCATGGGATGGTATGCTTTGGCGTTACGAAGCACTGCCGTGATGTGCTCGGATACGCATGGCCAGGTCTCAGCGACAAGCTGACTTGGTGAAGAGGCCACGATCTGGGTCAGCAACTCGAGAAGGAAAGGCACTCGCGGATCGTAGCTCAACGGCAGACCATCGGCCATCGAGCGTCCTGACCCAGCTCCACCGGCTGTGAGACTATTCGACGAAGAAGCAGCGGCCAATTGGTGCTTCGAATCTTTGCCGTTTGCGTGGCTTCCTGCACCTTGGTGTGAGCTAGTTGGGGTCGAGGTGCCATCCGTGTTCCAGCCTGACGACTCGCGGAAGAGGACCTTCTCCACCGTGAGAGCCTCGATGAGGAAGCGCAAGTAGTGAACAGCGCACATATGCGACTCGGTGCTGAGGCGCAGAACCTGGTGCCAAAGAGCCTCGAGACGACAGGAAGCGATGCAGTCGACTGAGCTCAGCGTAGCCTCGATGTCTTCAGAAGTAGCCTCGTACGGTGTGGGCTCGCTCGTGTTGGAGTAGGGCGACAGGAGGTAGGAAGATAGAGTGCTGAAGAGACCGCCTCCCTGTGCACGAGGATCCTGCGGCGAGGGTCCTGGGATCTTCTTTGGCTTGAACGGGATGGGCACGGGTCCATCGGCGAGGTCTTCCATCTGCACCATCGAAGCAGGCAGCATACCGTGCGCAAAGAGGTTCTTGAAGATCTCGAACAGGTCCGACCAGCCGGTACGAATAGCATCGACGTTGCCGTTGGCGATGGTGAAGAGCACGACTGCCGCAAGCTGACCCTTAAAGTTGACACCAAAGCGTGTTGAAAGCGGGCTAACGGTGACCTGCTGGTTCTCCACTTCGACCGTTGGATTGCTCGTCAAGGCCTGTGGCGCGGAGCTGTCCAGCAGCCCTGTTGCGCTGGCGAGAGTGTGAACCATAAGGTCAAAGACCTCGATGAGGTCAAACTCGGAGGCAAGGATGCCACACTGACGGATACCAGAGATAGCACGCTCCACCATGTACTCGTCTGCATACGTCGAGAACGCGAAAGCGATGCTTGACAAGGTAGGCTTCCAGCTAGCTTCGAACATGTTGCGATCAAAGACGGTGGTGTTGCAGGCAACCAGAGTCCCAGCGGTTCGCGAACGTCTGAGCAACTCCTTCCAGGTATACTCGAAGCCAAGCTGGCCAGCGTGTTCTTCGGGCATGACAATCTCGCGCTTCCTGATGCTGTCGTAGATAGCACCAGTCAGGTCAAGGTCAAAGTCATCGCCGCCGTTGACGCCGCGCAGGTTCTTGCGGTAGTCATCGACGGTCATTCGACGCTTGTTCTGTGGGTTGTGCTGATCAGTGTTGAGCATGATGACCGAGTATGAAAGAATGAAGACTGCATCCTCTGTAGCGATACCTTCAGGCTTGGCAGCAAAGTAGGTGGCAGCGAACGTCTGGGTGATGCGTTCGATCTGTTGCGACTCTCCGGGCAAGCGGAAGCTCTCGAGCATCTCACGTAGGGCCTCGGCGATGGGCTTGTCCATGAAGTCGAAGAGGCGGACGAAGGCCTCGAGCACCTTGACGTTGTCAGGCCGGCCGATGTAGTCTCCGACCAGCTTCTTGTCCAGTCGTGGGCACTCTTTCAGGAAACGAGCGATGCGCTCTTCTCGGGTAAGGCTTGCATCATCGTAGTCGAGGAGACCCTCATTCTCAAGAAAGGCCAAACCATCCTTTGGCTTGGCGTTGAAGCGGCTAGCACCGTCAAGGATGGTTGCTTTCTTGGCCTTTTGCATTGCTAAAGCTTCAACTGAAAGCCCGCCAGGCAGGAGGGACTCGTGCTCGGCATCACTAGTCTGCAAGGTCTCGTGACGCTCGGCGACAGCTGTAATGAAGGAGAGAAGAGCATCCAGAGCGAAGAGCTGCACGGGATCTTGCTGCGTGGGGCTCTGCGGGTTGGCTGCGTGAATGCTGCGGCAAAGGAAGTGAAGCACGCGTTCGTACATGTTGTCGCAATCCGTGTAGCAATCGTAGTTGAGGTAGAGATCGACAAGATATTCGGCCGGGCGCTCTGCATCAAAGTTGCGGAAGAGCAGTGCAAAGGTCTCGAGGTAGAGTTCTCGGGCTTCTCCGGTCGCTGGAGCACGGTCGGAAGTCTTTGGAAGCGGAGGAGCGGGTGGTGGTGGCGGCTGAACCTGAACGGCGGGGGCGTTTAGCTCAAGTGCACCAGTGCGAGCGGCAGTGCCAGAGCCCATAGCGCACCTCGCAGCATTGTCGAACGTACGCTCGTTCCAGGGCTCGAGAGCGGGGGGAAAGGTGGGAGCAAGACGGTCCATGAGATAGTTGAGGAAGAGCTCATGCTGCAGCTTCAAGTGCTCGCGCATGGTCTCGAACATGGTGGAGAGAGCGCGAAGACTCAAAGAGAGCGGGATAATATCGTCGCTGCGGGCCAGAGTGAAGAGATGCTTGCAGGCGGTATCCTGCATGAGAGCTCGGAGGGAGGGAAAGTCACCGATGGATCGACCGGACGTCTCGAGCACCGAGATAAGCATGGACATGCCAAGCCGACGCATGGTGTTGGTGTGCTGGAGGTTGCTGGGGTCCAATAGCGATAAGATGACACGGCAGACTTCGAGGATTGCGGGAAGCCCAAAAGGCTCGATCTCGATCGGTGCTGCAGTGGGGGCTGCGTCTTTCTGTACAGCTTGAGGTGCGGAAGCTTGGTCTTGATCGACGTCGTTTGCAGAAAGCTGAGCTGCAGCTTCATCGGTAATTGCTTGTGGCGCTTCAGCGAAATCATTCGAAGGAGACGTGGATTCAGCAGAAGCTTGCTGCTCCTGCTGGTTGCGTTGGGCGCCATCCGCAGCTTGCTGAGATGCCTCTGCTTCTTGTCGCTCCTCGTCTTCGCCCATCTCTCTGAGCTGATCGAGCACTTGCGCCGCAGCTGCGGGAAAGGCGTTGCTTGTAGGATCTGGCATGGTCATTCTGCGGCGTCTGCGTTCATCCTGTTCAGCGTCCTCGCCCACAGGTTTCGCTGCAAGAGTAGCGTGCTCCGGTTCTGGATCAGTACCATCTGGTCGAGCGGCGAAGAACTCGTCGGCGGTTTGGGGTAGAAACGGAAGTCTACTGAAGAGTGTGCGAACCATTGCAGTCATGGAAAGCTCAGCCGTCCTGCGCAGAACCTCGGAAAGGCGAGTCTGACAACACATGGACAGACCAGTCTCCATCATCTCGCAAATGCTGTCGTCACCAAGGCAATCTGCGAGGGTGCGGGGACGTCTTGTGTTTGCTTCGTTGATAGAATCTTGAGCAGCTGGAGCGAGGTTGATGTCAGTGCGTTCGCAGATGAGCTCTCGCATGACGGAGAGGATGCGGACAAGGACGAGCTCGTCGGTGGTGGCTTCGGACGCCTCGAAGCGGCAGTGGCTGGTAGCGTGAGCGATCTCTGCGACTGCGATCTGAGCATCCGGAGCAGAAAGACATACGACCTTGTGTACGAGGAACTTGTGGACTGCTTGTAATGCTGCGGAAGTGACGGGAGCGGAAGTACGAGGGCTGAGGATGACTCGGAGGAAGGGTGCCAGAAGTGTAGGTAACGGGAAAGCGGAGAGGTCGGTGCTAGCGCGGAGCTGGGCTTTGAGTGTTGCAAAGCCGGTGAGGAGGCTGACGGGATCGTCAGACTTGCCGTCGATGCCAAGGGAGAGCCCAAGCCTTGTTGCGGCAGCAGTCGATGAGGAAGAGGTATCTCCATTTGTACCCCTTTGCATGCCTCTCAGCGCTATCCGAGCACTAGAGCTGGAAGAAGCCGTAGCTGCGGCATGGCGATCGGTATGTTGTTGTTGTTGTTGTTGTTGCTGCTGCTGCTGCTGCTGTTGTTGTTGTTGTTGCTGTGCTGGTACTTGCTGGATCTGAGCGGTAGAGTAGCTGTATGATGTGAGACGAGCAAGAGCGGCTGAACTGGTAGCATTCCATCGTGTTGCTTTGCGGACAGTTGATGTGACGGAAGCAATCTCGGACAGAATGAGGTGCAGCTTGTGCGATTGCAAGCTTGCAACAGCACCGTGTTGCTGCGCGGGCGCTTGCGGCCGACCTGGTGCGACAACATCAGCAACGATGTGAGCGGACCGACGATGTCCCGCTGGTGTTTGTGATCGTGACGAGGCAGCCGTTCCGCCTAGAGAGTGTTGGCTCGGCGTCGCCATGTTGAATCGATACATCGATTCAACAACGACGATAATGAATGAGTGTTGAAATGGTAGGGAAGGTTGAGTTGCTTCCTCTGAGCGAGCAAGAAAGCAAAGAAGACCAACACGTCACACGGCCAGCGCACCGCGCACACGCCAGATTGCAACCTTCTCAAGAATTTTGTGATAGTGTTGTTACGCCGCCAACTTCATGACATCCGGATATTTCTCGCCAAGCAGCAGCTGTGTTTGCCCCTGAGTCTTTTTTTCGGTTGGGAAATGACAGATGAGAGTCCGGCTGCCAGCTTCCGTGGAGATTTTGTGCTCCCTTGCGTGTGCCTCTTAGACGCGTGTGTGTGTGTGTCTGTGTTCCTATTTTCGCGGGCTTTATGCTGCACATTTCGCCTCGCTGTCTGTCTGGCTGGCTGGCTTGGCTGGGTGCAAGCTGAGTCGGAGAATATCGCCGAGGCTGGGTAACATTGTGATTTGGCATAGAGCTTCATCACCACATCAACTATCTCTCTCTTTCCACTACCTTTCTCCTTCTTGACCACATCAAGCTTTCGATCTTTCATCACCTGTCACTATCTCGCATCCCATTCGACTATCGACCGCGAACTGGTTTTGTAACGATAACAGGGCTCAATCGAGCCAGCCATTCTCATCTCGGCCTCTGCATTCGGACCACAACACACATAGCTCAGCATGACCATCTTCAAAAGAAATAACCGCGCAACGGACGCAGGCGATGCCGCCCGCAACGGCTCCGCCAACGACAACGACAGTTATGCCTCGTCCGCCAAGGGTCTGCGCAAGTATGCTCAACGCAAACCTGCCAACACTGCCTTCAAACAGCAGCGTTTGAAAGCATGGCAACCCATTCTCACACCAAGGACTGTTCTTCCCGCCTTCTTCCTTGTCGCCATCATCTTTGCTCCTATCGGTGCCGTCCTCTACTACTTTGCCGAGCAGGTCAACGAGTTTACCATCGATTACACCCAATGCTCTACAGCAGGAGCTGAACAGGCTGTCATTCCTTCGTCCAAGTTCGACTACCAGCTCCACGAAAAGAACACCACCAATTTCCAGCCGCCCACCTGGTCCTGGGATGCTGGAACAAAAACATGCAGTCTCTACTTCAGCGTGCCTTCCAGACTCGAGAACAGCGTCTTCATGTACTACAAACTCACAAACTACTACCAGAACCACCGACGATACGTCAAGTCGATCGCATCCGATCAACTCAAAGGCAACGCCATCGCATATAGCACCGTTAAGGGTGGCACATGTAAGCCCGTCGACGTTGATCCTGCCACCAACAAGATCATCTACCCTTGCGGTCTCATTGCCAACTCGGTCTTCAACGACACTTTTAGCGACCCCGTGCTTCTCAACGTCGCTGGCTCCGATTCAGCCAATCAGACTTATGTCATGAGCGAAAAGAACATCATTTGGCCGGGCGAGAAGAACAAGTACTCCAAAACTTCATACAAAGCAGACCAGATTGTTCCACCACCCTACTGGCTCGGCGCTACCGGTCCCTTTGGCTTCCCAAACGGCTACACCGATGACAACATCTTCGATCCTAGCGAGAATGAACACTTTATGGTGTGGATGCGCATTGCAGGTCTTCCCACCTTCCGCAAGCTCTACAAGCGTAACGACACATCTGCTATGGAACCCGGTCGCTACTTGCTCCAGGTCGTTGACCACTACCCTGTTGCCATATTCGACGGTACCAAGAGCGTGGTCTTTAGCACCGCATCCTGGGTGGGAGGCAGGAATCCTTTCCTCGGCCTTTCCTTCATTGCCGTCGCTGCATTGGCGGTGTTGCTCGGTCTCATCTTTACTGCGCGTCACTTGATCAAGCCAAGGAAGCTCGGAGACATGAGCTACCTTTCTTGGAACCAGCCAGATTCTAAGTGATTTGCAACACTTTATCGAAAAGGACGGTTCGGATTCTCTCACTTCTCGATTCTGCTTGCTCTTCCCTTCCATGTACGTTTTACGACTCAGAGATATCTAACTTAATGCCACAAGACTCATTGGACATTGTGAATGTTGTCGTACGAACGATGCAGTACATTAGGAATCGTCGTACAGGTTCGAACTATGTCTTAGACTTGGCAGCACTTGCCTCAGACTTGGCAGCACTTGCCTCAGACTTGGCAGCACTTGCCTCAGACTTGGCGGCACTTGCGGGAATAGCTTTGCCTTGGCTCTCGCTCCAGTTGAGCATCAACTCGTTGGAAGGGAGGCCGTAGGGGTGCAAGATCTTCTGAGCCACCTCTTCTCCTGCAATTGGTAGCTTGACACCTTCCTTGAGTGAGCTTTTGATAGGATCCAGCAATCCGAGCTGAACCAGCGCATTTGCTTGATCCCAATAGAGACTTCCATACGCCAATTTATCTCCTCTGAGGTTGACAATGCCGACCATTGGAATGCGGAGTCTTTTACCGGTGGGTGGGACGCCTAGTGGTATGTGTACATGTGAAGACCATTTCATCGATGATGCGATCTGTTCCGATGGTGCGCGAGATGGGGACAAGTTGGGAGTCTACCGGCGAGACAGATGTGAAGTGATGTTGGTAGAAAGGTGCGAGTTGTACGAAGCCTGCTCCTCCTGTGAGGCATGCGACGTGGTTGACGTAAGGGTGGGCTACCATAGTCGACATGGTCTTGGCAGAGTCTCTGTCGGCAAATTCGAAGTAGGTGTGTTAATCCCACAAATGTTTGAGTGGGAAGCATGGACCATTATGCTGAAGGAAACGATCCAATATGATGATGCGAGTTGACGTAAGCCAATACGAAAGGGATCGGGCAGAGCCGATCTGATCAGAGATCGGATACAACTTAGTCCCGCTCGGTGTCAGAGATTGTCATTAAGTAGGAAGCACCCACATCCGGCATGTGCCACACAGATGTATATATAGCGAGCTGATGGTTCTAGGCTCTCACCATATTGCTTTAGTCAATTGAGTATATATGTTTCTGTCTTTTAGCAGCAGTGACATCGTACTTAGACTCTCCCCGATCACCAGTATCGGGACCCGAAACGACTTCAGTTTCTAACATTTTTGAGTGTTTTTAGAAACACGTGTTTCTCGATTTTGACGTGTTTTTATTTCGCACAAAAACCTTATGTAAGCTCACTCAAAATTGAAAAAACACGCCTCCGTACCTGGTAAAAAAAATGAAGTGCGGATGCGCGGATGCTCAACCGCTTGCTTCCCTCCTTCGTTAGCGACAATATATTTGATAACATAGGTGTTATATCGAACAAAATGTCATCTTTGTTGCAAAAGTGTTCTTAGAAACACGTGTTTTTTGGGTACTCAAAAATGGGGAAAATACGTCAAAATTGAGCTAAAAATACTCAAAGTTTGACACCCCCTCATTTTTGACTTGAGTAGCGCAAGTGTGCGAGAGTAGCTCATGGCTGCTGCGCTTCAGTGGTTCTCATGCACTCCAAGTGGGCAGTCCGTACCTGCCTCTTGGAAGGCAAAATCCCTGGTATGATGTGTAAATGGGAAAGCGCAAGCCCACACAGAAGCATCGTCATTTGCTTCGATCTAGGCATAGGTGATGATAGAGACCAACTTTGCCTTGATAGGACCCATGGAAGCTTGGAACTGGTTGAGCTCTGGGTGGAACGGCAGAGCATCTTGGCGAATGTCTCCACGTTTTGCCGCTTCCACGAGCGCTCCCGGCTGCGCTTGGTCAAGTTTTCACCCTCCATGGCGTCGGTGATACATTTCACTTGTCATACATATTAGTTTCTGTATAGCTTTTCTTGTATCTTGTTTTCGCGCGCATTCCCCCTCGCTTCCTCGCGAGGCTCGACCGACCGTGCCCCTTAAGGCCCACCGCAAGCGACTCAACTCAAGTTAGGCAACTTAACATTCTTTTCCTTAATTTCTCGGCTCTTTACCTACGCCTGGTCAAGGGCGATAAGTCAGTGTTGATGGGAAGAGGCATGAGTCGAATGCATTGATGATCATCCCCCTTTCGCGGTGCGACCTGCGGAATCTGTCAGAAGTCTGCGTGCGACTCGAGCGATTATGCGTTTCGTGCGCACTGCGCATCGAATGCATGTTCAGGGTCTTCTGCGCAGACCCTGTACCAATGCCCCGGTTCTCTTGCGCAAGACCGTGTAACACCGAGCTGGACCAAGACGTCTCGCAACCTGCTCAGTCGGTTTAGAAGCTTTGTTTTACTCGGCACTGTCGCAACCTGCTCAGCTGCTCAGTAGGTATATATATGCTTCGTTTTGCTCCGTACTCTTCTTCCAACCTACCACCATCTCCTCTTCTCGTAAGAGTCGCGCAACATCGACCTTGCTAATCTGGCCTGGCAGCGCTTCGTGCCAAGACGGATCGTCCACGTATTCCCAAGGTAGCTCAGCCACCGCAACGCAAGATGATCATCCGCGAGGACTATCGTCTTGAGCGGGCTAAGAGTGGACGTGCTGATGCCGAACGCAAGCTTATCTTACGTAGTCCGCCCGACTTCTCGGCACTCCATCGCAGCATTCTCTGTTGGAATTACAACCATGAAGGCGATCGACCTCCAGCACAGCCCGGTAAGGAAGCCCCTTATCGACCCATCCAGCCGCACTTTGCTAATGCCAACGAGTATGGCCTTGTGCTTAAACCTCTTCTGCTGCTCGAATGCTGGGCGCAGTTCCGTCGAGCCAAGGAGGAAGCCGACACCAACAATGAGCCCGGCATCCCTCTCGAAGTGACTCGACAATCTACGGTCGGCATGTTTGTCGATGTCAACTTCTACATTCCACCTGACGTGCTGCCACCGGCGACCAACTACTACTATGCCGAGATTGTACGTCTCAAGGAGAGGACGCCAGCCATCTCGGGCAAACAGGCCAAGATCATCTTGGCCAAAGTGCAGGTGTTCAAGCGAAATCCTCGAGGTCATCAGCTGACACTTCGATGCTGTTTGGCAGATGACCGCCAAGGTGTCAGCGAAGCGCTCGACAAACGATCCAAGTGGCAAGTCAAGAAGCTCTTCTCGCTCACTACGCTGGATCGAGAGTATGGCGCGCTTATGGTCGCTCCGCACTTGGATCTGTTTAGCGATATCATCAAGGGACGTGTCGCACCCAAGGCGACGCTTGCAGCTGAAGAGTTGCGCAAGGCGATGCAAGAGTATCAAGTCAACGAGCCGCAAGCGCGAGCCATTCTTGGCTCGTTGGCAACTGAAGGCTTCTCCCTCATCCAGGGTCCTCCAGGTACAGGTAAGACCAAAACCATCTGTGCCCTCATTGGCGCCTTTGTCTCTCGCCAGAAAGGTCCTTCGACGTCCGTGCAGGCTGGACAGGCGCAGGGCGAGGTCGATATGACGAAGAAGATCTTGTTGTGTGCACCGAGTAATGCAGCCATCGATGAGGTGGCGAAGCGTGCTCGAGCCGGCATCCGCCTACTGGATGGCAAAGTCATCCACCCCAAAGTCGTTCGTGTCGGACGTGAGGAGGCGGTCAATGTCAGTGTCAAGAACATCTCGCTCGAGTACCTCGTCGAGCAGCGGCTGAAGGCAAACGGTGTCTTTGATGGCAATCGTAACATTGTCACTGCAGCCGACCTAAGCGCCTTGCATGACGAGATCCACCACCTCAAGATGCAACGAAAACAGAAGCAGAACAAGCTGTCTCAGGCTCGAAGATCGGGTGATAAAGCATTGGCGACGCAACTCAAAGCCGAGATCCGCAACTTGTCCGCCAATGTCAAGTCGAAGTTCGATGAGGCCAAGGGTAAGCAGAAGAGCCAGCATCATCAGCTCGAAGCTCTTAGTAGGCAAGCCAGGCTAGAGATCCTGGGCGAAGCGGATGTGATCTGCACAACTTTGTCGGGTGCGGGTCACAAGATGCTCAGCCGTGTCGCCTTTGACTTTGAGACGGTTGTCATCGACGAAGCAGCACAGGCTGTCGAGTTGAGCACGATCATCCCGCTTCGATACGGATGCAAGCAGTGCATCATGGTCGGTGATCCGAATCAGTTGCCACCTACAGTCATTTCACAGCAAGCCGACAAGCTGGGCTATTCGCAGTCGCTGTTCGCGAGGATGTTCGAGCGTGCACCTCAAGAGGTGCATCTACTCAGCATTCAGTACCGTATGCATCCCGAGATCTCGCTCTTCCCTGCGAAAGCGTTCTACAACTCGAAGCTGCAAGATGGACCCGATATGGCCGAATCGACACACCAGCCTTGGCATAGGTACGAGCTGACGCGACCGTTCAAGTTCTTGTCGACGAAAGCACCCGAGTCGCCTGGTCCCTTCCATTCAATCATCAACAAGGAGGAAGCCAACGTCGCTCTAGCTCTGTACGGGCGACTGCGAACCGACCATGCGCAAGAGAACTTTGACTATCGAATCGGTATCGTCACCATGTACAAGGCGCAAGTGTTTGAGCTCAAACAGACTTTCCAGAAACGCTATGGAAAGGACATTGTCAAGCGCATCGACTTTAACACGGTCGACGGTTTCCAAGGTCAAGAAAAGGACATCATCATCTTGAGTTGTGTCCGTTCACTGCCCAAGCCGAGCAGCATTGGTTTCTTGAGGGATCGTCGACGTCTCAATGTCGCTGTCACCCGTGCCAAGAGCAACCTGTTTATCATCGGTAATGCTGAACATCTGCGTCGAGGCGATGCGATCTGGGAGAGCTTAGTAGCTGCGGCTGAACAGCGTGAAGCGGTGCAACCCATCACGGTAGCATTGCTGCAGAAGGAAAATCGTACACTGGCCAACAACTTTGTTGCTATCGAGTCGAAGAAGCCAGCTACAGCTGCAAAGCCTAGCACGACTCGGTCGACTACAGCAAGACCTCTGTCTCCGCCTCCAAGTGGTCCACTGCCAGCTCTTCCTTCCGGACCTCCTCCAGGTTCACCTCCCGCTCGACCGCCGCCATCGACTGCTAGGCCGCGTGTGCAAAACCCGGGCAGTTCGTACACCCCTCCACCGGACAATCAGGGCAATTGCGCCGTGAGGAAGAACATGCAGAGCCCAAATGGCAATATTAGCAAGGTCGATGTTGAGCGAAACTTGCGAAAAGAGGATATGGTGGTAGGAGGGAGAGATGAGTGCGAAGCAAAACAAAGCTTATAAATCGACTGAGCAGGTTGCGACACGTGTGGTCCAGCTCAGATGCGCACGCCAAGTCACGTGCAGCAACTGGAGATGACCTGGCATTGTGGGGTTCGTTCGTCTTGTAGAGTTGAAGGGTCTGTGTGGGTCTGGTTACTCGAGGAAGCTGACGCTCGTGAGAGACACCTAAAAAGCTGTAATAGGGATGTTCAAGCCGTCGCGCGAGGCTAAAGAAATTAGAGTAAAGCAGCAGGGTTCAGCCAGAAAAGCTCATCTGAGTTGAAGGGTGATTATATAATAATGATGTAAAGCTAGCATACAGAGGAGAAAATTTTTAAAATTCAGTTTTCTGCTGGAGGTCCCCGTAACGTGCGCCTGTCTTCAACTGAGCTAACCTCCACACAGAGTTGAAAACACAGAAATTTCAACCCTGAAATTTTGCAGGCTAGCACAAAGATGAAAAGTTTTAGGTCCCGATACTGGTGATCGGTGATAGTCTAAGCACGATGTCACTGCTAGTTTATAGACAGAAACAAATATACTCAATTGACTGAGTGAACATGGCAAGAGCCTAGCGCTCCCTGCTCGATATATATACAAAAGTGTGGCACATGCCGAATGTGGGAGTCTCTATAGTTAATGACCCAGCCTGACAACGGGCGGGACTTGGTTGTACCCGATCCTTAACAGGATCGGTTATCCCCGATCTCCGATCTCGTCGTCTTTGCGTCACCTCTTAGCGTCGTCGCTGGATCGTAATCTTCAACAAAAGATACTGATTCTGAAGAATTAGTAGCCTAAAGTTCCTCTTGGTGTGCTTTACAGGCTCGATGCAACTCTCTACCAAATTTGCTTTTTGGTACTGCACACTTTATGGTAAAGCTACAAAAGCACACGCGTTGAACGGCCCTAATGTTGCAGTCTGGGCCACTTCTTATCTAGATAGATGCCGGTGTGTTGCCGCGGCCTTCTTCACACACGATGAGATAGCGTTCTTCTCTAAGCAAGCTTTCTTACATCACTACAGCCGGGCGTTTGCGGAAATTTAAGACTCGCTCTATAGCCGAGACTCGAAGGCCAATTCTGAGTTTGATAAGCGCGGAAGTGACACGCACGGAGCTGTCCATCCATGATCGAGGTCGCACCACTCACACAGCCGGCTCAGCTTCTCAGTACACAGCCGGCTCAGCTTCTCAGTACGCAACCAGTCAAAGTCTAAGTTCGCTTGACAGCATACTCTTTTAGGTTACAAGGAGATGGGAACAAGTTCTAGCTAGGCACCAGGAGGTTACTGCGACTCCTTGGCAGCCTCGTCTCGCAACAATCGTCGAAGGATCTTGCCCGAAGGACTGTTTCGTGCAATGCAGAGTAAAGAGAAGGGTCAGTGACTGTGCTTACAATTGGAGCGGTTAGCTGCGTCGAAAATCGCTATGGCAACATACCTCTTAGGAATCGCTTTGAGAATCCTCACACCACCTCGTAGACGCTTGTGGTTGGCAACCTTGGTGGCGGTCCACTCGATGATTTCCTTCGCTACTGCGTCTGGGTTCTCACTCTTAGCTACGTCTTCCTTCAACACGACGTAGGCTCGAGGCAGCTCGGTTGCTTGTTCTTTGTCCTGGATACCGATGACAGCCGCGTCTGCAATCTTGGGGTGGGAGAGCAAGGTTGCTTCGAGCTCGGCAGGGGGAACCTGGAATCCCTTGTACTTGATGAGTTCCTTCTTGCGGTCGACGATCCAGAAGAAGTTGTCCTTCATGATGGCAACATCACCCGTCTTGAACCAGCCGTCGGGTGTGATGCAATCATCAGTGGCCTCCTTGTTGTTCAGGTAACCCTTCATGATGGTGGGACCACGAACCCAGAATTCACCGGGCTTGCCGTTCTCTCCCTGCTCGAAACCGACGTCATTGCCATCTTCATCAACCAATCGACCCTCGACACCGGCGAGCAGTCGTCCGCAGCTACCCATGTGGGCGTGGTACTCGTCTGGTCGTGCGAAGGTGGCAGTGGGCGAGGTCTCGCTCAATCCCCAACCCTGCGTGACTTTCAATCCGGGATGCGTCGCTTCCACTTCCAAACTCAGCTCGGCTCCCAGCGGCGCTGCACCCGACATGACCCACTTTAGACTCTTGAGGTTGTACTTCTTTGCGCGAGGGTCCTTGGCCAGCAGCACAAGAATGGGAGGCACGACATAGCTGACGTTGCACTTGAACTTCTCCACCGCCGAGCAGAATACGTCGAGGTCAAACCTTGGCAACACCACCGATTCGGCACCAGTGTAGACACCCTTCATGATACTCTTGACCAAGCCAAAGATGTGAAACATGGGCAGCACAGCGACGTATCGGTCGTTGGGGCCGATCGCGTCGCTAAAGGTGGTGACAATGGCAGTTGTGACGGCAGTGATGTTGCCGTGCACAAGTTGGACACCCTTCGGCTTACCGCTGGTGCCGCTCGAGAAGACAATGAAGGCGTCTTCGGTTCGATCGTCGACCACCTTGTGCGTCTGGAGTCGCTCCTCTCCGAGCAAGATGCGTGCGTCTTGCTCGCCCTTGTCACCTTTCTTGAGGCTGTCGCCGTCATCGAGGATCCAGAGACGGTTCTGGCCATTCTTGGACTTGAGACCTTTCTTGGCCTGCTCAAGACCTTCTCTGGCTGTGCTGAGTGCGCTCTGATGGCAGAAGATGTAATCGACATCGGCTTCGTGAATTGGGCGGACGAGCTCTTCTGGCCCATATGCAGCATTGAGGGGGACCAGAACGACACCAGCGCACAAACCCGCGTGCACGATCAAGGGATAGACGGTGCTGTTAGGCGAAACTATGGCGATTCTGCAACCGGGCTGGAGACCGAGTTTGTGACGCAGAGAGTATGCGAGACGGCGGGCGTCATCCTGGAGCTGCTTGCGAGTGATTTTTAAACCGTCGAGACGGTAGAAGGCCGGCTTGTTTTCGTCGACCTTGTTTGGGTTGCTGTAGAGAAAGTCGAAGAGGTTTCCTCTCTGCACGCGTGGTGGTGCCGGCTCGAGCGATCGAAGGATCTGAGGTGCCATGTTGGAAGAGTTTTGCTTGAGCTGTATTCGGGTGAGGTGGATGGATCAAGCGTTGAGCAGAGGGGTCGATGGGAATGTGGGGGGAAAGAGAAATATGTGCTTATGAATGTGTGCAGCACAGACGCGGCGGGGAAAGGGAACTGAACTGGTGGCGGGTTTAGTGGATGCTGGACCAACCGCAAAGGATCAAGCAAGCAAGCTGTGCGGGGCAGACTGATCACCGCTCTGGAAAATTGTGGAGTGAAACAGCTGCTTGCGCTCACTTGCGTCTTCTCAGTCTGCAATGGAGCCTTGTTGTGGAACGTGCAGCAAATGGCGGTGAAAGCAGGTGTCGATTGCGATAATATGTAAGAACCAAGTACAAGACAATGACTAGAATATATATGTGTCTCCCCAGCAGAGACCTGTGTACGAGATTGAAACATGTACGGCGCAACTATCTTCTACCTCGTCGGGTATAAGACAGCCGGTATGCCGGTAACCTGTCGCGATAATCGGCCTGGGGCCTCATGCTACGGATCCGAGTGAGCGAAGGTGGCGAAAGTGTGAGATCGAACTCACATACTTTCACTCCCAACCAGCGGAGTTGAGTTGCAAAAGATTCTGCAGCCTTGGGACTGCGAAACAGCTTTGGTGTAAGCAGCACAAAAAGTAGCAGCCGCTCACAAAAAGTATTCGCGACTCAAGAGGCCGGCACTCGGCTCTAAACTTAGCCTGAACTGAGCTCCGATTTTACCGGTTCTCGGGCCTGTCTATCCGCGTAGCTATCTCTCCGCAGCAACCTGCTCGTCATCGGCCGGCACACCGCTGATCAGCCGATGCAGCATGGCACCAACATGACCTACACCCTTGGCCCATGTGAACGACTGTCAAGAAATAGCATGCTCGTCCCAGCACTCGCAGCGGATTGTAATGTTGTAGTGCTGCAGCGACATAGGGTGCTGAAGGGGTTGCGGCGCTTCGCGGCCCGTCTCGGCCAAATAAATGTGAAATATACAAACAAACGCCGTATCGCAGTCTCTTGCTGAAGGAATAATATTCGCCTGACTTTCGGAGCCGCATTTACTTGCTTCGATTTCCGTTGCAGTTTCGCAGTTTCCTCGGAAGGTCACTTTGAACAGCAGGATCTGAGGACATGTTTAGACCGATTAATTATCCATATCGGTAGCAACACATCGGCGATGCCAGGTGCTGCTGTGCGGAGGCCCTTTTCGATGCAAGGGATCCTCGAGATCTTTTTTTTTTGGCAACATCTCTCAAGCCATTGCTCTTGCTTTTCGACGCCACTCTGGGTGCATCGGACCGTTTCTGTATAACTCAGGTTGCTCGTCGAGCGAGCACACGGATCGAAGCGTGCCTTGAGCATGCTTGTCGCAGTTGTGTCTGTAGACCTGCAAGCGGCGCGAGGATGAGAGGGACCGCATCCTTTTGCTTACTTGCATTCCGAATGAATGATGAGCAATGGCAAATACGAGATGCCAAAAACATGTGCTATTGTTTGCAATCGACGTAGGAAAGATTGAGTTGCGTTGACAATCGCGGGAACCAGCCCGTTGCCAGTCCTGCACTCTACTGTTGCATATTGTCTTGAGGTGATCAACAGCTTGTTGAAGTTTGGTCCCGATAACTAGCGATCGGGTAGAGTCTGAGTACGATGCCACTGCTAGTTTTAGACAGAAACAAATATACTCAATTGACTAAGTGAACATGGCAAGAACCTAGTGCTGCCAGCATGATATATATACATATGGGTGGCACATGCCGAAAGTGGGAGTTGCCATAGTTAATGAACCAGCCTGACAACAAGTGGGACTTGGTTGTACCCAATCTCTAGTGAGATTGGTTATCCTTGATCTCTGATCAAATCGGTCCTCTGACCGGATTGGCCCAGCCTGATCGCCGATCAGATCGGCTTCGCGTCGTCCTTTAGCGTCACACTGGATCGTCATCTTCAGCACAGCCACTTCAAACCAAGGTCGGTAAGGATCTAGCAGTTTCGGAGGAGGGAGTCTAAAATTCAACACAAACGCGTACAAAAGACATACGCGACGTGGCTGACCCTCGTGTGTCGCTAGGTGTCAGCTGCGATTGGCTCTCCTCACAAGGTCGCATCCGCTTTGCGCACGGCCTGCCGATCATCTTTGCTCTTCATCATCAAAGGTTCGGCTTTCCCACTTCATCTCACCTACTGTACTTACCCACCATCCGAGCATCTGTGTCATGCCTGCCAGTCTACGGCTCACAAGTGATAACTGCAACCGTTGCTCAATACACCTGAGGAATGCTCAACGATGGCCATGGCTCTTGGCGCGGGAAAGTGAGACGATTTTGGAACGGCGAAAGGGCGAAATTGCCGAACGGCTTAGGAAGAGCGTGGACGGCAAAGTGCGTGCGACCAACGCTTTCTTCTCTCGAGCCCACACTGTTGCTTTGCCTTGACAAGAAGAGAGCCCTCTTTGCCCTGTATAACGCGTGTCGGGTCAGGGTTCAATTTCAGCTGTCCAAAGTGTTTCTTCCTAAGATTCCAAGGCCTTGCTTGGCAGGCTGGCGTGCATTTCCAGAAGAAAAGAGAAAATGGGGAAAAAAGAAAAAAGGAAAAAAAAAAAAAGGCTCCCTTGAATGCATGTGTTTGCGTGTGTGTATCTTTCTCTCTTCACGAGCCGGCATAAGTAACTAGTTCGAGCAAGTCGCGCTCGTGTATGTGTGTGTGTCTGTGCATTTGCTTGCGAGGCAGAGCAAAGGCCCAGCAACATTGGTAGTGAACTTGCTTTGGCGCTGCTGCATCTCGCACACTTTCTGCCTGTGTAGCCGAGCAACCTTTTTGGCGGGTCCAAGTTTGTTCTTGACAGCAGCTTGCACCCATATTCGTGTTCGGAGTTTGTTGGCGGCGAGACAAGTCTCTGTCTGTCTGTCTCTCTCCTGAGAGCGAAAAAGTCGATTGGCCAACTCGGTCTTTCTGCACAGTCCTCTTCCTTTCTTATGCTTCACTTTCGCGCTTGATCGGCAGCGGCGTAAAGTGCATCACACTATTGAGCTCTAAGTTAACTCTCTTGTGACCCACACGCACACACACACACACACAAACGATCACTTGCTCCCTCCCTATTGTCACGATCATCACCAATCTTTCCCTCGTATCAACAGCCATCTTGCTCTGTGTTTTGGCTAAGCTATCATTTCGGCAAGCCCGAGCTCACCAGAACAGGAGGCGTGGGAACCGCTCGACTTCTTTCGGATGTGCTCCGAAGTGCAACAAGCACGTACCTCTTGACGGTCATAGGCTGAACCGACTCTTCCCTATCGCCTGCCAGCTCATCATCGGCGCAGTCCGACAGCTTTGTCAGCATGCCACCTCCTTCTCACCAGGCTGGGCAGCACGCTGCTTCATCTCAACAGCAACAGCAACAGTACTATTCGCAACCTCAGCAGCATCAACAACATCAGCTATTATCAGCATCGCAACAACAACAACAGCAGCAGCAGCAACAAGATAGATCTCAAACGCAACCCATCGGGCGCAGTCAGTCTGCATTCAATTTCCTCCTCAACAAAGCAAAGGCACCCTTCTCGTCATCCTCAAGCTCGTCGACGCTCACTGCCTCTGCTTCCCTCTCTTCACTATCTGCACATCAGGAGGATCCTTTCGATGACACGACCAATCACATTCAGTATCATCGCCAGTTACAAAAGGATCACACCTTTCCACATGCTCCTCCTGCTCCTAGTCATGGTCGCAGAGTTCCCAGCGCCAGTGTAGACAAGACCTCGCGCACACAGCAGCAGCAGCAGCAACAACAACAACAACAACAACAACAACAACAACAACAACAACAACAACAACAACAACAACAACAACAACAACAACAACAACAACAACAACAACAACAACAACAACAACAACAACAACAGCAGCAAACGGATCCCCTGCATCCTGGTAGACCAAGTGGCGCATCCTTCTCTCGTCCAAGCTACTCTGAAGAACCCCAAAATGCTGTCGCGAGTCCTACCAAACGCGGCTTCTTTGGCGGCATCGGTCGCGATCGCAAAGCGTCGACAGCGTCTATCAAGCAGCCAGCTCCTCCCAAGCCCAACTTTTCCTACAGCCCGCTCTCCAAGAGTCATCGTTCCGAGCAATCATCCAGCAACTATGCGCAGTTCAGCAAGAGTCAGTCTGATCTTCATGCTCGTGACTTTAACTCACCAACCCACCCAACTGCCGAGCTTCCCCGCATACCCGCCATCTACCAGCAGACCGCTCCTGCTTCTGCCGAACGCAATCGATATCTGCGCTCGCCAAGCCCCGCCATGAACTTTTCGCGCAGCGTAGACGACCTCAGCTCGGTCGAACAGCCTGTCTCGCCTTTCCCAGCTTCACCGGGATACGACGAGAGCACTTCGACGCTGGCTACCGTGGCAACCTCCACCTCCACAGGCACGTGGGGTGAGCACGGTGTTCCCCTTGCGCAACCAGACTGGCGCCCAAGCGATATGGGGACATTGGCATCGCCTACTCAGCAGCCGAACGCTCCGCACCAGCGCTTCAAGGCCGGACACACTAAACTGGATTCGGTCGCCTCGCAGATTCAACCCTCGACCGGATCTGTCCAGAACCCACCCAACAACTGGACAAGTATGTCGCCCCCGCAGTACGGCTATCTTCAGTCGTCCACCGCTCAGCGGACCGATTCACGACATGCACGTAAAGTTTCCAAGCTCAGTGGAAAGGAATTTTCGAGTCGCAGTGCCGTAGCGTCCAGCCTGGCAGCATCCCTCGGCCTCACCAATCTCGGAGGTTCCTCCGCGGCACCGACCTCCCTCACGGTCCAAACATCTCACGAGCCTGTTCCTCTTCCTCAGGGCGCGGTCTTCCAGGGCTTTGTCAACCGCAACGCCAACATCAGTCTGTCTCTCGCACAGCTCAATGGACACGATCACGGCAAAGGAAAGGAAAAGGACATCTATAAGGGCTGGAAACCATACCGAGTTGTACTGCAAGAGGGTCGACTCTGCTTCTACAAGCCGCCGAGCAACATCGTAGATGAAGTCAAATCGCTCTTTCCCACAGGCCTTGTTCGCACCCTACCCGACACGCCAGCCTCAGCCACCTCTTCCGCCAGTCTCAATACCGACGCGCTCATGAGGAGCGGTCTCAGCAAGCAAGATCTGCTGAGCGCCACTTCCAGTACCAACGAGATGGCTTCACCTTTTCCCTCGCCTAGTCTGCGACCACGCATCCCTGCAGTTCGACAGAATTCCAACAAGTCGGCAACCATCTCGGCCGACTCCCCAACAACGCCGGTTTTTGCACCTTCAGCATCACAGTTCACTGACGCTGCGCACAGATCCTGGATCAAGCCTGGTAAGCACCCGGAGCTCATCCTTGTCGACGCAATCGAGGCTCCCCAAGGCTGGGCTGAACGTATCCAGAGTGGCAGTCTGGAAGCTCTGGCGCACGAATTTGTCATGGCAACTCAGCTTCCTACAGGAGCTGAGCGCTTGTCTGCATCGGCATCGCCGCTTCTCCTTCAGATGGAATCAAGCCAATCGGTGGTCTCTACCGTCGAGGCATACGCGGTGGCGGTTCTGGTGGCCATCTTTGCGGGCCACGAGCCACGAGGGGTGCTTGTTGCAACCGTTGTCAAGTTCATCACTGAGGTGCAACATCACGCGCAAGACCTTCTTGCAGCCAAAGAGGACGGCTCGCAAAACGGCGTCGAACCATCAATGCTCAAGTCACGGCTCGCAACCCTTCTGGACGTTTTGGTGCGAGCTGGGATCGCTCAAACGAGCGAGGGCGCCGATGCAATCCGTCGTCTCTCCGCCATCATCCAAGAGGACGGCGACGAGCTGACCGAGAAGCTGCAGAAGTTTGCGGCGTCGGTCTTGTCCGATGAAGCTGTTAAGAAAGGGACATCCATCGATTGGATCAGTAAAGTAGCAGACCAGAGCTCGATCGAGACTCGCGAAGATCTGCGAGAGCTGCAGAGCTCACTCTCCATCTCAGATGATCTCTTGCTGCGTTTGGAGCCTCTCGAGATTGCCCAGCAGATCCAAATCTTCCACGCTGATGCCCTTCGTCGTTTAGTCGGTCCTCGCCTCTCCATGCTCGAGCTGCTCGAAACTGCAAAGAAAGACGACAAGGTCGTATCTGCGCTCAGTTTCGATTCCTTATCTCCCCATCCCCTTACCGTTCTGGCTCTGGAGCATCTCCTCAACTCCAGCGCAGGGGCGTCCGACCCAGCGAACGTCGGTCAGAACGGCGCACGGCACCGTGCTTCAGTGCTTCGCCATTGGATCGCTGTCGCCTCCTATCTGCTCACGCTTGGTGATGTCGCTGGATGGATGGCGGTCTGCACTGCACTGTGTTCCCGTGCTGTGACCCGCTTGGAGCAGACCTGGCGTTACCTGGCCGAAGGTGACCGAGTCTTGGTGGCAGAAGAATGGGCTCCAATCTTGTCGAGTATTTCGTGGACAGAAGGTGTCTCGGTCAATGTGCGGGCCCGCTTTGTAGGGGGTAATTCGGAGCCTTTCGTCGTCATGCCAGATGGCAAGAAGGCTGTGGCGGTCCCTTACCTCGGCAACGTCCTCTATCGCACTCTGCGACAATTTGATAGCCCGTCAGAGAGCGCCGGCCATGTCAAGCTTCTAGGTCCAGCAGAAGACGCGTTCTATCTGTTTTCAACTTCCAACGAATGGCGAAGCGCGTGGCAACAAGCGGCTGCCGACCCTGCTCTATGCATTATCGACCATGCGGAGCCTTTGGCTCAGTATCAAGCAACGCTGCATTTGCTTTTCCAAGATGCAGCAACTCGCAACTCGACATTGCAGTGCGACATGGAACGTTCTTTCCAACTAGAAGCCAAGGCGCTAGGCAACCACGACGCTCGCGAGAGGCATACACTACCATCCAACGCCAACCCGTGCCTCCCGCTCGTGCCTCTTCTGTTCCCTCAGCCGCTCCCGCTCTTGTCATTGCTGGATGCCACTCAGATCAAGGCTGAGCTCTTCCGCCGAGATGATCAGCGCATGAACGCGAGCAAAGATCCGCATGCGACAATCACCTCGCGTTCTCTCATTCGTCCATCGCTAGCTGGATCGCCGTTGGTCAGATCATCGGCTTTCTCACCTCCACTTGGAAGCCGTATGAGTCGCAGCGCCACCTTCAGCGGTATCATCGAGTGGTCTTCGAATTCACCCACGCCGAGCTGGGAGGACCCTAATAGCACTGTCATCAAGGTCGGCAATGAGCTGATGCTCCGTGCTGTGCAAGAACCCAACTTATCGCTTCCCAGCTCCCCAATGACAAGCAAGCGCTTTTCGCAGGACTTCGGCCGTGCTTCGCGACCTCTTTCGCAGATCTCGAAACGATCCAGCTTGCCTGCATCTAACCGTAGCTCCGTCGTTGACATTTTAGTGCCGATGCAGGTGGTTGTAAAAGCTGCAACGCTCGACCGCATGATCGATATTCTCGTAATGGGTCTTCAACACGTCAACGTCTCCCCTGCGTCTGCCGCTGGTGATAGCAACGAATCGCAGAACGTGCCGGCGCGCAAGACAAGGCTCGTGATGGATATGGAGACCTACCGAACTACCTTCCTCGCTACATTCCGCAGTCTCTGTTCGCCTCCTGAGCTGTTTGAACAGCTGCAGAAGCGATTCTCAACAGCGATCACGGCGAGTAAGGAGCTGTCCGGTGCTGATGAGTTCCGTACTTCGAGTCAATTCCCGTCGTGGATCTCGGTCATCCCTGTGGGAAGCCAAGCAGAGCCCACCGATTGGGATATGGTCTACCGCATCCGCATGGGTGTCGTGCTGACATTGCGATTGTGGATTGACCGCTTCGCACAGGACTTTGTGGACGACGACGTTCTATACCATATGGCCCTAGGTTTCCTGCGTCAACCTGGCCTCGAAGTGACTCCGGAGGACCTCGATCAGCAGAAGGTCGTGAACGCGCTGGCTCAACTGAGGGGCATGTTTGGTGCAAAAATCATGGGCGCCAATGCGAGGCAAGAAGAGCGCAGCTATGCTACTGACTCGTCAGTTCAGGTTGCTAACGACCAACATCAGGCCGAGTTTGACTTCGACCGAGCTTCAGCAGCCGAGCTGGTCGAGTACCTGGAATCAATTGCGACCGTGTTCTTCGACAAGATCGTCGATCGTGACCTTCTTGTTGTCAGCGAAATCTTTGAGAAGCAGGCTAATCACCCTTCTGCATGGTTCACCGTCAAATCAGGCAGCACTGGGACAGCTGGGGAGGACAAACCCGTCACCAACATGTACACCCTGCTCGATGTTCTCAAAACAAACGACAATGCAGGCAAAGATGCCAGCAAGGACACCAACAAGAACCTGACTCTGCAGCAAAAGCTTCCATCGGCAGTGCGCGATGCCCTTGCCGCGCAAAGTCTCTTCCGAGGCTGGATCGCCATTCACATCATCGAGTCGGGTATCGGTCTCGAGCGTCGTCAAGAGAGGCTTTCAAAGCTTCTGGACGCTCTATGGATCTGCAGGGCCCGCATGTTGCGGCTGAGAAAGGACGATGTTACGACCACAGTGAATGCCAATAACGGCAATCCCAGCATTATGACAGACATCTCTCAGCCCTTCCGCGAACCCACCATCGGATCCTTTGTCGAGTCTGCCATCGTCAACACGCTCGGCTCTTCCGAATCGCGCATCTTCTTGCGCGCATGGCAAGGTGTGGCGGCATCTCGCGGCGCCAAGGGCGACAGCCTGGAGGACTTGATGCCGCAGCAGGTCGACGCAGCCATGCGGTCCGCCACTGAGCTGTCAGGGACGCCTGACATCGGCTGGGTTCTCGCATGCTTGGCTGAAGCAGCTACCCAGGCACCGAGCATTCAGACCTCGACTGCGGACGTCGAGCTGATCGACTTTGAGAAGCGACGTACAATGTGGGCGCTGATCGATGGTGCTGTCCGTGTCCGACCCGCCTGCAACGTCCCTAACCTTGTCGATCTTGCAGGTGCTCGATTGCGACTAATGCAGAGCGCCCTGACTCGAGTCATTTGGGACCGCCACGCCTTCCGTGAAGATGCAGCCAAGGAGATGCGCAACGCTCCGCCAGTCCGATCGGATGCCAGGCTGCGTCCGAGCAGCTCCACCAAGGCGCTCCCTGGTCTGTCGAAGCAGCAGCAAGAGAAGCTTCGTCGAGATCGAGCGGCTTTGGAGATGCTCAACTCGCTACCCTTGCGACCATCGATCTCGTCTCGGGTGTCCAGCATGCCGTCGAACGGCACAAGAGGCTCGGCTGCCAGTTCACCTTCTTCTGGTAACATGCCTATGCCATCAGAGAAGTCCGCAATCACGCAAGCACCTCCGCCCGACAAGGCTACCATTCGTGCTCGTCGCATGACTGCGCTGTTCAAAGGTGCTGTGCGTCCGCTCATCTCATTGGACAAACCCGATGGACCTGCCAAGTCGGTGTCTGAGCTGATGCGCCTGACTCCACTTCAGAAACCTTCCATCATTGCAGGGCTTGGCGGTGCGCGCATCTCCGTCTGGAACAATTCTCAACGGTCGTTCGTGTTTCATCTCACTTCGCAAGAGGGCGCCAAATATCTCTTGCAAACCTCCAATGCTGCAGAGCTAGCGAAATGGGTTAGTCACGTAGAGCGGACATCGAAGGAGTACGCTGTGCAGAGGCCACTCGACGCACGAAAAGGATCTGTTCCAGCCAAGAGCAAGGCCACGCCCGCGCCACTGTATGGACGGCCTCTGGTGGAGCTTTCGGAACGAGAAGGTCATTCCGTCCCGACGGCGGTCGAGCGCATGTTTGCCGAGATCGAAGCTAGAGGTCTTCGAGAGCAGGGTATTTATCGTATCTCGGGCTCCAAGAGCTCTGTCGAGAATCTGCGAAGAACGTTCGATCAACAGCCTGCAGAGTCGATCGATCTCGCTACAGGGGAGTTCAGTGACATTCACACCATTGCAGGCGCCGTGAAGACCTGGCTGCGAGAGCTACCGGAGCCTCTGATTACCTTTGACTCGTACGACGATCTGATCGCAACCAACGCCATGGAAAACGATGATCGGCTTTATGCTATGCGCGACATCATCTGGAAGATGCCCAAGGTCCACTTTGATGTGCTTCGACGCACAGCAGAGCATCTCGCGCGTGTCGTTGAGGAAGGCGAGGTCAACAAGATGCTGGCACACAATGTCGCGCTTGTCTTTGGAACCTCACTGCTCAACCCGCCCCCTGGTCCGTCGAGCGTCGCTATCGGATTTGGTAACCTTGGCAAAGCCGCCAATGTAGTCAAGACAATCGTGACAATGCACGAGTGGCTCTTTGAGCCCGAACCGGAACCAGAGCCGGAGCCGGAGGTTGAGTCGGAGCTGGAGGTTGAGCCGGAGCTAGAGGCACGAACCAACGATCAGACTGAGGCACAGCCTGATCCCAGCAACGTTGTCGCGGCCGAAGAGGGGTCGGAAAAGATAGCAAACTGGAACACGCCTTCCAAGTCAGATCGCGCACTTGCCTCGTCGCTGTCGTTGCCAAGCGACACAGCGGCAGTCAACTTCAGCCCACCTCTAACTCTAGAGCCGCCCACTGATCGCGGGCCCGCCGAGCTCAGAGACGCAGATGACGAAGATGAGGCGTTATCTGAGCTCCCAGTGCGTTCCCGTCGCGGTGGTCGGGGTAGACCTTTGACCATCGTTGGTCTTGATGGGTTGTCAGCGCTGGGTGGAGAGGATGCTGTAGCCAAATTGCTCGGAAGCGGCCGGGACGCGGAGATGAAGACGGTGGCTGACGAGGATGAGGAGGCCTCAGCGCATGAAGCAGGCAAGACTGCTCAGACAGGGACAGAAGCTGAAGTCTCAGTCGAATCACATACGATTGGAGCGGCTCCTCGCATCGTGCTTTCCGGAGACGGCGACAGCGAGGAGGAAGCAGTGGAGGATGAGGTCTCTGAGAGTGCTGGGGACGACTCGAATGACGTCGACGCGGCTGCTGACGGGGCTGAGGATGCTCCCTCGGTCGAACAGACCATACAGGGCGATGATGCTGACGCTAGCCTAGGCCTCGCTGTTGCTACCGAGCGCCCGCGAAAGGCTCGCAGCACGTATCGAGACAGCGTCTTCACGTCATACTCGATATATGCCGATTGTTTTGACAACATGAAGCTGGAAAGTCAGTCTTCGGCGGCGAGCATGGTCAAGCGTCAATCGATGCAGTTGCTTGGTCAGCCTTCCGCGTCCTCTTCAGAAGCCGGGATTCCAGAGACGAAGCAGGACGCCTGAGCTACACGTAGCTGGGCTCAAATTGTACACTTAAAATGTGCTCATGTAGTTGAAGTAGATAAAGCCGCACAAAGCATAGAGGTGGTATTCACGGCCGAGTAAAAGGGTTTGCGGAAAGGGGGGTTGCAGCAGTGCGCGCGCGCGCGCTCCGTGCGTGCGCAAGTAGTGAAAATCTGAAAACTCTCGACTCGCATCTGTACTTAGCTCCATCATCATCATCACGAAAACTTTAATTCATGTTACTCTACACGCATGCATTTCAATCATACGCAGAGCATCACTTTCTTTTTTTTTTTTTTTTTTTTGTGCTCGTGTTCAACATTCGGTCTTGCTGTGTAGGAAGTGGATGCAAGATGAGTATGGCATTGAAGTGAGTACAGTACTGTACAGTAGCTATTCGTCTTCGTCGTCGACTGCAAACCTGGGTGGACGATTGGTATCTGATGAATCAAACTGTGCTTGGCGCGGCTGTTGTGGTGAGGCGGAGCGACCAGCATTCGGCGCTGAGTAGTATCCTGAATCCGAGATGTTGGACTTCCTCGGTGCTCCTGCTCCAGACCCGGCTGCGTTGTAGCTGGACTCGTGAGTGTAGTTGGTGTTCATCGATTCATCTTGAACCGAGTCATATCCTCGCGTGACAGACTCCCGACCTCCGAGATCACCTCCACTGAAGTTATCATCTGCCGTCAGATGCGTCGGTAGTGGAGGCATCAACATCCAACGATTCCTCGAATCTAGTTCACCTTGAATTTTTGCCTCCGCTTCCACTTCGCTTGGAGGCCGCAGAGCTTTAAGATGTGAGAAGGCGGTTGAGAAGAATCCGCGAAGTTCTGCCACCTCATGAGCTGAAATGTTGTGCATTTGGAGATGAACCGAGTTGATCATGGGTACACCCGATAGGATCTTGGATTGTCTTGCTTCGCGGATGTCCTTAAGCAGTGCCCGAACGCGGTTGGAATTGGGAACGTCATCTGCAGCGTTCGCGAGGAGGGTTTGAGAGACGCCGATCCAGTAATGTGGCAGATCGGAGAATCCTGGTTGTGTGGTTTCCTGCTTGAGGGTTTCGGTCAGAGAGTCGAGGGTAAGCCATGTGGGAGGGACAACGACGGCCTTTTTGCGTTTTTTGAGATGGAGAGCGACCCAGAGTGGAACGACGGCGGGGGTGGGAGGTCGAAAGAGCCCGTAGATGCCAGAGAGGAGTCGGACGCGGTCGACGGATGTGAGTGGCACAATGGTCACAGAGGTGGAAGAGAGAGAGGTTGTGGCGAGGTCGAGGTCGGGTGCATTACAGCCTCGGGCGTAGGCTGAGAGGGATAAGCTGGATGAGGAAATGCTGCCTGGCATCGATGATGAGGATGCCAAGGCTGACATTGTGTCTCCGCGGCCTGTAGCAGCAGTCTAGGATCTAGAGAAGCCGGTGCTGTTGATGCTACGTGGAGCGATCGAGGCCGCTGGAAGACGGAAGTCTGAAGACAAGAGGTGATCCCCACGAGCGAGCAGTTTCAAGATGGAGTGTAAGTAGTCTATCTCCAACGAGAAGCGCATTCGAGTGTTGGTCTTGTCAGAATTCGGGACGCGGCGCGCGACCACTCAACGCCAACGTTGTGTTGCTCCACCAAAACTATTCGACCCCTTGGATTGTATTTTTTGCACCTCCGTTTGGCGACGGACTTTACGCAATCAGACTCGTTGACGGCAGTTGATTGCGCTGATCACCTTGTATCGGTGTTGCTGGGCCTTGAATGCCTCTTCTGCTGCGTTGCGTTGATTGATACCCTACTCTCGGTGACTGTCTAGTACGTTAGATCGGCAGATTGATTCCCGAAGAATCTCGAATTGAGGCTGTGTGAAGCTGATCTGACGAGCAATTCTGGGTGCAAGCAGCAGTTCATTCCGAATTGCATCTTGCTGGCTGACTGCCAAGCATCTCGTCAACGTCCGCATGAGCACGGAGACAATCTCACCTTTTCATCGTCACCGTCACGCAGCGCTTGCAACCTGTCAACATCATCCCTCGCCGAAACTGGCTCCGTTTCAAACCGGAGCAGACTGCACTTCTGCTTTCGTGCTCCTCACAGAATCGCTGCAAAGTTGTCAAGGTCGTCAGGTCGACTTAATAAGAAGTTATAGATCCTAGCAACTTCGAGTTTCTCAACTCAGAGTATACAACGTCAGTCATGCCCGGATCTACACCACATAGATCACGATACACACCGTTACGGCGAAATGCTACCTCTACGGACATATCCTCACGCATACGATCCGCCTACTTGTATGGCCGCTCGTATTTCGACCGAACATGGAAAGCTTTCCTCGCCCTTCCGCCGGAGCAGCGGTACATCATCTACCTTGCTGTCGCTATCAAAATGCTCATTCTAGGTGTAGTGGTCTACATCGGTCCAGAAGCCATGTTCGATGCCACAGCGAAGCTTGCAATCTGGTTCGGCTCACAACCTTTCGGCGCGGCACTCATAGTTGCGCTCGTCATCATCGTCAGCTTCCCACCGTTCATTGGATATGGTACATCGATCACCCTTTGCGGTCTCGGCTGGGGTGTTCATGCAGATGCTACATCCGAACATGCCGAACTCAACGGTAATCTTCTCCAAGCATGGCTGCTCGCATCTACCGCCTGCCTTCTTGGCGCTACTGTCTCCTTCACCGTTCTTCGCTTCCTCATTGTTCACCACAGCAAGCGGGTCTCCTGGATCAGTAACACCCTCAATGATCCCAAATATGTTGCTCTATCCACAGCAGTGCGACATAGAGATCTGTCCATGGTCATCCTCATTCGTTTCTGCCCCTTCCCATTCGCGTACTCCAACCTCTTCTTCGCTAGCCTGGTGGACGCAGTTTCGTTCAAGCACTTTTTCGTCGCCACGGCACTCATCACTCCGAAGCTCTTCTTGCATGTTTGGCTGGGAACACGCATGTTCAAGCTAATGGATCGGGATCAGCGCGCTCAGCTCGATGGCTGGGCGAAAGCGCTCAATGTCATCTACATTTTGGTCGGATCTGCCATTGGTGTTGCTACAGGATGGCTTGTCTGGTCTGAGACGACAAAAGTGCTGCAAGTTATCGAGCGCGAACAGCAACAGTCTTCGTCGCAGGACCGACAAGCGTCTTCCAGCAGCAGTCGCGCCGACCTAACGGAGCAAAGCAACACGGCCGAATCATCGTACCGCGATGCACCGACTCTCAGCAGCAAAAGTGCAGACAACGCTGCTTCGCCGTTCATTTTAGACTTTGACCAAGATGCTGATGAGGTGGAAAATCAGATCGGGCATAGCTCAATTCGTGACGGTCGAAGGGAGGATCCAAAGCAGAGTCTTCTTCCACAATAGTTTCATGCAATTCACTTGCTCATAGAGAGACATGGTGCAATCACAAGGCGAACAGCCTCTGACAAAATCGCTGTCCGAAGACTCTTCTGAATGCTTTCTTTGCGTGTGTATGTCTAATCGCTATCTTCAGCAGAAGGTACTGCCTGATATGTCTCTCTATCAGCCCCTCTTGATCTTCGTCCCGCTTGTCCGAACGCACTATTTACATCGCTTAGACTGACTCCAGCCATCTCTGGCAGCTGCCAATAAGTGAATGCGCAGCTGAACGCCGACACCATGCTAAACAGCCCAAAGCAGCCTTGTGGCGTGATTAGCTTGACCAGATGCAGGAATGTCGCTGAGAAAAACAAGTTCGTACTCCAATTGGTCGCTGTGGCTAGTCCTGCACCAACGCCTCTGACTTGACCTGGAAAGATTTCTGACTGAATGAGCCAAGGAACGATACCGAGACCAAGTGCGTAGCTCAGCGTGAACAGCACCATCGAGACCAGTGTCCAGTAGGGCCACGCTGACCGTGAGCTGCTTATCCTTTCAGCATCGGGTGCACCAGACATTGGGCCAAGATCGATCTGACTGAAGCCGATTGCAACAAGCACGAGACAGAACGTCATCGCCGCCGTTGTGTACAGCAGCAACTTTCGCCTTCCCCATCCGTCAATGTATCGCATCGCAACCACGGTCCCTACAAAGTTGGCGACCGCAATTCCAAGCGCCGCTGCATTGGGATTGGCAACGAATCCAGCCATGAGCAGCAGTCGAGAACTGAAGTACATTAGAGAGTTGAAGCCTGTCGCCTGCTGGAAGAATTGCAGCGAACATGCGATCAGCAGTGCCCGACGATGAGTGGGATCGTGGAGGAGCATATCGAGCTTGCTCTTCACTTGCGTTGTTCGTTGACGTGCTGTTGAAGTGAGTTGTGCTGGAGCAGCTGCGATTCTACCCAGAGCTGCTTGTATTTCATTCGTTCCATGGTTATCTTCTTCTGCTTGGCGGTCGGTCGAGTGCGCGGCGTCAGGGTCGATGTCCTCGCGCTGAGTTGTACCCTCCATACTGCGTGCTATGCGGTCGATCTCGGTGTCGATCATACGTACACTTGCGTTTGGATAGATCCGCTGCAAAACACGGCGGGCTCGGATGATGCGCCCTTTCGCGACCAGCCAGCGTGGCGATTCGTCCAAATAGATCATGCCCACCAACTGAAAGATGGCTGGGATACCGCCAGCAAGCACCATCCATCTCCAGCCATGTGGAAGATTGTAGAATGCCGCATCGATGAGGTAGGCAATGACTTGACCACCGGTGACGAGAAGACTGTTGATACCGACAATTCTACCGCGCACTTTGGTTGGCGCTACTTCCGCAAGGTATGTGGGCACTACCATGCTCGTCATGCCAACACCCAGCCCTACGAGCACCCGGCCAAGCACTAGCTCCCTAACCACTTGTGATGCTGCTTGCTCCAAAGCGCCGAGGAAGAAGAGGATGCCGGATCCAATCATGACTCTTTTCCGCCCTAACCAGTCCGCCATCCTCCCTGCAACAATGGATCCAAGGATTGCACCGACAGTAGTTGCACTGACAATCAGTTCCTGCTCGCCTTCGCTGAGCTCGTGACCCAAGTCAGCATGAATTGCTACGAGCATACCGCTCGCAATGCCCGTGTCCCAGCCGAATTGCAATCCGCCAAGACAAGCTACGCCGGTAAGCCGAGCAAGATAAGTTGCCGAGCTGAGCTCGGAATCATCCAACGGGCTGAGGTCGTCCTCTTCGTCACCCTCATCATCGTCGTTGCCGTTCGTAGAGCGCATCGGGTTAAATCGATCTAGATCACTGAGTCGGTCCGTCTTCCTCGCTTTCGATCCGCTAGATGGTGCTGCATCAGCTTCGAGCCCGGCGCTTGTCGGATCTGTCATCTTGGCAGCACCTATGCCTGCCTCCCGCGTCGACCCGATTAGCTCCCCTGCCTCTGTCGAAGCCGCCGCGTCGTGCTCGTTTGCAGGTGTTGAGAATGTGTCCAGCTCGAAACTCGAATCGGATGAGATAGGAGACGAGATGCGGAAGGAGGGCAGCGACGACGGACCTGCCCGTCGCTTATCGTTTGATGTTCCGACAGGAATGGTGGAGAGAGCTTTGATGTGCCAATGCTTCGTCGTCAAGTTGGCATACGCTTTGCAGAAAGGTTTAGTGTCCTCAATCGAGTGTGATTGGGAGTACTCGATGGTGTGACAATCGTAGTTGGCTAGATCAAGCGAAAGGATCTGCCGAGTAGCTGTGACGTGTTGGCTGCAGCTTGTCAAGTCGAAGTGTGAGAGGTGTGCTGCCTTCCCATAACTGGAGAAGCAAACCTTCACACCCACACGCAGTTGAGGAATTAGAGACGCTCAGATCCCTTGACCACGCGACCACGATGAAAAGTCACCCTAGACTCCCTTCATTTCTGCGTTCCTGCTTTACGGCACTCCATCTTTGGAACTCCACAAACCACCATATCTCTGCATCCGTCTTCTGCACCATGCCCTAATTTCGGCAATGGGTTACTAATGCATCCGACGATATCAGGCTTAACGGCCTAAGTATATTGCACCGAAACCAAAAAGCAGGCTTATGTACAGAAAATGTAAAGAAAAAAAATTGTCTCCTCGGCCAAGAGCGAGCCCCTTAAAGGATACACAATCTGTCGACAGTGGATTCCCATGAAGAGGTGACTTTCCGGTGTTTAGGGGAGAGAGTCGTAAGTCAAAGCAGCAAATCACGATTTTCAAGGTGAAGACCAATGGTCAGGAGACAAGAGAATGGAAAAGAGACACAGAGAGAGGGGCTAAACGGGGGAGGATCAGAGCAAAGGATGGAGCAATGTTGGTGAAAATATACTAAGTTGTCCTTGAGCTCGTTGCCGCAGCAGGATTCGTTCTTGCATTGGTGTTTGTGTTGGACATAAGATGAAAGTGAATCTTGCCCTTGTCCTTTTGAAGAAACGTACCACCATCAATCCATTTCTTTGGAAAGGCAGCTTTCTTGGGCTGAGAGCACTTGTAGTATGCATCTGTGATTGTTTTGCCAACCAAAGCCACATTATCTGACATGAAGTTTGACAGGGTCAGCTGCGGACGATGATTGTTCTGTGGACCTACCCTGATGGCATTGTACCACAGTTTAGAGAGCATGTGAACGGCCAAGTCCCTCCAGAGCAGGAGCCTAGCACGTACAGAGGCTGGCATTTTCAGGTCTGGCCAACCTAGTGTCATAGGGCCTGCGCAGAAGATCCGAAATGAGGTATGAGGAGCCTTGTGTGCACGAAATGTGAGATCTACCGGATCATGGGGTTCCGGTTGATTTCGCCAACAACAACTGCATCACATGTTTCCAATTGATTTTGCTGAAACCAATCAGAATATGAAAGAAACTGGGATCGTTTCGGTCCCGATACTGGTGATCGGGGAGAGTCTGAGTACGATGTCGCTGCTAAAAGACAGAACAAAATATACTCAATTGACTGGGGAATATTGCGAGAGCCTAGTGCTCCCCGCTTGATATATATACAAATAGTTGGTTCATCCCATGTGTGGGGGGTATCACCATGAGCGATGAAGTACGACAACGGGCAGGACTCAGTGATGTCCAATCTCTCTCTGTGATCGGCTCTGTCTGATCCTTTCCTCGATCAGATTATCTTTATCCCCGATTAACTTGGGTCTGCCCGATCCCCGATTATGTCTGCTGGATCGTTATCCTCAGCAGAATACACCCATCTGGTTGATTTCACCAAACACACCACAAGAAGCTCCCATTGGTACAGAACAGGCCGATGGACAACAAGGAAGCAACAGGAGGCTTGGAAGAGAAGGTCCCCATTGTGGAGGGTAAGGATAGGATAACAGGAAAGGTTCACATGCAAGGAGCAGGTCCAAGTTCAGCCAAGAAGAGGATCAAGCTCAGGAGCATGCAGTAGGTTACCACACAGGGGGATGTGCTCATGATCACACAGAACCAGTCACAAGGGAGGCTGCATGGACGGAAGCGGGACAATAAGGGTGCTCACATGGTCAGGGGCCACCAGATAGGGGCCAGGAGAATGGTCACTGAAGGAGGGGAGAGGGAGCCGGGCCAAGGGGACCAGCATAGAAACCATGAGGAGGAAGGGCAGCATCGAGAAGATCAAACACTCCTAAGGAGGAGCAGGAGCGGTGTCGCAGGCGACACCCTACAAACACATAAATACTCTCACTTCACTGTCATGGGACCGGATGCGCAGGAAGCAGGTGTTACAGGGACAACGGATCAATGTATGAAGGGTGTGCCAAATTGATTGGCACCAAATCATTGGGAATTGACAAAGTTAATCAGGCTGGTAGCACATATGATTTACAAGATCAACTGAACTCTGGGTTCCAGGTTAATTTCATGAGGATTGATCAGGATCAGCCAGATCAGCATGCCTCAGCAAGTTGGCCAATATGAGCAAGTGTCAGGAGATTCAGGAAGGAAGGTACTGGTGTTAGAAGGAGAAGCATACAGAGATAACCACATGTAGGAGTGGAGGACCAAGCTCAGCATCATGCAGATGGTTACCGCTCGAGGGGTGCATGCATATAGCCACACAGGACCAAGCACAGGGGGGCAACCACATGACCAAGGGATTTGGTCATGAGGTCCAACAAGTGGTTAAGGGGATTCACAAGTTTGTCAGCAGTCGCACGCCTGAAACCTGGAATCTGTAGTAGTACTGATACTACTACCGATTCTGTCGAATTATACGACAGCGCTAATGGTATTATGATTCCTAGTGAATTATGTGACAGAGCCGCCTCTGTCACTTTTCTTGTAGAAACTGTAGTTGTATTGTCGTTATGACAGATTTCGACTAACCGCTGTGGACACTCTGTCCAGAGGTAGCTCAGCATGATCAACTATGATATGACTATAGATGAACTTGGTATTGACACCAATGGGCTGGTGTGAGTATTGATTGATGACGTTGACACGAGTGTCCAGTGTGTCGACTAACACTTGAGGTGATCCCCAGACCGCAGTGGACAACTGCCTTCGGTTCTATCATATCCGGACCACAGGTTTACTATGAACCACCTTCAGACGTCAGTGAGTGGTGATATGACACACACACTTCAATGAGAGGCAATCTATTGATTGCCACTATGCTGACTGAGAAACTAATGATACTTATGCTAAAGTTATGACTAGTTGTATGGTGTAGAGTGGATGAGGATCCACTCGACCAATGATGACAAGCGAGTGTGTTTATATAACCTTTTCATAGTGTCGCCAGTGACACTGCTCCAGTCCTCTCTCCATTCAGAGAGTGCTGTTCTTCATCGAGTACAATACGAGGGTCTCCTACAAGGCTCCCCTCCCTCATTGAGTCCGGTTGCTGATAACTTCCCTGAACTGTGTCAATTCCTGTCGACACTGCTCCTCATCCTCCTGACCTGCTCACTGGTGTCCACCACAAAGCTCCTCTCCCTTCAACCAGCAATGATTTTCTTATCTGCACATCCCCTGAGCCCCCCTGAGCGGTAACCACCTGCATGCCTCATGAGCTAGGTCCTTGCCTTGGCAGTGCTCGGTCCTTGCCTTGGCAGTGCTCGGTCCTCTTCTTTTATGAATGTAGTTCACCTTGCATGTGAAATCATCATACAAACATCATTACCACTGATTCCAGCTAGATCTGCCTTACTGTTATGCTTACTGCAGAACCTGGTGAGATCTGTGATATCGACTTTATTCACACAGATCCTACTGAGATCTGTCATAAAACTGGGTCTACTACTGATCTCACTGAATTCTCCTGTAATCCACTGTTCCACCTGATCCTTCGATTCCTGCACTACCTCCATATGAACTGTCGGGTCTTCCTGCTTCCTGCGCAGTCAGGCCCCCATGACAAAGTTAAGGTTGGGAAGGTGGTCGCTGGTGAAGAGAGAAGGAAGCAGTGAATGGACTGGTTAAACGAAGAGGAGGAGCTGTGTTGAAGGGGTTGTCACACATCATCAAGTGGAAAGGGAGCATGAAGGCGAAAGTGCAGTGTTGCATAACCATTACGCTGTGCAGATGGTAGGGGTGCAGAATCAATGGGATTGGTGCCAGCAGGAGAGACAGTGTCGAACAGGGGACAAAGGCCCCTCAAGAGGAATGGGATAGGTGTTGCGGGCGACACCAATTGAACACATAAATACTCCCATTCCACCATAGCATATGAGTGGATCCTCATCCACTCTACTTACTTACTTTATACTTTACCCTTTACTTGACTCTTAGTTACGTATCATTGCAATAGCAGTGTGTCATAGGCATGGGTGCGCAGATCGGAGGAAGACCAAAGTTCATATGAAGGCAGCACAGGAATCGAGGAATCGGGCAGATTGTGGGATTTCTAGAGGAATTCAGTGAGATTGGTGGTAGACACGGTTCTATGACAGATCTCATCGAATCCTGCATGAACAAAGCTGATATCACGAATCCCACCAAAATCTGTAGCAAACACGATCATATGGCAGATTCTGCAGAGATCAGTGACAAGGATGTCCATACGACGATTCACATACAGGATGCACCACACTCACATATGAAGGGGACCAAGCTCCACCAGGCCGAGGACCAAGCCTTGCCAAGAGGGGGACCGAGCTCAGTATCATGCAGTCGGTTACCACTCAGGGGCACACAGGATAGGAGGAACATAGTTGCATCACCGGTCCAAGGGAAGAGAGCTGTGTAATGGACACCGGCGAAGGGAACATGAGAAAAGAGCAGTGTCGATGGAGTCGACACAGCTCAGGAAGGACAAGAGCGACAAGGCTCAATGAGGAGGAGGAGTCTGTCATGGGTTGGAGTGCGCAGAGCGGAGGAGGCCGAAGTTCATATGAAGGCAGCGCAGGAATCAAGGGATCAGGCAGAATCGCAGGAATTGCAGAAGTCAGTGAGATTAGTAATAGTTACGACTCTCTGACAGATCTCACCAAGAGATGTGTGAACGAGACCGATATCACGTATTCCAGCGAAATCGGTAGGAAGCATGATCTTGTGGCAGATTCTGCGGAGATCAGTGATAAGGACGTACGTACAATGATTCACATGCAAGAATCACCACACTTATACAGGAAAGGGACCAAGCTCCACCGGGCTGGGGGGGGCTCAGTCTTGCCAAGAGGGGGACTGAGCCCTACGACATGCAATAGGTTACCACTCAGGGGCACGCAAGGTAGAGATAGAAGAGGACCATCGCCGGTCAAAGGTAGTAGAGCTGTACAATGGACACCAGCGAAGAGAGCATGAGGAGAAAGAGCAGTGTTGATGGAGTCGACACAGCTTAAGGAAGATAGAACGGGATAGCATCGCGACCAGGAGGAGTCTCATTGAAGACTCCTGTGTAGTACTTGACGCAGGAGGTACTCTCTGGAGAGAGGGCAGGAGCAGCGTCGCTGGCGACACTGCAAAAGGGGTATATAACCATACCTCCTTGTCACAAATAGTCAAGTGGATCTCCATCCACTCTACACACCATACAAACTAGTCATAACTTTAGCATAAGTATCATTAGTTTCTCAGTCAGCATAGCAGCAATCAATAGAATGCTTCTCATTGAAACGCATGTGTTGTATCACCATTTCCTGACGTCCGAAGGCGGGTCTTAGTAAACCTGCAGTCCAGATATGATAGAACCGAAGGCAGTCGTCCACTGCGGTCTGGGGATCACCTCAAGTGTTAGTCGACACACTGGACACTCGTGTCGATGTCATCAATCAATACTCACACCAGCCCATTGGTGTCAATACCAAGTTCATCTATAGTCATATCATAGTTGATCATGCTGAGCTACCTCTGGACAGAGTGTCCACAGCGGTTAGTCGAAATCTGTCATAACGACAATACAACTACAGTTTCTACAAGAAAAGTGACAGAGGCGGCTCTGTCACATAATTCACTAGGAATCATAATACCATTAGCGCTGTCATATAATTCGACAGAATCGGTAGTAGTATCAGTACTACTACAGATTCCAGGTTTCAGGCGTGCGACCGCTGACAGAGTCTCATTGGAGACCCCTGTATAGTACTCAATGCAGAAGGTACTCTCTGGAGAGAGAGCAGGAGCAGTGTCGCTGGCGATGCTGCGAAGAGGTACATAACCATACCTTCTCGTCACAAATGGTCGAGTGGATCCCCATCCACTCTACACCATATAAACTAGTATTACTTCAGAAGCATAAGTACATTATTTTTCAGTCAGCATAGTAGTAATCAATAGATTGCTCCTCATTGTAGCATGTGTGTTGTATCACCACTCACTGACGTCCGAAGGCGGTTCATAGTAAACCAGCGGTCCAGATTAGATAGAACTGAAGGCAGTCCTCCACTGTGGTCCAGGGATCACCTCAAGCGTTATTTGACACACTGGACACTTGTGTCGACACCACCTAGTATCAAACTCACACCAAGACCGTTGGTGTCATCATCAAGTTCACCAACATCATATTGTTATTGATCATGCTGAGCTACCTCTGGATGGAGTGTCCACAGTGGTTAGTCGAAATCTGCAATAGCAATATTACAACTACAGATTTGAGCAAGAAAAGCGATAGAGGCAGCTCTATCACATATTCTACTAAGAATTGAAATACCACTAGCATTATTGCATAACTCAACAGGATCTGTGATAGTATCGACACTACCACAGATTTCAGGTTTCAGGCGCGCGACCGCTGACAGAGGTGTCCGAAGTGCGAGGAGGGCCGTGTCATGGGCCTGAATGCGCAGGAAGCAGGAAGGCCGTTGGTTCATAGGGAGGGAGCACAGGTATCAGGGGATCAGGCTGATCTACAGAAGGGTCGGCTATAGCATGGTCGTAGTACAGTCTCCATGGAGACCATGGGCAAGAAGGCCCATACAATAAACTCACATGCAAAGGAGGTCCAGGCCCATATGCGAGGAGGGTCAAGCACATATGCAAGGAGGGCCAGGCACCACCAAGAGGAGGACCAAGCTCAAGGAGTATGCAGACGGGTACTACTCAGGGGCTTGAGAGATAAGGGTCAGAGGAACCATTGCCAGTTGAAGGAGGAGCAGTGTATAGGAGACCGGTAAGCAGGTCTTGAGGAGGAGGAGGAGAAGTGTTGAAGGAGGAGGAGCAGTTTCGAAGGAGTCGACACATAGCTCGAGGAGGACAGGAGGGTACTGGAGGTACCTATTGTACAGTACTCGATGAAGAGGGTACTCTCTGCAGAGAGAGGGCCAGAGCAGCATCACAGGCGACACTACAAGGAGTGTATATAAGCATACCCTCTCATCATCAGTGGTTGAGTGGATCCCCATCCACTCTACACACCATAACTAGTTATCACTTCAGCATAAGTATACATTAGTTTCAGTCAGCATAGTAGCAATCCATCAAGGTTGCTCCTCATTGTAGTGCATGTGTTGTATCACCACTCCCTGATGTCTGAAGGTGGTTCATAGCAAACCAGTGGTCCGGATTAAGATAGAACTGAAGGCAGTAGTCCACTGCGGCCCAGGGATCACCTCAAGCATCAGTCAACACACTGGACACTCATGTCAACACCACCAACCTTATCATCAACATCATCAGCCTCATCACCAACAAGAACACTCACACCAGACCTTGGTGTCACCATAGCCTTCGTATTGATATTGATCATGTCAAGCTACCCCTGAACGGAGTGTCCCCAGAGGTTAGTCGAGACCTGAAGTAGCATACATCATTCATATCGAACACCACTAGCTGTCACCGCACAAGTCGATAGCTGTCACCACACAAGTTGATAGCTGTCACCACACAAGTCGATAGCTGTCACACAACTTGATAGTCGCCGAACGAGGAACAGACCCAGGTCTCAGGCGCGAGACCCCTGACAGTCATCCTCGATAGGATCAAACTCGGCCTCCATGTCCGATGGCTTGTCAACAGGTGGGGAGGCTTGATCCCCTCCATCTCCCTGGGGCTGAGACGCCTGGGGCTGAGACGTGGGAATGATCGTGGTGAGCGGGCGGCGGTTGGAACGATCGGCTGGCATTGGACGTCAATCGCTGGGGTGAAGTTTGCAGATGGTAGAGAGATTTGGGGGTGAGGCTTGACGAGTTGGAATGGAGTCACAATGGGCTCCTTATAGTCCAAAATGTACGGTTCACTTTGAGGGACTGCGTGCGGCGGCGGGAGGTTATTGGGGAGGTGCCCAATACGTATTTGGAGGGGCCCGAGCGTCGTCAAGCAAATGAGGCCAGCGACCAGCATCAGGCGACACAAGAGCCTGAAACAGGCAGAAAACCTGAACCCACCAGGAACAATTTTTTTGCAGAGGTCTTGCCAGCGTGTCGCAAGAGCGGTCCGAGCTCCGAGATAGGGCTCGTCGCGATCAGGATGCATCGAGGAACTGGAGGCACCGCCGAAAAGGTCCTCTAAGGAAAGGTGTCGATTTTGTTTTCCAAAGGGGCCAGGAGGACCGCGAGAGGACGGCCAGGCATACCAGAGAGGCATGACTGCTAAAGTGTTCGTGTGTATGTTCAAATTTCAGAGTTGAGTGGACGAGTTGCGTCCCGGCCTTGTGAGAGTCTGCCGAAAGTAGGTTGGGCAGTACAAAAGGGGTGTACGGTGTCTGTTTTCGGTCGTTGTTGTGATGACGGCTTGCGCTGAGTGACGAGTTATCGATTGCTATCGGAGTCGGTGTATGTTGTGTTTGCTGCCATCAACTTTAGCTTTGGCGTTGTCTGACAGTCGACGCTGACACCATATCGGAAAAAAATGTTTTTGACCATTACTCGGCCATTTTCTGATGGATTTTGTTCGAAAAAGGTGGAGGGCTTTACCCTCGTGTTTCCGCGTTCGCTGGTCTAGAGTAAAAGGTTCAAAAAGGTCATTTGTCTTCAAAAATAGACGTCGGCGGGACTCGAACCCGCAGCCTTAGAGTTGATTTGCCATTAATGAATTTGGCCATTCATTAACACTATCTTAGAAGCTCTATGCGCTAGCCATTGCGCCACGACGCCATATCATTCCTCAGGAAGTGATGTTACCTATATATTTTTAGCAAATTATCTCCAGCTTTTTAACATCCTCATCGCCATCTGATCACATTTGTTCTCCTCACAAGGCTGGCTGCACAGACTCGCCCAGCTGGACAGAGAGCAACGACACTGAATTTCGTATAGAACTGTCACGAACAGGGAGATATGGCGAGGCCAAAAAAGTGTGAGGAGAGCGTGCATCAGCTGCGGCCAAACCAACCACCGAGCCAGCCCTTTTTCTTGGCGGCAGCTTCTGCCTCAAGTCGTGCCTCCTCCTCTTCAGCGAGTGCATTACCTGGATCGTAAGCCAAGGAGACGTCGCCTGGTCCGTCTTCTTCTTCGTCTTCCTCCTCTTCATCTTCGAGATGTTCGACCTCGTCCTCCACGTCGGCTTGCTTCTCTTGAACAGCTGGCTTTGAGGCGGCGGGCTGAGCTTTGGGGGCCTCTTTGACGGGCTTAGCCGCAGGCACCGCAGCCGATTTAGCCTTGGCAGCCCTGTGCTGAGGCTTGGAGACAGGGTTGAGCGCAGCCTGCTGTTGTTGCTCGTACTCGACCTTGACATCCTCAGGCACACGCTGAGCTTCCTGAAGCGAGACAGGATCAAAGTCGATATACTTTCGTGCAATGTCCTGCAAAGCTTGGCCAGCGCGGGAGTCGGACATACCTGCCTTGCCCTTTGCCTGAGACTTTCCTTTGCTGGAATCACGCTGGTGATGCTGTTGAGTCTCGAGGAGCAACTTCTGAACGTCTCGCTTCAGACTAGCAAGGGCCTCGTCCGAGTGGTCAAACACAGCATCAGAGCCGCTGCTCGACTTGAGACGGGGCGGGAAGTCGGCATCCTCTTCGTCAACGTCTTCAGCGAGCTCGGCAGCCTGTCGAGCCTGTCGAATGTAGAGCTGGGCTCGAGAAAGGAGAAGAATGGCTTTGGCGTGGGCGCCTGAAAGCGAGAATGCGCGAGCGAGGTGACGCAGGATCTCGCTGCGGAACCAAGCTGCTTTGGCCTCGACAAGGCTCGAAACATCGGGCTCCGATTCGATGAGCGCAATCAAGCCCATGGCGACCAGACTTGTCTCCGCAGCGTCGAGTAGCCTGGCGAGCGACGGAACAGCTCGAGCGCCGCGACGCTTCGACTTCTGTACAGCGATAGCACGAGCTCGGTTCTCTCGAGCCAAACCTTGACGGGTTCGAAGCTTCCTGGTACCGCTTCTGGCAGGCTTGCGAGCATGCGAGCGGGCGTTTGAGCCAGACTTTTTGGCGCGTGATCCGGACGACTTCTTACGAGAAGCGGCTTTCTTGGCCACCATCGCTTCGTCGAGCTTCTGTTGCTTGCCCTTGCTACGTTTGCCTCGCTTCTGAGCAGCAGAGCCAGAAGCGATCTTGCCCTTGAGACGAGCTTCGACGCCGGACATGGCACGCTTTTCACGCTTCTCAGCTCGCTGCTCGACCTCGGCGACGAGACGCAAGTTACGCCAGACACGGAGAGCCAGTAGGCGGTAGAAGATAAAGTCGTGAGCAGTCTGAAGATCTTTGCTGGCGGTTTCGTACCTGGCCGAGTGGCTCTTGGAGAGCGCCTCGGCGTTGTCTTCGACGAGCTTGCGTGCGACATCCTCGGCATCGGTGAAGGCGCTAAGGGCTCGGTCGAAGGGATCGAGTTCGGTGCGTCCGGCTTTTCCAAGTCGCACGATCGACGTGGAAGTGTTGCGGGCACCGTCGGCGGATGACTCTCCCTGGGCGATCTCGCGCTTCTTCGCCTTGCGCTGAGCATGCGAAAGTCGAACACGCTTGCCGTCCTTCTGCTCTGCAGCAGCCTTCTTGTTGTTCTTGCGGCTGGTCGAAGCGCCTGTGTTGGCATCTCGGTCGCCCACAGCCTCGACCATGACTGATTCTCGAAGGGCAGCCTCTTCGGACTGAGCGGCCACGATGGTGTCGAGCAGCTCAGGGTTACGCACAGGAATTTGGTGTCCGTGCCAGCTGAGGGAGAGTGTCTGCTTCTGACCAGAGCCAGCCTTGGCCTTGGAGGCTGTCAGCTCTTCGATGAGCTCCGTATACTCGGGCATAATCTTACTGCAAAGCTCGGGTGTGGCGTTAGAAGAAGCAATCTTGTCCATGTCCTGCTCCGAGTTGCCGAGCTGGTAGGCAGAGTAGCGCATCTGAGCCTCGCCAGCATCAACGAAGCTGTTGGCGAGCGCCTCAGCACGGCTCGCGGGGCTGTTAGTGGCGATAGCATTGAGCAAGTTGCGGCCCACGGAAAGCATCTGAAGGGCCTTGTCCCACTGTGAACGATCGAAAGCGGCGGTGGCCTTGATGTTGAGCAGGTAAGCAGCTGTCTCAGCGCGAGAGTAGACATTAAAACGTTTGGACAGAGCTTGAACGAGCTGTTGCAGGGAGCTGGACCACTGTTCGGCACGTCGCAGCCTAGAGATGCCACGCTTGCGGAGCTGAGGGTTGGACTCATCGTCAAAGGCTTCCGATCGAAGCTCCTGCGAGTAAGCCCAGGCTCTTTCGGCTTCGAAAAGGAGAAGTTGAGCGGGTCGTGCATCATTGGCCTGAGCTACGTTGAGCTTCTTGGCAGTAAAGATGTTGCCCTGACCTTTGGCGTTGGCGCTCTGAGCAGCTGCCTGTTGGGCCTTCTTAGGCTTCTTGCCACGAGCTGCCTTTGCGGTCTTGGACTTCTTCGCTTCCTTCTTGTGCAAGCCGTCGGAGTGAGTCAGAGAAAGAAGTTCGCGGAGTCGATGCGTCTTGGAGGCGCAGTATCGTCGGTAACGAGCAAAGTCTTGCTGTCGCATTCCGTGTTCGTTGCGAGCCTCGCTGATGAGCTGAAGCAGAGGAAAGGCGATGAGGTCTCCCCCTGCCTGAGACGCTTGGTCTCGGTTGGACAGATCGATCTCCATGGTGATGCTATGGACCGTCTGATCAACGGAGAGGTGATACATTAAACAATATTTGGTAGTGATAGAGGTGAAGACGTGAGATGGAGCTTGACAGTATCAATGTTCGTCTTTGGTGTGATGCTCGCCTAACCTTCCACCAATTTCGGAGCGGATCCGTGCCATGTTAGACCTCGCCTTGAAATTTTGGTGTTGGTTCTGACGGCGTAACACCATTTCACCACTCGCCGAGTCTTGGCTCTCCGCAGTGGTATCAAGGTTTGCTGTCGGACAGTGGCAAGGTCAGCATGCGCCTCATCCTTACTATGTCGTGGGGTCTGGCGGTCCATGTTGTGCTCGCTAGGGAGCAAGCTTTCAGGCCGAAGCTGCCAGTTTTGATGCTCTATCGGCCGTATGAGACTAATCGACTTTCGAGTCCCCGCAACGGTTAGGGAGAAGCATAATCCACCCGAGGCTGGTAGAAAGGCGTCGTTGGTGTGCCGGATAACTTAGTCAGGGTCGCAAGCAGCATGAGCGGACGGCGAATTCTTCAGTAGTGACACGTTCTCATTTCTTCTCAGCACGGGCCAAGAAAGCACATTTAGACAGCCGAGCGAACGTGGGGGTCCTAAAAAGCTGCAAGACGAAAGCCTCCTTGTCATACTCTGCAACCGGTCCTGCCTCTCGAGTATCCGCCGAGTTCGAGCTTCCACTTTAGCAGCCTATCCGGCCTTCCACTGTCCTGTTTCTTGTTCTGAATAGCTGTGTGGCTTGCGTTAGCGTCGCATGTTTTCTTGAAAAGAAAGAGTTAGAAGAGAGCCCGCAACGACAGCGAGTAAGAGCACTTTGAAAGGGCTGACCGGGAAGGACAGGCTCCTTGAACAAGAAGAGTAGCCTTGTCTGCATGATTGTGACATACAGCAGCTTGTGCAGCCGGTACGTCCATCTTTGCCGACCATGCTTTGCTTGAACTTAGATTCTGCTGCACGTTCTCAGCTCTTGCATGTCGTCTGCTTGCTTTATGCTGCCTCCACAGAGCTTGGTATCCAGCAGCCACTTCTAGAGAAAGCTTTGAGTTATTTCAGCCGCTCGAAGCTCTGTGTCGCTTGCGGCTCTTAGACGGAAGAATTCTCGAGTCTTTTCAGGCTGAGGGAACGACTTTTGTGATCCCTGAGAGCCTCTCCGTTCTGTTTCCACTGCGTTTGTCCGTTTCGGCTAACGATCCGCCAGCTGTGCGGTTCATCTTTCGCCTTTGTTGGGGCTGGCTAGCGTAGCATTCACACTTTCTCAAGACATACTCACATCTCATCTACCGAGCTTGTTAAAAATCAGAGAATCGCTGGAGCTGTATAAGGTATGCGCTCTGCCGTCTTGGTCGAAGGCAACACGACGTCGACTCTCAGAACCTTGTCCAGGGCTGACAGAAGGAGAATCGTGAATCAAGCAACAATGCTTCATGCTGCTTCGGCTGGCTTGTGCGTGCAACTTGACTGCGAAGACTGTTTTGTTCTCTGTCTGAGAGACAGCTGCGTCAAACGAGTCCACCTCATGCAGAGTGAAAGTGTCAAACGTTCACAACTGTCTGCGGGAAGACTGCATCCTAGCCCTAACCTGACTGCTGCTTTGCAAGCTTCTGTCCAGCGCAGCTCACAGGACCGCCGAGTTCTGTCCCAGGAGGTGTTTCGTCCCGGAACGTTCACAGAGTGCACTGCGAGTCAATACATCTCCACTGACGGACCAAGTCGTGCGTTCGGGCCTGCGTGTGCTATACGGTCCTTGTACAAAGGTGCACACGTAGCGTAACGATGGTGCTCCTCTTAAGAAGGTCTTCCAGAAGGTGTCGCTCTTCTGACTTTGATGACCACCATCACCTTCACCGTGTTTGTCCCCTTCCCTGGGCCGTGTTCAACCCAACTTGTCTCCGTCACAGCTCAACGCTGCGATTCCTCCATCCCTCTTCACCCCGCTCGAGCTGCGCTTCGCTTCCCAGCCTGTTCGGAATTGTACCAATCCCTGCTCTCCGCTACGCTTCCACTGTAGCTGAAGCTTGGGTAGTAGTGCAAAGACTCCGTCACGGAATTAGTCACACTCCTTTCTCGTCTATCAGTTCTTTCACCCTCTGCACAGCCCCTCAACGACAATTTTGACAAGATGTCCAGTTTCGCCGAATCGAAACTAACTGCCACTCCTCTGGCGCAGCTATACTCTTATGTTCCCAGCTCTATTGTCAACCTGACCGTTATGATGACCGTCTTCATGACTCTTGTTGGTCTCGCTGCAGCCGTCAGTCAGAAGGTGCGCGACGTTTTCGTCTTCAGCTACACTTGCTTCCTCCAACCTCTTGGCAAGACCAGCACCCAGGCCGAGCGCCTCGACCGCTTCTACCAAAACCAAGCAACAGGTGAGTTCTACCCTATCCGTGCTCTGCGTTTGAGACCGCGGCGTGTAAGGATTTGAGGATTGCAGCTTGACTGACCTCAACGGCTTCTATTCATATGTTTTTTAGTCTACGACTCAACACGCTGCGGCCTTCTCAAGGGTCGCACCACCATGCTCAAGCTCTGTGCAGCACAGCTCCGGGACATGCAGGCCTCCAATCCCGGAAAACCACTTGTTTGGGTCGACATTGGAGGTGGAACTGGCTGGAACATCGAGCAAATGAACAAGTTCTTCCCAATCAAAGAGCTTTCGCAAGTTTATCTCATCGACCTTTGTGAGCCCCTGCTCCAAGTTGCACGCAAGCGCTTCGCCGCCAAGGGCTTCAAGAACGTTCAGGTCCTTTGTCAAGATGCTAGTCAGTTCGCCATGCCTGGTCTCGCTTCCCGCCAGAAAGTGGACCTCTTCACCTGCAGCTACTCGATCTCCATGATTCCGCCTTTCTACGCCGTGCTTGACCGCATCAACGACTTTCTCGACCCTGTCACTGGTGTCTTCGGTGTCGTCGACTTTTATGTCTCCGGAAAGAACGTTCCTACCGAGAAGAGTCCCCTCTTTGGCGGTGACACCCGACGCCAATGCGGTTGGCTCAGCCATTGGTTCTGGAGCATGTGGTTCTCTCTTGATCACATCGAGCTTCACCCTGCTCGCCGAGACTATCTCGAGCACAAGTTTGGTACGGTCAAGTGCTACAACGGCCGCAACAACTTTATCATTCCCTTCATCGTGCGCATTCCCTACTACATCTGGCTCGGTGTCTCGCGTGAACGCGACACTAACAGGGCGATCCAGGCTTTCGAGGTCGAGTCAGGCAACCGCATTGTCGTATCTCCTTCCTTTCCCGAGCTCGCCTACACGCACGGTAATGACTCTACCGCAAACAACGCCAGCGCTACCAGCACTGGACACGATGCCATCGACCAGTTCGACACGACTCGGAGTCTTCTCCGACGCAGAGTCTCGGAGGCGACTACCGAAAGCGATGCCGACTCTGACAGCCCCCTCAAGCTAGAGCTCGGACCTCACTTCCCTTTGAGCTCTTTCCACTACCAAAAGCGACAGTGGCGTCTCCCCTACGTCGACAACGAGTTCAGCGACATGTTCCGCACCTGGATATATGGTTTCACCTGGGAGGACCCCTACGTTGATATGCAGCACCTTGACCTTGGAAGAGACGACACGATCCTTTGTATCACATCGGCTGGAGACAACGCATTGCACTACGCAGTTGCAGGAAAGCCCCGCAGGATTCATGCCGTCGATATGAACCCTTGCCAGGGCCACCTTCTTGAACTAAAGCTTGCCTGCATTACATCATTGTCGTACGACGAGATGTGGCAGATGTTCGGCGAAGGCCGCATCGACAACTTCCGTGAGCTCCTCGACAGCAAGGTCTCGCCTTACCTCTCCTCGCATGCCTACCAGTTCTGGAGGCTCAACACTCGCGCCTTTGACAAGGCCTTCTACTTCCGTGGCTACTCTGGTCACGCCTTGAGACTGGCAAAGTTCGCTTTCACAGTCACTGGCGTTCGTCGATGGGTTGAGAAAATGTGTCAGGCCAACTCAGTCGAAGAGCAACAGGACGTCTGGAACAAGAAGCTCCGCTCTACTCTCATCAACAAGCCGCTCATCCGGCTGTTCCTCTCCAATCCTGCCTTTTTGTGGAATGCGCTTGGTGTTCCCATGAACCAATACCAAATCTTCTTGAACGAAGGTGTCTCAGCAGAGCAATTCGCCATCGACACTCTTGACTCGATCCCAAGTCGCAGCTTGATCAAGAACGATAACTACCACTATCAGCTTTGCCTCATGCAAAAGTACACCAAGCAGAGCTGTCCGCTCTACCTCAAGCCAGATGGCTTCTCCGCGCTCAAGAAGCAGGCTCTAGAGGAAGGTCTCGACTCTTTCCGTCTCCACACAGAATCCATTGTCAACGTCCTCCGTGGATTCCAGGACGGCGCGCTCACACGAGCTATCACCATGGACCACATGGACTGGTTCGACCCTGTCCCAGCCGAACAACTGGCCCCTACAGTTAAGCAGGCACGTAATGACTCGGACAAGACAGTCTCGGATCTTGACAGAGAGATCTGCGAGCTTTCGCGTGTCGTTCGTGCCGGCGGTTCTGTCTTCTATCGAAGTGCTGCCAAGAAGCCTTGGTACAACCAGAGGTTCGAGAAGATGGGCTTCAAGGTCGAGCCTGTTCACCTTCGTGAGACTGGCAAGCCTATCGACAACGTTAACATGTATTCCAGCTTCTACAAGGCCACGAGATTGTGAACTGGTGGACCTTCCCCAAAGGTGCCTGCGAGCGCTTCACGCTTATATCCTAGATCGTAATTGAGGTCCAACTCGCAAAGTTCCTGTCATCACTGTTTCTCTCCTGTTATTGCATTGGCAGCGTATACCAGCATGTGACCAACAACAGACGATAAAACCATATCGAGGTGAACAGAAGGATATACAAGAATGGAGCACGGCGTTGAGGTAGAGCTTCGGACTGTGACATCGGTTCGATTGTGAGTGACGCAAACTCGGCAGAAGAGCACGTCTTTTTTGGTGGGAGCGTTGCGCTATTTGACTGTTTGAAGGTGAAGGTCATGCAGCATGCACGTCCCGCTGACTCGAAGTCCAAAAAAGTGCGGGGGAAAGCTGAAAGTCCGTCACTTCCTCGCCGTACGGTCTTTGACATCATACTATAGTTAGTGTCTCGTCGTGTCGATTTGCTACTGATTTCGACTCTCCGCTCCAGCACGCAAGTAGACGCTAGAGACAATCATCTACTCCGCTCCTTCACGGAACATAAGCTATTCCATAGGAATCCGTCTCCGTCAAGAAGCGGAGCTCGTCAAAGCCAGTCACTCCACTCCGCAACAACGCAGAGACGTCACAACGACACTACTAGGACAGCAGCATTACAAAAACACCTCCAACGTCTGACCGAACAACCAGCTTCAACATGGCGCCAAAAGCATTGCTTTCGACCCCGGCCTCGACCCCCGCTCCGTCGAAGCGAGGACAGCAAGCAAGTGCCTCGACCGAACAACAATCTCTTTCGTCCTTCGCCGACTATCACTTAGACTATACGCTATGGGATCCCAATAGCCCCACTTCAGAGTCTTCTCAGCGCTTTGTCGCATCCCTCCGACTTGCCATGGTAGGCATCGGCTTTTTCTACTTGCATGGCACGCCGCTCGACGCCAAACGCCAAACCATGTTCGACTTCGTCTCACGCTTCTTCCAGCTCCCACTTGAAGAGCGGCTGAAGATTGACATGAACAACAGTCGACACTTCCGCGGCTACTGCAAGTTTGGCGATGAGCGAACACTACAAAGACAGGACTTGAGAGATCAAGTGGACTATGCACCAGAGATGCATCCGATCCAGGACGCAGCTCTTTTGGAGAAGCATCCTTTCCTCAACCTTTATGGGCCAAACCAATTTGTCAGCGACGAAGTCTGCGAGGGGCACAGGAGGATTGTGCTGAACTGGTTTAAGACAGCGAACGAGGTGTCGAATCAGCTCACCCGTGCTATCGAGCTTGCACTCGGAGTTGACGAAGGAGAACTCTCGCAGTTCCTGACCGGCGAAACGAAGAAGGATCAGAGGTCAGTAAATGTCGCAGACCCCGCACTGGAAAAGCTGGGTCCGCTGCCGTATGCTCGCATGAAGACAATCCGCTATCCAACAGGTAACACGGTGGACGGCGTCACACGCTCGGATCCCGCAAGCACTCAAGGTGTTGGAGCACACAAAGACAGCGGCTGGCTCACCCTTCTCGCTCCCTCCGCCCATGTCGATGGTCTCGAAGGTCAAGACTTTACTGGATCTTGGCTTTCCATCCCTCACGTCGAGCGCGCGATCATTGTCAACTTTGGACAACAAGTCGAGTTCTTAACCAATGGCATCGTTCAGGCTGCGACGCATCGCGTCGTGTCCAACCCACTAGGAACAAAGGACCGCTATTCAGTAGCTTTCTTCAGCTCGCCCGCTCTCAACACCTTCTTGCAACCACTTGACTCGGACAGATTCAGGAAAGAGCTCGTCGAAGCTTGGAAGAAGGCGGAAGCGAAGCGGAGCGACGGGAACATTGTGAGCGACGTGCCGAAAGGTGATCTCTTTGCGAAGGCGAACGAACCATTTGGCTGGATTAATTGGAGAGGTCTGGTGAGGAGCCACCCTGGAGTCGTCAACTCTTTCTACCGTCACATTGTAGATACTTGAGACTCGTTAATCAAATCTTCTGGTCCTCCCTGCAAGCTTGTTGCGAGCGAGCCTGTGGCGTAATAGACATAGCAATAGCGCGGACAAAGCGTGCTATGGAGCCGAGCTCCGTACTAGAGACGAACACACTTCGTCCATCGCTGTGCCATAGTGACAGCATGAACGGTGATGAGCTGTCATTGTACAAAAGTGACACAATCAGTTCCACACACAAACGCATTGATGATACAAAGGTTTCTACTGGTTCCATGCTGGCCCGATGTCTTGATGGTACAGAGGTATCTACTTGTTCGATGCCTTGGTGAAGAATTGTTCCGATAGCGCACTGCGTTCCAGCGAATTGCTGTGCAGATTCCATCCTTATGGTCCTACCGATCTGGCTGGTCTGATTGGTAAGACCAGTCACTAACAGTTGGTGCACTAGCATGTGCCAACAAGTCACAGAGTGATAGTGCACCATTTTTATTTCGAACAACTCTTGCAAAGCAGCAAGGCAAGCAGCTTGTGATGTGACCCGCTGTTACGTTATTACGTGTGCAAGCTGTATGCGCGGTGTAATGGTGTAACTAGATGGATTGCAGGAAGAAGGAGATCTAGATGGAAGCTAGTTTAAGTACTAGCTTTCTTACAAGCATGGAAGTATGAGCAAAGATTTGCAAGATAGTATCGAACTTTCCTGTGCGACGTGTATTCGCGCGAGAAGATATCGATCGAGCATTCTCGTGCGGCTAGTATTCGCACGAGAGAGTGCCCAAGCGTGACACCCACTTAGGGGGTTTCAGTTTCCTCTGAGTTTTCCAAACTCCGAGTTTTCACGGGTTTTTTGGATTTTGAAAGCTCGCTGCTTAAGTAAGTTCTGCCAGGAAAGAAAAGCTTGGAAGTTTTGAAAACCTCTACTTATTTTTGCCATGAGCCTGGGTTTCTGAATATTTGAGTTTTTAGCAGGAGTTTTTGTCATGGGCTGATATCACGTGATTCTAACACAATTCTGCGCACAACCCTTGACCTCCACTTTCTGCACTGTCTACACTTTATCATGCTTTGAGTTACATCTGTCCTTGCTTCACTTCTATCACCATCTCCAGCAGCATTTCCTCCCTGTCAGTGCCAGGACATGGACATGCCATCCCCTCACGACCATATCAACAACATTACACTATTCACAGCTTTGCAGCAAGCCTCTGGATTGGCTCCAGCATCAGAGCAGTCTTCAACTGCTTCACAGAACAACACAATAATGTCAGCTCAGTCCAACCTTGATCGCTCTCATCAGCACCACCCTTCTGCAACTTCCAGCACCTTGGCTGGGGCTGAGTCAACTCAGCCAGCAACCTCTCCCACTTCCCCTTTGTCCTCCTCCACTCCTTCTGGTTCCAACACCACCACATCTGCCAGTTCTTTGCCTCGCCAAACCTCTACCCACCCAACTCAAATCTCTGCAGCTTGCAGACATCAAGCCAGTAATCAAGCCAGTACTCGTAGCAGCAGGTTCAACAAAACAGATTGTATTGCCTACTTCAATTGTTCACCTAGCGACATAAATAACCTTGTTGATATCATCTACAATAATGATCATTACCAACGAGTTCTATTGCCAGGACGTTTGACTGCGGAACAGGAAAAGGGTCTGAAGACAAACAAAAATGTTATCTGTGGGCAGATATGGCAGGAGCTGTTCCCAGACAAGTCTACTGTTGGTGGTTCTGGTTGAGTAAAGACTAAGATTCGCTGGCTCACTGAACAATACAACAACATCAAGAAGACCATCTCGCAGCAGACCGGTGCTGGAGTACTTCTTCAAGACATGGATCACAACAGCTTGTTAAGTACAACTTAGTTGATTCATGTTAAGTGTGTGTGTGCCAATGTTCTTATACTTTATATCTCTGTCTATGCTTCTTTATCAACTTGCAGGACTATGCCACATGCAAATCGATTGCTTGAAGCCGCCCTTGGTTTGAGCACTGGCACAAGATGATGACAAACCGTGCACAGACTGGTCCAGTTGTTCTTCTCACTGGTCAACCATATGATGCCACCCCTGCCTCCTCTCAGAATAACTAGGTTGATGCCGATGTGAACATGGATGATGCCAGTGATGCTCACTACCCACAGCGACACAACATTCCTGGCATGGAATCCATTCTTGAGGAGTCGCAAAATGATCCCATTGGAGCAAGAGTTATCTCATCTTTTTCTTCTTTGGTTGCAGCCACCCCAGCTGCTGCTTCATCTTCATCTCACTCACCCTTCTCTTCCTCATCCAACCTGTCTTCAATTGGCCCCACCCCCTTCACTATTACCCCTATAGACACTCCAACCTGCCAGCGCTCATCCAGGACCGCTTTTGAGGCTGATGAAGTGGACAATGGTGATGGTGACTCTGTTTACCATTCTCCAGCCACAGGTACAACACCCAAGAAGTCTTGACCCTCCACTTCCAAGAGCAAGCGAGAAGAGCTGTCGGAAATTGTGTGGGCCTGCACCCAAGACACACTTCAGGCATGAATCAAGGTTGAGGAGGAACACACGAAGAGGGAGGAAATGCACATTCAATTTGCCAGGGAAGAAAGTGAGAGACAAGAGCGCATGCGAACTGAAGAGTGTGGTTGGCTTATGGAGATGGTGCAGATGATGAACCCTAATCTACCCTTTGGCAACATTGCTGGAAGTAGTCAAAGCAATCTTGATCTTGACCCACTGGTTCTTGCCATGGATCAGCAGGACAACAGCGATTCAGCTCGTGAGTAGATCATTTGGCAAGAATGGTGTTCCTTTTGAGTTCTCCAAGTTCTCTTCCTGTGTTTCCAACTCATTGTACCATTGCTCTCTGTAAAGCTAGCTCTCAATATGTATGACTAGCATACCCCATACCCAGTCTTCCATGTAATCTCTCAAATGTAGATTGCTTCAATGTGACAAATTGTTCCACATACAAGATGCTGATTGGTGTAGCCCCAGTTCCGAGCATGCGTGTTGCGCAGAACTCAGCTGTGTTATGTTTGTAGCTTTGGACTCTCTTTCGGACCACATCATCCTCTCCTATTTCTGGCCCTCTACTTCAACCATGGTGCACACTTCCGACAAACAGCATCTCCTGGACGACATTGAGACCACCATCATTCACTCATTGATGGTGGAATCCAAGATGCAACTTGATCTGATGGATGTCGATGCCACTTAGCACCCTAATGATGACCTTGAAGAATCTGATGATGACATGTTCGATCATGCTGTCTCATTCGCACTCATCAGGACTTATGACATCATCAGCCAGTCTCTATACACAGTTGAACGCCTTCAACTGCAGCAATGAAAGGATCCCCTCATCAACATGCTTGATCGATATGCTGTCATCAACCACAAGCTCTTTCGAGGGGCTGTTTGCATGACCCCAGATGCATTCCAAGCTCTCACTTACAGACTCAGCACAACCAATGCCTTCAGATCAATATCAAGCTTTCGGTGTGTTCAGCAGCAAGTGGCAGTTGGTCTATATCAGCTTGGACAGTCAGGAAATGGTGGTGGAGTTCGTGATGTTGCATTTGCCTGTAGTTGCAGTTGGGGCTCAGTTCACATGTGGACAGATAGGACAATTGCAGGCCTATATGAGCTGAACAGCGAGGTAGTAACCTTTGCAACTGAAGACGAGTGTGCTAAGGCAAAAGCATGGGTTGCTGATAAGAGTGGAGTCAAGGAATGGTCTAGAGGATGGTTGGTGGTAGATGGTACACACATCAATCTTGCTTGGAAGCCAGCACTCAATGCTGGTGAGCATTACTCATACAAAGGTGATTATACATTCAACATTGCCCTTGTCTTCCTCCCTCATTCCTTGCACATTGTTGAGTTGGTGGTCGGACATCCTGGGTCATCACATGATGCGCGAGTCTGGGCTTCAGGCAGTGGTATTGTTGTGAAGCCTCATTTGCATCTTGATGAAGGCGAGTTTGTCTGGGTTGATGCTGGTTATGGCTACTCCAGCTACACAGTTGGACCGTACAGCAAAACTGCAGCTTCAAAGAGCAGAGATCTCCACTACTTCAACTATTCGCTCTCCTGCATTCGTGTCAAGGCCGAACATGGCATTGCCTACCTCAAGAACCGCTTCCAATGTCTCATGGGATTTCGAGGCAACCTGTATCGAGAAGAGGACCACGAGAAAGCTGCTCATACAGTCCAGGCTTGTATCATTGCGCATACGTTTGCAAGCTGTTATGATCAACCAGATGAGGTGGCTGAATACCTTAAGGCATCAGAAACTCTATCTGAAGCTGAGGTGCTGGAGACCACATCAGGGATGGAAGCATATCAGCAGGGTACCGAAGATGCAAGGATACAGTGAAGGGAAAACCAGCAGGAATACGAACAGGAACAGGCTGCTGCCATGGAGGGCATGTCTCAGAACCAAGTCCAGAAGTTCAGGCAGGAGAAAGCACTGGATCTTAGGGAGGAGATGCTCACTACACTCTTTGCTTCTCATGGCCACCCTTTTGAGGACACAACAGCAGAATCTCAAAGGATGGGAATGACAACATTGGCCTTCGCTGAATGGCAGGAGAGACAAAACCGACAGCATGAGGCTCACAGAAGACAGCGATCAGAACAGGTGTGATGTAAGCTATTTGCTTTAGCTTTTCAATCAAAGGTTTTGGCATTGTTCAGTATAGTGTTCAACAATGTCTGATATGATCACTTTGATCTTGACCTGGTGTAGGGAATCAGAGATTGTTTTTACCAGGTGAGTCAAGTGAAACTCCAAGATGCAAGTGTCACAGGCCTGTGCAGTTTCTTGGGGCATCAAAAATTGGGCCCAAACATATTTTCAAAGTATTGTGTTTTCAAAACTCAGAGATAACTGAAACCCCCTACTCTAATGCTCTCCTGCGACCTAAGTTATAACGTAGTTCACGTACATGTCAAAAACCCGTGTTTTTAGAAACGCAAAAACTTTGATACCCTCTTAAGAGGAGGTGGTGAGAGCCTAGTGCTCTCAGCTTGATATATATACATTGTCGTGGCACGTGCCGAGTATGCTGTTGTACTTAATGATCTAGCCTGACAACAAGCGGGACTGTGTTGTACCCGATCTCTGGTGAGATCGGTCATCTAACCGTATCGGCTCTGCCTGATCTTCGATCAGATCGGCTCTGCGTCATCCTTTAGCGTTTCACTGGATCGTAATCTTTAGCAATACATGGTTACAACAACGGAGAATGGAGACTTGATGACGCGGGATCTGAAGACAGAAGACTACTTAGGCTCACCCTGTACAGAACCCTTCCAGAACCTAGGCAAGCACGAGTAGCCTTCACGGTCGAACGACTGCTTGGGATCGCAGTTGCACCTGCCTGTGTCGTGGTACTTCTTACGATTGGCAGGGCAGTGGTTCCACGGGTTGTGGAAATAGCCAATGTCCTCGAAATGATGCATTCTGCTCCTATCAAGCAACAAACCCGCAGCGATTGAATGCACGGGAGCGTCACCCCATCGCTCGTAGAAGAAACCACCAGCTTTGTCGAGGAAATCAAAGTAGTCTAGATACTGTTTCGAGCGCCAAAAGCGGAGGTCCCCCACTTCATAATTTGACCACATATGGCAGCCACAGTACTGACCTTCGGCGAAGTTATTCGTCTGATCGGTCAAGAAGTAGAGGCTGTTGTCCTTGGCAAGGTAGTCTGGGTGAGCGGCGAAGAAGTTTTTGGTGGTTTCCCAAAGAGTCGGAATGGTTTCTTGATATTCGTAGAGGGCCATGGTGAAACCGTAGGTCTTGTTGTTCATCTGCATAAAGATGAAGGGATCATAGTCGAGATCGCAGTAGAGCTTGATGCCGGGTTCAACACGCCAGTAGTAGTCAAGGTCAAGGGTAAGAGGGTGGCGGAAAAAAAAGCCTGACTGGTATCGACACATGTGACGGTAGCTTTCGGAGGAGCCGTAGATGATGTCCTTCATCTTGACACGAGTCTCTGCAGCCTTCTCTTGGCTGATATAGTCGGGGTAGCCCCAGTGTTCCTTAGGGATTAGACCGAAGCGGCACTCGCTACGGGTCATTTGCTGTACGCCCCGCTTAAATTCTTCACTGAAAGGTTCGTTGTTGAGGAAGATCCAAGGATAGCCGTACTTGCGATTGAACTTTTCCTCTACGTCACGCATGGACTCGCGCATACCCTGAAGCTCTGAATTACGAACGAGAACGATGAAGCCAGCTTTGGCTCGAGGTGCTTGGTTGGCCATCTGAGGGATGAAGGTCGGTGGATAGAGGTTGCCATCATCGCCGACCTGGGCCCACTTAGAGAGCTCTTCGATGGTGGAGGGAGTGCCGGGATTGTGTGTGTACATGTCGGCAACCGACTTTGGTGGCGGATAGGAGGAAGCGCCATTAGCTGAGTTTTGCCACGGATTGGAGAAGGCGGGGAGCGAGTTCCAACCGTTGCGAACATTCCGAACGCCATTGCTGGAGAAGGACAAGTAGGTGGAGAAGGTAAGGACGAAGAGGAAGATGGTGACCAGCACGATCAGCCTTTGCGGGCGACGAAAGAGAGCGTCGAGAAAGCCGGACGCCATGATGTCTGTTCTGTCACGAGCAGTGCTACTCGTACCACCAGGTCATCGGTATTACCGAAAGGCGTGTCTTCTTGCGGCGCTGTGTGTCGTGGCCGCCGGATCTGAAGCTGTTATATGAAGACCCGAATGCAACAAGATGAAGTGGGTCTTGATGTGTGGAAAGGATGATCGACACGAGTTACCTCGCCTCCAGCGCCCTGCGTATGATTGTCGAGGAACGAAATTCAAAATGCTTGATAGATTGAAGGCGAATGCAGTCGTTGTCCCCGAGATCAACCTTGGGCGAACAATCGAACGAAGAATGAGGTGGTGGAGGAAGAGGAAGGGGAGAGAAGGACTTATCGTGCGAATGGATACATGGGCATTTTTTTTAATGGGGAGCGAAGGAGCACGTGACCAACACGTAGCACTCCAGTTGAAGATGCGTCGGCATCTCAAGCAATACACACGTGTCACGGCCGAGACACCGAGGTGCAGGAGGCTTATTTAAGCGAGGAGCACAATGAGATGCAAGATCGTTGTCATGGCGACAGTTCAGTGGCACACAGTATCATAGCAACATAGGAGTACAGATGAAGTGACACATACTGTTTTGGATAGGGTTAGGGAGGCAAATGGAGTATATATACATGCAATTGTCATTTAGGCTCATATGATGAAAACCAAGCATTACATTGAACATACAGCTGTGGCAAAAGGGAGTCTGATCATGACCCTGATAACGCCATATATTAATTGTTATCTTCAATTGATTAAGAGTCTGAAGAAGCTATCACTGAGCTAACCAAAACTCATCGACAACCATGGTAGAAGACACCGAAACGAGGACCAAAGGGAGCAGGAAAGGCAAGAACACCCAGGTCCAGGTTGACAATGACACCAAAAACAAGAAAGAACTGGAGGCCGTCAATAATGAAGCCGACGAAGACACCAACTCCGACCATGACTACAATGATGGCGACAAGTGATACAGCTTCCGCACCCTAGCGAGGCTCCTTAAACCCGTGCCAAAGCTCACGTCGCGCAACTACTATAGCTGGAGCACCCACGTAAAATCTTTCCATCGTTCCGTGCCCCATGCAATGAAACACCTCGAGGGAACGTGTGACAAGAAGCATCCAAAATGGAGCTGCTCCCTCAATGATGCTTTAATCAACGCCCTGCGTGGAACAATTGACACCACTGGAGAACACAATGTAAATTACCTCGTTCTAGATGTAATCAGGGAATATCTCACATTCAATCAAGTGTGGAGAAAGTTTGAAAACGGCCTCATGAATGAAGCCACCAAGACATCCCACAGACTTGCACTCATCTCGCAACTCAATGACATAAAGATGTTTCACTCGGATGCCAGAAAGCTAATTCAAGAGATATGGTCCATACAGACTGAAAGTAGCCTCCTCGGCAAACCATTCGCCAATGATACATTGTTCTCGGTACTGCAGAAAAGCCTGATCCAGCATCCAGTGTATAAGGAGACAGTCACCACCGTTCATCAAATCGATTTTAACACCCTTGCCACTGCACTAAGCATCCAGCAGACTGCCATCGAGAGTTTTCCCACGCAAAAGATCGACCCCCGACAAGCCAGCACTAGAACCGCCAGCAATGACAACCAATATGAATGGGCTGGAGAGACTGAAACCGAAGCCGACAACAGCCACACGAGCTCGAAGAACACAGGCAAACCACACCGACTCCAATGCTGGATCTGCAAGTGACTGGGGCATGGTATTAGCCAATGCGATGCCTCAGTCACCATTCCCAAAGACTCCCCCCTCAATAAACCTAAATAGGAAGTGTGGTGCTCTCTCACCCTACCAGTGAAATGGCAAGACCCCCCGAACACAAAAGAAACAGCTCATTGGATCTTAGACTCAGAGGCGAGTTATCATATGGTGAACGACTATAGCATGCTCATCCATCCGAAAACTTGCCAAAAGCGGATAATTACTGCTGGAAGCAAGGTTTTAGAAGCAGCAGCTATAGGAGTTGCAAACATATCAACAGAACATGGGGAAATCCCCCTGCAAGATGTATTATATGTGAAGCACCTTAATGTTAACCTAATGTCAACAAACTCATTAATGGATGAAGGAGCACGAGTGATATTGGACACAACTGGCGGACAAATCTTTCTAACAAACAGCATGACACTTAGGATTGCGAAGAATTGCGAGCAAGGACTCTTGGAGTTCCGAGGTGACACATGGCAAGAAAGCACAATGACCACATCAACATCACTGTTTGAAGGTGTTGATGAGGAGTTCAAGCACATTAAGAATGAGTCAAAAATTACAAAGCAGCAACTATGGCATGAGCGTCTCAGACACCCAGGAAGAGACAAAGATAAAGCAATCACGAGCAAACTAAAGGATAAACATACCATGAAATTGGATCCAAACACCACTCTGACATGTGAGCAGTGTGTACGATCCAAAAGCACAAGCGCTCGGATGGGGCAAGGTAGCAGTGAAAGGGCCATAGGGCCTCTGGACCTCATTCACGTTGATCTAATAATAGATTCACCCCACATGACAGAATAAACATGCACGTTGGTGCTGGTGGACAATCATAGCAAGTATGTATATGTACAGCCATTGACACGGAAAAGCCATGTGTTTATGCAACTCAAAAGAATCATCTCATTCCTTGAGACACAGATGGATCAGAAGCTAAAAGCGATCCGATCCGATCAAGGAACCGAATGGAGAAGCAATGATGCATTAGAATGGTCACTAGAAAAGGGCATAGAGTGGCAAACCACCATAGGGTACAATAGCAAACAAAACAGATGGGTAGAGAGAATGAACAGAACTCTTGGAGAGAAGATGAGGACGCTGCTAATGCAGAGGAGACTACTGAAGAAGTTCTGGCCGTATGCGATCAGAGCTGCGGTGTTCAAAATAAACCTCATCCCAAGCATCGACAATGAGTTCCCCTACCAAGCAATGATCAGCAAGTCGCCAGAGCGAGCTTTAAAACTCCTATGAGTGTTTGGTTGTCTGGCATGGGTAAACGTACCCAAAGTCAAACGGGACAACAAGAAACTGGACCAGTGAGCTGTCACATCCATTTTCTTAGGATACAGCCTAGAAAGAAAGGGCTGGCTTTTCTACAGCCCAGACTACAATCCAAACATGTTCTGGAGCAATTCAGCAAAGTTCATGGAATCAAAATGCTGGTCAGACAGAATGGAGTGGCAACTGGTCGACACAAAGACACCTCCAGCCATGATGACAGAAGAAAATTTCGAAGATCTGGGATATAGCAAGGAAAATATATTTGACGAAATGGATGAAGGGCCACTACATGAGTACATGGATATGGAGACAAACCCAGAAGAAAGGTTAAGCGAAGGAACAATGGAGGTAACTGAACAAAGACCAGTCACCGAAATTCAAATTGACAATGAATCATTTGGACTCATAGCGACGTGACCGGAATGGAGAAAGAATCTGGACCCAACCTTTCATGAAGCAATGAGTGGAGAAGACAGAAGGCACTGGGAGGAGGCCATGCGAAAGGAGCTGGATGGATCGGAAGCGATGGGCATGTGGGAGATTGCCGACCTCCCGAAGGGGGCAAACACCGTCGACATGCATTGGGTACTCAAGATCAAAACAGATGCGAACCTCATGCCAACAAAGTTCAAAGCCTGGCTCGTGGCACGAGGTTTCACCCAATGTGAGGGCATCAGCTACACAGAGGTCTTCGCACCAGTGGTGCCCATCCAATCCATTCGAGGGGTGATTGCTGTCACAGCAGTACGAGATTGGGAAATAGATTCGATTGACATGAAGCAAGTGTACCTGAACTCTACTATACACCATGATGTATATCTCAAGCCCCCAGTAGGAATCAAAATACCATCCAGAAAAGCATTGAAGGTAGTGAAGGGACTGTACAGTCTGAAACAATTGGGCCAGGAATGGAACATTGAGTTAGACTCACATCTCCGGACGATTGGTTTTCATTGCATGCCAAGCGCACCATGCCTATATTCAAGAGGGACGGGCGATAAGATCACAATCATTACAGCATATGTGGATGATATGCTGATAACATCACCCAGTCAAGATGAAGTAGACCACACTAAACAAGAGATCATGGATAAATGGGAGACACAAGACAACGGAAGTATCAAAGAGTTTCTGGGTATCAAGATCACACGTGATAGGAAGCAGAAGAGGATATTGCTTGATTTAACGGCATATGTCAAAGCAATGGTGAGCAAATGGTTAGGAGGAGTAAACGAGAAAACCTGGATACCTATGCTGAGTGTGGCAGACATTGCCAGAGGCAAGAGATGCAACACTGAACAAGCAAAAAGGTATCAAGAGTTGGTTGGCCAACTATTATGGGTTTCTAACACAGCTTGACCAGACATTGCATTCGCCGTTGGTGTACTGTCGCAATATATGTAGATCCCGATTGACAGTGCATGGAAGGCAGCCATTCACGTGGTAAAGTACCTGAACCAGACAAACGGATACCAATTGCATCTAGGAGGAGAGGCAAACAAACACTCGGACACACTGGTAACGATGTATATGGATGCAAACTGGGCATCCAACCCCACAAATGGACGAAGGAGCACCTCAGGATCAATAACATATGTGTATGGATGTCCAGTGAGTTGGAAGTCTCACGTTCAAAAATGTGTGGCACTATCAGCAGTCAAAGCAGAGTTTGTTGCCGCTTCCGAAGCAGTACGAGAAGCATTATTCTTTTCATACTTGCTCCGGGATCCAGAGACTATGGACGTTCGGCCTGTATTATACACAGACAGCCAGGGATGCATACAGGTAAGTAAAGACCCAGCTAAACATTGGAAATTAAAGCATATCAACACATGATATCATTTTGTCTGCGACCACATGCAAGAGGGTGATGTGGCAATCAAATATGTCAGAACAGCAAACAACGTTGCAGATGCTTTGACGAAACCTTTACAGGGTCTCAACACTTCACAATTAGCTAGGATGATAGGGCTGGAGATCCCGCCGAAGGGGGGAGTTGAAGATGTGTCGGCATCTCAAGCAAGATGCACGTGTCACAGCCGAGACACCGAAGTGCAGGGAGCCCACATAAGCGAGGAGCACAACGAAGTAAGGAGTAGTCGTCATGGCGACGGTTCGGTGGCACCCGGTATCGTAGCAACGCAGGGGTTCTCAGTCTCCTTTTCCAACAATTTTCACGCGTTTTCAAAAGCGATAACTCACCATAGGGAGTATCAATTTTTGAGTGTTTTTAGAAACACGTGTTTCTCGATTTTGACGACTTTTTCCCGTTTTTGAACACCCCTTTTAAGGATCCCAAAAAAAAGTGTTTCTAAAAACACATCTGCAGCAAATGCAACATTTGGTTTGTTTTAATACATATGTTATTAATACTGAAGCTCTTCAGTATCATGTTCACATGTGCTTCACACTGTTACAGACAGTCATAGTCAATCAAGTCTTTTGTGGAAACATTTCACCAAGGATGAAAATGAACAGTTGCTAGGGATGTGAAGGTGTTGACAATTAGCGACTTTGCCTGGACAACCGGCCCCATGCCAACATTGCATTGTAGTCCTAGGCCATCCTCTCATGGTGCCTGGAGCATGCGGTTGTGTCCTCTGGCTGTCGGCCAGTGGAAGTGAACAGCGCCTGAAACATTTGCTCTTGAAGATCATGTGCCAATGAGTTGTGAAGTCGTGTCAAGGCAGGCTGCATCATGCTTTGCATACTTGCCATGCTCTCCTCCTCGTACTGAGTGTCAGGGGTCTCGCGCCTGAAACCCAGGTCTGTTCGTCGAGTTGCTCAGCGACTATCAAACTGGGTGACAGCTATTGTCTCGGTATCAGTCTCGGCGAGCTACGTTGCTCAGTGACTATCAGGTTGCGCGGTGGTGACGGGTGGCGTTCGTTGTATATACTATCATAGGTTTTGGCTGACCTCTGTGGACACTCCGTTCAGGGGTAGCTCAGCACGATCAATATCAATACTATGGTGGCAACACCAAGATCTGGTGTGAGTGTCAATGGTGATGAGGCTGTTGGTGTTGGTGATAGGGTTGGTGGCGTCAACACGAGTGTCCAGTGTGTTGACTAGTGCTTGAGGTGATCCCCGGACCGCAGTGGACTACTGCCTTCAGTTCTATCTTAATCCAGACCGCTGGTTTGCTATGAACCGCCTTCGGATGTCAGGGAGTGGTGATACAACACATGCACTACAATGAGGAGCAACCTTGATAGATTGCTACTATACTGACTGAAACTAATGTATACTTATGCTGAAGTGATAACTAGTTATGGTGTGTGTAGAGTGGATGGGGATCCACTCGACCACTGATGATGAGAGGGTATGCTTATATACACTCCTTGTAGTGTCGCCTGCAATGCTACTCTGGTCCTCTCTCTGCAGAGGGTACCCTCTTCATCGAGTACTGTACAAGAGGTCCCTCCAGTACCCTCCTGTCCTCCTAAAACTATGTGTCGACCTCCTTTGACACTGCTCCTCCTCCTTTGACACTGCTCCCTCTACTTTGACACTGCTCCTCTTCCTAGTGACCTGCTTGCCAGTCTCCTATGACTCCTATCTCTCGAGCCCCTGAGTGGTGACCGTGTGCATGCTCCTTGAGCTTGGTCCTCCTCATGGCTGTGCCTGGCCCTCCTCGCATATGGGCCCAGTCCTCCTTTGCATGTGAGTCCATAGGAGTCCATGGTCTCCATGGAGACTGCACTACGACCATGCTCACCACTGGTACTGGCTAGATCTCCAATGCCTGTGCTCCTTCCATATGAATCAGTGACCCTCCTCCTTCCTGAGCATTCAGGCCCATGACAGATAGTACTCGACGGAGAGCAGTACTCTCTGGAGAGAGAGAGCTGGAGCAGCGTCGCCGGCGACACTGCGATAAGGTATATAGCCATACTCTCTTGTCACGAATGGTCGAAGTGGATCCCCATCCACTCTACACCATATAACTAGTCAATACTCCAGAAGCATAAGTACTTTTTAGTTCAGTCAGCATAGTTGCAATCAATAGATTGCCTCTCTTTGTAGCACATGTGTTGTATCACCACTCACTGATGTCCGAAGGCAGTTCATAGTAAACCTGCGGTCCGGATAACGATAGAACCAAAGGCAGTCATCCACTGCGGTCTGGGGATCACCTCAAACACATAGCCAGCACACTGGACACTTGTGTTGAAGCCACCAAGTAAATCACTCACACCAGACCTTGGTGTCAGTACCAGTTCATATCATTATTGATTGTGCCAAGCTACCTCTGGACGGAGTGTCCGACAGTGGTCAGTCGAAATCTGCAATAGCATTATCACAACTAAAGATTTGAGTGAGAGAAGTAATAGAGACAGCTCTACTGCATATTTCACTAAGAATCGTAATACCATTAGTGCTGTCACATAACTCCACAGAATCGGTAGTAGTATCAGTACTACTACAGATTTTAGGTTTCAGGCGCGCGACCCTTGACAATACCCTCTTCGTCAAATATTGTACAGGGGCCCCTGTTGTACCGCTCCTGTCCTCTTGGCGCTACGTGTCGACTCCTTCAACACTGCTCCTCCTCCTCCTGTCCTTCTCGCTGGTGTTCCTGACACAGCTTGTCTTCCCCTGTCTGGCGATGCTTCTCTCCTACTCCTGACCTGTGTGCCCCTGAGTGGTAACCATTTGCGTCTCGCTGAGCTCGGCCCCCTTCTTGGCAAGGCTTGGTCCTCGGCCCGGTAGAGCTTGGTCCCCTTTGTACATGAGCTTGGCCCATCCTGCATGTGAATTGTTGTATGGAAATCCTTGTCACTGATCTCCACAGAATCTGCCATATGATCATGCTTGCTACAGATTTTGGTGGGAATTGTGATATCGACTTTGTTTACGCAGGATTCGATGAGATCTGTCATAGAATTGTGTCTATTACTGATCTTGCTGAATTCTTCTGGAAGTCCTATGATCTTACCAATTCCTCGATTTCTGTGCTGCCTTCATATGAACTTCGGTCTTCTTCCATTCTGTGTACCCAGGCCCATGACATTGCTCTCTCAGCCAAGTATCCTTGGTTTGAGAAGATGCACAAGATGACAAATGAACATGCGTTGGCAGGGCCAGCCATCCTCCTCACAACACCTAGCCTGGATCCTACTGGCAACGAGGATTCTGATCATGTGCTCCCTAGCAGCAATCCCATGGAGGAATCCAGCGATGCAGGCCTTGACCATGCAGTGCATGCCCGGAACCTACCCCCGATCCATGATCTGGTGGATGCTGCTCCCAGTAATGCTGGAGATTGCACCGTTTTTGACATCTCAACACCGCCCCTGCATCCCATCCAATCAGATGCCCTGGTCTCAAGTCTGTCGACATTCTCAAACCAGGCCTCATCTTCACAAGCAGATGGCTACAAGCACAAGTGTATCAATGTTGAAAAGAAGCGGGATTCCCTTGCAGAGGCTTTCTTTCAATCTTCAATAGAAAGCCTATCAATTCACCTCAAGCTTGCGCAGGAGCACACCAAGCAAGAAGCAGAGTGCACCAAGCAGGAAGAATTGTGGTTACAGCATGAGCACAAGGAAAGGGAGTGAGAAGAACGTCTTCACGCTCCCTTTCCTGAGTGTGAAGAACATGTTTGCTCGGAGGATCACAATGTATTCATTGAAATGATGCATATGATGGTCACTCAGCAATGAGGAGGACCATCACCTTGACATTCAGTCTTGGCAATCAACAATTGCCAAGACCACAATGCTCTAGGCTGTGATGGTCAGGAAAAGCATCTTCTCAGTACCATCTCACTGCACTTGTCTTCATGAAATGCACTTTGTTTCTGGTACTGCCTCTTTGTGCAATGAATGCTGAATGTTCTTGAGACCAAACATATACATCACACATATGATTTGAAGATTTTTCATGTGAATGAACATCATTTTGAGAGTGACAAAAAAAGTGAGTCCATTTTATCAGGTCCAGAGGTGTGTTTTCAGAAACATGTGTTTTTTCAACTTTGGGTGAGCTTACATAAGGTTTTTGTGCGAAATAAAAATTCATCAAAATCGAGAAACACGTGTTTCTAAAAACACTCGAAAATTGATACCCCCTGTTGCAAAAAATTTCATTGGCCGGAATTCCTACTCTGTTACGTTTTCCTCAACTGTTTGTTCTGTTCAAGCCGAAATCCATGGGAAACATGAGCCTCTCACTCGTTGTGCCGACATCCTTGTACCTCGCGGTTGCCCTCTCTCTATTCTTCAGACAAGGGACCGGCGCAGAGATTCTTAAAGCGAGAAATAGGGTCTCCTGTATCAATCACGCTTGACCACACCTCATCACGCCAACAGAACACGCGCTTTCTGAAAAGCCTGTCCATATCACCAACACTAGCTACATTACTTGGTTCCATACCGAATGTCTCTCTTTCATTAGCCATCTGAATTTGGCCGCTCCGAGCCTTTACCCTTCCCAGGAGCCCGACATGGCTTCGAAGGCAGAAGAGCTGTCATGAAACGTCGACGAACAGCGCCCGAAAGCTCAATGCCTTCCGTCGTCGTCTTGATACCCAAGACCGAACCTAATGCGGCAAATACTCGTACTGCTTCCGCTTCGCCAAAGAGGACGCCCTTTGCTTCTTTGCAGTCACATCCCCAATCGTCCTCAGCTTCAGCATTGACCTCGATATCAAGGTCATCGTCCCCGCCCTCTCGCCCTTCCACGTTGGCACTACACTCATCGAGAGCATCTCCTTCGAAACTTCGTCGTTCTCTTTTGACCTCCTCGTTCTCGTCATCAGCATCAGCATCGATACCCTCACACTTCTTAGCGCGGCATCATTCCGGTTCCTCGTCTTCCTCTTCTAATGCCTCTTCGTTTTCGAGCAAACATCGCCACAGTATCCTCTCTAGCCAATATGCTGCACCTATCGATCCGACAGATCCTTTTGGGCCAGATGATGCGTATATGTCTTTCAAGCGTTCCCCAGGCGATGGTCACGGCCTTTACGTCTGTCAATGGCGCCTGCGTGACAAGAAGGACCTTCTTGACGCAAAAGGTCACAAGTACTGCCGTTGCGAACTCACGACGGCTGATCTACTTGCGAAGCATGTCCTGTCTACGCATATGGTTACCGACATGCAATCTAGACAGGTATCCAAGCAAAAGACGGCATGCAAATGGGGCACCTGCCTCAACCGACACTACGACCCGGCAGGCTTGGCTGCTCACGTCGTCCGCGATCATATGACGTACCAGCTCGGCTTAAAGTATGCGTGTATCGTCAAGACATGCACGACCAAGGCCATCTTGACATCGCTGGACGCTTTGGACAGTCACCATGCGCGATATCACGCCAGCTCGATGGGCAAAGAGCCTCTCCGCCCGATATGGCAGCCATTGCCAACTTCCAAAGGCGAACGGAGAGCCAGCCAGTTGTTGGCAACGCTGCGAAAGCTTGACGCAACTGGCAGTCCATCTTTTAGGATTTCCGTCTCTGCTCGTGCGAAACCCAGGGTCATCCCGGTAAGCGAGCGCGCCCGCAGTATTCGAGAGATTAAGTTCAAGAAGAGATACCTTGATCCGATCGATGTGCGACCAGAAGAAGGCCAACATGGTCAGCCGTGGCTTCGTCTACACAAGCGCTTGCAGCGAAGCACTGAGTACCGGAATAGCGTGAAAGCAGCCGATGAGGCGCTCTTCCGAGCTGTTGACTATAATCTGGCTGACCTGGAAGAACTGCATCGAGAACCAACAGCTTGCATCGAGCTGGAAGGCGACCCAACCCTTCGCGCGATTGAAGAGGGTGTACGGCAGACGCAGATTTATGCAACTAGTAGGGAAAGGCAAATCGGCATTTTCACCTCGACACTGCCTCCAAGTGACCACTGTCAAGTCGTTGTCAACGAGCGCTCGCCACAGGACTGGGTCGAAAGCATAGGACCCCTTTCACTTGCCTCCATAGAGCGCGAGATGAATTTCGACGCTTCTCTCTCGAAGCAATGTCGCTGGATGGACAGGCTGCGAAAGCGGTCTTCGATTGCTTCCTCCAGCAATGCTCTTCCCTCTTGCGAAGATGAAGGCGGATCCGACGTGCAGGATTCGGCAGCCGATTGGGCACCGCCTTTGCGACTCAATCCCTACCACCCGTCGTCCAGAAATCGATTCATCTCCGCCATCGAAGATCACTCTGCGCTTCTCGAGAAGCCATTGGCACTTAGACGGCGAATCGACGCCCAACGCCAAAGCTGAGGCGGCCCTGTCAGAATGTTATCCCCCACCCTCGTCGACCAGTCCATCGACACGCGAAAGTACGCCAGAGACGCTTGTGGACAGTCCTTCTTTGACCATCCAGCCTCTCCACTTCTCTGACAGCACGACTCAAGGAGAGGAGAGGTCCGCGTGAAGAGGGAGAGGGAACAAGACGTCCTTCCGCTTTCGGATGGACATAACGCAGACGAGTGCCCGCCAACGACCAAGCTCGAACTTGAGGAAAGCCACGGGGAGCTCTTTGAAGTACGGCCCACACGCAGCGTCGCACGACAAGCCTATGCGCCAACGGACGAACTGCACTCCTTCACACCGACTAATTTCTTCATCGAGATCGCGCCGCACAATCTAGTCGAGACAAGTCCAACTCTGAGCCGGGCGAGCGGTGTCAAAGGTGAGCTGGGTCCGCTTAGGAGATCTGGATGACGTTCGCTTTCGCGCTGTTAGATCAGCATCCCTCTCATCTAGGCATTAAACCAACTTTCTCATCAACGAGTCTAATTTGCTTTTTCTATACCAAGCGCTGCGCACAGCACAATAGAGCTTCCACCTAGCCTCGTTCACAGTGCTTGCAGAGCATTCTTCAACTACGGAGCTATCAAGTGCTCCAAGAGGTCTTGTACAACGGCTTCATCCAGTCACAAGCACTTCAATCACAAGCAAACCAAAACATAGCATCACTTGAGAATTAGACTACAGCGACGGCGAGATGCAAGTTCGAATCTAGACAGATATACGCCTGAATGAGGCGGAAGCACACACGAACGCGGTGATGTGAAGAATCAAGCAACGCGAAGCTTCCTCTTTCTGGCAGCGTTGGCTTCGATCTTGGCCTTGACCTTGTCCTCGTCCACATCGAGACCTTCCCGCTCGTAGATCTCAGAAGTCTTCTTGGCAACATGCTGAGCTTTGATGAACTTGAGTGCTGCAAGGTTGAATCCGATGGTGGCCTTCTGATGTGCCAGTGTTTGGCGGAGGTGCGATTTGAGGTCGAGCAGGGTGGGACGCATAACACGGTTAGCGACGATCTGATTGTGGTGCGTTCGGAGAAGGAAGAAAAGAACACGCGAGACGAGTGGAATGTTCCACTCCTTCCTGGCCCAGTAGTCGAGATACTTGAATAGTGAGAGGATCTTGTCGAACGGCAATACGAGTAGAGCGTCATCGAGTTGAGCGGGAAGGATCTTTTCCACCACGCGCAAGACGTACTTTTGAGCACTGATGTCTTCGTCGACAGGTGAGCGGCCGAAAGAGCCTCGAGAGCCAGAGCCGTCGAACTCAGCGACAATGAGAGCGTGGAAAGCGGGTTCGGGCTGACCAGCTGCTCGTGCAGCGTCGCGTGTTTCAACGTCGGCATCGGCTGTCTCGAGCGCTTCAACAAGTCGTTCTCCTGCCATCATGGTCTCGGATGTGCTCTTAGAGACTGATGTAGCTTCAGGTCCTGCCGCGACTGCTCGCTCGGCGTCGGGGTTAGCGCCATCAGCCAAGGAGCCAATGGCAAGCTCTTCATCCTGCCTGATCTGACCTGCGCTTTCGAAGGCACGCTCCATCTCCCTCTCACGTTCTTCCTCCAGGAAGAGTGGCTCGTCCGTCTTCTCCCATGTCCTGATCGACCTGTCAGCACCTGCTGTCACGACTACTTTTCCGCTGTGGCCTGGCGCCACCGCCCACACCTCGCCATGATGACCTTCCAGCTGCTGAATGAGCTGAAAGCGGTCTCCATCCCAGTGCTTGAGCAGGCCGTCCTTGCCAACGGTCCAGAAGTGGTGCGAATCACCCTGACGACCACCCATGAGACCACCACCTTGCTGTCCGCGCTCGAAGCAAACGCCCATGATGCTCTCGTTGTGTGCAAAGATCGACTTGTGGCAGTCTCCAAAGTCGAGACCCCAGATCTTGACGTTCTTGTCCGCAGAAACAGTGACACAGAGCTTGCTGTCGGTTGAAATGTCAAGCGAGAGGACAGGCAGCTTGTGACCGTAAAGAGAGAGGAAGAACTTGAGCGAGTCGGCAAAGAAGACCTTGACGGTGTTGTCGAGGAGCGAAAGCGCAAGCAGCTTGCCATTGGGAGAGAAGCGAGCGCAGAGAACGTCGTCGGTCATCTTGAGCGTTCGGACATGGACCAGAGCGAGCTGCGGTGGTGCTTGTGGCTTGCTCGCGCCGTTCTGACCATTGGCTGCTCCGCTGTCTTCTGCCTCGTTGCTATCGCTGTCATCCTCGGGCGTCTGCATCTCGAACTCCCAAAACTTAACTTCCTTATCAGCGCTGACAGAGACACAGCCGAGACCGTCGGGCTGAATGGCTACGCTCCAGAGTGGACCTTGATGTGCATCGATCGTCTCTACAGCAATACCTGCCCGAACGTCGAAGCTTCGAAGCGTTCCATCCTTGCATCCGACCAAAACGTGCTGGTCTCCTGGCAACCATGCAACTGAGAGTGCGTAGCCGCACGGAAGTGTTCGAACGCATCGACCAGTCTTGACGTTCCAGATCTTTAGTTGACCTGCTCCACATGCTGAAGCCAGGAGGTTGTCGTCGGAAGACAGAGCCACAGTACGAATGTCGGATCGATGACCTGCGGATTCGAGCGCACTTGCAAGGACGGGCTCGATGGGGTTGGCTTTCTCCGCCTTTGAGCGGGGCGGTGCTGGCACACTGTAGACCTCTAGAGCATTGGTAGAAAGAGCACAGAGGATATTGAGGCCGAACTTGTTAGATGCTGCTGAGTTGGTCCGTGGTGTAACGAGAGAAAAGCTCTTGAGCTTGCCAGCCAAGGGTTGGACGTTGGTGTATGCTTCGATGCGATCTGCCCACTGCACTTGATCAGGTACTGCATCCACAACAACATCGACTGCGGCCGAATTACCACCTTCCTTGGCGCGTTTCTTCTCAGCCTTTTCCTTGTTACGTTTCCTCCTTCGCTCCATCTTCTTGGCCATCTCCTGAGTCGAACGAAGTCGGAACACCTGGACGGCTTTGTCGGTGCTGGAGACTGCAATGAAGCCCTGCCCGTGAGCTGGTGCTGCTGTGGAGGCTGTACGCTGGCGCTTTGGAATGCCACAGAACTCGATCTGTGTGACGCGGTGCTTGCCTGATAACGGAACTGAACCTCTTGGCAGAAGGAACTTTTCGGATGCGCCATTAGCAGCGGCATCGGCGCCGTCGACGGTCTGCAGTCCTCGAGATAGTGACTCTGCCGAAATTTCCCACACTTTCATGTCACCATCGGCACTTCCGGTAAGTACCAAAGCACCACTATCGGCGATGGCGTTGCGATCTGCTGCTTCATCGTCATCCTCATCTGGCTGTTTGCCCTTTGCCGAGACCTGCATAGCTAGAGGTACATCCTGCGATACTGCCAAGCTCCAAATCTCGCCAGAGCCATGAACTACAGTCTCTACGCAGTGCTGCAAGGAGAGATCCCAGAGCTTAAGGAGACCGTCTTTGGAAGTACTGAGAAGGTAGTCGGCTGCGTCGGACTGGCTGTGGAAGGCAGCGGACGAGGAGGGGCCGTCGGGATTGATCAAGGTCGAAGGAAGCTGAACAAAGGCGATGGCAGTGACGGCATCACGGTGGCCGCGGAGACGGTAGAGACCAGTCTCAGCAACAAGGTCCCAAAGAATGATGTCGGTGTCGAGACTGGCGCTGGCGATTCGTAGGCCCTGGGTGTCGAAGGCAAGGGCGATGACAGCTTTCTTGTGGCCGTTAAAGGTGACTGAGGTAGAGTTGGTCTCGGCAGACCAGAGTCGGATACTGCCGTCTTCGTAACCCACGGCGAATGTGTCGGGATCGGAGGGAGACCTTGCCAGTGCAGTCACTTTAGATCGATGACCGATCTCGTGCCATGTAGCAAGCAGCGTGCCTCTTCGCACATCCCAGACGAGGACATCTTCGAGTGCTGGTACAAAAGCGGTTTTGGTGTCGGGATCAAGTATCGAGTTGGACGAGGCCGAACAAATCAGGCCAAACGCCGACGTTGGCTCATGACGCAGGTAGGAGCGCACCATCCTGTATCCACTCAATCCTTTCTCGTACAAGGACCGAGACAATGTGATAAAGGTTGCTGGTGAACAAGATGGTGAAGAAACGAGCTTTCGGTGTGGCCCTCAGTTCAACAGGCTCAGTCAAAGCTTACTGCTGGAATCTTTTAAAATTTTTGGAAAAGCTGAATCAAAGGCCAAAAAACTTCAGGGTCCTCTTTTCGGCTCCGAGAGAAAAGTCCACCGTTCACTCCACCCAGACTTTTTGAAGTTGTCAGAGGTAACGGTGTAACATTTTTGTGCCCTGCCTCCGTCGTTGACGGCACGGCACCATCGTCTTAGTTGGTTCCTGCGTCGGATGAGCCTGTCTGACACTTCATACATTGAATAGAACGGAGGACAACGACAATGATACGTGCAAAGGTGGCTTCGTTTGTGGTTACCGAGGAGCGTCATAACGCCAGGGCCGTTTTGATCCTTCTTTCATCAAATCAAGCACATGTGCTGTGCGATCTTAAGGTGTCTACGCCACTGTGACGGTGACGCTGCTGTGCCGCTTGGAATGAGTTGCATTATTTTTACGCTCACACTCGTTCGTGTGGGTTTGGCTTCCCTTGCTCATGTGGCGGCTGATTGTCTAGAGGTCTATCACTGTTCCCGAAAATCAAGAGTGTGGAATTGCGCGAGCGGTACAAGACCAGAGCTACAGTTGCAGAAAGAGAGAGAGAGAGAGAGAGAGAGAGAGAAAGAGAGAGAGAGAAAGAGAGAGAGAGAAAGAGAGAGAGAGATGAGAAATGAGAGAACACATAGGCAGGACAAAGCGCGTCGGACTCACCGATTTCGTCGCCAATTTTCCAGGGTCCATCGTCCATCATCGGCATCGCTGTTTCATCGCAGTAGTTAGTTGTTCGATCTCTTAATTCACTCCCATCTCCTTCACACCTCACAAACGATCACCTTCGTCACCGCACTACACCATTGTGGTCACACAGCTGCTTTCGACTCACTCTACCTGCTCTCTCTGTATCAGCACATTCTTGCTTGATCAACCTCGAGATCGCGTCACGATCGACTTTCACTGCCGCGCGCTTCACTTTACACATCGCTTGCAGCAACATTGATCGACCCGGATAGGGCTTTAGGACGTGCAAGACCTTACAGCGAATAAACCTTGTCAGGACTGCTCATGGATTCGTCGCCCTAGCTCGCTGTATTCTGATACCACCTTCTCCTTCGGTGGCTCCCCAAATCCGACTCGGCCTACCTCTTTAGCTGCGACGACCAAGGGCATGATATGGCGACCGAAGACGGTCCCAGCTCACACACTCAGGGAGATCCACCTTCCCTGCCCGAGATTGATGCTCAATCGTCTTTGCATCATGGTGTAGCTGACGTGTCCACGGAGGATGTGCTCGAACCTGCGGACGCCTCTTCAACACAGCCTTCCACAACAGAGCATCCATCCACAAGCTCTGACAACATGGGAGCGAATCTCGACACAAATCTTGCGCCCTCTTCAATATCTGTCCCATCTTTGCCGGCTGATGCCGAGATGCCTTCAATCACTGCAGAACCGGCACAACACGCGTTTGCCTCGTCTAATCTTTCCGACATTCCTGATGAGGTCCTGGCATTACCGAGCGATCAGTACTCCACCGTTGCAGCACCAATAGACAATCAAGATCCACCAAATGAGGTTAGCATCAATCCAGAACACGCCATGGACGACTACCGTGCCGCCATCAATGCACCTCTGCCGTCCATGCTCAACAGCAACGCCATCCCACTCGAGGAGGATGCTTCTGGTGATCTCTCGGCTTCGTCCAATGAAGCGCTCACGCTCACATCCACCGTCTCCAGAGGTAACTACCATCAGTGTGGCTCAGCGCGGCGTGTCAAAGTCTACGAGCTCAAAGGCGAGACGTGGTTCGATCGAGGCACCGGATACTGCGCTGGCGTCTACGACGAGACAGTCGACGAAGCCCTCTTGGTGGCTCGCAGAGAGGAAAAGTGTCAGTTCCTCGAGGGCATCGATGTACCCGCCGAAGCTGATGTCGACGAGACTGGACCAGTGTTGACAAATGGCCACGGTGAGCAAGGCGCCACAAATCCAGCATCCACACCGCCGCAGCCATGTCAATTCGTAGTGGTTGTCAGCGAGAATCTAGGGTCTGAGGACATTCTTCTTGCCAGTAAGGTGGTCAAAGAGGAAGTCTACCAACGGCAGCAGGACACGCTAGTAGTGTGGACAGAACCGACTGGGGTCGACATGGCACTCAGCTTTCAAGAAGCAGAAGGCTGCAACGAGGTCTGGGAGTTCCTTACAGAGGTGCAGAAGCACTTTATGGGCCTGGCCGAAGAAGCACTCACCGACTCACCGCCAACAACACCAAATCCACATTCACCGACCGGCGTGCTCGGCATGTCAGCTTCCGGCTCTGGCCTCGAGCCGCTTCTCAATATCATGGGCGACTACAAAGGTCTGCCAGAACCCAGTCTTGCCAGCCTGGAAAAGATCGATGCCATGCTCAAAGAGACCACTGCACGAGGGCCCATGATGCGTGAAAAGCTCACCACATGGCTCATGGAAGCTCATTACATCCGCAAACTCGTCCCCTTTTTCCACAGCGTTGAAGAACATGAGGCACTTCCAGCCTTGCACATGCTCTGCACCATCATGCAAACGCTCTTGCTCCTCAACGACAGCTTCCTCTTCGAATACATCTTGCAAGATGACGTCTTCCTCGGCGTCATAGGCATGCTCGAGTATGATCCAGAGTTTCCAAGCTTGAAGGCCAATTACCGCGACCATTTGACGCAGCGTGCGCGTTTCAAGCAAGTCATTGACATTGGTGACCCCATGATCGTTGCCAAGATCCATCAGACCTATCGGCTCCTCTATCTCCGCGATGTAATTCTGGCCCGTGTCGTTGACGATCCCACTGTCTCGATCCTCAACTCGTTCATCTTCTTCTACCAAAACGACATCGTCAATTACTGCTCCCACGATCTCTTCCTCAGTGAGCTCTTCCGTATGCTCATGAATCCGGAGGAGTCCAAGGAAAGACGTTCAGAGGGCGTTCTCTTCCTGCAACAGCTTTGTGCGATGGGCAAGCTCATTCAGCTTCCCGTGCGCATTTCGCTCTACCGCACACTTACAGAATGGGGTCTTTTCAACGTCTTGCAATACGCGCTCGAGAATCTGGGTCAGACTGCACGAAATGCCGCTGCAGAGATTCTCATGACCATCATCGAATACGACGCCAACAGCGTGCGCGCTCAGGTCGTATCGCAAGTAGAGCAGAACACGAAGCCACTGGTAAGCATGATGATTGACATGCTGCATAACGAGCGCGATCCAGGCCTCAAGACACAGATCGCTGAGGCGATGCGCATCATCTTCGACGTCGCTTCGGATGGTGGACCGATGGCAACACAAGCGCAGGTGCTTTCAGTGCAGGGTCTCAATAAAGCAAAAGCAGATCCCGACCGCTTCTTGACGTGGATTTACGAATCCGAGATCGCTCGCCTTTGCTCGCCGTTCAATTCGCTACCAGACTTCCGAGTACTGTCCAAAGGTGAAAAGCTTCCAACACAGCCTCGTCATCGATCCGCACTCTACGGTCACCTTTGCGACTTGTTGTGTCACATGATTGCGCATCACTCGTTCAGGAGCCAGTACTTTGTGCTCACCTCCGAGATCTCGAAGAAGGTCGGTTCGTTGCTCCATGCACGCGAAAAGTACCTCCGACTCTCAGCATTACGCTTCTTTAAGTACTGCCTGGCGAGCAACAATCAGTTCACCAATCGTCACTTTATCAAGATCGAGCTCTTCTCCACCATTCTGGGTCTCGTCGAGGCGGAAGGCGACCGCAACAATTTGGTTTCCTCCGCCTGTTTGGACTTCTTCGAGCACATGAGGAGGGAGAATTTCAAGACGTTGATAAGCCACTGCATGGATCGCCATGGATCTCGGATGCGACTTCTCGCAGAACAGTCTCACACTGCGCCCTGCTTCTCGTTGCTTGTCAGTCAGTGGGAAAAGAACCAGGAGCCGCTGTCACAGCAAGAGGCCGCCGAGCCCCTGCACCGCGCAGGCGAGGTGGATGAAAAGTCTCAGCAGCGACCCGAGGCAGCTCGTGGCCAGATTGCAATTGCAGCAGCTGATCCCGACGAGGAGAACTACTTCCAAGAAGAAGACGAAGTCGTCCAGGATGTCGAGGCGCGTGCCACTGGCTCTGCCATTGGTCTTGTTCCTTACGGTGACGACGAGGACGAAGACGGCGCCAATAATGGGCAATCCATCGCACAAGAAAGCGGCAACAAGACAGCAGCGACTGGGCCGTCGGAAGGCACTTTGTCACTTTCGTCTCTTACAAAGGTCCCGGAGAAGCGTCGCAGGATGGAGGAAGATGATGATGCAGATGACCAGCTCTCTCGGCTGTCGAAACGCAAGTCAGGTCGAGTGTCGAAGAACAAGAACAAGGCTGACTCCGACTCAAAGTCTCCAACTGAAGATGAAGGCGCCTCCAACTCGCAATCGTCGGGCGCTTTGTTCCTTCGAAACATGGCAACTACGATCAGCAACACATTTGGAGGCGGAAGTGACAAGCGCGAAAGATCTCGGTCGCCCTCCCCCAAAAGATCGAAGGGCAGTCAGAGTCCGTCTGGTTGTACAGAGGACTTGTCAGCTTCACCGAAGCATGGAGCCGACAGCAGCCCTGCGACTTCCACCTCACCCGGCAGCAAGCCTGGCAATACCAACGCCAGCAAGAATGGAGCCAGCGGTGTCGGCGGACTCGGTATAAAGAGGATCTCACTAGGCTTGACAGGCTCGTCCAAGAAGATGGCAGCACAGTCAGACGTTCGTTCGACAGATAAGCCCGAAGACGAAGAGTCATGAGCATCCTTTTCCTTTTGTTTCTGTTTCTCTACGTACCTTTCTTACCTTTTCCTCGAAATTCGAGCTTGCCTAGGGAAGGCAGGCCTTTGATTCCAGTTCTTTGTAACTTGTACTACTACTGTAGAACACAGCTAAATCTCTATCTACAACACGACAATCATTGATGCGTCCTCCTTCGTAATCGAGGCCTTGTGGTATGACAATAGATCAAGTATGAATTCGCACACGAAGCCTCTATTATTACCGGCGAATTTGTCGGACAAAACAAAAAACAAGGAAGAAAACAAAGACACAAAAAACATGAGGTGCATACCCGAGATCTGGTCACCAACAAACTATCAAGCAACCGTGGCTGTTAGTTATCTTCCTCTCTTTCAACACCACAACGATCAGGGACGGACCTTCAGACAGCAAAGATTTCTGCAACCTCTTCTCACCACGTCGCCGTCCTAGGATGTGGAGTGATTGGTCTTTCTACTGCGCTTGCAATCCTCGAAGGTCAGCAGAAGAACCCAAGAGATCGCAGAACTCTGGTTACGATCGTTTCGAAGGAAGTTCCTGATCTCGGCCACGGAACTCAGCATTCAGCTGTGTATGCTAGTGTGTGGGCGGTAAGTCTGAGCTCGATGTTGAGGCAGCAGTCAGAGGTGCAGGGGATGCTAATGTTGCTTTTTGGTCTTGCAGGGCGGTCATCATGTGAGCGATGCTAAAAGCGAGCGAGAGCTTCGTGAGTACAGAACTCAAATGCAACAGATCGATTTTCAAAGCGTCTCTGACATCTCATCTTTGATGCTCCCATGGCAGGTCACGACAAGATCACTTTCGAGCGGATGAGCAACCTCACTCGAGAACGTCCCTGGGCCCGACCGGCATCTTCCTCACAAACTTGTAACCCCAAGCCGGTCCTTCCGATCACCGACAAGTCCTCGGGTTTTAGCTCGCATGGAAGTCAAAGGGAGCCAGAGCCGCTTGTATGGGTCTACCAGACTGAGCTGTTCGAGACGGCCAGTAGCTCACAAGCTTTCCCGCGGTCTCCTTACGAAGGCGTCTTGGACTGGTATCCTGACGTAAGTGTTCCAACGTTCTCGGACAGCTTTTTGCATCCATCAATTGACTCAATGATTGCGTTTCTCTTCCTACCTTCCAGTTCAAGCCGCTCCCATCGTCCAGCCTCACAGACGGGATCGGACATGGCTGCACTTTCTCAACGATCAACATCAACGTCCCTGTTTACCACCGGTGGCTGCTGCGTCGCGTCATCGATCTCGGAGGCCGACTGATCGTTGCCGAAGCCAAGTCGCTGCGACAAGCCGTTTCCATTGCTTCCTCATCTACTGCTCCTACAATGCTCTGTAAAAACCCTTCGCAGTGGAGGAATGTCGGAAAGGTTGGTGTTCTAGTCGCCAGCCCAGGTCTTGGAGCACGTACTATCGGAGGCCTCGAAGACAAAGCTGTGCACCCGCAGCGAGGTCAAGTCGTCGTCGTCAACGCTCCCTGGCTCTCCACAAGCACTTCATTGTCCTCCTATGCTCAGAAGCCGCGACACAAGATTCCTGGCTTCTCAGTGATACGACCGCAAGGCGGGAGGGAGGTGTACGTGATTCCGCGTGGAGACGGAACAGTCGTTTGTGGAGGCACTCGCATAGTGGACGATTGGGACCCGAAACCAAGACCAGAGACGACAAAGAAGATCCTGGAAAGATGCATTGCACTTGTGCCGCAGCTCGTCGATCCAAAAAAGACTACGAGATTGACAAAGCCAAGAGTTGAAGACATTGATATTGTAGGCGTCAATGTTGGACTTCGGCCAGCGAGAAGGGGCGGCGCCCGGTTGGAGAGGGCACTTCAGGACATCGATGAGGTCAAGGTGATCTACAACTATGGGTGAGTCTCATTAGCTCACAGGCTGCCATTGCCAAGACTGAAATTACATACTAACAAACCAAACATTGATGGCGTTCACTGTGTGAACAGATACGGCGGCGCAGGATACCAAGCGTCTTGGGGTGCAGCGTTGGACGCTAAGCAGGTATGTAGTATGCTCACCCATAGACTCAATGCTGGCTCATTTTCCTGACGCTTGCCTCTTTCTTTCTTTTCTCTTTGCAGCTCGTCGAGGAAGCACTCGGAAAAGGCGATTCAAGATCATCAACACTCGTTCGGCCTTCCAAACTGTGATCTCCTCGAGTGTGCAATATACATTTCTTCTTCATGGTACTGCAGAGCCTATACGCTCGCTTGTGAATGATAGTCTGACTCCTTCGCATGTGCTGAGAATGTTCAGCTTTGAGACTGTTGGCACGGGTGAAGTACAACCATTGCTCTAAAGCTTGACAAGAAGGTCGACTTCGTGTCGGTGAATTATGGTAGAGCCAAGCCTCCACTCAAACTTTTTGCGGAAGCCGCGAAAAGCGCCGCATGGCTGCTTGGACCCTGTTTACTCTTTACTGCCATCCTTGCACACGTCAACACCTACAATCCCTATTCGAAGACAGCCAGAATGTCGACAACAAGACCGGATCCAGTGACGCCGTTCGCGCTCAACACGCCTTTATTCAACAAGCTCGCTGGCAAGCGCGTCGTTCTTGCAAGCTCAAGTCCGCGACGAAGGGAGATTCTGGCTACTGTCGTATGTGATCCTACTCAACCGGCGAAGATAGAGATCGTGCGAAATGCTTACTGACAATGATGATACTCGTGTTGTGTTCATCAAGGGTCTGGTACCGGAAATTGTTCCAAGCACATTCGAGGAGAACCTGCCGAAGAGCGAGTTCACTGGTGAAGGAGTGTATGAATATCCCGTCCAGACAGGGTATAAGAAGGTGAGTGCTATTCAGGGCGCTGATACATCATGACTCTGATCAGAAGAATGCTGATGTGGAACCCTCACTCTGTCCTTCTCTATGCGGCTGCAGGCGCTCGAAGTGTACGAAAGGCTTGTAGTAAGTCTTGATTGCTCCGACCGGGAGGGTATGGCTTATCCTTGAAGGCGCTTCATGCTCACATACCGATTGGTCGCTCGACGACAACAGAGAGAGAACCCAGAAGATCCACCAGACTTTGTCATCTCTGCAGACACGGTCGTAGTCAAGGACGAGGTCATTATGGAGAAGCCCGTAGACCAACAGGACAATTTGCGCATGCTAGCTGATCTCAACGGAAACAAGGTATGTCACTCGCCATTATGCTCCCATTCTTTACTTCAATGGCTGATTTCTCTTTGCTATGTCTACTCAGTGTGAGGTGGTGACTGGCGTGACGGTGATCTGGCCCGTGATTGAGGCACCAGGTTTCCAGATGAGGTACGTACTCCCTACAGGCTTGCCGCTCTGAACGAAGCTCCAAAAGAGTCAGAACTGAACAACGTTCTCCACCTTCATGAAACGCAGGTCGCTATACGAGAAAACGTTCGTACGATTTGCAGACAATCCCTACTCATTGCTCAAAGCTTACGTCGACTCAAAAGAGGGCATCGACCGCGCTGGTGGTTTCGCTATACAGGTGAGTCTCTAGGTTCCGACTCTTGAAAGTTCCAGTACGCTTTGGGTCAACTCACTGACGTACTCTCTCACCGGATCGATTCTTCTCTTCGCAGGGCCGAGGCGCTTTGCTGGTACGAGCGATTGAAGGCGACTACAACAACGTGGTCGGTTTCCCTCTGTACAGCTTCAGCGCTTGGTTACACGACCTGATCGAGAACGAAGAGCTGGATATCGTTGAAGATGTCTGATGTCGAGACCTCAATATCCCCGCCGTTGACTCTGCAGGCCTCCTCTTAGAACATGCAGAACTTTACCAGGAAACCTACAATCAAAACAAAGTCCTGAACACTCGCTCCTGTCTTTAGTCCGAGAGCCTGAACCTCTGCATCTGTTCTTCCGTCTCCTTCCGGTCTCCTCCTGAGATGCTATTGCCAACTCTGTGTAGATTGCGGTAAATCAATCTGAGAAGAACTCCTTTTACGTTTCGATCTGGGAAGAATGGCACCGACTTATATTGGAGAAGTAGTTGCGAAAGTAACACTAGTCACATGGAAGTGATTGTTGACTCCACGCGGTTCCTCGCTGGTTTGAGCCGCACAATGTCTTGGATCTGTGCACGAGATGTGCGTATTTATGCCTGAGGACGCTTCTTGCCCTGTTGAGACGAAGTGACGAAGAAAGGCGAGTTTAGAAGAGGCAAGGGTCAGTAATGCATGAAGATACGAAATGGTTTCATGGCGAGAAGTTTTGACGGAGAGATACGTACGACAGCCATGTTGTAGAAGCCGACGGTGATACCGTACATGCCGGTACCGAAGAGGGTCATGAAAAGACCCATGTAGAGCCTCGAGCGCGGGAAACGCTGGAAGACGGGACGGGAGTCGGCCTGGAAGGCACGCTGACGCTCAGGGACAGTGTTCCTTTAAGAGATCGAAACACAAAGCAAAGAAAAGCTGTCAGTTCTCATCTCCTTTATCCAAAGTATTGTGACCGTGCGGGGGTCCTAGTGTCGTGAAAGCAGAGGAGCATACGATCCGTTCATGATTGCGAATCGCGAGATCGTGCTGCTATGCGAGCTGCGTGAGGACTGGGCGACGGAGATGCTCACTTGCGATAAACGAGGGCGTCCATTGTGATGATGTATCAGAATGTGGTGATGACAACGATGGAGAATTGTTGGTTACCGTGTTTGATGGTGACCGCGACGTTGCAAGCAGCTCCTAAACTGCCAAACCCGATTATCGCAGAAGCGTTTGCTTCCGAGCGCTGTGTGGGTTGAGCCGGAAGATCCTAGCTCTGACAAATTCAGGTTGAAAATCTCGCGCGCTCAAACCCATTCGTGCGAAAGTGAATAAAAAAGGATTGTTGAATATTCCCGGCCTAACATTTGCGAAAAATTGTTTGGACCCTCCGTAAGCCGACGGAAGTCGTCGGAGTTGAGGTTTCATGTCTCGCAAGACCTTCTTCCAACACACACACATTCGCCAACGCTTCGAGAGTTCATTTGCTTGGAAGTGAAGCAAGTGTGATAACTAATTGAATTGCACTTGACGCTGGCTCGTCCGCTTATGGAAGCCTATTGGAGGTAACAAGTGTGCCGACGTTGATGTTTGAGGTGAGAGACTGGCCGGATCCTCGTCTGGTCAGCCAAGCTTTTGCGGCGAGATTGACGGTCCAAGTGTTTGGCGCTGTTCTGCAACATTGTTTTCGCGACTGGAAAGACAGATCGACGAAGCGGCCAGTGTCTGATCCGATATTGTTTGGAGAACCGGATAATGGGAACAGTCAATGCTGATTTGGAGAAAGCATGCGAAGATTCATACGATTGGTCTGACTCAACCATGGGCGAAGCTAATTTGGTGACCTGTGTTGTAGCAGACTGAGAAAACTGTGTCGCATGATGAGCTCAGAGTGCGCTGGCCTCGGTTTTCCGTTCAAGCAAGGACCCTGAAAATTCTGGGAGGGCACGCAAACCTGTCCTCAAGTGTGCAGCTAGCAACTATATATCTGCCAAAGTGTAAAGAGATGTTCTGTGGAGAAACAAGGCCTCACCTACACAGACGCCACAGTTAATCGCGACGGGACCCATACTTAATGTTGTGCTTCGTTCGACAGTCTAGGAACGGGAATGCACAGGTGAAAGTATAACTGTGGTTGCGACGGTGCGGTTAAGTAAACAAGATCCGACCGTTGCGCGTGTGCAGATCGTGACAGCTGCAAAACCACGGCTTTGCAGAACAAAAGAACATCATGAAAATCCTTGCCGTGGGAGCCGTGTTGGAAGTTGGAATTTGGGCTGTGCTTGGCATCCAATTTCCCCCGCGCCCCTTTCCAAACAGCTGAGAAAGAAGTTCGTTGTACAAGAGAGCAGTCCAAGATTCATGCTGAAACACATACACACACACACACACAAAAGAGAAGGCGCTCCCTTGTGACCATCCGCTGACCACTTTTGTCGGATCCCCCTCCGAACACAGGATGCCCGAGGCACTAGCTCTGTGTTTGCTTGCCCATACTGAGCTAGAGGTCTGAGACGGTTGTACAAAGCCATTGTCTTCGCCCCAAAACACTGGTCTCTTTTTCCATTTGGAAGCAGCAAAGGTTCAACGTTAGGCGGAATTGGTCGCACAGTTCGAGGTTCTGTTGTTCTCAATCGAACAGCCGATGACCCTTGCTCTGTTGAAGTTTTCGAGTCTCAGTCGATCGTCGCTGTGCTACTCTGCAGTGCGGCTCTGCTGCTGCTTATTGCAGATGGAAAGCCGCCCACCCCCTCAAAGGCGCTGTCCTCCCTTGTTCTCTCAGCGTAGGTTCACAGCGCTTCCTGACCGCTGCTGTATGACAGAATGTCGGTAAACCCACCACAGCATTCTGTTGATTATCATTTCCTGCCTCCTTGGGCGTAGAGCGGCTCATCGAGTTGCTGCGACAACCTATATACTGAGCCCCCCTCAAAGCCACCAACTGCCTTCCTTGAACTTTGTCCCCTCTCATCAACATCCTCCTTCGCCGTTTCAGCCCCTCCTGCCTCCACGATCGCATAGACTCAATAGGTGTACACCGAGACCTCGAATAGAACACTCACCTATCACGTTTCTCTTGCGTTCTTGTTCACCACATCTACGGCATATATGGGCTCGTTAGAACGCATAGACAAGGCATCATATTCGACACAATGACACGAAAGCGCAATGCTGTCGCAGCAGCAGCTGCCACTCTCGCTGCAACAGCCGCATCCTCAATGGCAGCGACACCAGGGGGCAGTGAGATCGTTGGCTCCTCTGCCGTGTCCGGCATGATGCTCTTCAACAGCGCACCTGGCAAAGTCGTGATCCTAGACAAGACCGAGGGCAATGCAGCTCAGATCAATGGCCACCCAGCATGCGGAGAGGAATGGGACACCAACAGCCGCACCGGTCGTCTCATGAATGTGATCACCAACACCTTCTGCGCAGGTGGCATGTCGCTCGGCAACGGCACTTGGGCTGTCTTTGGAGGTAACGAGAATGTCGGTCCAGGTGGTAACTCGACCACACCTCGTTTCAACGCCACTGCACCTTACTATGACGGAGACGGAGGCGCTGCTGCTCGCTTCTACACGGCCAACTCGAAAGGCAACGCGGACTGGGATGATGGCAACCACTACATGAAGAGGCGTAGGTGGTATCCTACCGTTGAAGCGCTTGCTGACGGTACATTGTGGGTTGGTGGTGGTGAAGACTACGGTGGATATGTAGCGGATTCCGGACAGAACCAACCCAACTTTGAGTACTGGCCACCAAGAGGCGATGCTATCAACATGGACTTCCTCACCCAGACTCTCCCCATGAACCTGTACCCCTTGGCATGGCTCATGTCTTCAGGTCGACTTTTCGTCCAGGCCGGACAAGATGCGATCCTGTATGACCTCGACAACAACTCGGTCGTCAAGAACTTGCCATCGACTACAGGACCCATGAAGGTTTACCCGGCTTCCGCCGGTGTCGCTATGTTGCCACTGACGCCAGCCAACAACTACACGCAAGAGGTGCTGTTCTGCGGTGGTGTGCAGAGACCACTCAATGAGTGGGGCAACGGTGCTGGACCTGCCTACAACCCACTAAACATGCCGGCAAGCAAGGTTTGCGAGCGCATTACCCCAGAGGCAGACAACCCGACATGGGAGCAGGACGACGACTTGATCAACGGTCGATCCATGGGTACTTTTGTCTACTTGCCCGACGGCAAGTTGTGGTTCGGGCAGGGCGTGCGTATGGGCACGGGAGGCTACTCGGGACAGGACTACAATAAGAACCTCGGCATCTCGCTTGGTGACCATCCCGACTTCCAGCCTATGATTTACGATCCAACAGCATCCAAGGGGTCGCGCTTCTCAACCGATGGCTTGGCTCGCATGCAGGTTCAGAGGATGTACCACTCAACTGCCATCTTGCTCGAGGATGGTTCCGTGCTAACCGCCGGCTCCAATCCTAATGCCGATGTGAGCTTCGACAACCCGGCCAACTACACCAACACCGAGTACCGTCTGGAGCAGTGGTACCCGCTGTGGTACAACGAGGCCAGGCCAACCCAGCCCAATGTCACGCAGATCGCCTACGGTGGTGGCTCCTTTGATGTCTCTCTCTCGAGCTCGGATCTCTCGAATAACATCACCAACATCAAGACTGCCAAGATGGTCATCATTCGCTCTGGTTTCGCTACGCACGGTGTTAACTTCGGCCAGCGATACCTCGAGCTTAATTCGACCTACACTGCGAACCAGGACGGCAGCGTTGGTGGTAGGCTTCACGTCTCCATGATGCCTCCGAACGCGAACATCTTCCAGCCGGGACCTGCAATGGCTTTCCTTGTGGTCAACGGCATTCCTTCGCGTGGTCAACACGTCATGATCGGTACTGGACAGCTTGGCGACCAGCGCGTCACTGCTGGCACTTCCCTTCCCGCATCGCAGGACCCGCCGGCACCCAAGACCAGCAGCAACAACGGCAAAGAACCAGGCTCCGGATCCAACACGGGTTCGCTGTCAGGACGGCCCAGCAGCAGTAGCACGCTGTCTGCAAGTATTGGTGCTTCGTTTGCCTTGGCTGCTGTCTTCTCTGCTGTGGGATCATTTGCTTGATCTCTCCACAGAGACTTTTATCTGGATATAAGGAAAGAAAATGGAAAATCGCCTAATGTTGCACCATAAACTGTACAGTCCCTGTCCAAAGTTTGGGGACAGGGTCCAATAGACAATAAATCAACCGTCCGATAGCATATCTTCCATCTGCTTGGAGGAGTGATCTCTCATAAGTGTCAGACTGAGCAAAACACACAGTGAGCAAGCTCAAAAGAAGGGCGTCAGGGGTCTCGCGCCTGAAACCCAGGTCTGTTCGTCGAGTTGCTCGGCGACTATCAAACTGGGTGACAGCTATTGTCTCGGTATCAGTCTCGGCGAGCTACGTTGCTCGGTGACTATCAGGTTGCGCGGTGGTGACGGGTGGCGTTCGTTGTATATACTATCATAGGTTTTGGCTGACCTCTGTGGACACTCCGTTCAGGGGTAGCTCGGCACGATCAATATCAATACTATGGTGGCAACACCAAGGTCTGGTGTGAGTGTCAATGGTGATGAGGCTGTTGGTGTTGGTGATAGGGTTGGTGGCGTCAACACGAGTGTCCAGTGTGTTGACTAGTGCTTGAGGTGATCCCCGGACCGCAGTGGACTACTGCCTTCAGTTCTATCTTAATCCGGACCGCTGGTTTGCTATGAACCGCCTTCGGATGTCAGGGAGTGGTGATACAACACATGCACTACAATGAGGAGCAACCTTGATAGATTGCTACTATACTGACTGAAACTAATGTATACTTATGCTGAAGTGATAACTAGTTATGGTGTGTGTAGAGTGGATGGGGATCCACTCGACCACTGATGATGAGAGGGTATGCTTATATACACTCCTTGTAGTGTCGCCTGCAATGCACTCCGGCTTTCTCTCTGCAGAGAGTACCCTCTCCATCGAGTACTGTACAAGAGGTCCCTCTAGTACCCTCCTGTCCTCCTCGACACTGCTCCTCCTCCTAGTGACCTGCTTGCCGGTCTCCTATACACTGCTCCTCCTCCTTCGACCTGTGATGGTTCCTCTGACTCCTATCTCTCGAGCTCCCTGAGTGGTGACCATCTGCATGCTCCTTGAGCTTGGTCCTCCTCGTGGCTGTGCTTGGCCCTCCTCGCATCTGGTCCCAGTCCTCCTTTGCATGTGAGTCCGTAGGAGTCCATGTCTCCATGGAGACTGCACTACGACCATGCTCACCACTGGTACCGGCTAGATCTCCGATGCCTGTGCTCCTTCCATATGAACCAGTGACCCTCCTGCTTCCTGAGCATTCAGGCCCATGACACTACCTTGCCCTTTCTTCCTCCTTTGGCCTTGCTTGTGACAGCTTGAGCTTCGGCTTCTTGTACCATGTTGTCGAAGATCCCGGCTAGCTCAGTTGGTAGAGCTTCAGAATCTTAATCAGTTGAAGATTGCAAGTAAAACACCACTGATCGGAGCTACTTGCAAGCTCAACTTCATGGGCGTATAACTTCTTGAAAAATGCTATTGTTTCTATTAGTGAGTACTACAACATGAGCATATATATATACTTGATTGTCACTCTTAACACCTGCTAGGTCGTAATGAACTCCTCTTTTGTATGACCCCTGTGTTGTCACCTTCTGAGCGTTGCCTTTTCCTGAGTGTTATGGTTGTATCGCTTATACATCCCACATGCATGTCGATATGCAACTCTGACTCACCACTATCTCGCTTGTACTCCGCGGACCCTGTGGTTCATGTTAGGATGCCGACGCATCTTCAACTGGAACTCAACTGTGGGAAAAGGAACAAGAGCAACAAGAAGAAAAGGCACACAAACGGCAGCGGGAAACCATGTCGGGACGCCACAACCGTAAGTGGCGCTGAAAAGCACTCTTGTGAGCACTACTGTAACAAACTAGGACAGTTGCTACTGCAGTCCAACGCATCCTGCTGCAGTAAAGCGCACAATTTTTGCTCGTGGCATCGGCATCGTGCCTCGGCGTGCGATCATACGGATCATTACAGTGGGCCTGTCTTTCTCTTCGTGAAGAGATGTCTCCCATTGTGCCTGACAATGGCCAGAAGGATCCCTCTTGGTCTTTTGTTCCCACCATCATCTCGTTCCTTTGTCTGCCATAGCTCTCATCATCATCAGCACCACCTCGATTGCGCCGGTCGCACTCGACATCTGCACTCGACACCTGCACTCGACACCTGCACTTGTCATCGTTCTGCACAAAGGATCACGCAGTCTCCGCAGGAAAGCCTATTGGGCCAATACAAGAGGACCAAGTCCATCAGGAAGTTCCGAAGTGCCGCTCATCGTATCCAACTTTCTCTCGTTGCAGCCGGTCTGCCAATTTCCTTTTCGCCAACCTTCAACCCCTTCCGACCGTTTGAGGTCCCTGATAGTCTCCTAGTCAGGCAAGGTTTCGAGACGAGTTGCAACCACCCCGACCAAGCTACGACCGTGATGTCCATCGTCAGATAACATCTCTACGTCCAGATTTACGGCTCTCCTGCACCTGCGATCCGATACCCCTCGTTGTGACAGGAAATGTCCTCGCAGTTCGCCCCAAAAGAGCTCCCTCCACCACCTTTACGCATCGACAAGCAGCGCAACGGCTCGCAACCATGGCCAACAGGAGCCTCTGGATCCGATATGACCTCGACCGGTGGGCCTTCGCATATCGGCCTACCTTCACAGCATCAGGCAAATGGGCCCACAGAGGGGCACCACACCAACAGTGGGCGCTTTCGCATCCATGTTCCTTCCCTGACAAGACAACAAAGCAGGTTATCAGAAGCAGGTCCGAGCAATCCTCATGTCGCTACCCGATCTAGAGCACCCTCATCTGCGAGCTCGCAAGCTCCAGGCAAAGCTTGGCAGCCCCGATGGGCACCCAAGTTGAAGCGCACAACACCATCCGAGTCCGTCACAACCTACTCGCCCATCCTCGACGCTTCGCTCCCTCTACCGCCACCCTCCGCCGCATCCCCTCCTCCTGCTATACAGCTTGACGACGCAGGTTTCGGCCTACCCTTCAGCACCTCTGGATTGCTTGACCTCAATGCTTCTCGCTTCTCCTTCCTCGATATGAGCAACAAAGATCAGGACAGTGATTCCGATGGCGAGGGTGTCAAGCCAGGCCCTTTCCCGGTTGTTGCATTGCCAACAATCAGAGATCCACCGTTGACGCAAGATGCGGATGGCCGATCCCCGCTGACAGCGAGCTCATCAGTCAACGGCCAATATGCAGCATCTGCAGCTCCTTCAAGTTCTTTGCGTGGAGAGATCAGTCGTGACACGCTCAAAGTGCCACTCCCCTCATCGTCACTGCCTGGGAATGCCTCTCGTTCACCGCAAGTGTCGCTGCCAATCTCTTCTCCCGCTTTGGCATCACTCATCAGCTCTTTCCCATCGCCCACCGGGCGTGAAGCATCGTCGAACAAAGCCACCTCGATCTCTCAACTCTCTCCTGCCGAACCAGCAGATGACAAGGCCTTGCATGTCCGACCAGCCATGGTCAAGGAAAACAGCTGGGATGGTGGTGAGCGCTGGGATGCAGAAGCGCACAAACACGGTGGTTTGGCAGGCTCCGATGCCTCTACAGAGTTGCCGTATCTCGACATGGATGAAGACGACACCGAATTGCTCGAAGCTTCCTTCTCTCGACCTTCAGCGGAAACGATGCAACCGACTCTGAGCTCGTCATCCTCAATGTCGCAATCCAAGAACCGCACGACTCGCAACCTTCCCCCCCGTCCCGCTCCCACCATGGCTTTGCCAGACTTGCCACCAAATACCCTGGCCAGCTCGCAAATCACTATTCGGCGACACACGCCGAGCAACAGTGTGCAACTCG